>OY735205.1:28150190-28257690 GCA_963457665.1 Thysanoteuthis rhombus | reverse complement strand
TATATATATATATATATATATATATAATGAGTATAAAGTCTGAGCACATTCTGTCTCGGGCGAACAAAACTTTCTTAATTTCAAATCGTCTGGGTCAAAGAGATATACATATTCTTGTATAGTACCCGTCGAATATTGATCGGCACTTCAACCTAGAATCAAAGTATGTGTATGCTCTGTCAAGAATCGAAGTGGTGCTCTCCGACCCTCCTCTTAGAGTTAGGATATATTTAAAAAGTGTTACACAACCACGAGAAGATACAGTGCACTACAAAACTTTGAAATCTAGTGAAAACGTTATTATCTACAATAAATTCATTACCGTTTATGATTGTACAGTTGGTCATTTTACCAACTACGTCCATGGGTGATCAGGTGTCGAATAGTTCTAAAGGAATTTCAATTATAGGAATTTTCGTTCCGACTAAACTTAAAACCCATGGAAAATTGACGTGATATAAAGGGTTCAAATTTCAATTTATCGGTTCCTGCTGTTGTTAAAAAGTGTCAAGTCTACACAGCATGGGAAAGAAGCCAAAGCTGTCCAGTTTTGAAGGTGGTAGAATTGTTGGATTTCGGAATCAGGGCATAAACTGAGCACATGAATTCTCAGTTTTGAGAAAAATATTTTTCTAAAGGTTTGAGAAGGGGGCCACGGGGTCTGACTGGGAGTGTAGGGGCTCAACCGAACCGTTCAAAAGATTTAGGTTTGACATTTGGTATGAGCATTGGCGAGAAGTTTTCATAAGGAATAGAACATGTAAAATTCTTTAGGACTTTGAGATTCAAACAAATCACCCCATCCAAGTCTGGAGATCAGAAAAGAAGATCTGTTAGGGAGTGTGCATTGCGGTTCCTGTGAGCCACAAAGAGAAACAGGAAGAAAATAAACAGCTGGATAAATATCTGAACCTGACCAGAGAATTTCGTTCCAATGAATCTGTTCTGAGTTACAATGATTAGGGATTCTGTTTCCTTCCTCTTGTGTCACGGGCACGAACAGGTTTACAAACGTTATAGATGGAATATTCAACTAAACAGAGAAAAATTCCACGTGAAAAGTGATTGAAATGCCTTTTTATGATTATTCCTGTGTTTGTAAGCACAGCAAATATCTAACTCTCCTGGAATTAGATATGTGTGGTTTGTTTGATAGACATAGTAAGATATTTTCTGAAGAAAATGTGGCTTAATAGTTTCAGTGATTATTAGTGATGGGCGTTCGCCATTATTTCGTACAATCCTTTGGAGTCAGCATTAAACAATTGAATAAAAATATTAGCCAGTTCGGTGAGTAATTTTTTTTAGATACAACAAAAGTAGAAGTTTGTTTAGAACGTAATCATAATTATCAGTACCGCTTAAAGTCCACTTCGAAAATTATTATTTAATTCCTCATTGAAATAATCTAGGTATCTGAACGAAAAGAATTCTAATAATACCGAATTGATCTCTTTTCCTTTAATAGATTTTCCACGAAGAGAGTATTGCATTGATTTGATTGAATGAAAATTATTAATCAAGTCAGCTTTTTAAGAGTTCGCGGTAAAACATCCCAAACGAACGATCTGATCTTCAACCGAGTTTATTCCACTAAGTGTAGGCTTGCATTACCATTTTGAGAAATCACATCTTTTCTGCTGATGAAATTTTTGGTCCAAGTCCCAGTACTTCACGTGTTCTTGACAATTATGACTAGCTAAGATTGTCTTGGTTATTTTATGAATCCGTACTAGACAAATGTATATTCAATCTACTGATAGCTGAAAGATTATAAGGGTGTAGCTTTGGTTTACATGTTAACATTTTTTTGGTCCAGAATCCCTGATTCTTTGAAAAGAAATAGTTCCATATTGGACTTTAGTCGTTGCTAGTAATGAAGATTATGTTCCTAAATGATAAAATTAACTTTTTGTTATATTTGTTTTATTTTGTCGATAAAAATGCGACATTTTCCAACAACTTATCCATAACAGATTACGTAACATACCAGAGTACATAGAGGAGTGTATTTGTTCTTGGGAGGACCCTGTTGACAATAATAGCCTGCTTGGATTATCATGCCTTATTCTATGAATTCATGATTCCTACCATATTCTATCAAATACTCATTAAGACCTTACAAAAGCGGAACTTTGGCTTGGTTGTTGGCGTATTTTTTGTCCGGAATCCTAGATACTTTCAACAAATATCTCTCAGTGATTTTTTTTATCATTTCTAATTATGTTATTTATTCTTCTCACTATTAAATCTAACTATTGTTATATTTTGAACGGTTTTTCCACCTCCGAAAATGAGAAATTACCTGCTGAACAACCACATTCGTGTTTGGAGAGGGAGATAACTCAGATGAAAAATTCCAACCTCCAAAACACAGAAACATCTGAAAGATACTTGAAAGAAATTCACAGATTGGTCACATCAGTAAAAATAACACAGGTTAACGAGAATCGTCATAATGGCGGACGTCAAGCGACAAGAAGCGACAAAGCATGTTTTTGGGAAGAAACAAAAACAACAGTGAAATCACTTAACAATCTCAAGCATCCTGTTTTCTTTCCAAACAAAATGGAGGCTACAACTGCAAAACAGCAACTATGATTTCTCTTTGTTTAGTCGTAAACAGATGAATCTGGTGGCCATAATCTATGTGCACGCGTGCATCACATGATATGGGATGCGATTGTCCCTACCGTGCGTCAGTCAAATTATGCCAACAGGAAAACTGATAAGCATCGAAGAAGTTACCAAGGCGGGGAATCGAAATCGCACAGAAACGGTAAAAGGCAAATCGCACCCTTCATTAAAGACAATCAAACAATGCTGCTTGACAAACTATAAACAATCCGTGGTTATTACCTTTACTGAATCAAAACAGGAGGAGTGGATGGCTTAATGGTTTGGAGCACGGTTAATGGAATAGGTGAGCCGAGTTCGAACCCCGGCAGCGACTTCTAAACAGCAATGGATGAATAACTGCAGTTGGCAACCAGATCAGGAGACGGGCAACTCTGATTCCAAACCAAGCGAGCAGAACCCCCTTAAGGCAGATGGATGACTTCTAATTAGCTCCTGCAGCCAAGCTGATGCCAAACGTGTCGCCCCGCTGGGGTGTCGATTAGGTAACCAAAGATCTCCATACACTTCGCACAGGCTACGCCAGTCCAGTTCTGTCCAGTCATTGTCTACTGAGACAAAGGGAGACTTCCATTATTGAACCACCCAGTATGCGTTGCTGTTTACCCATAGCTTGGGTGGGGGAGAATCAGATTCATACCCTTTTAAAGAGCAATAGTGCAAAGTGAACACAAACTATCTCAGTTGAAGTTTGAAATAGTAGATTCCATTCTTCGTGCTGTTCACCGTCAGGCCACCCCATCAAGAAAACTAGCATTCATATAATATTCTAGTGTTTATTTAAATTCGAAACCGATTGCAATCTGGAGCAAACTCTCCACCGTCCATTTCAATATATTGTACTTGCGTAACGCCAAAGATCACAGCAGCTAAAATGTTGTGAAAAAACCAACAAAGATGGTATTAGTCTGAATATTTCACGAAATAATGACAGTGTATAGTTCGGAATTTCACACATCAGAAATTTGCGAATATCTGAAGAAACTGACGCTGTGCAATCTTCCCTAAATGATTATTCTGCATACTTCATAAGATACTTCGGTTTGTTGTAATAGGGACATAATCTTGTAAGAGACTGGTATTTTTTTTCAACTGACATGAACTCGCTAATGTTTTGCAATTAGATATTAAATCTAATTCATTCTATCTTTCGGATCCTACCATACCATTGGGTCCCAGCTAAAACTGTACGTCGTTGTTGTTGATGTTCGTGCCAAGAATGGCTTGAGGTTCTCTAAAATAAACGCCGAATGATTGCAAACTGAAAGGCAATAGATATCTTTCCCTAATGTCCTGCTTTCCCCAAAAATGTAATTTAGGAATGAGTCTAATCCAGTACGGGCAAGTAGAGAAACCCACCTATAGTAGACCTCCAGCATCGGGGTCAGCCCACACTAAGTATATGCATAGATGTCACAAGCCTCAGGCTATTGAGCAGGAATCATTTGAAAATGGCTTCTGATTATCTAGTGTAGAACAAGATAGATAGACATGACGACAATAAACAAACTTACAGTGAAGCCAAGAGACAAACAAGTATTTTCTCTTCCACGCCGCGAACCACGTCTCAGTCACCAGAAAAAAATTTTGGGGGTGACCCAATGAGCACTGAGACGCCAGTGGATGAGATAGTGTACTGTGTCACTGCCGTATCAACAGTGACCGTGCGAGTTATACTTCAAGTCTCGTACAAGGTGATTTGGCAGAATATCGCATCACCCGGGTGCATCAGCTTTCATAGTACAGACTTGGCTCCTTGCGACTTCTGGCTCTTCTCAAAGAGACTTGAGATCGTTGACGAGATCAAGGAGAACGCGACGAGGCAGATAAAGGAGATCTCGAAACAAAACTTAATTGCAGACAATTTTGAAAGGGACGCTGAGATAAGTGCGTGAGGTTCTAATCGGAATACTTTGAAAAGGAGCTATGGTGTCATTGTCCTGGGGAGGCTATTTTTTCATTAATTTGAAATGGCTGGATACTTTTCGGACCTACAACGTAGTGTCGTTCGTATGTAAAGTTACCAAGGCTGATGAAACTTGACAAAATAGAAATTGCCAAAACAAACAACTCCGGTCCAAGTTAGGGTGTGACAAGGGAAGGTGGCAGGGACACAGGAAACGCACTATCAAAGAACAACGTGCGATTTGCACACTTTTACAGTTGTAACTTTTTTTTATATATCAATGTGTAGATCAAGGAACATACCTCAAAGAAGGCTGGGATAATCTGGTCAAAGTCTGTAAGAGAAAAATAGTCACCTATGTCACAGGTGGAGAAAGTGTCTGATATCTTACCCGTTCTTAGTGAAACTTTCAGGTGAAGCAACGTCAATCATTAGTAATTTTCGCCAAGTAGCTTTTTTCTTCTTAATTTTAGTTGCTTTTGATCTCAACTACTAAAACCGTCATTTTATGGCAGTGACTAAACAGTGCAGATCAGAAATGAAAAAATGAAAAAAATCTCTTGGCGATACTCGAACTATCATATTATTAACTGAGCACAGTTGCCTATGTAGGGCATCTGCTCTATGACTGAGCCACTGGAAATCTTACAGCTGGCGGGAGATCACATAAATCTTTACACTCTTCATCCATTTTTCATCGAGCAACTGAAGTTAAGATGAAAGAAAGTTCTAGATTAAAATTACCAATCATCCAACTACTAAAGTCTTCAATTGCCAAAAATTTTCCCAGCCAACGAGACCCTGACTGCTGATTCTACCGTTTTCTTTTGAATCTTTGATGACTTAGCACCACAGCAGACCGATGCCAGAGAGATGACGATACATAAACCCGAAGAAGTTAACAAATAAAGGTTTTAGATGAAATTCTACCTTTTGCATTCAGGTAAAATGGTAGCTTGGCCACATCCAAGCATGTAGATGTTCAATTGACAAATCCTTAAGATTAGATTTACGTCGCAGATTTTATCAAGATGGAAACATAATAAGGTGCAAGTCTCTTTATGAGAAGTCGTAGCCTCCCATTTGAATTATGATCAAAGCACCAGTTGCTACCGTGTTGCAAACGCATAAGGTAATGATCTGTCTCCATTTCTGGAACGATTCAAGGAGATCTGATAATCGTCTATGCGGCAATTGTGTTTTTATGTGCTAGCTCGATGCTCAAGATGGACTGCTTTACATGGATAAAGAACTCTAACTTCTTTGTTATGTACCCATAGCTATGAGGTAGAGCGGATGCTAATGGCATTAGTGTAAAGTGAACGCCAATTCCATTCTCTGTACCTTTAATCGTTAGGGCACCCACACCTCCATTTTATTTATAATCAAACATGCCAGTACTCGAATACTGATAATTCTACAATTGTATCTACTTCATCCCGTTGGATCTGGGGCGGATGGTTTGAGAGTAAAAGCAATCCATCAAAACAATAGGAAAAGTGCATTTCCCGTCCCGAGAATTTGGCCTTTGGAACGTTCTATTGAAGTCTTACTTAGATATACTGAACACAAAAGTCACTGAAATCTTGAATATCCTCAATCCAAATGCTTCTGGTATTTAAAAAAATGTGAGTGCCGTGCCACCTGTCGTCAGTCTCCGTCAAAAACAGCAGCGACAGGCAATCTAAAGAAATTGAATTTTTTTCCCATTCTAATAACTTTCTAAATTAGTGTTTTTCTTCCTTGAAAAACTGTCATCGACAGAAGAGAGAGTTTTAAAAATGGAACTGTAAAATGATTTCAGTTTTACATCATATTATTTTCCAAGTCTTTTATTTTTTTGTTCATTCTTGTATAGTCCGTGAGGAGCATTGGACTGCAACTACATTTTGCCAGAACAAAATCGCTTGAGCGATGTTACATAGTTACTGTAGCAAGAAGGTTTTACGAGGTCGAATGGCTATTCCAATGCTCAGGCCATCTCTTCAACTAGGGCTTAATTGGAAATGCTTTACAGGTTTGAAGAGAAAGGGAGGAATGGTGTCATGCCTTCCTGGAGGGAATCAGTGCAAATTTAATGCAAGAAGCCACGGTCGATAGTAGAACTCGGTCTGCTGATTCTGTTTTCCGTGTCGGTAACCGTCATGCCACCCTACATATCTTAAAATACAACTGTGAAATTGATTGGCCAAATCATATTTAGAGGAAACATCCATAACAATTTGAATTAAAGAAATAAATTCACATGTAGACGTTCAAGCGCTTCTGATCAACAGCAGGAGAGGCTGGCTTTATGGGTTGGAAGCCCATAAAATTAATCACTATTTTTTTTAGTATCAAGTTTTTTTTTGCAGGACCCCCATTGATTAAGAGTGCGCATAGTGGGTACAATAATTAGTTTGATTCGACTGTGAACTTTCCCATTGACTAAACTGATCTTCTGGAATTTTAGAATGTGTCGTTATCATTCCAAGAATTTCGCATATGGATTGCAAGCCAGAAGAGGGCTATAGAATGGATCGGCCTGTCGAATAGGTTCATGTATGTCGCATTCTATTGGACAGGATAGTGTAGAATTCAAGATGGTTGGGCGTTCTTTGCTCATCAGAGAGGAATCTGTTCCTTACCTCGTTCTCTCTCTCTCTCTCTCTCTCTCTCTCTCTCTCTCTATATATATATATATATATATATATATATATATATATATATAATGCTCTTCCATAGGAATAGAGCACTCTGGTGGATGAGGAGTTTCTACGTAAATGAATATATAGCTTAAATTCCGCCCTACTGGCCACCCAGTTTCGTAGTCCAAAGGTAAGATATCGGCCTCCAGGTCCGATGTGAGGGTTTCAATTACACCTCGTGGTACTGGATGAGTTAAAGTCTATAGCCACTCTGAAGAGATGTGATCCATCGAAACTGCTGTCCGTGGATGACACAATAATATATATATATATATATATATATGCACATCACAATGACCACTGATAGTGTTTTAAGTTTACTCCCCACTAAATGCCACATTTTTTGTGGCCATGTGTCAGGCTAAGCTAATATGTTCGCTTAACGGTTGAGAAAATTCCGTGGCTTGCGTTCGATCCTTTGTATAGAAACCTAAAGCATACATTAAAAGCATACAAACATTTCTGAAAAGGGGAAAATGAATTGTTTTAAACTTCTCAGCAATGAATCTTGATCTCTATCCGATTGGAAATGTTTAGATAAAGCAGATGTGCACTAAACATAACAGGAAGAGTGGTTGGAACTACCAATTGAAAAATGCAAGAAGCTTTTAGATGGCTTCCAGAAACGTTTGAAGGCAGTCGTTATTATAGAGGGGTGTCCAACCAAATAGAAATAAAGGGTGTCTGTATTACTGTGCAGATAATCGGTTTTATTTCTTTTTTATATCAGTGCAAGTAAGTTGAATAAAATGATCTTTTTTTCTACATTCCTTTTGATATCCCATTAAAATATTATAAAAGATTATTAATATTTGGTAGATTTCCATTCATTTCTGAAGATTTTGTACAGGTTAAAGGAAATTCAAAGGTGCCAATAATCCTGATCGACGTTATATATATATATATATATATATATATATATATGTATATATATATGTGTGTGTGTGTGCGTGTGTGTGTGCATGTGTGTGTGTGCGTGTGTGTGTGTGAGTGTGTGCGAAACTCACTTTCAACTAACAACTTTTCATTTCTCACTTATTTTATTTATACTAACAAAATAATTGGCCATAATAATCAGGAAATCATTCTTCTCTTTCTTGGCCACCAGCGTGCAATTTGATAAAACAGCCATCAAGAAAATCTTCCCCGCCTTTGAGGTCGAATGAAAGTACCATTACAGTAAGCAGACGACATATTTCCGCCATATTGTTCAGGTTACATCAGTGCTGACTGATGAAATTCAAATCAAGCCAAAAGTGATGCCTGGAGACAGAGAAATACGTTATATCCCCAAAGGGCTTTTATGCTTCTCTTTATAAACTATTCCGATCATTTATCAATTGATGAAAGCACTCATATCATTCACGAGGAGGCCATTGTTTATTTATACAAGGGTGCCAACGGAAGATTTAAGCATGCATTACTTAAACAATAGTCCGCAATAATGATATATAATATCATGGTAACCAGTGCAATGTCTCAAAATGAATTTTACAAAGTAATTTTAGAAAGTAAAATGAACATTAAGGATTGTCAGGAAGGGAGTATTTTTTTCATAAAATTATAAGCTATTATTGGGTTATCTATTTATTGAAAGAGTGGCTAAAAACAATCATATATGCAAATAATCATTAGATCATTTATGATTTTTATTTGAGTGCTGAAAATAGATATCGAGAGAGTGCTTGGACACTTTTGAAGAAGATTGTGGTTGAGTAATCGAAACTTGCAAATAAATCTATAAGATATTCATAGATTATTTACTATGTCGGATACTAATATCAATTATAAATCATGCTCTCGACAAAGGGAACAATGATATACGTAGAAATACGTGAAAACACAAGAAGTAAATAATAGACAAAAAACAAAAACCGGTCAGTGTTCGGAGAAGAGAGGATGTGTTGAAAGTGTTATTTAGATCTTGGTTCAACGTGAGGGTCCCAGGTAGCACACGCTAAGAGATGTGAGCCACGTAGGCACTCACGTGGAAAGGGTGTGGGTTCCATCTAAGGTCTATTTCTTTATTTTCCAATCATTGTTGTTGTTTTCCTCATCACCGTAAATAGTTAGGCTAGAGCAAAAACCTTTTTTTTCATATATATATATATATATATATATATATATATATATATATATATATATATAATGACATTCCTATAATTTTATGCTATTGGAAGATCGTACGATTTTTTAAAGTTTCCAAAAGGGCATTTTCAGAGGGAGAGAGACTGATTTAGTTCAAATATGAAATACTACTTACTACCCATAAAAAAGACGATTAGTTGATGGTTGCATTCCTCATTTTATACTTTGTTATTCCCTGCTCTCGTGAACAAATTCAAGCTAACAAGAATGAAAGCTCGCATCATTCTCATTTTTCCTACCATTTTTGAAACGTTCGATGTTCTTCGTTGAAATGTCTTCAACAGAATCGTATTTCACAAGACTTATTCTTTTAAAATCTTATGGATCTAGGGGTAGGAGAGTTGCGTTCTTGAATTTTCCTTTATAGTTATCAATATTAATTGCAGAAAACTCTCCGTAGAAAATTTGAAAGGCTTATGGTAACTATAACAGACAGCTATGGATACGGTTATGAGAAAGATACCTGAAAAGAGAAACGGAATATTTTATCGTTGTAGTCTAGAACTAATTATATCGAAGTGAAAATAGTCAACCCCTTGAAAAAACAACGACAGTAATAAATGAATGCAGTGATTTGGCTCAAGAGCAATACAAAGACGGGCACAGTAATGTGCGCTCTGTGACTCAATCAGAATTATGCAAAAAACTGAATCCATACCAGAAGCTTTCTTGGGAAAAAAAAGAGATAAGGCACTGTGGGATATTGACACCCAGATTGACCATTGCATCCAAGCGAAGGTTAGGGCTGCGTCCGTAAAAAGTTGGCCAAAACCACAAGAATTGACATTGAACGAATTGGCAATTTGAGAAAAAAAATTAGACTGTTCACATCATGGCATTACTGGGGACTGCAAGGAGAGTGAGAAAGGTGCTTAAGATTTGCTGAAACTTACCATCACTCGATGTTCAGTAATAACAACCACCATGTAATATGAACCAGATGGAGTTCAGTAGAGAAAAAAACAAACTACTGGTAATGTTTGGAAGAAGGCTCACAGCAGCAGAAAGAATCGAATTACCGGAAAAAAAAAAAAAAAAAAAAATCAGAGGATATATTACACAGGATCGATATAAATATCTAGGAATTCTCGAATGTGACGCGATAAAATGTGAAGAAATGAAAAAGAAAATGAAAAAATAACTTGAGAAAATAAGAAAAAATATAAGAGACCAGGCTAAATAACAGAAATCTAGTAAAAAGAATGAATGCATAGACAGTATCGATTACTCAGGTCCATTTTTTAGATAGACAAAGGAAGAGCTCCAATCAATGGATCAGTAAAGAAGGTGCTTATGACAATGTACAAGGCTTTAAACCCCAGATATGATATAGACTCTATGTAAAGAGAAAAAAACGTGGCAGAGGACTCATCATCCTAGAAAACTATGTCCAAAAGGCCAACACAAGATTTTTAAAAAAGCAGGTGCAAAACAATTATAAAAGGTACCCCAAGCGGCACAACAAATAACAAACTGTGAAAGAGCAATAAAGCAGGCAACTAGGAAAGTAAAATGGAAATAGAAAAAAAGTACACACGGATTTTAAAAGACGGATACAAAATATTGCAGACGTAGCATCATGGACATAGCCCTGCAAACGAAACTAGAAGAGGAAAATGGAATCGCTCCTCATGGCAGTCCCAACAATAAGCGTCAGGGCAAACTATGTCAAGGAAAGGATCGACAGAACTCAAACAAATAGGAAATGCCACCTCTGTGGAGGTAGGGGTGAGACTGTACACCACATAACCGGTGAATGTAGTAAACAGACATGACAGAGTAGCAACAGTCATACACTAAGAACCAAGCAAACACCTGGGATTCGACCATGGGGGCAATTGGTATCTGCACAAACCGAAGACAGTCATGGGAAATAGAAGCCACAAATTGCTCAGGGACTTTGTCATCCAAACTGACCACCCCATCCAAACAAGAAGAACAGATTTGGTAGTTGTGGACTAAGGAGAAAGAATCTACCAAGCATTAGACGTGGATGTGCATGTGGATGACTGAGTGAATATGGAAGAGACTGAAAGGCTAGGGAAATACCAGTACTTCAAAGGGGAAGTAAATCAAGGGTAGTACCAATGATAGTAAGTCCATTCGGAGCCGTATCCTAGACACTGGGGATTAGCGAAAGGATTAAAACTGTACAGATTACAACACCACTGGGGGTCTGTACGAATGCTGGGTAAAGTACAGGAAATATCCAGTTGTCAGCAAGGGGACTTACTATCAATCAGCCTTCAGCAATAACTGGCGTGAAAATTATTATTAATATTATTTTTATTGATAATAATAATAATAATAATAATAATAATAATAATAATAATAATAATAATAATAATAATAATAATAATAATAATCTTGCCAAAGAACTAAAAAATTGAAGAACATAATGGTGAGAGTAGTGCCAATCGTGGTAGGAGTCCTTGGAAAATCGCAAAGATCCTAACAAAGCGGTTGGGGCAACTGAGAATCCGTTGAAAGATCGAGAACATCCAGCTAGACTAGAACTTCAGCAAGAATACTGATGAGGATCATCGAGTATTGAATAGACTTGCTGTCACATCTATCTATCTATCTATCTATCATCACGTTTTCACACCAATGATAACTGGTGGCTTCGATCTCCAATGAAAGCCACCAATTATTACTAGTGAGAAAACTCAAATAGATGGATAGATAGATAGCAAAAAAAAAAAAAAAAAAAAAAAAGAAACGTTTCAACTGAATTGTACAGAGTGATACAATTAGACAAGAAAATAATTTCTAAAATCATTGAATTATTAGCCGGTCTTTGTCACCTGGGATGCGCAACAACTTCATGATGTTGGACCTGAGAGAAAGTTATACGATCTGCCGATTCGTCTCCGTTACATGTCAACATTATAAAAAAAAAAAGCAAATGAAAACAAAGTACAACGTGCCAAATTGACTTGGCGCCATTCCAGTTAGGGGAGGGGCATTGAATCTATCTCAAAATGGCCCCAAAGAAGAAGCGGATGGCGAAATAACAAAACCAAATTGGAAATATTGTTTTTGCTTTGGACACAACAAGAGAGGAGCCATGAGCCATTTGTCTGGAAATGATTCTGGCAGACCGTGTAACACAGGGGAGACAAGCACTTCCTTTGGTTCGGGCCAAGGCGTCACGGGTTCCCGACAGACCAAGGCCCCTTGAGATTTCTCCCTGAAGCTAACCTTTCAGTCGATGAGAACACACGCTGTTTGTCCGTGAGCTGTTTTTTCTTCTTCTTTCTTGAAAAATCTAACCAGGGGAACCTAACAGATCATAAAAGACAAACCAGATACCACCCATCATGCTAAGCTTTGGCCAGAAAAATGATGGAAGCCACATCATTTTTCCCAATAGATTATCGCTTTATATATAACGGATCTTGTACCCGTCAAAAAATGACGTTTATTGTTTCCGTATGAATAATTTACGTATACACAGGGCCATATATGATTTTCCTATTGGCGAGGACGACCTTTCCTTTGAATTCCCTGTCTCAACTGATTAGAAATATTAGATTTTTCTATCGTAAAGGGATCTCCATAAATACATAGATATATTAATGCAACAGGATTCGTATTGATTTTCCACGGAGATTTCGGTATTTTGAAAAAAAAAAATCTTTGAAAACGATTTCATTTCTTCCAAGAATCAATTATGCAGTAGATAAGAACATGTCCGATGATTGATAAACAATTATGAAAAAACTGAAACAACTCAAAAGAGAATATATATATATATATATATATATGTGTGTGTGTGTGTGTGTGTGTGTGTGTGTATGATTACATAAATTGCGTCATATTTTATTGAAACTCTTATTTGAAATGATCTCGCATTATTACACAGTGAATGTATCATATAGTCAACACAATGAGTCTATTTTTTAATCACATAATTGTCGTTTTGAAAGAAACAAATAGAACTGATATAGACCGTGAATAAACACAATGAGAATTTGGAGTCAAAACAGTTAGTTGGGCCTTTGGATTACTGGCGGCTGTTAAGTTCTATGTTATGAACAACGCTACTTTGAAGCAGCTACCTTATTGGTAGCAGCAACCCCATTTTCTTTAATTTTGTTTGTTCTATTTACGTTGTCTGCGCCAAATGATAAATTCAACGTGCATTAACGGGAGATCATTGCAAATAAGAGTTCCAATATCACAAAACACAATTTTTAATCATTCGATCAGATCATATATCCATTACTTAATAGCATATATATATATATATATATATATATATATATATATATATATACATATATATATATATATATATATATATATATATATATATATATATATATATATATATATATAAGTAAATAAGAATTACAAGGACATATATCTTGTGTATGTTAACATGTGCCTTTCGCACTCATCAGCAACTGGAAAAATGCTGATTCCAATCCACTGAAAACAACATATTACCGGTTTCTGATGAATGGGAGAGGCAAGAAATGTTAGCATTCATCGGGTGTATGTCATTGTAATTCTTATTTTTAAATATGATTAACTCTATTTACTGTGTTAAATTTGTGATCACACATCTGCAACGGATAAAATATGTTTTCATTCGTTTGCTGGTTGTATTTTTACAAATTGAGAAAATATATGCTATATATATATATATATATATATATATATATATATATATATATATATATAATTTATATTTTTATATATAATGAAGCATCGGTCTGACCGAGTGTTTAACATGAAACAGGTTTAAATCTGTTACTGGATATTCATGTTTGAAATTAAGTATTCACAAGTATATCTCTCTTACTATATATATATATATATATATATATATATAGAGAGAGAGAGAGAGAGAGAGAGAGAGAGACAGGCAGAGACAGAGACAGAGAGGAAGAGATGAAAAAACTGATTGATAGACAGATAGATGGATAGATAAGACGAGATAGACATGAAGAGATTTAAGCAGGTAAAGTGAAAGATGGATAGATTTATATTGAGAGACAGAAACAGAGAGAGAGGTGTGGAGACCCATTTTTAATCATGAAGATGTTTTCCTTCCGCTTTTGTTGGTTCCCGAAAAGATCATGACCGACAACTAATAAGATAATCTTCCACTAATGACTTAACAACCGGAAGAGGGAATAAATTTACGACTTTTTCCAACATTTTTTTTCTTTGGATTGCTTCCCCTTTACATTAAAAAAATCGTACGGAAACAGTTTTTAAGAATTCATTTTATGGTCTCTGTTCTCTTACTCGTCTATCTTTTCTTATTGATATGATATTACTTACCCGGCGGCGACCATAAATATCCCTGGCTGAGGCTGGCCCCGATGTCAGCACAAATTAGGTGGTACCACGCGAGGGGCAATAAAGAAACAGTCTTCTTCATTACTCCCGAATATAATCGGGCCATCGCGTTCGGGCAAGGCTAAGGGTCACTTGTAATTTAATTGTTACTTATCTCAGCCTCAGCTTATTTTCTTCGTAACTGCGAACTATTCTCGAATTTATAGATCGTATGACGCGATATTTGTATACTTTTTCACAAACCCTATCACTGACCGTTTTCTTTATTGCAATTAGTAAAATTAGCCACTTTGATGTTTACACCGGCATTATCTTCAAACCAATTCCGGAAGTGACGTTTCTCTTTTGATCAGGAAACTCTGCGCGCGCATTTTATTTGGTTCCCTACCCTACTCCTCTTTTTTTTTCTCCCTTTCTTTTTCTCTCTCTCTGGTTCTCTCTTTTTTTTATCCGTGTTCTCTCTCCTGCCTGTTCCTCTTTCTCAACCATTTTTTATTTTCATTTTTTTTTTCTTTATCGGGGTGTTATTTATAAGAACATAAATATCCTCAGTTGCGTATCAAAGTAAAATACATACTGAAGGCTTACGGAAACGGGAGGTATGTGTTACATTGGGTAAGTCGGGGACTGAATGTACTCTGATACGTAAAGGAAATAGATCTAAGGCTGATATCTAATTACTACTTATATGTGTTTAAAGAAGTCGTCCGGCAGTATATTAACATCTCCACACTCAAAGAACCGTGTTTCGTAAATAAATACTCTGAAGATCCAGCACTGTTTACCCTTGATTTTGTTTGGGCTTTGTTTTTATTCATATATGTTTATTATTTATTCTAAAGGCTGGGGGAGTGGGAGAGGTTTGTCCATCTGAATCAATCGTCACACCCAATATTAACAACGAAGCCGAGAACGTAATGTTAATTTGTTTTAATTTTCTTCTTTGTAGGAGCTTCACTGAATGACCATAGGCTCGCCCCGACCGTAAGACAAAGGTAGACTGTTCATCGGGCATCCATCCCTCTGATAGCACCTTCTCACTGAACTGAGAGGGATAGTACCAGGGATACACCTTAATGCCAACCAGAAAGACCAGTGAAATATCTTTTTTCCAAGAATAAAAACAAACGTTTTTCCAGACATTATAAAAAGAAATGATTAATATTTAATCCCTGGAGCTCCATTAGTTGTCCACATAAAACGTAGATTCATACATAGATAGCCAGCGAGCAAGCCAGAATCATTTAAAAACTGAAGAAACTGGCAGTTTCGATTGACGGTTTCTAAAAAAAAAAAAAGGAAAAACTGTAGTTTCAGGATTGAAAACCTTGTCCGCACACAACTCCTCGTCACTTCACTAAAAGAGGAAATATCAAAGCCTTCTCCTGATATCTGCGGCAAAGACTGAGAAACTCAAATGATCCCTTTAAAATTTACGGGTATAGTCTAAAGTGATGATTCGAATTAGATATACAGCCTCCTCAGTTTAGGCCCAATACATGGCTGAATAGAGATAACTATGGACGAAGAAGATCATATAGCGCTAACATTCTAAATCTTGATTTTTATTTGGGCTCGATCACCATCTATTGGTACTAGAGGGAAATTTGTAACTATCTCAACCACCACGATGTCTAAAATATGCACATAAGAGGTCTGTCCGTAAATTATCCAGCTATTTATCATTAACGAAATAATCGACTAAGTAGGGTGATTATTCTTCTGTCCCTTAAAAATACTCCTCTTGGGACCTCAAACACTTATCCACGCATCCACTTTCTCACTTTTTAAAACAGTCTGTAAAGTCCTTCTCCAGGGTTGCTATCGGCTGCCTCATCGCTTTCTCCCTAATCTCGTCCCTGGACTGAAATCTCTTGAGGAAAAAGGAAGTTGCAAGGGGCCAAATATGGACTTCAGGGACTGGACTTGAAAGGCCTAGATTATGCAATGTTTTGCCGAAATACACAGCCCGAAATGTGAAGAATGAGCAATTTATATCATTGTGAATGCATCGATCATAATAAACAAACTCATTCAATGATGCTCACTACCGACTGAGTAACCCTATAGAACAATTTCTATTCGCACATTTGCAGTAAGGTCCTCTCTTTTTGGTATCCAAGTTACATCCGGGACATGCAACTGATTCTCGAGGTTTCAAAATAGCTGGATACTTTTGGGCTGGACCTCATTAAGGTATTTGCTTGGCTTCAGCTTTGGTGCGAACCTAAGCCAGATGGGTTTGGGAGAAAAAATGTGGATCGGAAGATTGTGTTGTTCGAATCTCCAAAGTGGAGATTGTCTACCTGCCTTTAAAACCAGCATTTGAAACTTTGGCTTCTACCTGGGCTCAAACACCGACCACCGGCACTTGATGGTCATCCGTAACTCTTCATCCTCCAAGCAAGCTAACTCCTCTATTTTTTATCTTTCTCTCTTTCACCTCTCCGTCTCTTCCGTCTTGACTCATGCTCTATCTCTCTCATTCTCCCATCATCATTGTTAGATACTTTCTCATTAACCCCCTTCCTTCCATACCCGTTTTTTTACTCGCTCTCTCTCTATCTCTTTTTCTTCTTTTCCCCACCCACTTTCTATTTTCCCTCCTTTTCTACATTTCCCCATTCTCTCCTGTTTCTCACTCTCTGCGTGTCCTTATTTCCACTCATTATGTTCACTTCCGCTCTCAATCTCTCCCCCTTAATCCTTCCCCTTCTCTCTCTCCCCTTCCTTCCTCTCTCGGCTCCCTTTTCGGTTTCATTTATTTCCTTCTAAAAACTTTGTGATTATTCTTAATGCCTCTTCATTATTGTACGTTTTATCATTTATTTTTGAATGAGGAATTTATTTTCTATTTCAAGGCTAGAGACACGCGTCTCCCCGGATCCTCTTCCAAGCCGCGTCGGCTTCACCTTCTGAAAGGACGAGGAGGAAGAAGTACAATCAGAAGATGCAGCCGAGTTTTCACCATCTGGTAATGTGCTATGGGACCTCCTCTCGCTAACAACTGTCATTAAATTATTTGGCGGTTCAAAGAAGATCTACACCAAAAATGATAACGTCTGGCAAACATTCACCAGCGTCTCCAGGGTCAAATTAGGCATATTGTGTGGTCATCTCCGCTTACGACGAGACGCGTAAATGTGCAAATCCGTCGAATCTAGTTATACGCTTCGTTTATTACTGGTAAAGCACAAGCAAGTACATTTCTTACCTTCACTTTAAAAAGAAACAAACAAAAAAACCCTCTTGTAAATATTTATAATGTGAAGATGCTTTGAGCCTCACTGAAATAAATTAACTGCTATTGGGATCATGCATCATTAGAATTGATATTTTATTTAAATATTTACTTAATATAACTACAACAATTATCTTTTTTTTTTTATCACAAGGCTATATACTTACAAATGCGTGCGTAAAGTCTTGACGCGAGACCGAGAAAACGTAATAAAAATGGGAATGTGTCCCTATTGAACTAGGCATTAGCAGAGATAAAGGCATTCTTTGAATACAAGAAAAAGAAAATGCAACAGAATTTCACCAAATTTAGAGTAAAACACATTGTTCTTGAACAGTCCATCTTTAATGAAAGTTCAATTATAAACCATAAACAAGATTTGTTTTTTTAGCTAGATTTTCTTATTTACGTAGATGATAACGTCTGGACCCAATGAATATAAATATTGTCCACACGTTTGTGATATATTGATTTCGACCATACTTTTGGCTATCATCAAAATTAGGGAAAAAGGTTGTTCGTCTTTTAATCAACACAAAGCTTAAGTCATGTCGTTTAGTTTTTATCTACTTCTGTTTGTGGTCACAAAAATTCTGTATGCACGCAATTTCCAACCGATTCTCACCAAATTAAGACAGAACGCCCATTTTTTGATATATCTCGGAATGCTTTTTTTGATTTCACGAAAAAACATTTTTCCCAGATTTTACGATGGGGCTACTGTTTAATGAAATTATAATGGAAAAACTTTGTCCTGAATTTTCGCCATAGTTTCAAAATTAAGATTAGCTTGTAGAAAACAGAAACAGAAGTTAACTCCTCTTTCAAAATTTCTCCACTTTTAAAAAAAAAATATTTTAAAGCTGTTGGGTTCTTTTTCAGTTAATTGTCATTGAAAAAAATTCTTTTTTGAAATTCAGGAAAATGAAAAGGATGATAAAAGGGATTGGGAAAATGACACTGATAAGAGAAATCAGAAAAGGATAAAACAAGTAAATAATATTATTTAAGCGGTCAAAATCAGGGGGGAATTTTTGTTCTCACTTTTATGGGTTAAAGCGATGTAGGAGCTGTTTATCACTTTTGGGGATAAATCAAGTGGGAACTTTGGTTTCACTTTTACGAGCGAAAATCTAGAGGGAACATTTTTTTCACTTTCAATGGGTCAAAATCGAAGAGAAACTTTTCTTTCACTTTTACGGGTCAAAATTAGAGAGGACTGTTTTTCTACAATTCTAAAGGTCAAAATAGAATGAAACCCCATTTTTTACTTCTTGGGCTCAAAATCAAGAGTAAAGTTTTGTTCACCTTTAAGGTTCGACAACGGAAGATAACTTTTATTTTTCACTTTTAGGGGACAAAATCATGAGGGAAAATGTTTTTTTTTTCAATTTCACGTGTCGAAGTCGAGAGGGAACTTTCACTTTTTAGTTTTACGGTACAAAATCAACCGACAAAGTTATCTTCTTCTTTTTGGTGTCGAAAACAAGAGGAACTGTTGTTTTTTTATGAAGGGGTCAAAATCAAGTTGGAATTTCTTTTCAATGAACTTGATAATTTTCGACCAAATCTAAAATCGAGCATGATATTTTGCATCAGAAAATTGTCCAATTTTTTCTTCTGGAAACCAGCTCGCATATAAAATATGCATTTCTTATTTTATGTAGATATTTCTATTTTAATTTGGAAAGATAGAAAGGTGAAGATGAAGTCATACTAAATTTCATATGTATAGTGTTAAATACTAAATTTTTTTTCCCATCAAGTTGGTTACTTTTAAATCTGTTGCCCGTAAATTTAAACGGGTAATACAATTATGAGTCAAAGCAATGTCCATTTTTAGGTATGAAAAATGACGGAGACCTGGCTGGACACATGAAAACTCTCTAACTCTACGCCTGTATCTTTGCATTCTCTCCCTTATCCCTTCCAATCTTCGTTACCGGTTCATGCTTTTATCTAAATGTTATGCAATCATGGATTAGTTTCATATACGGAAATGTTCTTACACCCGCAGTAAAATACCCAACATTTTTCTTTGCCTGCTCATTTCCTACCCTATAATTATATTACTTAACTTCTCTACCTCCCCATCTCACTACCGACCTTTTTAGCCATCTTACTTTATTCATTTTCTTCACTCTTTCCTTTTAAATAAAATAAGAAGTTTTTGAAATAAAAAAATAACATTTGAATGAAAGTTATCAGGTCTCACTGTAATGGAATAGCCCAATGATTATAACATTGGACTGAAAATGTTGAGGAGTTGCAACATGGGAATAGCTCAATGGTTGAAACCTTTGACTGGAAATGGTAAGGTTTTACTGAATGGGAATAGTCCAGTGGTTAGAACATTGGACTGAAACCGATGAAGCCCAACAGCATGAGACACGCTAAATGGTTGTAACTTTGGATTTGATATGATGAGGTCCAAATAAATGGGACTGACTCAAAGGTTATAACATTGTACTGAAAATGATGAGAACTCACTGTGCGAGAACAGCTCAACGGTTATAACACTGGGCAGAAAATAATGAGGTTCTGCTGCATGATAATCGCTATCATTGGACTAGAAATGTTGATGTCTTATTTCATGAGAATAGCTCAATGGTTATAAGGTTGTACTTCAAATGTTATCTTACTATATGGGAATAACTCGAAAGTTATAACATTGGACTGAAAATGTTGAAGTCTTACTGCATTGGAATATCCCAATGATTATAACATTGGACCTACTGAATGGGAATAGCTCAATGGTTATAATATTGGACTGAAAATGATGACGTTCAAATGCATTGGAATAGAACATTTGAATAAGATGGGAATAGCTTGATACTTAAAACTTTAGACTGGGAATATTGATGACGTACTGCATAGGAATAGCTCAATGATTATAACATTGGACTGAAATAATGACGCCTTAATGCATTGGAGCTTAATGGTATTAACATTGGTGTTAAAATGATGAGGTTTCACTGCATGGGAATAGCTTAAGCCTTTTAACACTGGACAGAAAATAATGTGGTCTTACTCTATGGGAATAGTTCATTGGTCGTAGCATAGAAATGATACGAACTTACTGCATATGAATAGCTAAATAGTGATAGAATTGCACTGAAAATGATGAGGTCTTACTGCATGAGAATACGGGATCAGTAGTAATATAAAGTCTTTTACCTTTCTGAGTAAGATTCCTAGTAATTTCATATCAACGAGACATTAATTCAATTCAAAAGTCCGGTGAAACTAACCCTCAATTATGTTGCTCGTTTGGCTTGTTGATATATTGTAAAGGAGATGCTCATCCATGAATCTTTGGAATACTTTTGAGCTGGGACAAAGAAAAGATACAACTTATCAAGATTAGTATAAGATCTAAAACACATTTGTGCAATGTACTTGAGATATTGGACATTCATAAAGTCCCTGTGAGATGGACTATCAACGACAGCTAAATAGTGATATAATACCTGAAATATTTATTATTTTCATAAATCAATCAAAATATTACTTATTTAATTCAAGGTAGTCCTCATTTTACGTAGAAAGAAACCAGGGAGAAAAGAAATATGGGAACTATACCGGAGGAAAGGGTGAAGGAAAGAGAAGAGGGGAAGTGTTGGTTTACTACGAGGGGAGGAAGTGGGGAGAAGAAATAAAATTTGGTTGTTTATTGAGGGGTATGAAATTTTTGGATATGAATCAAATTAGATAAAATCATGGACTGGCAACAAAGATTGGAAGGGATAAGAGAGAGAATGAGAAGATACAGGCATGGGGCGAGAGAGGTGCAGATGCATGGGATAATTTATAATCTTACAACCGTAATGGGAAGAGGTAGTATATACAAATGTCAGAACACATGAATAATCTAAACCCAGCAAAAGTGCTTAAAACGATATGTTGTGGGTAGCGGCGATTGATTACTGCAGCAATAATAGAAATTAAATGCATAACATGAGATATACGTGAAAAGGGCGAATTTTCTCAACCTTCGGGTGATTAATGTTTTTTAGTAGCATGTTGTTTTGCGGGTGATCAAATCAAAAACTGGAAAAGGAGCGATCTTTAAATAAGCATCTTTCCCGCTGGACACAAACTAAGGGACCAATTTACCATTACTTTATATTGAAAATTGAACCTGCCATCAAAAACAAATTTAGGGAGGAGGAGATTTTCAAAGAACAAAAGAGTCATTTTCCCTCACTCATTGATTTTTTTACTATGGATATCAATATCTTGGGGATGCATACAAATGTTAGAACACATGAAACGCCTGAGCCAAGCAACAGCATTTAACCTAGAGTTGTTGGTAGTGGTGATTAAAAATGATTTTCAACGTTTGCGAGGACACTATGTTCGCTTTTTTACTTTACAGTATACCAGAAATTTCCCGCAGCAAATTGCAGCTATTCGTACACATTTTAAACACTATTTTTCAAAGCACCAAATGTCTCCAATTTAAATCACTCAAGTAAGTAATCCAACTGATGCTTTTCATTTTATGAAAACAATGCACGCCAATTATTATCTGGGCGGCACTACTTTTTTTCACGTAGGCGGAGATTCCGAGACAGTGATAACAGCGTCGTTGGGTCAGTATCGTCTGACAGTGATCGAGTGCATGACGCGAATCATTTCTTCGGTGTTATATCGTCGCTTGATAAACGACAGAAACCCATATGGCATTTAACATGCAGCCCGTGGAAGTCTCACGGGATTTGAGCTTATAAACAGCCTGGAAAAATGAACGGGTGTATTTTGCGTGCAAAACGCTGGACTCGGATATTAATTACGATTTCAACTAAATTAAACAGAATCAAGCTTTACGTTTATATAAAAGTTATTTCGATTCTTTTAATAGATTCTCAATATTCATTTCAAATAACACTATAGTCGAGTGAGTTTCGCCCGGAAAGTATCCTTCCATTTTGAATATCTCGAGAACCGGTTGAGCGGCCTTGATGTATCTTGGCAACCAGTGAGATGGAAACTTATTACACATGCGTGGGCACTGTCTCGTTGGCAGTAAGACGCCATTGAATAGGTTAGTATATTGTGTGATCATCGCATCCATAATGACCTTCACTCTCAATTCTTCATGTATCATGTTGTGTTTCTGGGCAAAACATTGCATAACTCAGGTCTGTCATTGCTCTCCCAGTCCACATTTAACTCCGTGATATCTAGCCTTTCGCCCTTGAGAAGGAGATTTCAGGTCGTGAACAAGATTAAGGAGAACGTGACGTGGCAGATGATGGTTGACACGGGAGAGCAATTTGAAGACTAGTTTGAAAAGTGAAAAGGATACTGGGTATGTGAGATTCCGAGAAAAGTCATTGAAGAGAAATAAGGAGCCATTGTCCTACGTACACAATTTTTTTCGTTGATATTATATAACAGGATCTTTCCGGACAGACCTCGTATATCAATGCGACTAAGATATTTTTATGTACTGGATAGTTTAAAAACATGATTCTATTTTTGTCATTATGTGACTTTACTTTCCACTAATTTCACGAATAAAAATGATAAATCCAATACTTCAATAGAAATCTTGCAATTTTAAAACATATCGTGACACACTGAAAAATTAACTTTTTTAACCAATGTTGTACGCAAGAGATCATAGGACAAGCGAAATGAACCATCACTTACCGTACCAAAAGCTGGTATTCATTCAAGGAAGTTGATGTCGTGTATATGGTAGGATCAGAGGTGACTCTGCTACTATGAGCTCTTTTCAAAGAACCAAACGATTGATTCTAAGAAGCATTGCTCCCAATTAGACTGATTGACGGTTGCAATCTAGGCAAAGCGCCTGGAATTGGTTGAGAGAAAGAGCGTATTATTTCTTAAGGATAATGCTAGCTCGCACATTTCTTTGGAGACCTGGAAAAATTGTCACAGCATGAGTGGAAAGCTTTATTCATCTACAGTATTTAATAGATATTGTACCATTGAATGACTATTAATTCCGGTCCCCACTGATTTAGAAATTAAGAGAGACATGAAAGGTCTTATAGAGCTGTTTTTTGCCAAGAAAGATAAAGATTCTGCGAAACGTGAGGTTAACTAATAGGTGTCAGAAATTCCTGAAATATCAATTTCATTGTGCGACGTAGTAAATACACAGGGGACTAAAGTAATTAAGGACAAAGCATGGAGAATTAAAATCAAAGGATATTTTAATCATTTCAACATGGGGATCCCGTACAAGAGCTAAACAGACCAAGGTGTCTTAGCGGACCATTTGCGTGCAGTACCATGATGCGATCTTTGTGCTCCAAAACTTTTGCGAAAGAAAAAAAAAAACAAAAAAACAAACAAAAACAAAACAAAACAAAAAAACAAACATAATCTACCATGCTTTGGATAAAAAAAAACAAACATATTCATCGATGTACAACTAATCAAGGAACAAGTTATGATCATTTAACACGGGAAAAAGTTTAACGGAAAGAAAATCTCAATTGATTTCAATGATATCGATCTGGTTATTTCCCAATCGTATTCGTATCGTATCTGACCTTCTTAGTAAAATCACCCAAATACTGTATATGGTTTGTAGTTGAGACAATAAATTCAATTTTCTGAAGTTACACTATGTAGCGATCACTGTTGACCGTTGCGAACACAATTATTCCCGTTAAATAAGACCTGTCGGCTTGAATAAGTTAATTCTATTTATATTTTTTAAGTCTTTAAACTCCCAAAGCTTTACATGGCCGGCATTAAGAGTAGCTAATGCTCCCTGTACGGTATTTCGTTATTCTTACATAAGGTTTCTATTTGACTAGGGATGTTATGTTGAGAGCCCTCACCCCACAAAAAAATGAATGGAAACTTGTACAGAATCATTAATGAAATATATGTCTCAGAATTGAAAAATTACAAGTCTGTTAAGTCACTCGATAAAAACTGCTACGTGACCAACGTCTTTTGGTAGTCTGCCTCATTGGGGCTGATCAATTAAATAATTGGAAAATAGGGTGATTAATAAATAAGTTACTTTTCTTGCCTTTCCTTGGACAGTGATCTCTAAAAAAAATTCAAGCGTAAGTGCTGCCGCACACACACTAAAAGATCAATTTAGCATTAACTGATATTACGTATGTAGTCAGGAATTTGATGAAAAACATTTTTTTCTAGACATAATAAGTGTTCAAATCATCAGCCCCCTAGTTTCATTGGTGTAGCCTGTACACGAAATACATACGTGCATAGCCTTTTAGCCAGATACATAATCATGATATTTCATAAAGCTTACTATGAGTTAAAACTTGATTGTAAGTATTGGTAAACAACTGCTGTTCACCGTCGATCATCAGCCTTTTAGTATCCGTCGTTGGACATAAACTTACCCCAAGATTTGCCAGACCTCTCTATCATGGGCATCGCAGAGCCAGTACTTTTTGAATTTATCTTGCTAGTCACGCTATCTCTCTGTCGGCAACAGTTTCGCATATAATCTGAGGGGATCCACGTTGTGAGTCGTGATATCAAGCGGTTGTCTGACATTCTTGTAACATGTCCAGGCTATTGCTGTCTCTTTAATACACTGTGCTGTCTTATGATCTTCCCATACTGAATAACATAGGATAGTAACAAAAAAAAAAGTTCTTAATCCAATTGCAATGATTCAGATCAACCACAAACAAATAAGCCTTAGCGAATGAATCGTCTTTCACTCAGCTTTTAACACTTTCGAGACTCTTGGGGCATTCATATCCCGCAGTGTCTATTACTGCAAATATATATATGTCCTGCAGATCTTTTCTTAAAATCATTAATTATCCAGTTTTATTAATCATTATTATTTTTTCGCTCACGTAAAACTGTTATATTTTAGGATACGGTATTTGATTTCATAGCAATTCCTGAGTGTCCTATCAGAAAATCCAATACGATATTCATCACTGTTCAAAGCGGTAGTCACCTAAGCAACACTAAATGTCTTCTGGGACTGAAATGTATGCGGTAAATGCCTACTGGGACAAGCGTATTCCATCATGACTATGGTTCTTCAAAATATGGAAATTTCAGCTATTAAACACCTTAATAAGCTTGTCTTGAAAGGGTTAAAAACACTTTGGACAGGAGACAGAGATACGTATTTCACTGGCAACACCATAGGGTTTCCATCTTTAGAAAATAGAGCAAGAATCCATTCCTCTTTTTCCTTCTTTGTTCGCAAAAATAACCCAACCCGTTCGCCGGCTCCTCTCAACGCTCGACGTATCAAAGGTCTTCTTTTTAATTCAGGCATTAAACAGAACTGAAAAACCTAAGATTCTTCATCTCTTACTCTAGAAGAACTTGGCCCGTTCGGTCGTCTTTGACTTCTCGGGGGACTCACTGCACCAATTCATCTCCTCAGCCAGCTGGATACCGTAGCTGGGAATGGTGGAGGTCATAAACAGCTGGACAGCGAACGCTCCTCTTGTAGGAGTTGGGAATTCGGTGGAAAGAAGATACAGCAAAGTTCCTGCGAGTTCCCAAAGGGTTTGGCAAGCGGACGGTAAAGTAGAAAAGAAAATGGGCTTCCTTTCGTCGCGTTGGCACCAAGACAGACCCAAGACATGGAAAGGCGGAAAGAAACGTGTCTTTCTTTTACGCGGATAACACGTTTTTTCTTCTTCTGGAATTGAAAGTTTTTCCATTTTCTCTTATACCTTTATATCTTTCTACCTTTCATTCAATATATATATATATATGATTATGGATTGCGTTATATTATTTGAAAACTTATTTGAGATGATTTCCTGTCATTACACGTTTGATGTATCACTAGCCCTAGACAACGTAACTGTTTTCACCTTAAAATCTCATTTCGTCTATTGTAGGTCTATCTGTTTCTTTCAACGCGACAGTTACGTATAAAGAAATGGATATATATGATCTAATAGAGTGATTATAAGTTGTGTTTTATTATATTGAAATTCTTATTTGGAATGACCTCCTGTCATTAGACGGTTAATGTATCACTCAGCGTAGACAACACGAATAGAATAAACAATTAAAGAAAATTGGACTGCTGCAGGGATCGAAACCTGACTGATAGACACACCATCTCCCAGGAAGAAATGGACCACAGGTTAGGGCCAATGTTTCGTAGAACCAATTGCTGTTAAATTCTAAATTTTTCTTATCCGAGACATTGATGGCTATTCAGCCGAAGAATTAATAATCATTGCAAGGCTGGTAAGTCATTAGTGGGCAATTGATTTATAAAGAATGAATAGCAGTCTTCATGCTTTTCTACCTAAGATAAGTGAACTATCTGCCCAATTCCCGTCCCTCCTGGGCTAGAATTGCTTAGACTTCTTAACAAGGAAACTTAAGTATTGATATTTAGTGGGAAAGAATTGGAAGAGGCAAAGGAAGGACGAAGAGTGTGGGAAGTAGGAAAGTCAGGTGGTCAGACAGAAAACAACAAAAAGAAAAACCAGGTGAAAGGAAAATATATATATATTTAGTTAGAGGGGAGGAAGTGATAAAAACAAAAGAAAAACAGCTTGCTGGCTGAATATCAGGGGACGATGAGCAAAAGTTTGAAAGGTTAGTAGAGATGGTCAGGCATGAAGATTGTGATACATGAAATTCTGTATCGATTGATAGAACAGAAGAAGGATAACTGAGGGGATGCAGTAAAATACTTGTTTTCTCAACTCCTTTTTCGTATATGAAATCAATCTAAGTTCAAGATTAAGATAAGAACCTTGATGGTAAATCACTCAACAGAAAATGTTATGTAACTAATGTATTTTGGCAGCATGTCGTATTAGGGATAACCAATTAAAAAATTGGGAAATAGGGTGATCAATGAATTAGTCACTTTGTTCGCCATGAACAGTGTTCATTAAAAAAGGTCTGAAATTTCAAAAGATAAGCGTGAATGCTGCCTGATACAAACTAAGGGACCAATTTAGCATAAACTTACATTGAACCCTTCACTAAGATCTATTGTGTGGATTTGATAAAACATCGACATAACAAGGAGTACGTGCTTAAATTTTCAGCCTTCTAGCTACATCAGCGCAGCATTGACGTGTGATACATATATGAATAGCCAGCCAGACAGACCAACTTGAAAACTGGAGAAACCAATGTTGACGGTTTGGGGTGACGGGCAACAATGATTTGAAAAGATAAGGCGAGAACAAGGAGATACAGGCAAAAAGTAAACGGGGAGAAGAGACATAAGATAACGGATAATCTTAGTCGTCAACACTTGCAAAATGTCCGTAAATGCAGCTAGTCTTTACTATTAAGCAAAGATTCCTTTTTCTTGTATTTGTTGTCTTTATCATAAGGTTTCCGCTGATTTACTTTTCGGTTTTCTTCATGTGTATATTCGTAATTCATAATCGCCTTGAAAACCTTCCTGGAACTTCAAACCTTACTCTCCTTTTGATCACCAATCATATGACGTTTCTCCTTCATTTTGGTTTTTCTATCGGGTGTTCTTCCACGGATATTTCAGAGCTGGTAAACGCCAATTCTCCCTTTATGATGCCGATTTGGCTTTCCGCTGAGTTGGCGTATATTCCTGCACTACCACGTCTAGAGATTGAACTCACGAATTCCAGGAAATCAGAAAGAAAATGAAGAAAAAAAGAAGTAAAATAAGTAAGAAAGAAGATAAGAACGTGAAGAACAAAACAAAAAGGAAAGGAAAGAGAAAGAAGGAGACGAAAAAGCAGGAGGGGAAAAGAAATAGAAGAAAAAGCGGATGAGAAAAATAAAAATAATTCAAAAGATGTTGACAAAAAAGTAAGAGAAGATGGCGACAGAAAGATGCTCACAAAAAGAAGACCATGGTCACGAAGAGAGAGAAACAACAAAAAAAAAAAAAAACAACAAACAAAAATAAAACAAAAATAATATTACAAAAAAAAGAAGTGGGAGGAGATGATGAGGATTTTCTCATTAAAATCTGTTACGTCCGATGCCATCTTTTCTATTCGGGTAAGAGATATCCTAGCTAAGAATCGAGCGGCCTCAACGATACGTGGAGTACCAAGAGAGAAGGGCAATGTTTCTCTGGCCATTAGAAGCTGTCAAAAAGTTATTTAAAGGAGGGAAGAACACCCCACTAAATACTACAAGAATGCCATGCTTCCCAGAGCGAAAGCCACAAAATACCGGGACAAGGGGCCAAATATGTGTGCTTGCTCAATTAAGCAGAGAAAACTTATTTTTCAGCTCCATCGCCCTGCAAAAGCGTAAAATGTTAACTGGTTATTTTGCCTGATAAGTAGTTTCTGCCTGAGTGCCGGTGTAAACAAGGCCTCATAAAAAAGGTGCTTTATGTAGCATGTAAGATTGTGTGTTTTTTTTAAATTTTTTTTCCTGTGTGGAACAAGGAGTTATAGATATTGTCAGTCATCGGTAGGAAGCGGGAAAATTCGAGACCTGTCTAGCACATTCAAAACACAAAAGACATGTTGAAAACAATTTGGGAGAAACTACTTCTTCGTGTGATAGATAGATAGTTAGATGAATATGAAGTGGTCGATACATATATATATGGATAGATATGAAGAGGCTCGGGTAGATAGATGGATAGATAGATTGACAGATTGAAACAGAATATCGCAAGACTAAAGGAAAAGAAAGAAACTATGATAGATAGATAGATAGATAGACGGATGTGAATACCTTGAACGAGTTACATATACAGTATGGGTATTACAGATTTTAGTAGATGTATGCTCTTGCTGCTGCTAGGGTAGGAATTATTGCGTCAACGTTGCGTTGGGAGGCTCGCCTACCTTGAAGTTAGCATTCAATGTATGAGTACGGTGCCTAGCAGTAGTGGTGGGCCTATGGTTGGGGTCACCTGGGTCGGTAACTCATGATGTCACATACCCTTTTCAGAACTCGCCCCCTCATCGGAATATCTAGAATTTGGTGATCTTTTTGTACTAATACATTATAAATTAATCATCACGACATCTCGCATATTATTCAATATGATGGTAGAAGCTCGCATACGTTGATGATTTTAATTATACTGTCTATTGCTATATATAGGGTTATTAACGTTCGAAGAGTTTTTAGGACAATTGAACTCTGTTTTGTTTTTGTTGTAAACACGACGTCTCGACAGGCACAAGGCATGGGAATCCATCTTTCAATAGGGACAAGGTATGGAAATCCAAGTCCAACAAGAAAAGGGGAAAAATTCGACATTTCTTGAATCTTACGTTGTAACGTAGCGAACACTGAAATTTTCTGTTTATAACCGTCATTGTAAAATTCTGTTTATCACCATCGCATTTGGATATTATACCTAAAGAAGACCGTAGAATGAATCGGCTGAAATGTCGTGTCTACAACACAAGATGGAGATCAATAGCATGAAAAAATATCTTTGAAATCATATTCATCTTTAGTTTTCAGCTTTTCAGTTCTGAATTTTTTGAAGTAATATAAAGTAGCCTATTGTTCATTCTTCTACAAAATTTCATTATAATTTATTGAGATATGATGTGGATAGTCATGAACATATACAAAATGTGTGAAAAAAATCAAGAATATCTCTAAATCAAAAAATAGATAAATGCTTCATTATAAAAAGAATAATCAATGAAAATTTATGAGATCTTTTTAGGCTGTCCTCTTGGTGTCACTCTCACTGATGGTGTCATCCAGGGCAGGCCGCCCCTGGTACCACCACTGCATAGCAGAACCCCCTGGTTCCGTCTCTGCAGAGCAGTCACCCCATCAGTATTGCATATCTTTCAGCCCATTCATGTGCAAGATGCCAATGAAAAAAGCCTGTATTGTGATTTACCGTTCGAAATAACAATCATTGTCAGAAATGCGCAACTCTCTAAGTCAGAAAACAGGCCCGAAGCTTGCGACTCGGGGTTTTTGTTTGATTTTATCTGCTTGTGTGTTGGCTCCTGAATGGGATGTTTACATATTCTATCTATCTATCCCCGTGATATATATATATATATATATATATATATATATATATATATATATATATATATATATATATATATATATATATGGGGTAGGGTGAACAGAAGTATTTTTTTATTTCATATACCAGTGATTTGTCTTGAATGTGCTTTTTGACTTACATATCAATCTATCTAGCTTGCTAGTTAGCTATCTGCATATATATATATATATATATATATATATATATATATATATATATATATAAACCAGGAATTCAATATAATTTAATGTGATGCAACATCTGATGTGTGATAGGTTTATTTCATAAAGTGCTCGATGCATTTAACATTAAAAATTAAGTTGATATAGTGTGTGTATATATATATATATATATATATATATATATATATATATATATATATGTATAATATATAATATATATATATATATGTATACATTATATATAATATATAATATATATATATGTATATGTATATATATATGTATATATATATATATATATACATATATATATATATATGTTTATATATGTATATATATATATATATATATATATATATATATATATAGTTGAGTGTAGGCTTTCTTTTTTTTATCTTGACGTTCCCATTTTTTGTTGTGTTTAGTCATTTATATGCAGTCTCTTTAAAAAAAATCTCCAGACAATTTCTTTGCTTCTCAGTCCAACTATAATCCTACTTATCGCTCAAGTAGAGCTATTTGTCTTCACTGTTGTCCATCGTAGATCAAATTTTGTTCTGGAACTGGCCATCAAACGTTGAGTGCAAGCAACTGACGAGTGGCTTCAGCACAAACGCACATGCACAAACACACATACACGCACACACATATTCATAATGGAGTAAGGATCCTCTTCACAAACACGTTCATGTTTCTGCCCTGTTTTGGCTTCTTTAAAGCTCAAACGTAACATTATTTACTCCATTATATTTCAAGCTTTACTCTAGATCAACTTGATATTAAATGAATAGCGTATTTTATCTGATATTGGATTATACTATATTGTATTACGTTCTTGATTTGTTTTGTATAACTTTTGGAATACATATCTATATTCCAAGAATTATCAGCTGATTGTTTACATATTTTTATATTTTTGTTGCATTTGATCACACATCAGCGTTTTGGTACATCTATTCTACAGCCTTCTTCATTGGTTCAGAGAGAGAGAGAGAGAGAGGGAGAGAGAGAGAGGGAGAGAGAAGGAGGGGTTGAAAGTAGTGATGCCAAAAAGCTAGTTAATTAATGTACATAATTCATTATGATCATCAGAATTCCAGGGATGGCTCAGCCTCCCTGTTGAAATTGAGAGGTCGCTAAAGCCCCACCCCACTGGTCTGTGTTCATTAAAATGCTATCTTTGTGCTGGCTACGGCTTCAGCTATGCCAGCTAGGGTTCCACACATCTCTTTACTACTTCATCATCAGTCTTTTATAGACTTACCCCGGGATTCGCCATAGTTCTCAATCGTGGGCGTCCCGGAGCCAGTACTTTCTAAATTAGTCTACTTGTCTCTCCATCTTGTATTCCGCCGGCCTCGGTTGCGTATGTGATTTCTGCGGATCCATGTTGTAAGATATGATGTCTACCGGTTGTATTTCATTCTTGCAACCTGGCCAGCCCATTACCATTTGAGTTTTCCAGTGGATTCTATGATGTCTCGGACTCCCGTTTTCTTTCTGATATCCTGTGCTGTCTTGTAGTCTCTCCATGTGATGTTGAGCATGAGTCTCTCATGTGCTTGTTGCATTGCCGTCAGTTTGCTGGTCTATCTCTTGGTTAGGTTCCATGTTTCAGCTCCAGAGGTGACTATCGGAGGGTGCATTGGTTGTATACTCTTTTTTTAGAATTAATGGGGTCTTCTTGTATTTGAAGGTTGCGCTTGCTATCCCGAAGGTTTGTCATCCTAGGGGGATTATTCGCTTGATTTCTCCTTCTTTTGAAGGTTTCATCGAGATTCGTTGTCCCAGATAGGAGTTGTGGTCTACTTTCTCGAGTTTTGCATCTTCAATTTTGATAGCTATGTTCTTATTTCCGACGTGGTTGTCGCACATAACCTTCGTTTTGCAGGAGTTCATATGTAGGTCGACTTTCTTGCTTTCTTCATTTAGTTCATCTAGCATTAGTTGGAAGTCGTGTAGATTCCCTGCGAAAATGGCTATGTCGTCTGCAAATCTGAGGTTGCTCAGATATACGCCATCTATTTCGATTCCTCTATTCTCCTAGTCTAGGTTTCGGGAGATCATCTCGAGGGTGGCTGCGTAGAGTTTTGGTGAGCTTGTATCACCTTGTCTTACTTCTTTTTGGAGCTTAAAGGGCTCAGAGTCTTTACGTAGACTGATAAAGGAGTTGCTGTGACTGTATGTATGTTGTAGTGCTTTAACGTATACAGGGTTTCCTTTGCGATTTGTGAAATACTCTAGGTGGTGTCACTCAGTTCATCCTGCACCTTATTCTTAACCTATTGATCGGGAAGAGATGGATTCATACCAAAGAGTATTAGTGTCAAAGTGAACGCAAACTCTCTCAACCGGTGTTTGAACTCAGCTCGCCAAATCCATTCTCCATGTCGTTACTCACACGACCGCCAAGCATCCCCGAAAAAATGGGCTTGTGTGGACCGGCAACGTATAGATATCTTGCGGTTTGGTGTGTAAGCAAGTAAGTAAAGGAAAGAGCATACACACATAGACAGACAGACAGATAGATAGACAGACACACATTCGTATTCATGCATAATCCCTCTCCTCAAAAAAGCCCGTAAAAGGAAAAAGTATTCAAAGGCCCAGGCGTCTGTGCATCCGGGTTGGTGAGGGCCGGTCTTACTAATGCTTTCCACTAAGCTGCCTTTTATTTCTTTCTTATCGGATTCGCTTTATAATTTCTATGTTACACCACTCAGTTCCTCTTTTTATTTGTTTACAAAGTAAACATGCAGCTCCTTTAATTGTTTTTAATCGCAGGAACTCTCGGCGTTGCCGCAACGCAACATCACAAACGTATCCGGGCTCTGTGTGGATGCAGATCACCCAAGTCGATGACCACCAAATGGAAATACGCAACTAATTAGACGTTTTCACAGCATCAAATTTGCAATGACAAGCAAACTTAAAGCTGGCCTCCATTTTGATTTTACCGAAAGAAGAAAACATGCTGAGTATTTCTTAGTTAAAATTCCTGTATATTTTTTCCTTTTTATATTAAGTTTGATTCCCTTCTTTTGTTAGTTTTTTTTTCTCGTCTGCATTGTTATTTCATGTATTTTCATCATTACGCCAGAGTATGGCTGCGTTGTTACTTACATTAAAATTATTATCATTATTTGCATTCTCACACCAGTTGCCTGGTGATCGTCACTGAATACTGACAGCAAGTCTCTCCAAGTCTCCAGCCCTCATCTCTACACTATCACAGCTCGCAGCAGTGCTATGGTTTGCAGTTTCACACCAGTTTCCTGGTGGTTGCTGCAGAAGGCTGTGATAGTGAATCTCCTCAGGTCTCCAAATCTCCTCTCATATCGTCCTCACGTATCACGACAGCGCTGCGGTTTGTACCGTCATGCCTTTTTCATCATCAGCTGTTAGGTCAATGCTAACGAGTGGAGATCTTAGATATCTTATTTCAAGTACTCTCCTATTCGTGCAGACCCTAGTAGTGCTTTGGTCTGCAGTGTCCAAATCCCTCCTCTTAACTCCAACTTCTCCAACACTGATTTCAGGGTTTTTGGCACAGTTCCGAGTGCGCTGACTATTATGTTTATTACTCTGATTTTTATGTTCTGCACTTTCTTCAGTTACCTTGCCAAGGTCTGGTATTTTCCTGGCTTTTCACTCTCTTTCATATTTACTTTGTAATTCATAGGAACAGCCGCGTCTATCAATCTATTAGTCTGTTTATTTATATATTCATTATTATTATTATTATTATTATTATTATTATTATCATTATTTAGAATCTCACACCAGTTGCCTGGTGGTAACCGCTGGAGTTTGAGTGACAGCAAGTCTCCTGAAGTCTCCAGCCCTTCTCTCCTAGTTCTCATAGGCCACAGTAATACTGCAGTTTACAGTTTCACACCAGTTGCCCAGTGGTCATTGCTGGAGGCTGAATGACAATAAGTCTCCTCAGGTCTTCAGCCATCATCTCTTCTCTCTTTCGCCTATCATGTCAGTGCTACAATTTGCGTTTCCGCTTTCATTTCCCTTCCTTCCTTTCCACGACCAACGTCTTGAATGAAAAACTATGCTTATCACATTAGAGTGGCATTGTGTCATACTTAGCTAAACTTGGTAGATACCTTTGCTAGGTGCTTCGCACTTATGACCTTGTATCAGGCTAAACTAAGATTAGAAAGTTTTCTTGATCAATTGTTCCGCACTGGTGTCCTAGTGCCAAACTGAACTAAGCTTAAAATATACTTATTGGATTCCTCACTACTACAGCATCTCTTGAAAAGAGATTTAGAAAATATAGCCCAAACACTATCGTTACCCTTGATAGTACGGTTAATTCGTTCCAAAATTCTATGCTCAGTACAAAACTGCATTGTTCAAGGTCTTGATGCGGTTTTTCAGCTAATATTTAGATTAATTTGTAAAGCAATATTCTAACCCAGGACAACATGAGTCAAGAGAAACAATGAGACGACAATTGTGTATTGCTTGCAGGAACATAATTGCAAACGATGTACGAGCATCATCTCACCTTTCCTCTGAGATTAATTCTCTAAATACTGGAATGATAGCTTTTAAATTCGATTCAAGATAAGAGATACAAGCGTGAAAAAAGCTTAATGAAATTGTTCTTTAAGTCTCACTTTTGTTAAAACCAACACGTAAAAAACCGTCGACATCTATTTTCTAAAATAGGAATGTATCACCTCCTTTTTTGATTTTATTCTTTTCTTTGTTTACTTTTTTTCTATTTAGTTTGAAGGTTCTCAGGGGTTAACACATCGAATGCCAGACATAAAGTCACAAGACCAAAAGTCTTTGGAAAAAAATTTTAAAAAAGTAATATCCTAATCTAAAATGATTTAATTTGATTAATTAATAGTTTTATTTGATTGATTACTGCTCACCATTTGTCTAAAATCTAAAACTGGTCTTTACCAGACAGACCCGTTCAATATTGACATTATTTCACAGGGCGTCCGACAGGAGGGGATGCTGATAACGACAGTAACATATATGAAAAGAATATCCATAAGAACCGAGGAGAGGAGGGGACAAGTGACCCCCGACCCTAATTCAGGTAAAACGTTGAATTTCGGATAAATCAGTGTAATTCGAGCAAAAATATCGAAATTTTCGAGCAAATCAAACCTTTTGTTACCCTTGTAGAATGAGTTTCAATATGCCTAAGGCGAAATACAACTTTGAGTGACTAATACACTCTATTTCGTGTCCAAAAAGGATTATCTAACAAATTTGATATCAAGATTCAAGGAAATTAATTAGTTTTCATTTTATCACCAAATCATGTCCTGGTGGCCCGGTACCAGTCTAAACTACTATAATAAGTACTGAATTTGATTTTGTCAACAATTTTGTGTCAAAATATTGGAACTGGGCAGAATAAACTTTAAAACTGATTATTGACTTGTTGTTATAGAGTAAGAATCGAAAAAAACAAAACATGGGAAAGTGACATTGCAATTGATTCATGTATAAACATGCCCCTGAGATTATTTTATCGTCGAAACCTTAGTGTTATTATTGAGAAGAAGGATTTGAAAAGATCTTTTGCAACTTTTCAATCTATCTATATTGGACATTTTTCGGAAAATTAATAGAGTGAAAAGTTGTCAATTTGTGTACATTAAAATGACATTCTTGAAGGTTGAGGTCGCCCGGCCAAAAGCTTGCCATTCTAGAGCGATTCTTAGCTTGATTTCTTCTTTCGTAGATTTCATGAGGATTCTTTGTCCTACATAGATGCAATGGTCGACTTTCTCTAGTTCTGCGTTTTCGATTTTGATTTTTGTGTCTGTCTTCAATATATTATGACCAATCAACGATTTTGCAACCAGGAAATGCAAACGTGGGCCTCTGATGTCATTTTCAAAGTGTGTATTGAAGCTTTTGCATTTTCTGTTCTGAACAACCTGTGTTTAGTAATCTTTCATTGAAAGCAAATACAGCGGCCTCTCCTGTATGAACAGAAGAACTGATTAATTAGCATTGGCATTGATAGACAGAAAAGCTTAACATACAGGGAAAGGTGCACCACCTATAGAGACTAGAACTGCATCAACAGTAAATGAGAAAGAAACCAAAGGAACGACGGTTCAACAATAAAGATGTTGCGAGAAGGTTTAAAACAAAACAGAAAAGACAGATTTCGCAAACTACCATTTTGACTTACATTGTCTCCGTCCTCACCAGCTGCCCGTTAAACCGATTATCTCCCTATGCCATGCTAGTATTGCTACAATTGTTTACTGAGACTCAATTCAATGAATGTTATTAAAGGTTGAGATTGTTGAAGAACTCGGCAGCAGTTTTTCTCTGTATAAAAACTGCGAACTGACATCTTTGTTGTGTTCCTTCCATACATAGCACATTGTTGAGAAGAGCACTATGCAATTTCTATCGGTTTTGAAATTATTTTTACCCCGGCGAGAGCTAAGGCTCCAATTACTGGCCTCAAAGGCACTTTGTTTGTTGGAGAGCTCAATAAATTAGAGGTTTAAGTATGGGACAGCCTGTTAGAGTAGCTCTGTTGAGCCTTCCACAACAGCTGAAAGATATCTTTATACTTGAATATCTGTCTTTGCAGAGTTTGTAAAGTTTTGTGACTTTTCGTCTGCTTTTTGTGCGACTAATTGTATAGTTGTGTTTTCCTATTTGCATATTTTACTTCATTTTATATTCATCCTTTTATAATATATTTTCTTTGGTTTATTTCATAAAATTATTTTATTGCCTTTGCAAAGTTTGTGAAGAATATTTCTTCTGTCTAAACATAGCATTCGTGTGTTTTTCTTGTGAGAGAAACATCACAAAGCAATTACGCCAAGGGTATCTGAATGGCCAGCGTCAGTCCTAACATTACCGCAATACATAAAAAAACCTGCCAAAATCAAAACCGCACTATTGAAGGTGTTGCTGTAATTCCTATAATAGTTACAAGCTGCTAAATCATTTTTCTTAATGTCTGCATTTGTCAAGATGCAAAACGCACTCAATTTCATTTGCATTTCTCTTCTTTTTTTTTCTAACATTCATATCTTGATATTTCAAATAACTCAAAATATTGTAGCACCTCTGACCAAGAGAAAGAAATAAGAGGATTTCAAACGCAGATATTATCTTTGTCGTGCGTATTTGTTAATAGTGTAGCGTCGAAATATAAAATCTTTACCGCCCGCTGGACGCAAATAGGCGTGAAATGATTTCAATTAAATTAATAATATTATTTTTTTCTCTCTTCAACTCAAGCAAATTGTGCATATCGTATAAAATTTCAAATCTTCTATAATTCTGTCCGTTGAACCCAAGAGACCAATCAATTGACATCGGGTAAGAATAGATTAGGGACAGAATGAAAAGAAATATAAGCCAAATTTAATTAATTCTCTCTTTCACAATTCATATCTACTTACGCGTATTGTACAGAGGTAGAGGAGCTAAATAATGGCCTCATTGTCAGGGGCAATACCCCAAAAATGATCATCATCATGAGACTTTCATCGCCCGTCGTTGTACACAGACCTTCCCAAGGATTCGCCACACTTCCCTATCGTGAGCGTCGTAGAGCCAATACTTTCTGAATCTGTCCAGTTCGTCTTGCCATCTCATATTCTGCTGGCCTCAGTTCTGCATTTGATCTCTTGGTATCCATGTTGTGAATCTTGTTGTCCATCAGTTGTCTGCCATTCTTGGAACATGACCAGCCCATTGCCATTCGAGTTTCCTAATAGATTCTATGATGTTTCAAACTCTCGTTTTTTTCTTAATATTCTGTGCTGTCTTGTGATCTCTCCAAATGAGGTTGAGCATTATTCTCTTATGAGCACGTTGCAAGGTTCTCTGTTTTATGGGTCAATCTTTTGGTTACGTTTCATGTTTCAGCTCCATAGGCGACTATCGAGGGGATGTACTGGTTGTATACACTTCTTCTTGGGCCTGATGGGATTTTCTCGTTCTTGACGGCTACCACAAAACCAGCAGAGAAAAAAGGTACTATGTTTCATATATACTTATTTTAGTTTATTGGGGCATGAGGCCAAACGAAGGAAATGAGATTTGGAAGATTGTTTTCTTAGATAAAGAAGATCGTGTTGCCAAGATAAAGTATTTTCTCATTTCATACATTTTGAAACTAGTATTTACATCTTTATTGCTTTTAAAACAACATTTTGGTTGACAGACAAAAGAATATATATATATATATATATATATATATATATATATATATATATATATATATATATATATATATATATATATATATATCTTTACGCGTACATGCATACACATGTGTACGTAATATATATTTTTCTATTTACATTTATATCATATGTATTTTGACTTACAAATGCATATATATTTTCGATTATTTATTCATATATATATATATATATATATATATATATATATATGTATATATAAACAAAATTATAATTGACTTCACCGAGACAAAAATATGGAGATAATTATCTTGCATATGTGCTGCATAGTTTTGGAAATAAATAACTACATAAGCATCTGTTTGTTTTCCGTGCACAGACACAGACACAGACACAGACACACACACACACACACACATATATATATATATATATATATATATATATATATGTATGTATGTATGTATGCATATATGTATGTATTTAGAACAAAGAACCCGGCACTTAAAACGTCTTCTTTGGTAAGGGTGTGTTCTGAATGTATTCAACAATTAAAAGCCCTCTAGTTTCCATGTGACGTCACTTCAACGCGCCACTGGCTAACACTGAATCTAACGTGGATAACATGTAATTATTATGGAAAGCACTAACGCCACAGTTTTTCACTGATCTTGGAAATGGCTAGTTGAACAGCCAAGAGCGCTCGATCATTAAAAAAAATGTAAGGTAAGGAGTGGACCTAAATGGCAACGAAACGGGGAATAAGAATCGACAAACCCAGTTCAATTTGTGTTGAGGTTGTTCGTGTTTACTTCGCACATGTGAGCTTCGGAATTCACCTTTCTCATAGGTCTGGTATAATAATGATCCTTTCTATTGATGTCATGTAACCTATCACTACCTGTATGTTACATGGAGACGTGCTAATTACCGCTTATTAACATCTATTACCCCCAAAAATGTCATGAATAATTCCAGTGCCCCACCGATGTGGTAGGTGAAAGATCATTTTGATTTGATGTCTACAGACACATACCTATACATATGTGTGTGTGTGTGTGTGTGTGTGTGTGTATGTGTGTGTATGTATATATGAATATATACCAACGAACACATAGCATGTATGTACATACAGTACTGTCAAAATTATTGTGTCCTTTTCTCATAATTGACTTATTTCATTTTGAAATCCGATTCTAACTCCCAAAGAATAAACAGTCATGTATGCTCTTGTGCATTTTGGATTCTGCATCCATTGTAGTATTCTTTACAATGAAAATTTAAACCATTGTCGACTTCATATTGACCTAAAAGAAAAACCCTGATTTCATTCTATTCTTGGATGGCATTTAATCTCAGTTGGACTAGCAAGCCCTTCTAAGACTTCCTGTTTCCTGTGTAGCCATTTAACATCATTTATAGTAACTGGTCACGTAGTTGTGATTACCGCGTGTGGTGGTTCAATATTGTCAGCATGGAATCGAGTGAAGATTCAAGCCCAAGAAGGGCCAAGGTAGATGCTTTTCTTTAAGATACATCCTTAAGTCGCGATGAAATTGCAAAAAGTGGGAATACCAATGACAAGTGTATTCCACATGGAGATAAAAACCGAAAAATGGTGAAAAACTCTCTCCTCAGAATGGACGAAAGCGTGCTTCAACTCTGAGAGAGAATGCTGGTTGCACTTTGTAAAAAACAACGATCAGCATCATCAAAGGGCTTGGCAAATCTATGGAAGGCCTATAAAGGCTTCCTGTAGCAAAGGGAGTGACATTAATTCGCTCACTTTGCTACAGGGAGCCTTTAAAAAAGGTACTTAACTTCACCGCCAGGAAGCGGAAATGGGAATATTCAAGATTTATTATGTTAATGTTAAATATTCTTCAAGTTAATGACAAAATCTTATAGAAAATATTTTAATTGATAACATTATTTGTGATTTATATAAGTTCGTATGCAATACTATCTATTTCTTTCTTCTAGTCCTTAAATGTTTAATTCTGATGGTCCTTCGCCCAAGACAGCCCTTTTTTCGTTGCCTCTGTTAATCTAGGCATCTTCAGAGGTCTGAGGCACGAGAACCAAACCAACAAAACCTTGTACTCGCTGTACTGGGACTGCACTATAATAGCACTACAAGACCTATTACTATACGTGATGTTGAATGGACAAGGTAGGGAAGAGGAAGTCTTTAAAAGGCATGTTAGTTCACTTGAAATTAACCGCCATCCTGGGGTAGAATGAGATCAAGTTTCTTTCAGGCTAACCCGAGATCAGATCACACAAGGCCAACAATAGTTTAAATTCTCCTTGTACAGAGTACTAATATGAATGCAGCAACCAAAGTGCATGAGAACATGTATTACTGTTTACATCTTTGTAAAGTAAATAGGGTTTGAAAATTAAATTAGTCAGTTTTGAAAATAGTGCACAGTAGTTTTGACAGTATATATATATATATATATATATATATATATATATATATATATAGCAGTTCTTTTCTAACTCTGGACTGGAGCGCTCTGGTGGATGGGGAATTATGTATAAGTAAATATATTGCTTAATTCGTTCCTATTGACCGTCCAGTTCTGCGTACGGTAGGGGTAGAGCATCTACCTCTCGGTCCGAAGTGAAGGTTTTGACCCTGCCTAGCTGTACTGAAAGGGATAATGGATTGTCACACTGAAAAGTTGTAATAAAACAAAAAATCTGTCAGCGGATGACACAATTATTAACTATATATATATAAACAATGTCCAGAAAGCTTACATACTCATAGATTCTGAGCTATTTTAAGTTTGTTTTCGAGTTTTTTTCCAAGTTTCCAGATTTCCGAGAAAGACAAAGGTAGATGGAAACAGCAATGTTTGCAATGGAAAAAAATTGACATGGACCCCTAGAGATGATCAGGATTAAGGAAGTAATTAAGCAACAAAAAGTTGATTGACTGGGCACGTGGCGACTTTGACCACTGAAAGTGAAGAAAAAATTCCCTTCGATTTTGACCTCTAGAAGAGAAAGAAAAATTTACCATATTCGCATTTTGACTTCTAAAAATGAAAAATGATTCCCCTTCGATTTTATCCCTGAAAGATTAAAAAAAAGGTTCCCCAATTGAATTGGCCTCGGAAAGTGTATATGAATTTTGTCTCAACAATGCTATGGTTTTGAATCCAAGAGATGAAAAAAAGGGTTCAGCATCGATTTTGACCTCTAAAACTGAAGAAACCGTCTCAATTGTGAACCTTGAAAATGAAAAGAAAATCTTCTCGAAAATTAGACCCCTAAAAGTTTTTAAAAAAAAAAATCCCCCACCGATATTGAACCCTAAAAGTAGAAAAAGCCTATCCGTCGATTTTGATCTTTAAAAAAGAAAAAAAAGTTCTTACTGATTTCGAACCTTGAAAAGGAAAAATAAAAATTCTGCTAGGATTTTGGACATTGTAAGTGAAAAAAATATCTGTCCTTGATTTTGAAACCCGGAAGTATAAAAAATCCCCCTCAGTTTTGACCCTTAAAATTGGAAAAAAAAAAAAGGTTTTCCCTTCGGATTCGATCCCTAAAAGTAGAAAATAATCTCTCAGTTTTAACTCCCAACAGTGAAAAAATAAAAACTTCTTCCCTATGATCAGCATGACTAGTAATCCGTGAAATTTACTAAAATAATAGTGTCGCCAGAAATTGCAAGTAAAAAAGTCTATTTGATTAAATGTAAGTTACTTCAAATGTTGAAACTAGAAGAAAAACCCTTAAAATATTATCATATTTTGAAAGTTTTAATAGATGTTTTTCAAATTAAGATATAGTGTAGGTATATTATGATTAAAAGATGTTTGGTGTTGCTTAAAAATGATACGTAACACACAGAATTTTATCGCAATTGTGTAAAATGTGTAGATTACAATGGTAAACGAACAGCTGAACTTATTCCGTTAATGAACATGTTAAAGTAAACAATTACAGATAGATAGATATGAACCTCGATTCCCCTGTTATTTTTCTATGTACAGAAAAAAAGCAATATTATTTTCAAAGATATCTATCCAATGGAGCGAAAGTTAATCTAAGTGTCACAAATGTAAAAAAAACAACAAATAAATGAAAATATCATTTCGTTTAATATGTTTTCTTAGCGTTATTAAAATTAGATTTAGTGTAAGTTAATTCAAATATTACCTCTTGATTCTGATCCCCAAAAGTGAAACAAAAATATTCCCTTCGATTTTTACTTGTAGAAATAAAATTTAAAAAAATAGCCCGTCATTTTGACAACCGAAAGCAAAAATGAAAGCTGATTTCTTAATTTTAATTTGACAGCTTTAAAAGAATCTTACGAAAACAGAGTCGCCTGAATATGAAGTCATTGGGAAAAATCTTTCAAAGAATAGAATAATAATAATAAGTATTCTAAAATGACGTCACAGCGTTTTCCATTAGAAACACGAACTTATATAGTTAATGGAGCCGCCTTCGAAGCCCTTTACAATGTAACAAATCACCCTGGATTTTTTTTTTGTGTACCCTAATCCTTAACATATTAGGGTGCATTGAATAATCATCTACGGCTACGATGCACCGTTTGGGAAGGGAAGGAGAACATGGTCTCATACTAGCTCAAATAAAAGTATAGAAGAAAAACGATCGTGGAAAAACATCCCCCATTTTTATGTGAGATGTAAATGTGTACATCTATTCAGTAATGTGCATATTGATTTATTCGTGAACACACACACACACACCTATATATATATATATATATATATATATATATATATATATATATATATATATATATAGCGAGAGATATTGATATGGAGATATATGATTCTGTATAATTACAAATTAGCTTGTACACACACACAGCTGGTAATTATCAAACTCCCAGTATTGAGTTTCGACTTTATTTTCGTATGTAACAACAATTATGGATGACAATGGCAATGTCCAGACTAAAAACTGACTTCATACACAAACGGCGTAAGCAAAAAGAGATGATGATTTAACCCCCGCTTCTAAAGTCGGCTTGTTTTCAAATCCCCATTTACTTCAACTACTAATAAAGGGTTTGAAATCGGACACGTTGTTTTGGAATAATATAGCATGGAGAAATGAATTCTGTTTTGTTTACCTATGATGCAAGGGATTTTCAGCCTTGCATGGCCTACATTTTCCATAGTTCCATCTGATGCGATGAATCGTATTCTTAGAAAGTATCCTGTTGGATTTTGAAGAAACCATTGATGATGAAGAACCATTTGTTGAAACGTTAGACATTCTGTGACAGAACAAAGGATTAGACGGTTGAGGATCAGTTGAAGATAACGTAGTCTGATGAATCCAATATTCATCTTTTTTAACTATCGAGTATACATGTATGTATGCCACGAAGATCCAACCAACCAACGGTTCACACGACCAACAATTGAACACCATCCTCATCTGGGGATGCTTCTCTGGTGGTGGTAAAGAGGGATTGTATTTTCACCACCAAAAGTAACTATCAGTTCAGAGAGGAACTTAGTTGTCTTGGAATCACATCTTCCACCATTTATACACTTAGGGAACAGCACCATTTTTATACAGGATGGTGCACTGTACTAAACCGATAAACACACTAAAAATAGATTTTGGATCCTGATATCAAATTCTTGGAATGTCCGCCCAACTCTCCAGACCACAAACAGATAAAGAATATGAGGAATACTATGAAGAGGAAGATGACACAAGATATGCAAGAGCTTTGCAGCATCAATGCCTTCCAGATTCAAGGCAGTGATAAAAAAAAAATAAATGCTCCCCTAGTAACTAACAACTTTTGAACTTATATCAATACACATTTCTTATCAAGTAAGTTTTGCACACAATGTAAGAATACAGTACTTTTATTTGAAAAAAATCTTATTTCCATGAATTTTGGGCGGAGTTTTCAAACTTTTGCAATATATATATATATATATATATATATATATATATATATATATATATATATGAGTGTGTGTGTATTGAAACGCATACCATTGTAATACGTGTTAAAATAAACATGCAGCCTTGTAAACATATGCATTTCAGACACACCGGTCGTTACTAAGTTTTAAGAAAAGGTTCGTCTGGCATCAAACTTGATAAAAAGAAAGGGTCCATACATACGACCAGCTGCACATGCTGACGCACGCGCATCTGTCTGCATGTGTCAGAGAAAAAGGGGAAGTGAAATTTATAGATAGTCATAGATCGGGTGTGTCCTTTTAAGAGGGTGAATCAATCTCCCTAGCCTGAGATGCACATTGTCATTAGCTGAATTTTGATCAGAAATTTCCATTCTTCGGTCTATATGATTAATGCACAACATTGATATAAAAGAAGATTATATTGAAGAATTTTTGTTGAGTGACTGATGTTTTTTTTCTAGTAGGCTATGGAGTTCAATGATATAGCAAGGTATGCAGCAGTCTGTATAAGCTTTGTAAATAAGAGCCTCACCGTAGGGTAGCTCCGTGAGCTTGTCTCGCAAATCATTACTAAATTAGTGAGATCGGTCCTCACTGGATACCCTCCACTTGCATCTAGACCTTTACTAAGCTAAGCTCAGTAAGGATGGGCTGATAGATGAGAACAAACCTGAATAGGTATGAGTATATTCGTTGTCTTGAAAACATGTCAGTATTTTACCATACATATTGATGTTTGCATATGTGCATACATAGATCATATTTAAGTATGCATACATGTGTGTATTTACTTTGTTAAGCCACTCTTTGTTCATGTCGTAGGTACTTTGACATTTTGTCGGAGGATTTCGCAGTACAGATTTCATTTGTCGTAAGATTTGCATTGCAGATCTTGTTTGTCATCAAATTTGCTTAACAGAGTTTGCGTCATCAAATTTGGATTGTAGATTCTGATTTTCATGAAATTTGCATTACAGATTTTGCTTGTCATATATTTTGCATTGCAGATCTCACTTGTCATGAAATTTGCATAGCAGATCTCGTTTTATAAAATTTGCTTTACAGAATCCGCTTGTCCTTAGATTTGCTTTGCAGATTAACTTATGAAATTTGCATTGTAGACTTCGTTTGTCATAAAATTTGCATTGCAGATCTCGTTTGTCATGAAATTTGCAACACAGATTTCACTTTTCATAAAATTTCCTTTACAGATTTCACTCGTCATAAAATTTGCATAGCAGGTTTCGATTGTCCTTCAATTTACTTTGCGGCTTTCGCTTGTCGTGAAAATCGCTTTATAGATTCCACTTGTCATTAAATTTGCTCTCTGTCATGAAATTGAGCATTCGATGAGTGACTTTCAGTTGGATTCAAGAAGTTACCCCCAGACAATTACATATGCACACTCCCACGCAATAGAGAGTGCATCATAACAGAAAGATATACAATCAGCACCCTCAAGTACATATCAAAAATGTATATGCGTATAAGCGTGTTTGAGAAATAGAGAATCAATGTCACGTCGCCCAATTATAATTGTACTACAATTCCACTTGTCTGTCAGAACAACTGACTCTCTATCTGATTATTTCTAATTCTCCTCACATAATTTATCTGTCCCTTTCTCTCTTCCTACCCATTCTAGTAATGGAATGAACTAGAGTTAAAATAGAAGAAATGTGCATATACTTTAATAGGAGTTAAAGGGACTCAACCTTGATTACAATCATCTCCCTCTCTAACGCTTGCAACGAGATGAACAGGGGTAAGAATGGCAAAAGGTGCTTACGCTTGAATAGGGGCAAAAGTAAGACAATCTGAATAACAACTGTCACATCCATCTCGTAAGTCTGAAGCCTAAAAATTAAATTGTAGTGGTAGTAGTTGATTGGGATGTAAACAGACAGCAAAAATAAGAGATGACTTCATTCTATCTGGCAAATAGAGCAACTGGAGCGATCTGTCAAGGGCAGAAGCCTGGGCGAAGCGTATGGAGATCCTTGTATGTCCAGTCGACAGAATCCTTCTATCAGCTTGGCTGATTTAGTCCACAAAAGAAAGAGGAATGCTATACGTTTGGTATCTGATTGGCTACAGGAACGGTCGGAAGAACGCAAAAGTTTGCATCGAACCGCCTTAAGAAAGTTTCACTCCCTGGTTTAGATCAGAGTTGTCCTTTCTTTTCCTTGACTAGTTGAATTCCTGGGATTAGAGATCACAGTCTGCTGTATTATTTCATCTATAGCTTGGGGAGGGGCTGAAGTAAGTGGTTCTTGCTTTCCTCGAGGTCATTCGTGGAAAGTGAACGTCAGCAGCCTCAACTGGACTTGGAACTCGGTGTGTGGACTCCATTATCTGCGCCGTGAACTAATACATAAATCACAATAGTAATCAATAATAATATTAACAGATATATTAGTTTAATTTGCCTTTGCATGTTATTATCCCTATAATAACGATAGTTTTTCTGCCATAGACAATTTTTTAACCCTTGCATCTTCAGCATTCAGTAAACTTAATAACATTATGTTTAAACAGGGGGTTAAGTTTCCTCGACAATTATCATTCAGAACTGGACCCTGAGTTTATGTCCATTACGATTCGTGCTGATTAAGTCAATTAAGAATTTTCTAAAGCATCATCAGAGATTTTTTTGTTTTGATTGGAAATTCTTTGGGAATATTTCGTTCAGATCACACTTTCTCCAGGATATTTTTGAATAACACTGTCTGGAGAAATGAACACTGTTTTGTTTACCTTTTAGATTTTGACAGTGTAAGGGAAATAGTTCTATTTATCCTTTTTTTCGATTTCGTCACCAATTATCTTCCTAAAATTTAGCGAAATTTAGTGGAAGGTTGAGCAATGGACGACAAAAGATGTGTTTATATTTGTTTTTGTTTTTTTTGGGTGGGGGGCAGGAATTTTCCACAGCACTCCGTACATCGTAGCAATATGTACACAGCATAATATCTCCGGTAGTTCTCAATGATATTCAGTGAAAGTTTTTTGGGCAGTTAATCAATACAGTTCTGTGCGGATCCAAGTATTTTTCATCAGAGCTATATGTATAAAACACATTATCTCCAAAGGTTTTCGATGAATTTCAATGAAATTTCGTGGATGGATGGGCTGTGGGCTAAGGGAGAGATGTTCAAATTTCGGGTATGATCAAGGAATTTTCCACTGTCAGCTCCTCTGCACAGTATTTATAAGAACACAGAACAATGTCTCATTAGGTTCTCAATAAATTTCAATTAAGTTTTGTGGAAGAGTATGCAGTGGGCTGAGGAATGTTCACAGTTTAGGATGGATCCAGGAGTTTTCCATGATCATCTTCCCTCTCTCATTGTTACATGTATACAGCACAATAGTTTCTGTTGTAAAATTCGGTGGAAAGGCGGACAATGGGCTAAAGAAGAAGTGTTCAAATTTTGGGATCGATCCTGGAATTTTTCCACAGTCACCTTCCCTGCATCGAGGCTATATGAACACAGTACAATACCTCCAAAATTTCTCAATGATTTTCAATGAAATTTAGGTGAAGGGAGGTCAATACATTTTAGGACAGATCCAGGAGTTTTAAATAGTTACCTCCCTGGCATCGTAGCTATATGTACACAATACAATACCTCCAAAAGTTCTGAATGAATTTAATTGATATTTTGTAGAAGGGTGGGCAATTAGGTAGGGAAGTGGTGTTTAAATTGGGGTATAGGTTCAAGAATTTTCCATGGTCACCTCCCTGCATCGTAGTTATATGCGCTCAGCACAATATCTTTGAAAGTTCTGAATCAGTTTTAATGAAATTCTGTCGAAGATTGGGCAATAGTCTAAAGAAGTGTTTACTTTTTGGGGCGGATCCAGGAATTTTTAACTGTCTGCTTCTGAGTATTCCGGTTCAAATGAACTACATTGAAGTCCCTTTCCTACAGAACACAATTTTTCAAATTTTATTTTTGGTCAAGGGTTTTATACAGTGCACACTCAGACCCTCTCTTTCCGTCAACAGTACAAAACTACTGTTTTGAAGTATCTTAATTCGCTCCCTTGACTTCATTGGGAATTCATTATTATAAAATACATACTTCGGAAGAGGGGTTACGTATAATGTAGCTATGCTGCTAAATTGGATCCTCTCTTTTAGACTATTGTGTCGAACTATGCCTTCGAAGTATTACTTATTTTTACTTTATTTTATTTTAAGTGCAGGGTTCTACTGACAATGTATATTAACCACACACCCACTAACACACACGCACGCGTGCACACATACACACACTCACACACACACATATATATATATATATATATATGCTGAAAGTTTACAAGGTGGAAAGGAAAAAAACGTGAGACTAAGTAGTTCATCTCATAGGTCTGGTAGAGGTGGGGCTCCGTGGAAAGTGGGTGTCTTTTCAATTGATAATGCTATCTGGGCATATCTATTGAAATTCCTGGAGAAATTAAACAAGAGTATCAAGATGAAGTGATTGGTGTTCTTAACATTATTTCATTCGTAACCCCTTTCGAGGGGACTAAGTTTTCTGCGATCTTTCACTCACTGTTAATAAAGTAGTACGTACGAGGGTGACTAAACAAAGAAACAAATTGAAAAAATGCATCATTAAGTTTTAGAATTTCTAATTAGGAAAAAAGTAAGAACTAATTTCTTATCCGTCATATCACTTTGCTAAGATCTACGATAAAATACTTCTTACCGTAGACCTTAACAACTTGGCACACATTTTTTCTTTCCATATCAGGTCGAGAACTATCACCTTCACACTTGAAGGAATCCCCGTGAGGGTATCTCTTTGGTATATCCGTATTGCCAACATCACTACGCTTGCACTTTGGGACCCTTATGAAGTAAACCTTATGAATTGTTTATTTCTAGGTTGGACGCGGGAAAATGAAACCGAGTGAAACAAAATTGCAAATGGGGGGGGCACTGTTTTTGAAAGCGTCAATCATAACGGCCAACAAAACTGTCAACATACGTTTCTTTAGTTTTTGAATCAGTCTGTCTGGCAGACTGGTTATACATGTATGTATTGCGCACACAGGCCGACTCAATGGAGGTAGAGGGCTGAAAAATTTGAACATTTACTTATCCATCATCAGTTTTTTAACGTCCGTCGTTGGACATACACTTTCCTCAGGATTTGCCACACTTCTCTATCATGGGCGTCGTGGAGCCAGTACTTCCTGAACTTGTCCAGCTCGTCTCTCCATCTAATATTCTGCCGGCCACGGTCGCGCATGTGATCTCGGGGGATCCATGTCGGGAGTCGTGGTGTCCATCGGTTGTCTGCTATTCTTGCAACATGGCCAGCCCACTGCCATTTGAGATTTTTAATGGATTCAATGATGTCCCTGACTCTTGTCTTTTCTCGGATATACTGTGCTGTCTTGTGGTCTCTCCATGTGAGGCCTACAATTATTCTTTCATGTGCACGTTGCATGGTTCTCAATTTACGGCTCAGTCTCTTGGTTAGGTTCCATGTTTCATTGCTGTGCAAAGAAAACTTTTTTTTTCAATTTCCTCACCCCCCACCTTGAATAGGTTGTTGTGGAGGGTTCAATTCACAGAGTAAATTAATGCTTAAATGATCCTTTACTTTGTATCCAGCAGCATTTACGCTTATTATTTTTGTTGTTTTTTTTTCTGAAAATTCGAAAATAAGTTACATATCAAATCGAACATTGCCTTTTCCGACATTTCAATCGATCACCCTCAACACGACATGCTACCAAAAAACGTTGGTCGTATGCCAGTTTCTATTGACTGACTAAGCGGATATTTGTTTTGACTCACCTTGGACATGAGGGAAAATTTGGCGCCTCTCACAATTTAGCGCTAGGGATAGCAAAATCAATTCACCAGTGTTGTGAGTTCGATTCCTATTGCGTGTATCAGTACATTGGTTTTGTCCTACACTGTTTCACACTATACTTATTTGAGTTTATAAGTCCGTAGACTAGTAATGAAAAAATCATCCGAACAAATATTTATTTTCCAACATAATCTCCCTCCTTGCCAATGCACTTTATTCAGTGATGAATTAATGCACCTTCGTATATAACTAAATCTATGCAAATATGGGTATACATCTTCAGTGCTACTCTCTATCCTACACCCTTTTTTTTACTTTCCTTTTCCTCCCACTCATTTTGTCTGTCCTTCTTTCTTACTCTCTACGTCTTCGTGCCCCTCTCTCCTCTCCAGAAATACAGGTACCCCATTTCTGACGACCATTTCTTTAGGAAGCATCCTGGGTGGTCTTCTCTTGCACCCCCGCTTCCCATTTGATTCCAGCTCCTGGTGAAGCCACCACGCCCCTCCCCACTCATCATGACGCCATCCTCCCACATGTGTGATACTCCCACAGATGTTTGAGAGCCATGTCTTGCACAATTTCTGCCACTAGACATTACCGAATCGCGAGTCCGCGAAGTTTTTATTTGCTTTCCGTACGCTAAGTTGGCGTTGAGTCCTCACCACATTTTTTTTCTTCTTCTTGTCCTCTTTGCTCTCTTTTGTCTGAGGCGAGAAAATAGCCTGTAATTGTTGTTTCTCCTTTCTTGCTGCGTGGTGGGTGGACAATTGAGAGGAACAGTCAGGAGGGACCCTTTATCCCCCGTTCGCTCGCTGAGAGTAAAAAAAAAAGATAGCTCTGAAAGGAGACCATTAACGTTGTAATTCTGCCGTAACTATCAGTTGCATCAGATGTGCGTGTTGGCGCAACGGTTTCCGAAATGAGTTCGAGTTTCAGCTGAGGTTGCTCATGCTCACTTCGGGAGAGGTATAAATCCACCGAATATGAGTAAATAGCAGGGCAGGTGGAGCCTCTTATCCCAGTAAGGCAGTTCAAGTAAGAGAAGGTTACATTGATAGAAAAAAAAAAAAACAAACCAGGACCGGAGCCCCTCGGACAGACTGGTGACAATCTTATTCTGGCTGCGTCCATCGTACCCATGGAAAAATGACCTTGAAGGTCAAAAGATAGCGACCATCCTAATGCAGCGGCCCTCCCACTTTAAATAGCATTAATACACCGGTAGCTCAGCAAATCTCCGCACAGCCACAATATCATCATCAATAGCAGCTGCAGCAGCCCTTTAACATCCGTTGTTGGACAAAGACTTTCCCCGAATTCGCCTGATCTCTCTATCGTGGGCATCATGGTGTCAATATCTCCTGAACCTGTTAAAATTGTCTCACCATTTTATTTTCTTTTGGCCATAGTTTCGTATATGATCAAGTTAAGGTAACAAAACACCATATTTCAGGGCTTATAAAACACATTTCAATGACCTCTCACTCAGTGTCCTTAGTTAGAGGAACCATTCTTGGTTTTAAGAGATCGTCAATATTTTGTCGAAATTTGTGATATCGATAAATAGCAAAACTATTGTAACATAACACAGTTTGGCTCATTGATGATCTGATAATACAGGGACTGACTTTCCCAATGTCAGGGTAATTTGGCCCACAGTATGGGGCAAGTTGTTCCGTCATTTTCAGTAAGCAGAAAACGACTCATAAAGACGCTGAGTCGTGCTGTTTTTGTATTTTTTATGACCTCCAAGAAATCCAGTTTGATGTTAATATCGTCAAGGTCTTTGTATAGGGTATGATAATATTTAGCACTCCCTCAGTAGGCACAGTAAAAACTTCCCAGAAAAATAAAAAGATTTCACTGAAGTCTATGATTAGAGAATAACAGATCTACATCATTTCTTTGTGACCAAGATATGTGATCAAACAAACACAAACAGAAAAGAAAACAACACATAGGCTTTAATTTGGTTCTGGGAACTGGAATGTGGTATCTTCAACAAAAACACATTTCTTGCTCTTTCAACGTCAGTTAAGAGGATTTCAAAAATAAGAAATATCTTTCTTGTATGAAGTAAAAAATTGCTCTTAGCCCTTTCTATTATGCACTGATTTCAGTTTGAACTATCATCCTTGTATAAGTGGACCTTCAGTTTATTGCTTCATACGGATTTTGAGCGTTCTAAGCCTCCATCAGAATAGAAAGGTTACTTCAGATATTGTTATCAACTAGGTTATCATTTTTGTCCTGAGACCTTCAATTGTTTAGCTGCTCAATACTTGTTTTGATTATCGTTCTCTGTTTGGTAAACTGCTTGAGAAATGAAGTAGTTGCGTATTTTCTACTGGTACCAGTGTAAGAACCCAGGTAAAAGCCAAGATTTTGAATGCTGTTTTTAAGGCAGGAAAACGCTCCTCACTTGGAAGATTGGAATGACACACTCTTCCTCGATTTTCTTATTTGGCATTTTGCTCGACAAAGCTAAGGTGATTGAATATCCATAAACGTACTGGCCGCCTTGCACAGAAGGGCGAAAGAAATAATGGGTCAATATCTAGGCTCAAACGTTCGCTGTTAAAAGAAAGCCATGTCACATCTTTACATATACCGGTTTCCCTACTGTCCAAAAGTAAAATGTTTGTTTTGCATCAAGCTGTTATAGTGGCAGTATACACACCCTTTCTCACCTTCCTCAAAATCATCCTGTATCTCCCACTACTCCAACCACTGACGACTCAGCCTGATATACCATCATCACCGTTTTTGGTGGATGGAAACACTCAGAAATGTTCTCATATAAATTAAGAATTGTTTCTTAAACCATTTCAGCTCAGGAAAGTTTTCTTCATATGGAGGTACTATTTGAAAGGGTCTGAATATTTTGAACAGTTAAAAAAGGTGTCATTTTCACATAAAGATCGAATAATTTTTTCATTATGAATCTTTTACTAGTTTTTCTTCATCTTATTATTGCTTTGGATCGCAACGTTTTATACTGTCCGACCGCTAAAATAAGCTGTGTGAATCGGGATAGCCTCTAATGAAACGAACTCACCCTCAATATCATGGGATCACGTCTCACATGGACGACAGCTTTACTGATACGACCAAAGAGGCTAAAGAATCCACCTCTAAATGCGCACTGACGCAGGGCCGGGTAGGTTTGATAATAGTCCCTGGCCATATTGGAACTTTAGGCCGCTCATTAACTACGCGAATCGCTTATTCTATTGAACAGGTTGCAGACCGGTCGGACCAAAAATGAGGCATTAGCGCCCAGAACAAAGCAAACTGTGTGGGTCGGTACTATGCAGAGTATCCATCACATTCTGTCAGAGTGCCCAATTTTGAGATCTCCCAATGGAGTCTATGACCTGCGACGCCTAGATGGTGCAACACTGAACTAGCCCAGAGAGATCGATTGCTTTGGGGCGGGTCTTACAAACAACGACAAAGTGTTCTTTCAATCAGTGCTGAATGCATATGGGTATATACCTGCGCACCTTTAGGGTATATTCCCCTCATAACCACAGGCCCGGACCAATTGGCCCCCACTGACCTCCTCTCCCCTGCTTGGACCTTCTCAGACCTATAGCAAGGCAAAAATATTCCGTTGCTGGCCAGTTACGATGGCTAAGAAGAACAATGAGAAAGTGACCACCTTATCTGCGCAAGTAGTAGGAGCCAAAAGCTATTACCCTCTGTGTCAAATTTGATATGGTTCTATCAATTAAAGTATCGTGCGTATCAGAGTGTGTGCATGAAGCCTCCATTTTTACAAAAGTTCGATTCACGCCATTCCACTTTTACGATTTCAAGCCACCGTAGCTTTGAACTGTATCTGTTGGCATCTAAGCTTTATCTTGATTTATTTTGTCCATCCATTAGCAAGTTGTGATCTGAAGAATCAGAAGAGTCCAAAAGTGCTTGTAAGGGTTTCATACAATGTATAAAATCAGCAGACATCGAAGAGGGTTTATTTTTGAGTCTGGGAACAGGCAAAATGTTTTCCCGTGTAAATCAATGGTTATTGCAGCTGTATATCCGAGGATCGCCCCGATAGTCATTGATGGAGCTGAAGCATGGAACCTAACCAAGAGACAGACCTGCAAACTGAGAAGTATGCAACGTACGCATGAACGAATCATGCTTAACCTTACATAGAGAGATCACAAGACAGCACAGTATATCAGGAAGAAAATGGGTGTCCGTGACAGCATAGAAACTATTGAAAAAAACTCAAAGGGCAATAGGCAAGCCATGTTGCAAGAATGAAAGACAACCGATGGACATCACGTCTCACAACATGGATCGCCAGAGATCACATGCAAAACTGAGGCTGACAGGAAATACTGGCTCTGCAACGCCCATGATAGAGAATTGTGCCGAATCCTTGGCAAGGTCTATGTCCAACAACAGACGTTAAAAGACTGATGATGATGATGAAATATTATGATAGTTAATTCTGAAAATAGTTTGTCAGCAACTTTGATGTAACATGGCAATCAATCAGAAGAGTCCAAACTGTACTGAACAGATGTCACCTCGTGGGATTATTCAGTCGAAATGAGAAACCTTTATGTGAGCTTGTGCACTGTGAGGCCATGCAACTTTTCCTACAGAGATTTCGGTCCATGTACGAGATTAAGGAAAACGTAGAGAGACAGCTGATGGAAATTCCGAAAAAAGGACTTTGTTGACAGTTTTGAAAAATTAGGGACCGCTGGGGCAAGTGTCTAAGGTTTTAAGTTGAATAATTTGAAAAAAAAAATCAAGCCTCGTTGCCCTAGCTAAGCTATTTTTTTTCGCTGATATTAAATGGTTGGATACTTCACCGACATACCTTTTAACTTCTTCCTCATAATAGAATTTCTAACCATTCCAAAGTTACGAATTTTAGCCAGATTTTGAGAAAACGCCATTCTCAGGGAATTCTTTCGTCAATGTCGAAAAATGTTACAGTTTTTTTTAATGCACTTCCTGAAAATATATTAGGCAGATCTGAAAAAGAAGATGTTTATCAGGGGTTTATATTTACAGTCTCCGTCGTAAAGTAAATACAACATTATCTAATTCTTTTGTTGATTTGAATTGTCATTGTCTATCATTTTTCTTCTATTTTTCTTTCATTTTACTAAACTTTCATTTTTTTTATCTTCTTGTCTTGTGCAACGATACAAAAGGTCTAATGGAAACAAAAGTCGTTAAGCCCTTCTCCCTCTTGTCTTTCTTTTCTTTATCTACCCACCGATTTCTTAAACATATTCCTCTCAGAACAACAACAAAAAAAAAATCTAAAAACCATATTGTTTTTCTTACTCCTCATCTGGTTTCTGTTTCGCTAAATGTTGATCACGAAAATCCATTAAAAAACATGCGCCGACAAGAGGCAGTCAGGCTTACGTTCAGAACAGATGTCGACCGGCGCGTAATTCGATCCTAAACTGTTCATTCGTTCTCAAATATTGCAGAAATCGTTCCAAAAATTTTCAACTCCAGACTTCAAACCGAAACAATGGTTTCAATTTCGAAATATTAGATGCTTTTCTTTGTTGATGATAAGGGAGTTGAAATGCCACATGAAGGGTTCGATAACTTCCCAGAAAGAATAACTATTTGATTTTTATTATGATTTATTGCAACTATCTATCTATCTATCTATCTATATATATATATATATATATAATAGTGTCATCCACAGACAACTGCTTCGTTGTACTACAACTCCTCAGTATTGCCACAGACCATCCTGTACCACGAGGTAGGATTGAAATCTCTGCTTCAGTCCCTGAGGTTGGTATCCTCACACTACTCTACGGAACTGGACGGTCAGTAAGGTTGAATTTTAGCGATATATCTATCTTACGCATATATATTCTTCGTCCACCAGAGTGCTCCATTCCATGTTGGAAGAGCATGTGTATATAAATATATGTATATATTATTATTATTATTGTTATTAGGAAATGGATATTTGATACGACTGAATGACTATGAATTGCGTTATATCATATTGAAACACTTATTTGAAATGATCCCTCGTTATCACGCAGTAATTATATCATTGGGCTGGGACAACGTAAATAGGATAAACAATTGAAGAAAATGGGTCTGCTACAGGAATCAAACATATCGCTTCAAGGTAGCGTTGCTCTTACCATTGAGCTAAACAGTTGCCGGTAATGCAAAGGCTCAAATAACTCCAAATTCTCATTTTTGCTTATTCACTGTCTATATCTGCTCTATTTGTATCTTTCGACGCGACGATTATGTTATAAAAAAAAAAACAAACAGATTTATGATGCGACAGAATGATCATAAATTGCGCTATAATACATTGAAACTCTTATTACCCGGTGAATGTATCATTTGGCGTAGAAAACGTAAATAAAATAAACAATATATATATATATATATATATATATATATATATATATATATATATATATATATATATATATATATATATATATATATATATGCAAGACTATGTTATATTAGATTTATTTCACGACTAAAAGCAGTCTGCATTCATCAGGTGAAATCCAATTCAAAAGAATGGATTTTCACCTGACAAATACTTTTAATCGTTCGCAAGATACTAATAAATCTAATGTAACTCATAATCTCTATCAACAAATGTATTGAGCGCTCTACTTATATTAATTGCAACAACATATTGATTGAAAAAATATAAATGTACATCGAGAAATATATAAAGTGATACGCAAATAATACTGAAATGACCATGAATTATTTATGGTCATTCCAAGAATATTGTGGTAGCCCTTTAAACTTTTTTTTTCTTGTTTAGTTTCTACTGTCTCCTTCGAAATGATAATCCTCGCTGCATTTGACGCAGAAAGCTCTCAAATATTGCGTTCGATCTCTACATAGGATCAAACCAAACTATGGTAAGTGACGATAGATAGATCGATAGATAGATAGATAGATGAATAAATATGAACAGATTGGGGAAATAGAGAAAGAGAAAGAAAAAAAGAAAGTGAGAAAGAAAGTGGGAAATAGACTGTGAGAGATAGATAGATATGGATCGACTTGGAAAGAAAGAGTGGAAGAAAGTGAGAAAGAAAGAGAGGAAGAAATCCACAGGGAAAGAAAGAAAGAAAGAAAGAAAGAAAGAAAGAAAGAAAGCAAGAAAGAAATTGCTTGTGATCGATCGATCGATCGATAGATAGATAGATAGATAGATAGATAGATAAGAACAGGCTGCTATATATCTGTAGATAAACATAAAAAGATAGATAATTATTACTTGTACCTGCACATACGTCAATTAATACATATCAACGAAAATTATGAAAAAATGTTCAAATTGGTCAGTCTGGCTGGCTGGTATTGTAAGTATTGCGCACACAACCTGCACCAATCGAGCTAAAGGGCTAAGAATGTCAACATTTTCCCTTATTATGTCTAAAGAAAAAAATCTTTTTGTCTTTGTAACCCGTAAAAATATGTTTCTATTGGGGTGGGGCTCAGTTTGCAAGGTACTTTTATGCTAAATTGATCCCATGCATTTACGTTTCCTTTTATTTATCTTTTTTTAAAATTTCAGACGTTTATAGTGATGATTAGCTCCCCCTAAGAAGAATGTGAGAGAAGTAAGCTATTCATTGATCACCTTTTTTCCATTTTTTAAAACTGATCACCCCCAACACAGCATGCTGCCAAAAAACATTGATTATATGACGGTTTTTATTGAATGACTAACAAAACTTGTTTAAATAAGCTTTATGAGCGTATGTCCACCATATGTGCAAGTAGATAGATGGATAGATATCGACTTCTAACATATATATATATAAATATATATATATATATATATATATATATATATATATATATATATATATATATATATATATACGTATTGGCACTTATATAATCCTTGTATATTGCTCTCTGGTTGAATGTGTTTTGATATGTATATTTGTTTTAACTGAGTCTATTTTAAAACCCAAGCCTCTATGTCTATGCGTATACGCCTGTGTTTTCACGCACTTTCATGCATGTGTGAGCGATTCAGTGAGGATAGATTTAGACCTGAGCAATAGCAAATCTATTAGCTCAGTGCGTTTTTCACTCGCTTCTTCTTTTTTTCCATTTTAACTGAAGACGGACAAATGAAGAGCTGTCGATTGAAGCACAGAATAGTTTCGTATGACTTCAAAAGGAAATCTGGCGAAATCAGACGACTGTCTATCCTGTCTGAAGAAATCCCTTTATTTCTTGGTTTGCTACACATGAAATTTTTTTTATAGTCTGAAAGGTGATATAAAAAAAAAAACAACAAACAGAGAAATGGTGAATACAGGTTGGGTTAAAAGAAACTGCCTATCAGAAATTGGTAATAACTCTATTATAAATTGGTTGATTGTTGTCAATCTGGATTTACTTTGGACCATATTATAGTAGAATTTGCGAGCTGTGTCGAAATCAACGTAGGCACCTGCTTTGTCAACTGATTCCTGGTAAAGACTCAGTAGACCTTCCCAGGAAGTCCGGTGGTATGCAGTCCATAACATATGGAATGCACTCCTTTGGTTGATCCAGAGTTTGTGGTTTAGTGCTGTACACTACCTCTTATGCCCACCTCACAGGAAGAAGTCACGGGAATAGAGCAATGTTTACAAAAGATACTTATAATTTTTGATAGAGAGTTAATGGTCACCCTTCCAGTATCAATTAAAATATGACACATTTGAAACATTAACCTTTCGGATACAGTCAGCTTAATGGTGTTTGGTCTGGAACTATCATGCAGAATTTCAATTCAGTTCATATGAGGCCCAATCTTTCGAACTTTTCTATTACCTTGAGATCACGTTATGGTTGCTGTTTCAAAGTCTCAAATTTTCCAGAGTGTGCTCAAAGCGTTGATGGATGTTGCTATTGCTGTTAAAAGCTCAAAAAGTTCCAATGATTACGAATTATATCCTTATTTATATTAAATCTGAAAAAAAAAATGAAATTGCAATGGTAAATCTTTCACCTTTAGCGTCATTTTCTTCGAGGTGAAAAACGACATCCCACGTATGATAATCCTGACTGTTCCTGTCAATCACTTTATTTGTCTATTTCTGAAATAATTGATCTAATGGACAACGTTTCGGTTCAACATCCCTTTTTCTTTATCATTTCTGTCCACAAGTCCTCAGATCACGTGATCCTTTTCTGCACTTTTGGAGTTTCGAGAGATTTTCATTAAAGTGCCTTTTTCTCCAAATCAATCACAACATGCACCTTTTTTCTCTCTGTCTCCCGGTGATACTGATCGAATTAGTAGGGAGATTTTTGAGATCGTGGCATTTCACCTGGTCTTGAACAATGATCACTTGCACTATTGCTAATACACATCCACCTCAGCCACCTCTGAGTTAACTTGCTTGCTTCTGAGAAGAGGTCATTCTTTGTTAGGTTTATTGCTGCATATCCCTTGTGAAGTATAGGCCCTCTGCTGCAGTAAGAAGCAAGTTACTCTTCCTTACGCAGGATTGGGACTAGCTATAGAATCGTAATTCTTTTTTGTCAGGGTTACTTCGATTAACTGTCTCACAGGGCTGAAGGGCTACGAAAGTCAAGCTATTTACCCACACCGCTTTGATGAAAACGTAGTTTCCTTTATTGGGCCGATTTTGTTAGTGTTCATCATCATCATCATCATCATCATCATCATCATCATCATCATCATCATCATCATCATCATCATCATCATCATCATCATCATCATCAGTCTTTTAACGTCCGTCGTCGGACATAGACTTTCCCCAGGATTCGCCACAATTCTCTGTCATGTGCGTCGCAGAGCCAGTATTTCCTGATTTTGTCTTGTTCATTTCTCCATCTTGTGTTTTGTCGGCCTCAGTTTCTCATGTGATCTCTGGGGATCCATGTTGTGAGTCGTGATGTCCATCGGTTGTCTTTTATTCTTGTAACATCTCGGACTCCTGCTTTCTTCCTGATATACTGTGCTGTCTTGTGATCTCTCTATGTAAGGTTGAGCATGATTCTCTCATACGCACCTTGCATGCTTCTCAGTTTGTGAGTCTGTCTCTTGGTTAGGTTCCATGTTTCAGCTCCATAAGTCACTATCGGGAGGATGCATTGGCTGTATACTCTTCTTTTTAGGATTATTAGTATCGACTTGTTTTTGAAAGTTGAGCTTGCTCTGCCGAAGGCTTGCCACCCCAGAGTAGTTCTTCGCTTGATTTCGTCCTCTTTTGAGGATCTCATGGAGATTAGTTGTCCAAGGTAGATGTAGTCGTCTAACTTACCGAGTTCTACATCTTCTATCTTGACGGTTATGTTCTTATTCTCAACATGTTTGTTGCACATGATTTTCGTGTTTTACGTGTAAGCCGAATTTTTCACGGTGCTTCGAAAAAAAAAGAAGTCATTTTTAGTCGTCTGTCACCTCGGCTTGTTGTCACTGTAGGTCTTCCAGGACCTGATTCGTTTCCCGAAAATACCATCACTTGAAATGCCCGTCCAATTCTCTTAATTGCAGACAAAGAAATATGGATATCCTCAGACCAAGTTTCTGAAAATCTTGATAAGATTTTCCTGATCGACAAAGACCAACAATGCAGCTTTTGACTTCAACAGTCGCCTTAAATTTGGCCTTTTTGAGGACATTTTGAAACAGAAGTGCTTACACGCAAACGTAGCACAATTGTTGTAAATTATTGTCACATATTTTGCCTTTATTCAAAAAAACGAGAGAGCAATTGCACAAAATACGAAGAAAAGTGCTTAGCTCATTTTTTGCAAAGGTGTGTATTTATATACATATACAATAACGAAAAGGTTAAAAAAACAGATGTAGCTTCCTAGAAAATTGTTACTACGAGTCGAGTTTTTAAGCCTAAAATAATCTCTTATATATCATGACTTACTAACATTACGACTATGATGAATAGCAATGACTGTCAAATCGGTTCATATATATGTGTGTGTGTGTGTGTGTGTGTATGTTTGTATATGTATAAAGTTCATCTTTGCCAATTAATATAACACCTAAGCTTTTAATTATATTGATGCTAACATATGTTAACTAGCTCCACAGTAATCAATGACGTTACATATTTGTTTATCTGAAAATATATCCCCAAGTAAACATATTCCATACATATAATAGAAGTTATAATGGAGAACCCAGATTGTTTTCGGAGTGAAACCTAGGAAAACACACACTTCTCTCTCTCTCTCCCTTATACATACACACACACATACTCTCTCTCTTTCTTTCGCTTCTTTCCACATACACACACACACACTCTTAGGAATCTGACGCTGTGTGTGTTCTAAGGTAGGTAAGTATGATTGTGAAAAGTTTTGTTTGACATAATGCTTGGATTTTCTTCTGGGATTTTCTGAGCCTTTCCTCATTATTATAGAATTCAAAATGGCTTCCTATCTGAAAGACTCTTATTAATGACGAAGACTCTACCTGCTCTTTCTGTGCTGTCCTTAGTTGATGTTTAGACGGGAATGTCAGAATAAACACCTTTCCCTCATTAATCACACTTGAGTGCGGCATATCACTAAGAGTAGAATTATTCGTAGGATTAGTAATAATTAATAACATAGCCAAGAAGTTTATTCATCAAGAAAGAAGTAAAGGGAAAATACACGAGATGATATATCAAATATGTGGAAAAGATAATAGAATGCATGCATACACAATACGAGAGAAAATAAGTACACAAGCCAATATGTTAAATGCTTTCATAAGACTATATAACGTGTACACAAGGTAATGAAACAAATGAACAATGCAATTCAATGAAATGCTTCCCATCATAGACGTGACCGGAATTATTTTACAAATAATTTCGTACATCTGCAACGATAAATTTTAATAGAGAGGTGTATTCAGAGACAGGTTTCAATAAACATATCCATCGAGGTGTGAGTGGTATAACGGCTAACAGCATGAACAATGAGATTGGCAAATCGAGTTCAAAATCAAACTGAGGCTGTTCACGTTCACGACCAATCAAGGCCCTTGGGAAAGGCCTGATTATCACTTCTAGACACCACCCCCAGCCCCAGTTATTAGTAACATAGCTATGTTAGATTGAGCTATCTAGACGTCGGAAGGCAACCAGCGTATGAGAATTCAAAAGCTGCACATCAGAAAATAGCGGCAATTGGTGGTCTCAGTTAGCCATTAAAAAACAAAAAAACCGTATAATCATCTTGGGGGAAGTTGGGAAAGGCTTTAGTCTTGCAGGAGATCTGAAATGGCTGATGATAGTGTCGATAATGATGATTTCTTTTCGAAATCTGTATCAGCATCCCAGTATGGAATCGTCTGCTCTACCAGAAATAAGACCCAAGATGGATATGTTATTTATTCATGTGCACAGAAACAATTATTTGTGAACATCAAAAACTGTTTAATCAGCTTCAAAAATTAACCGACAGCAGATCTTTTGGCTGATCTAAAAATTCATGAAGCATCCACAGATGGTGCCCCTCCCCGTCAGATTCGTCAACTGTTGGGGTCCTGCTTTCGGTATTTTGTCGACTTTCGCCTGACGAGAGGTCCTCGTTTCTTTCTGTACTATTCGAAGAATTAGTCTGCGCATCCTTTAAGCAATGGGGAAAACGAAGAAGCTCCTTTTTTTGGGAACACCTGCCAACCATCTGCTGGCAATCCGTCTTTGTATTGCAAATAAATTTATCGTCAAGCCAGGAGACAACAAACATTTGATGAGATTGTACTGGCGACAGGCATCTGGGGACGATTCCTTGCAAGGAATTTCTGCATATTTAAACATCATGTGTTTCGAGTATTTCTTAATAAGCAGGCTTGGCAGCCGTGTCCAGACGTCTGGGCGGATATCTTTTCGCCAACTCACAGCCGACAGCGACTTTGTCGTGCGGACACTTCGCCGAAAGCCTTTTCGCCGACTCGGCTTTTCACCGATTGGGCTTTTCGTCGACTGATGTTCCACCGAAAACATTTTTTTGTCGTAAGGATTTTGACTAGGATTTCTTTCGTCATACCTTTAGTTTCATTTCATCGCAACCACTCAAACCGTCAGTCTACGACAGCAAGTCAACAATGTAGATCGGAAATAAAGAATAACCCATAGACGCGTTACTCTACATCGGGAAGCTTACCTAGGTGCGAAAAATGCTCTATCGAGTGAGTTATACATATAAAACTGCTATATCGATTGAGCTATCAACAGGAGCTGCTCAACCGATTGAGTCAAAGCTCTGTTAGTTCAACCAGCGCTTCTATTTCTAGTATAATCGAAAATAAGATATAAACACTAAAAACCGTTCACCCATATCATAAAACTAGGGGTATGAGGATAAACATCATAATACAAACAAAAGCAACTACTTCGTTCGTTTATTCAATACTGCTTACTCTACATATTATTAAGATCAAGCTACCAATTGATTTATTTATTCTGTGTCAGAAATCATCATTTTTCAGGCACTCGATACTCCTTCACGTAACTTGTCATATGCTTTCTTCGGCATTGAGACAGTTCTACCTCGACATCTATTTACAGAGCAGCCGCCACGAGAGGGAAGACAAGAAAACAAACAAAATTTCTCGCTTGTTTTGTTGTCTTGAATTCCATGCAGAACGACGAAGTGTCTGTTTTCAGCGTGCACGTTGCCGAGGCCCCTTTGATATCGACGAGCCGAGTAGTATTCTTCCGCAATATTATCTCGTGCCTTCCCTGGATATATTTTTTTCAAACTAAATTCCTGTTAATGGTCTAAACAGGCGATGCAGGGAGAAGGACACAGCAATTGTCTATCACACTTATATAATTCGGGCTTTGTTTTTTTCCCTTGCAGTCGATGAATAGCGAGGCACAGTGTACGCTTTTTTGTATGCTTTTAGTACGTTTTGATTCGAAAGACGTATGCATAGTGTCAACATACCTTGGCAACAATAGCGAGTGGGTTTTACAAATGAAAAAAACCCAGCTGTATGCAAGAAAAAAGGCGAAGATGGATTGATGGACACAATGTGAAGGTAAAAAAATGATGCCTAATGTTTAGGGTCTTTAGTTACGAATTTTCCTTCCCCTGACGACCGAATGCCGTACACCTGTTCCAGCGAAGAGAAAAAAAAAGTCAATCTTCACCTGCTTTTAATTACTTTTGTAAAGTAACTGACACACACCGGAAATAGAGCCGTTAAAATCTATCTGTATTACTACAATGATATAATAATCCAGTCCGATTTTCACACATTGAAATTAATACAAGAAAAAAAAAAAAAAGATTAGATAAAATAATATGTTGAAAGGGGTGGGAGTGGAGGAGAGATACTGATAATAGAATATCAACATGAATACCGCGGGGAGAGTGGAAAGAAGCTAAGAAGGGCACACAAAAAGGTAATGGATGAAACATAAAGATATTCAATATAGGAGAAAGGCTAAATTCGGACGTCAAGACAAGAAGAAAGGTGAGACAGTGAATGAATTCGCTTCCGATTGTCCGTGCCTGGAAGATTTGGGCAAGTGCTGTGCATCGTTACTTCAGGTAGTGCTCTAGACTTCCACCTTGAGGCTAACCATTAGCAAAACAATGGGTATTTTACAAGTATATACGAAAGTCAGCGTCCGCTGCTTTGTATCGCACAAGATATGGCAGGCTTCGTTTTTGTTCATATCTAAGAGGAGTAAACTAGATATACCTTTCATAGTTTTAATTTAAAAAAAAAGATAATTTATATCCGGATAAGATGGCATCAAAATTACCTTTGCCTGCATAAAGCAAGTTTTAGACGGTTTTTAGGGTCTCTTTACATGGGGCGAGGAATCGATGGAGTGAAAGATCGGGTTTCTCTTGTTATAGATTTAAAAGAGAAATGATTTTTTAATAAAAAAAAAGTATATCAATAATTAAACACCCTCTTTGAAGTTTTAATTTTGATTTTATTTGCGAGAAAATTGCATAATCTTAGTGATAGGAAAATCAAAGAAAAACTTTTGCGTACTTAAAGCAGGTTTTAGACTGTTTTTTCACGCCAATTTGATTCATCCAAAGTTAAAATCGATTACACTATGATTGATGTTTGCTGACAGAATAGATTTAACTCAGGAATTCAAATTCTCCAAAGATGCACCATTTGACACAGAAATTAGCAAAAATGCATAAGTACTCCTATATATTTCCTCTGAAGATGTTTACGATTTAACAAAATAAATTGGAAATCGATTTTTTTAATGGACTTTTTTGTTTGTTTTTACTCCTTTAATCTTGTGACAACACTACTGGATACACAACACCTTCTAAGAATTTTTTTTTCAATTGAGAGGGTGTCTTTTTTTTTCGTTTTTTGTTTAGTCGTATAATCTTGTATCAGCGTTCCAAGAAACACCTTTTGGTCTAGAAACCCTGCAAATGCACATGAATATACCTTGTAGACATGCTCTTGAACTTCGAAAAAAATATTTGCAATTCTAATATTTTCCACAAGGTCGCGATCGTCAGTAGGCGTGAATTGAACCGATGTAAAAACAACGGAAACTTAGACAGAATTTAGCTAATGAAAGCTAAGCCGGGGAAAATTGCGTAAAGAAAGTTGTGTTAGTATCTTACAGTCATATAAATTTAACGTAGCCGAGAAAGTAGCAGGTGTTTAAGTAGAGTAGAATTTCTTTAACTTATAATGGAGAACCTTTTTAAAGAAGATAAACTACGAACTTAGATGTCAACAACATACGTACTTGTGAAAACTTCACATAACCACAAATAACACCGTGGTGCCACAGATAACCAGTACCAACAGCGTTTGTTTTGTGTTTACAGGATGACACGCTGAGCAGTTCTCCGAGGAATCCTAAAAAAGAAGAAATCTAGCAAAGACTCACCCTATGTTGGCAAGCTTTTGGTAGAGCCAACTCAACCTTCAAGAACAAGAATTCCCATATATCCTAAAAAGAAAGGTATACAAGCAATGCATCCCCTCGATAGTCACCTATGGAGCTGAAATATGTAAACTAACCAAAAGATTGACCCTCAAATTGAGAATTATACAACGTGCATATGAGAGAATCATGCTCAACCTCACATGGAGAGATCACAAGACAGCATAGTATATTATAGTAAAGACAGGGGTCAGAGATATAGAAACCATTAGAGAACTCAAGTGGCAATAGGCTGGTTATATTGCAAGAATGTCAGACAACCACTGGACATCCTGACTCACAAAGTAGATCCCCAGAGATCATATGCTAAAGCATAAGATAGAGTGACAAACTAAAAAAGTTCAGAAGACTCTGTAACGCCCATGATAGAAAGGTCTAGTGAATCTTGGGGAAATCCTATGTCCAACATCAGCCGCTAAAAGGCTGATGACGATTATGATGATTGAGCTACACTTGAACCTCTGAACCGGCACGGTGTTCAAAATTTGAATGTACTGAGATCTTTCTCGTATCTCTGAAAGTTCGTGACTTGAACTTTTTAAAGTAAGGGAATGCCTGTACATCATTTAAGCTCCACGTAATTAAATGATAAAGACCAGCTATTCCACTGTTTTCAGATAGAATGGACTTTTCATGTATCTAACTTCCGACAATATCCGATAACTTTTCATCCGACGAATTTCTTTTCACACTTTCGGGCGGCGAATGGGGATCCCAACCAAAGAACAACAGAGATTCATTACAGTTAATGCTTTGAAAGCACCTGGAGGGACAGTAGGTTGGGATCTTTCATTTCATCTTGCGTTTGTTAATTGTCAGTATATTAACACCAAGATATTTATATTCGTCATAAAACAGTCAGGCACTGGATCGTTGTCGGTGATTTACGACGTTCGACTTGCACGTGGAGAAAACGCCCGTACTCAACGTTTTTTTTTTCTTTTCTTTCTCGATACGAATTATCGGCCTTTTTCTGGTTAATATTTTTCGGCTTAGTTTAGTACGGTACAAGGTCAAGCGGGGAGAATACTATGTACGAGTTAGTGCTATAGCAATCCTTCAAATGAACACAGCTCAGTTGTTTCGAAAATCAGAATTCGATTCCGGTTCAAACAACAACCGTAGACGATAGAAATTTGGATGTAGTATTTTTTTATACACACACGCACAATATATATATATATATATATATATATATATATATATTGTGCGTGTGTGTGTGTGTGTGTGTGTGTGTGCGTGTGTCTTCTCTATAATCCAAAAGTAGAGCGCTCTAACAAATCATTTCTTAAATCGAGCTGGCCATGGACAAAGAGTTACCATCTTTTTTTTGTAGCATCTTTGAGCGTTCCCAAACCAAGAAAATGGTGATAATGTCACATTGGGCTGATCTGTTGGATTCAGGGTGGTAGGATGCACGAAAAACTGGGGAGAGAGACAGAGGGAGAGAGACGCTGTTCATAATATTGAAGGTTATTCTCACTTGTAGCTTGATTCCGTAAAAGCGAAATAGTGTCGTAAGACAAACTTTCGGAAGGCGGTAAATACTTTGATGCACACCGAGTGGACCAAACATGTGGCCTTGTGCCAACCTAGATTAAGCTCAGTAACTACCTATTTAACACCAACCGCAGACTGGTGGTTTGCAGCCTTATATCGCAAGTTCAGTGTGTTCGATCCTCTCAAAGTTCTTCGTTTTCGTGCCACTGTGTTGGTTTGTTTAAATAAGAACTGTTCAAGTCAATATCTATGCATCAGTACTTGGATGAAAGATAAATTTTTTCAATATACAAATACATATTTACTTTCACGGTATGAAGTTTGCGTAGGAACATGGATGTATAGAACTCCTTGGTTGATGGGGGCCGTAAATTTACATGGTCTTGCCCCTGAATTACACTGAATCGCCTATAAATTTACACTGTTTTTCCAGAATTCTTTTTTTGTCGGATGAGGTCAGTTGCTCCTCTGTCCCTCCGGCTCCTATGTCTACGGATAGGAAAATCATTCAACACAAATCTTTCAAGTGGGGATAGACTGCTTGCTATGAAATTCAGCATTCACTCACTTCTGTTTGCACTTGAAAACTGCACACTGTCATTGCAGAGTTATACCGAGCTACTGAAACCACCGATAAGAGCTGCTCATACTTCATAGTATTAGGTATATGAATTAAGAAAATACATGATGAGACTGAGGAGCCTACCGTAGCACAACAGCAAGCAAATCAATCTCGCTGATCAATTAGCTGCAGTAGTGAGTTCTATCCTGACTGAGTGAACTACTTCTGTGATCTAGATCAACCATTCTCAAGTTAGGTCAAAATATCTCTTTAGAAGCCCTAGAACATTTTAAGAACGTGAATCATACTTGTTTAACATTGGGGTCTGCAAACTTCGAAGACCTCTAAGAATGTAGCCAGGGTGAAAAATCATGTTTGATGGGTCTGGACTGGAGCACTATGATTATCGAGCAAATTCGGTGGTGTAGGGAACCTGTTCTTTACTTTGTGCCCCGTTATTATAGTGTCATGCCAGATAAAATGAAGCTTAATAACTACAGTTAATGGAACCAGAAAACTAACTTGATTTTAAAAAGTTTGATTAACGAGAGATTTATTCTCAAATAGGAGCCTATTTGAATTTCGAGGAGCATCTGTCAGCCGATTAGGCTTATTCATTAACTACTTCTTATGTTATTAATAAGTTTATACTACTATTTACGTACACCTTAATCTTTCAGTTGCCTTTTTATCGCAACTTCACTCGGTTCAGCCTCCTTCAACACTAAGTAAACAGCTCAGTCTAGAAATAAAGAATAAGCTTTTGGGGAAACTTGAGTTCACATCTTTCGGTGTCAGGAGGTGTCCAGATTAACGCAATGCTTCTCTTACCAACTGAGCCATAAAAGCTAGTTAGCTAGTCAGAGTCCAAATCAAACCATCAATCCTTCCCCCCATCCTGATATCTGCGCAGTAGGATGAAAATTAGGTTGGATAAAAATATCAACAATAAGGATTCACAATACTCCATCTAACAAAAATAAATTAAATAATTGCTTTACATTTTTTGTGTTGTTCTGAAGCTTTCCTTTCCAGCGTTTTACAAGAACACTATTAACAATGTTTTTGTTTGTGACCCACTCTTTAAAACCCCGTTTACTTCTTCTCTTCTCTATTTTTCTTGCTGTCAGTTTTATCTTTCATTTTCTCCATTTTGTTTCCTTTCTGAGTCTTGTCGTCTGCTTGTCGTCAGCTTTCAGCCATTCTGTTTCTGAAGTTTATTTCTTCTTGCAACTTCGAAAATTCTTATTTACTTACACATGCGTATGTTTTTCTTCTTTTCCACTCTCTCTCTCTTTCTCTTTCTCTCTCTCTCTCTAACACACACCTAACAACTCCCAAGTCGATTGTCAGGTAAGAAAAAGTGTCATTTCACTTGGGAAATGGATAAATTTCAGGGCTTGACGTGTCGGCTGTTTATGCTTGAAGCCGATGTGAGTGAATCATTTCTCTTGTCTTGTTTACACCAGTCGAATCGGGTATTGACGTAAAAAAATTGTTCCTGACATCAGAACAAACAACAATAACAAAAAATAAAATCGAATTACTCCTTTTACGAAGTGGGAGCAAACAGGTTACATAATTGAGCTGAAGTTTTGAAACCCAGTGAACCACACCCGTTCGACCGATTACCAAACAAGTGGAAAAAAAATCAATGAATCAAATCGATTCAAAAACATTCTTTCTGAATAGTAAATTGCATCTGTCAGCAGGAATATTTGATGCCCAAATTTAGAATCACGTACAAAAAGGAGAACCCTCGCCGAATGAAATATCCACCTGAAGAAAACCAAAGGACGCAACCATCGAAATGTCCACACAACGGCAACAAGAATTAGTAAGCGCTGGCTACTCTTACAGCAATTGTTACGTCACTTCCTACCATTTCTTATTCGGGGAGTGCCTTTTTTGTAAGCAGATGTCGAAGTCGTGGTGAACAGATACTGATGCTGCGAGTCGTTTGTGACTGACATATAAGTGAAACGAAGATACAGTTCAAGTAACCAGAAGTTCTTTGTCACTTTATACAAGTGATGAAGGGTAGAAGACGAGGAGAAAGCGACGGTAGAAAGAGAGATTTGGTAAAAAGACAAAGATATGAGAAAGAAGCACTAATAACGTTTGGATTTGACTACTTGCGACCTTATCAATCATGGCGACCTCTGGGGAAAACGAATTCAAGCAGCAAAATTGAGTTCTGTTCTTGATTTGGTTATGATGGATTATGCCCCAACAGACTGATTACCTACTCAGTTTCATACTTATCTTAAACAATATATAGTTACAAGGAAAAAGGCTTACGTAGATATTTTCACGACAGATTCATCAATGGCTTCTCACTTTTCTCTCTTTTTTCTCTCTCTCGCTCTCATTTTCTTACTCTGTTTCTTTTCTATGCCCACCTCTTACATCAATTACACACACGCACGCACACACACACAGAATGAAGGATATCATAATCAAGTTACAAAATGAAGATGGGCTAGGCACTTAGCAAGGAGAGATGACCACAGATAACTGACAAAAGTCACGAAATTCTCTAAAAAGTGTACTTTCCTCGTAGTTAATCATTTGTATTTATTTTGTAAATCACACTCAAAAAATTAATCTATGTTATGAATGAAAAATTCATAATTCTCTCTATATTCAATATAAATTTTGAAATTTGCTCAAATCATGATTTTGTAACTTTTTCTTCATTTTCTTTGTTCATTGGTAATTAAGGTTATTTTCTGTTCGAGAATGTCTAAAAAGTATAGAAAATATTAATTGCTCCTTTCAAAATTTGCTAAATGAAAATTTGAAATATACTTATTATCGGTTGGACAATGGGTGAATTGCACATTTTTAATCACATAAAGTAAGAAAAATGATCACACATTGATATCATTACCCTGACCACAAAAGCAAAGTTTGTAGGGAATAATAGCATTTTTTATATTTTGCACATAAACAATCAGAAAATCCCACTCACTTCCCAGGAACTAAAACGGCGTAACTCGCTGTAACATATGAAATTTGTTTGGAATCCAAGTGATAGCCGAGATAGTTTTGCATCTCCTACTGGCACTGAATGTTGGTGTTCGAGTCTGCTGATTTTCAAGGTGGACAGGCCTCCCCAACTGAAACATTGGCAAGACAAAATGTTCTTATTTTCTTCCAGCTTTGGAAATATCTATACCGAGACACCAACAAATGAATACCTGCACACACATCCTTTCTTTTACAAGCGTATATTCTGATTGTTATCAGCAAACCTTTCTTTTTTTTACCATGCATTGTAATGAAAGTGCGCTTAATTCAAGAGAATTGGTGATATTTTCAAGATTGGAGAAACCACAAAAACTCTCTGAACTTAAGAACTTAAGAACCTCAGACAGCTCTCACCAAGATGCCGGTCTGAATAATTTGAGGAAAAATCGAAATATTAAACTCAGACAACTGTTTAGAAAATAGTGGTTCAAATGATTAGAGGAATAATCCAAATACTTCATCTTAGAATTTCTGAGTGAAATTTTTTTTGTTTTCAATCAAATCACCAAAATTATTAATTTCAACCCTTTAAAATAAGGCGTTAGAGCAATTTGATACAAGACTAGGAAGACCAGCTTTTAAACTACTGAGTTATTTTTTGAGTACATAAAGTATTATCTGCAGTTATCATTTTTTTGCCAAACCCCAATCCATGTTAGTGCCAACTTTTTCTTGTCCCGTTACAAGAATGAGACTTAACTCGGGGGAATATACTCTTCACCCATCATAGAATCCATGAAAATGGCAGTGGGCTGGCCATGTTGCAAGAATGGCGGACAACCGATGGACATCGCGACTCACGACATGGATACCCCGAGATCACATGCGCAACCGAGGCCGGTAGAATATTAGATGGACCGACGAGCTAGACAAATTCAGAAAGTACTGGCTAGCGAACGCCCATGATAGAGAAATATGGCGAATCCTGGGGAATGTCTATGTCCAACGACAGATGTTAAAAGACTGATGATGATGATGATACTCTCCACTGTTTGTCTATTCAGCCTCAGTAAACCAAACTGATACATAGAAAATGAATATTTCTCTACCGTGGTGACTAAGTGATCGGAAAGCTGCTTTCTTACCAAGTGAACCGAACTGTCAAATCTTCTATGTTTACAAATTCATTCATCACATATACGATTCAAAAGTTGCACTAAGCATCTGCAGTTGGAATAGAAGTACGAGCAGAGTTTGACCCTTTGCAGCATCGAGGCTTATTGACTGGTATCTTTATTTTCATCTTAATTTCAGTTGTTTTTATCGCAGCTACTCCGATAATTACTCTACGGTAGTGTATAAACATTGCACATCGGAAATCTCACCTAAAGCTTATTCTTTATTTTTCACGATCTGGGCTGTTTAGTCACTGCCGTAGACTGACGGTCTAAGCTGTTCTGATGAAAAGCAAATGATATCAAGATGAAAGAAAATATAAGTAAAAAAAATTGATAATGGTTTACTAATTACAGGATCTACAACTGTGAAGAGAATAAACAAAAGAAAGGCAAAACAAAGCGGAAAATAAGCCAACCGCGAGCACAAGGCGCCCGATGTATTGGCCTGTCTCTTTGGTTCTCTTTGTCGTCGCTGTGTGTCGTTACGCTGAAGAAAATAACGAGACGAAAGAACAGCGTGACGTGCTTTTTCTTCTTACCTTCATCTTAAATTTCTGCTTTTTTTTTTTTGGCTATCTTTTTTCCTTTCCGCTCGTACGAACAGACTGAGATAGAAACAGGTTGAGATGGATCGATAGATAGATCTGGAAAGCTTAAAATAGATAGATAGAAAGATAGATAGATAGATAGATAGATAGTTAGATAGATATGAACCGACCAAGTCTGAGATAGATAAATGGATAGAGAGTTGGACAACATAGACGGATAGATATGAACAGACAGAGATGAACAAACTAAGACAGAGAATGTTAGATAAACAGATTATATATATATATATATATATATATATATATATATATATATATATATATATATATATATATATATATATATGTATAGTTGGAATAAGTAACCGTCAGATCCGGGGAGTGTGTGTCTCTAGGGGTAAACAGTCACATAGTCTTTTGATAGAGATAATTTTGTCAAAATCATCAGTAACATTCCTCGATGTCAGTTTTGTGATGAAAACCAAGTTTTAAGATAGATTTTGTGAGAGCAAATATAGCCAAAAAAAATGGAGGAAAAAACATTCTATGCGGTATTTCGATGTCTAAAACATCTCTTCGGGAAAACGAATTGATCTTCATCTGTTTCGTGTTTATTGGAAAAGAGTTTCCTCAACTGAAATGGAATCGATGTACTGTTGGCTGGGTGGTATTCTGTGTTAATGTGGTGGTTGCAAAGATCATATGGGTCCCATGAATGGACCAGAACCAGAGGAAGATCAATCTATTATCCTGAAGAGATATTTTAGACATCGATATAGATTTTTTCCCGAAAAAAAAAAAAAAAAATATATATATATATATATATATATATATATATATATATATATATATATATATGTATTAACAGATCGAGTAAAGAAATATGAATAGATTGATTGAAACACACAGAGTGATCGGTCAATGGATATATCTGTATTGGTAGACAGATAGATTGATATAGATTCGAACAAACATTTATGAACAACCTTACATAAAGAGTCGAAGGTGAGAAGATTATACACACACACACACACACACACACACACACATATATATATATATATATATATATATATATATATATATATATATATATATGAATAAAGAAATGTACTTATATGATCCGACAAAATGATTATAAATTGCGTTGTATTATATGGAAACTCTTTTTTGAAAAGATCTCCCATCATTTCACGGTTAATGTAACACTTGACCAAGACAATGTCAGCAATTAAAGATGACAGGAGATCATTTCAAAGAAATTAGAGTTCGTACATAATATAACGCAATTTATAATCATCCTGTTGGAACATATATATCCATTTCTTAATACATAACTGTCACGTAAAAAGAAACAAATAGAGATTTTTAGCTGTTTAGCTCAATGGTAAGAGCAACGTTTCATTGAAGCAGCTACCCTATCGGTGGCAGGTTCGATTTTATTCTATTTACTTTGTCTAGAGCGAGTGATAGATCAACTGTGAAATGACGGATCATCATCCCAAATAAGTTTTTATATAAATATTATATAGCAATTTATGATTAAACTATATATATATATATATATATATATATATATATATATATATATATACATATATATATATATATATATATATATATATATATATATATATATATATATATATATATACATATATATATATATATGTATAGATCGATAGATATAGCAGGACTTTGCAACACATACAATATAATCATTAATTATATAAATGATGACATGACTTTTCGAGATATTTTTGGAAGAGTTTCCCATTGTTATGGGATCATAGACTGCAGGGTGTGTGTGTGGGGGGATAACCCACCAGCCGGAGCAATGAAACTTTAAGGTTGAGTGCAAGATTGATGTATTAGGTTGATTCAAAAGTTACCAGCGCCATTTTTTTTCTTTTTTGGCACATCGAACTTTACTAAGCTCTCTATCCCTGGTGCATGCATTGTGTTCAAAAATTGTTTGGGGATAACTGACCCTTTTGATTTATAACGTTGAACATCATGGTAGAATATAAAATCCTCGCTTGGCACTGTTTACTCTCTATGTTTAAATGGGATTAAGGGCAGTAGAAATTTTGATAGGGGGGCTACAGGTGCAATGACAAGCTGAAAATGGTTTGATAATCATAAAAGGCGAGATTTCGAGCCCAGCGACAAGGAACGCTTTGGAGAAAACAACCCAAAACTTGAAACTTGAGAACTGATGAATTGTTGAAGTTGACAAAGAAAAATGCATAATATAACCACGTAGAAATCGTGTTTACGTGCGACTCAACAATTCGATGAAAAGACACTCATATCGTGGCGCACGTGCAGGTCTTGGGAGAAGCTTTTACGAATAAAATCGTTTGTTGAAGTCACAAGAACTGACTCCAAAATATAAAATTGGAAATATCCTGCAAAAACAAAAGCCCAGCAAAAATTTTGAGACCCAAAAAAAAAAAAAAATGAGGAGTTCAAATTCAAACAGAAGTAGAAAACGCTGATGGTAAAATATCCACAACTAACTTCGGGGATTAGTATCGTGCGTCTAAAACTACTATAGTGCATGGTAGGTTGCAAAGACACCACACCGCTAGCTACTTAATCTAGATTCTTCGACTTTTACCAGCCGGCTGCTGGCACGAGGGAGAGATGGACTGTCAGTGTCTTTTTGCGACTAACACAATACAATTCAATTCAAATTTTCCTGCTAAGGGTGTCGTTGTTTGGAAAGTCAACTAATCAGAAGAGAGGGCCACTTTCAAGCTGTTCGCTGGTTGAGTAAGCAAATCAAAACTCTCCGTAAGGGAGGTTGCGATTGGCCGATCGATCAAACTAATCCCCGCTGAAACTAATGGTTCATTTTCATTTGTTCGTTGAGCGAACACGTGTTTCACAACAGATGGAGAACATAAAAAAAGAGAACTACCAGAAAAAAAATTTGGTGAATCATTTTACTCGTTTGAATGACACTTTGGAATAGAAAAGATTTTTTCGGCAGTCGACCGGTGAATTTGTTGTATGGTAACGCCCTTCCTTCCGATTGCAAATGTAACACGGCCAACGATGAAACTGGAATGCGTATGGAGCATTTTCAAAATCATGTTGGACACATAAGGTCTGCGAAGTTAAGCAACGACGAGCAAAGTCAGTACTTAGATGGGTACCTTAAAATATCAAGGGCTGTAACCAGCAGGAGAGGGATCTCTTGCACCTGCGCTGATCCCCAAACATATTGAAGACTTGTTTCTTTTAAAAACTTTCAGCGTAGTCGAGAGGAGGAAAGTGGAACTTGATTACAACACATCTTTCTTGCTAAGTGCCCAGGTACAGCAGCTAAACAGCAGTTCACCCATGGTCAACTCTGGTCAAAGGGAGTCTCATTCTCCAGACCCAACACTTGTTCTTACTCATGTAACGTCTCTTGTCTACTCAGCAGTTTCAGAAATTGGAAATTTCCCATAAGATTCCATGAAAAATCCATCGAATCGAAACGGGAATCGTTGTTTTACAGCAGAATACACGGAAAGCCACACAAACCATTTTGATGAATGAATGATGTTAGGAATTTATGTGAATAAAAGATCTCATTAAAAAAAAGAATCAGCTGGAAACCTTTGCTTTCAGTTAATATACATACGCGATTATTTGTATTATTACATTGTAAAAGAAAACTTCTTTTGCATGGACAAATAAATGATACACTCAGATAGACGTTTTTGATCCCCTCCCCTACACATGGACACATACACTCACATGCAGGCACACACACATACAAACACATACACGCACGCATACACACAGTAAGGCCTAAATAAGCACGCAGAAAGACGCTCGTACATAAATACGCGGAAACATATACGCACACACACACACGCATGCAGATATGTACACACTCACGCACACACACAACCAAAGACTGTAACACACGCGCCAAAATTAAAGTATACATACGCACGTACACTCGCGCATGCGCAATAATCTAAACGCCAATAAACCCTAAATGCAAAGGCGTAATGTTACTTCGAAACTTGTCAGAATGTTTTCGTTTTCATCGTTTCACTTTACAACTGATGTCTTCCGCCTGTTCGAAAGGCGAAACGCGTCACTTTAATAACACGAAGACCGGATCGTATGACATTCATTATAGAGTCTTGTTCCTTGGCGTTGACTCTTTACGATCTCTCTTTTTTTTCCTCTACTGTCTTTTCTATTTCAAGCGAATCGGAGAAATTTACCGAATTTCATTTCTATTCGCAAGAAGTCCCCTAGCGAAGTTTCCCTTATCATGGCGTAGACACAAGACACCGAAATTGGGATTAAAATAGAACAGATGCTCTAAACTTGTGGCTATATGCCACACTAAGCTAAGTTTGATGAATAAACTGAAACCTCGATTTGACGTACCCCGGTATACAGTTCCTCACACTAATCAAGAAGAGAGTGTTTAAAAAAAATAAATTCGTGAGCTGAAATGGTGTAAAGCGAAGAAGCAATTACCATTCATTTCATTCATATGGTGAAAATTTTCCTATACCCGCAAAATAAGAATGCCATACTTTCGAATCAGTATATATAAACAAAGAGATGCCAAAGCAAAGAGAAATCTCTATTTCGAAACAAAAGCACCATTCATCAATTTCAACAATACAAGAATAGTTCATAATGTAAATTATAACTTGCTCAGCTTACTACAAGCAGATTTATTGTTTTTATTCGTTCAGGCATTATGTTTATCAGATCTGCTATATTGAAAGAAACACGCATCTAAAACACAAATAAAAACTTGTGCTGTATGAATTCTGGACATTTTCTTATTTCACGATCCAAAATGGTCTAGACATATTGAATAGGAGTCATGTAAAGTTACTGACTTGACCATGACTATCAATAAAGACTTATCTGGATCTGCCATTTTTTAGCGTTTTAGCTATATGGTATGAAGCTCAGTCTACAACAGTGTTGGATCATTGATTCATCCATTACCCTTACCCCAAACCGGAATCACCAGGAAACTGGTCTTTAAAGAAAAAAACTGGCAAGTTTCGTGCCTGGTGGGCTATTAATTCTTTGCTTGGTCGCTTTTCATTTTAGTTTCCGTTGCGTGCTTGAATCGTCTTCAGATGAACATTAGTGGATCAACACTGATTAAGCATGTCCTGTTCTTGAAGTTGATTAATTTGTATATATCATAAGCAATTCCATTCTTTACGTTTCTTTGTTTTTTAATGATTTCAAGTTGATTGATAAAGATCAAACAGGCCACGATTTAAAAAAACACCAATTTGTCCCTACAAAATACAAATTTGTTCCTCACTTTTTTTCGTTTATTCCATATTTTGAGTACATATTTAGCCTTTTGTCTATTTGACTGGAATATCCAGAAATCCGGGTCACCCTGTTCCAACGCTGCCGGATACATATATCGAGAGAAAGAGATATTGTTTTGTTCAAATAACTGTCTGTGAATACTGGGAAAAGTCCCACGGGCAAAATGAAAAGAAATATTTCTGAATTAATATTCCCCACACATTTGCAAAGACAGTTCTCCAAATTGCATCCCCCCTCCACATAATTATCACAATGTTTTATAACGAATAGCAAGTGGTTCAATCAAAATTCTTGGCCAGAAAAAAAATTAGCCCTTATACTCGTTCATTGTTAAAAAAAATATGCGAACGAGTACTCATCTGAAACGATGAGAGTGTGTCAAAACGCAAAGAATCTTTTTATCATGTCAATTGCCAACTGCAAAGTCCGTTCGACCTCCGGTCGTTTACGGTTACGACCAGTTATATCTTATCTATGGACAAGACAGGGCATAACATGACACAGACGTGTCCGGTCACTGGGGATTCCAACTCCAGAGCTGCACCTCTTGATTGCACTAAAATCGGGGACATGAGTTGCTCTAATGCATGCGCGGCAAATAGTCAATTTTGCCTCTGATCACACGTAAGCTTTTGGTGGCCCCACATCAAACCAGATCTTGTCGAGATTAGTATTCTTAGGGGTGGGTTGACACGAATAAATTCAATATCAACTGCCTACAGCTTCCTCTGCTGAATGTTTACTATTTAACAATTCATTCTAGCGGAAAAAGTAATTGCCGTGGGGCAGCTTCTGATTGAAAGTACCTCCCTTGCTTTTTTAGGCAAATTTTTAAAATTGTCAGAAATAACAAAAAATTTAAATCACATTTGCTGAACCGAATCGTAACCAAAAAAACAAAAACAAACCCGGAAACTGTGACAATCAACGATAACATTAAGAGTGGGAGTCAAGACTGACAAAGCATGCTAATACCGCTGGTCTGGTTCTGACCACGTTTTCAGTCACTTTTCTCTTTCCCACACCCTCATTAACGTTGGCATCCTGACCTCCCAGGCTATTTTTCTCTTTTGGACCCTCTTTCATTAACATATATGTGTGTCTATGTGTTTGTTAGTGTGTATAGACCCAAACTCATTAATTCTTTACTATCTAAAAATCGAGTATCATTAATGTGTAAGTGTATGCGCTTGTAGTGTATATATATATATATATATATATATATATATATATATATATATATATATATATATATATATATAGAGAGAGAGAGAGAGAGAGAGAGAGAGAGAGAGAGAAAGAGAGATCCTGAGAGCATGCGCAGACGTTCATCGTAACCTCATTTGTATAAATATCTTTTTTGTAAATATATGGTATCGTTAAAATAAAGAGAGATCTCGGCTGTCACGTGGTTAAAAATATTCCATATTTCTCACCAGCGATTGGCATAAGTCCCCAACCCAGATACAAAACAGGATATGCAATGCTGATTATCAAGGTAGCAAGTCTCACCTCGTTTTTGCTAACTTAAATGGACACTAACCAAACACAACTCATGAATGTATCCGCTTACATATGTAGGTCTGTGTATGTGTACGTGTGCGTGCGTGTGTATCTAAGTGTGTCTTCTTTAACCACACCACACGTTCATATATATTTACAAAAATCCATTTATATGTGTGTGCTTACGACGAAAGTATGCGCGTGTAGTACATATATATATATACATATGAACACACGCTCATACATATATACATATATCGCATGCACATGCGCACACGAGCACACGCACACACACACACACAGAGACACAGACACACACACACACACACACACACGTATATATATATATATATATATATATATATATATATATATATATATATATATATATAAGATAAATAATAAATGAGTATTGGCCGCTAAAGGGATGGTAAGAGAGCGAATCTAAAAAAGCGTGGGTGTAGAGAGCTCCAAGAAAGGGCACTGAGTGGACACTTCTAAAGAAAGCCCATCGCCGCGTCCCCTAAATGTTTACACACGTGTGTGATAGTGTCTTACAAGTCACAAGCAGCCCCAGGCACCAGGCACCCTCCCAGTACGGTACAAAGCCCCTACCTCTGCCCTGCCAAGAAGAATCCATTTACTCGTCCGCTGGAATTTCAACTGAAGTTACCCTGACAAAATTAAACCACCTTTAAAAAAACAAACAAACAATAACAGCGTCATAATTTAAAAACAGGTATAATACGAAAAATTGATAACTGAAACGTTCGTGGTCTTTATATTTCGAATTATGGACTGGTAATAAGTGGTTTAACTTTTTTAAAAAGTCATCTTCATATACATACCTACACACACACACACACACACACACACACACACATATATATATATATATATATATATATATATGTGTGTGTGTGTGTGTGTGTGTGACGCAACAGTGGAAATTGAAACCAGTAATTCTCACCCTTTACAGAAATTAATAATTCTCCCCTTGCATTATTGTTATTTATAGCTTAGTACGGTACATCATTCATAGACGATGCTTGGTAAGTCAAAATGTTTGTTAATTTTGAAAAAGATCAATCAGATTTTTATCCTGGTAAAAAAAATGTCATAAGCTGACATGCGTTTTGCTGAGTCACATCTGCACACCCTCAATTCCATGATTCTATTTTTTCTGTACATTATATGCAACAACCACATCGGAGATAAAAACACTAAGATAAAAATTGAGGACCCAGAATTTGAGAAAGCAGATCACTACATCTACTCAGGACAACAAATCTCCATTAGACCCTCAAAAGAAGAATCACACTAGGATGGCTAGCCTTTGGCAGAGCAAGCTCAACCTTGAAAAATAAGAAAATCCCATTAAGTCTAAAAAGTAGGGTGTATAACCAATGTATCCCCCTGATGGTCACTCATGGAGATGAAACATGGAACCTAACTAATAGACAGATCCGCGAATTGAGAACCATGCAGCGTGCACATGAAAGAATAATGCTGTGCATCACATGGAGAAACTACAAGACAGCACAGTACATCCGGGAAAAGACAGAGACATCATAGAGTCCATTAAAAAGCTCAAATGGCAGTGGGCAGGCCATGTTGCCAGAATGACGGACAACCAATGGACATCGCAACTAATGACATGGATCCTCTGAGATCACACGCGAAACCGAGACCGGCAGAATATTAGATGGAGAGACAAGCAGGACAAATTCATGAAATACTGGCTCCGCGACGCCCATGATAGAGAAGTATAGCGATTTCTGGTGAGGGTTTATGTGTAACAACGGATGTTAAAAGACTGATGATGATGATGATGAATGTGAAGGAGCTGTCCTTCTCGTAGACTGGTTGCCAACCATGTCCAGAGAGCCCTGTCTGTCCGACTATTTACTCTTAGGAAAGTAAGAACTTTATCAGTTCGAAGTTAGCATAAACTGCCTCAGCTGGAGTTTGAACACGGCTCGCCGATCCCATTCTTCGTGACTGTCACTCGTTACTAACAGCTACTATCGACATATATGTATATAAATCCAACATATGGCAGGTAAAGTGAGTTATGGTTAGCAACGAATCGTAGTCAACAAGGTGCTGCCGGCTCTAACTAATCGATCTATTGTATACTCAGCAAATAGTTTACTTTTTGATTTGAATGACAATTTGAACATAAAATAAGATTAAAAAAAAAAAACATATATAAGAAGAATCGTATCTGTCTCACTTGTAATATCAGGAGCAACAACAAGTTCCTATCCCTTCGTACCTTTTGATTTAACTACCTAACCTTCTTTTCTTCCCCCTCCCTACCCTGTCGGCCATGCTTATAGTATATCAACCATCAGTTAAGCCACTTATTACACACTTGATGATAGCCGTCAACGAAGTGACGGGTCATGGACTTGCGAAGATGAAAAGTTTGTCCGTATTCTATAAGGCAGAAGTCATATCAAATGGGCTGCTCTGAAGCGACTAGACAAATGATACTGTGTTAAGTCTTTTTAAGGAGGGAAATTAAAACTGTGATGTCCGTACTCTAAAGTTGTTTTGGGGATTAATCATCTTCAAAATTACAAATATATCCTTTTTTCTATTTTTGTTACTTTTACGACAACGTTTTTCAGCCGGTCAATGTTTCAGTTGTTATAATCAGCTGCAGGAAATTGAATAAAGAAGGAGCTCGTCTTTCAAGGCCAAAGCATCGATCACTTAGGCTTCCACAACTGTCATGAACTGGCCTAGTCTTCTACCAGCTTTATTTTCTTACGACTGCTTCCCATGCTTTGTTGTTGGCTACTTGGTCAGAGTCTCAAGTTGTTTTTTATGTTACATATTTGAGATGAAGACAAACTAATCAAAATATTCCTAATTCCTTAATAATATTGATGTAATGGGATAATTTGGTTTTAACTATGAGGAATTGTTGAAAATAGAAAAGTGAATCTTTATTTAAGTCAGCCTGCTTGTATTATCGAGGGTGTCGCAGGATTATTTGGCGTGAGCATTTACTATAATTGACTTCCGGCTGGCTAGACCCGTCAAAGCTTTTACAGATCCTCTTTACCCATACCTTCGAGATGACGTTCCCCGCCCTTTTCGTTTTGAGCAACTCATGGCACTGATTGGCCTTTCAGTTTTGATGTTTTATCCTTAGCTGGGGATGGATTCATGCCTTTCCTAAAGCCATTAGCGCGAAGATGACGCAGATTGTCTCAGCTTGAGTTTGGTGTTTGAACTTGGTCTGAATAGCTGCAATGAAAAGCAACTAAAATTAAGATAAGAGATACTACTAAAATATTTATATCATAATAAGCTATGTGTCCGCATACTCCTTTATACTACACTATCACACTTGAAAAAATACGTTTAAAAAAGTGTAGAGAAGGGGTTCTGAGAATAGAATCGCAACACAAAGACCACGAAGGGGGCGAAGAGAGGGAGAGAGAAGCAGTTTAGAGCATGCAGAAAAATAAGGCTGGAACATAAAGTCACCTGGTAGAGGAGAACGGCTGAACTCGACCATCGAGAACAGTAAAAAAAAAAAAAAAAATGAGAAAGTAAAATGAGGTGGAATTAAATTCTTTTTCGAGGGTCTGTACGCAGAAGATTTGGTTAAGTGCTGGGGATGTTCACTCCAGGCAACTCTCATGTTTTTTTTTCCTCCAGATACTACATTGCTTTAAAATTTCCACTCCTTGGTATACCAAATCAACGGGTATTTTCCCAGTAAAACATGAATTATCTTAATAAGAAATTCTTGTCTTTACTCCTAGATTGATGGGCTAGTACTCGTTCGCACGTGGAAATGACTTTTTAAAAGCATTTAGTTCACATGAGATGGTGGAGCTCTTGTTGACCGATCAATGGTCACTTTTACAATTCATCCATGACAAAATCTACACAAAAAAGAACTTCCGGAGCGGATGTCCCTGCTGACAGTCGACGGGTTTATAAGTAGAAAACGATCTATTATTTGTTTGCTCGCTGTTCAATTTCATAGAACATCCGTCGGAAAGAAACAATGTAAGTCTCTTAATAATCTATTTATATTCCTACACATCGAACGAGAAAGCTAGCTAGCTGTTCGTTTTGTTCGGCTTCACGTACTGTCGAAAATATATCTACTTATATCATGAGCAGTATCGTTTTTCTGTTTCTCTGTCTAGAACAATGTCCGTAACGCTTAAAAGTAATCATCTCGCTGAGAGGAATATCTCCAAACCATTATATGAAACAATGGATTCTTCCATTTAAACAGATCATTTTTTAATAATACTTCCAATGAAATTGATTAGATGTGATAATTCATTTACACTGTTAATGTATTTAGTTTCTTTTCCTGAAATGTAACCTGATAGAAAATCAATATACGCCATTTTCTTTTCCATGGGGGATGTGTTCTCTATGTATACCCATTATCATCATTCTCATCTTTGTTGGACGTAGAACTTCGCCAGACCTTTCTTAGTTGTAACGCCATCTTATTTTCTGTCAGCCACAATTTCGTATATGATCTCTCTCTCTGTCTCTAGGGATTCACATTGTTAGATATGATGTTCAGCAGCCGCCTGACATTCGTGGAACATAGCCTGCGCATTGCCATTTGGATTTTCTAATGGATTTTATATCTCTGACTCCAATTTCCTCTAATCTATAATATATATAATAATAATTTTCTTCATATATATATATATATATATATATATATATATATATATATATATATATATATATATATATATATATATATGCGTGTGTCTCGCGATTGCATAATTGGGGTTATTTAGGCCTTCGAAGTTTGTCATGCCAATCTTCCAAGAGAGTCTATCTATCTATAATAAAAATTTTCTGTGTAGAATATATAGAGAGAGCCTTCGTATCGAAAAAATAATTCCGTACGTCAAAATGATGAAAAGAAGTAATTTGTATATTTATATTGAAATTCTTTTTGCTTTCCTAGACTGAAGAAATGGTCATAATGGTATGTTAGGATGAGTCTTCAGAGGCTGTGGCCGTTAGAATTATGTAATATTGGATGCAAGAGTGAGATAGAGGGGAGAAGGGGTGTACTACCTCTTAGGGCTCGCTGCATTTTTTTGGCTTTCCGCCTTTTTAAAAATCGGAAAAGTGACGTAAAGCAAATTTGAGAAAAGCACGGTATACCTCTGTTTCTTCAGCCTAGTGTGACACAAGGCTCAGAAGATAGTCATTTAGGAATAAGAAGATTGTGCCACGATGTTCTTCTAAATGCAGAAGGTCTGTCTTTCTATAATACTCTAAAAATATTACCTCTTGATGTTTACTTAGCCTAAATGGAAAAGAGATTGTCTTAGTGTGCTGTACCAATATTCCAAGTGGGAAAAGCCCACCAATCTTGAAATCAGCATTTGAAATTCCCTTTTTTTTGTACAACTTCGAATATCGACCACAGGTGCCTATGGGATATATTCAACTAGCTCAGCCACCAGGTCCATTGTCAATTATATCAGTAATAGAAGGGGGAACATTATGTAATAGTTCCATAGAGAGTACAAATTGTGACCCCACTCAATTCGACGTTTCTATTTCCAGAGTTGCTACTAACTGCACCAATTAAAGCCTCCTTCTTAAACCGAGGAGAAAAATTGCTACACGAACCATTTATTTATACTTCATGTCGGCCTTTCGTAATAAATGGCCAAGAAAGTGATTCATTAATTACCAGTCTGCAAAAGACGCCCAGGATTGTTAAGCAGCTGAAAGGAATTGAAATTCTATTGGAAAGATCAGATTCAGATTCAACGGCGACCTTTTTTTTTCTTCTCTTTTTGACCTGTCTGCCCCGATTTCATTATTTCTAGTTGTTTGTATTCTGCCTTCACCGACTGCCAAAACTTTGATCCCCAGAACAAAACCCCCAACGAACAAAGAAAAAAACATTTGGAAAATCAATTTCGGATTCATTGCCAGGATTAAAAACAATTAACCCCAATTCATTCCGACTTGGCAATCTACGAATAAAAACCTCTTTTAACATTCGTTTCTTTGTGGCGCATTTACTTTCAATGCTTTTCAGAGTGAAACCAAGGGATTGTAAACATAAGTTCTATGGTTCAATACCGGATATTCCGAAAGAAAAATTTTCATAATGACAAAAGGCATTATTCTATCCCCCCCCCCTGCTATAGGTAAAATAGCAGGGAAGACTGGGGTCTCTAGCCTCGGAAGCCAATCAGTTTTGGAGGAGGAGAATTTTGAAAACGAAAACCTGGAATACCTGAGAAACTACGACGTTGTCTTCAGCCTAGTTTTGGTAGCTCCCGTGACGACACGGGTACCAAGCCGCATTGGCCCTTGTTCTTCCCCGGGCCAACAACGTTGCATGAAAGGGGAAACTAGTTTCATGGACATCCATCCTCCTTGTCCAGGCCTGCGCCCTACTGAGACTTTCCGGGGGCGGACCCATAGTTTCGTGAGACTGACAAATGCCACCATTTTTTTTAGAATAGAAAACCAAGATGACCGCCTTGCAGAGAGCGGAGGTACTTAAGCAAGTGCGGCAGGCCATTAACCAGTGAAGCGACTCCAATTCTCACAGGCACCCTACTATTGTGGCCTTGTGCCGGACTAAGCTAATCTCAGTGAATATCTATTAGAAAGTAATGTTTGGTTCTTTCCGACAACTGAAACGTTTATGTATTCCCTTCAAGAACCTGTCGTTGACTCTAAAGCTGAAATAAAAACTAGGAGTTCAAATGCTGATTTTTAAGTACTCAGACTTCTTTTCGGGAATATTGGCGCAATACTATCTTTTAACCTAAGACTAAACCGAGCTAAGTTATTATTCATACATACTTGACATTTGAAACAGAAGCTTATTTCCCATCGGCGCTTTTGGTCAGTATTCGATTCCCTTTAAAAGTCAGTATTTTGAATTTTTACAGCAGGTAAGTGTTCCCATTAGGAAGATTGACACAACACAATCTTCTTTCCCCAAATTTCATCTCATTTGGACCGGTATCGATCTAAATTTAACTTGGTGAATATCAGTAGGGAAGGTGGGTGGTCAAACGGTCAACGATACGGAAGTTGGGACAGTTTGCATCCACTTCACACTAATGCCCTTGGGAAAGGCATGATTACATTTACCCCCAGTAATTGTTAAATAGTGTGACTGTTTTCTAGTCTTTTAGTCCTGAAAGACAATACATCCTGGGGGTCTGACAAGAATAGCATTCTGGTTTCGTCAAAACCTACAATTGCGTCAAACAATGATTTGTTTTCCGTGGATCATTCGAGAAATAGAGACTATAATCATTGCCTCAAGTGTTATGCGACACAGGAAGCAACTCTGCCTTGCTTGAATATCAAGAGGAAAAAAAAAGTACGTTTGATGGCTGTCCGGAAGGCAGTCAGCTCATAAATTAAGTAATATTTGTTATATGATGAACGATCTATGCAATTCTCATGTGGCAAGTTGAGTTTTATAACACTGAAAAAAAAATAGCTTACACAGGAAAATAATTTTGTTGTTTATGAAATTGTGACTTTTTCTCGGTCCGCTGGATCCGAAAATTTGAATTGAAACTTATGCAGCTTAAAAATAAACATGAATAAATAAAAAGTGTCCAGAAATCTTTGAGATTAAGTATTTTCATTATTCCACACATTCTTTGTTTAATATCTTCATCTTCAAGTGGTTATTTACCGCAGCATTGTAAGCTGTCAGGATATCTGAGAAGAAATAGTTTATCATTCCATATATATTTTGGTTAGTATCTCCTTCATTATGTGGTTAGTTAACACAGCACTTCAAGTTGTCTGATGTAGTGAGAGGAGGATTCTCATTATTCCTCACATTCTTGGATTAGGTTTTTTAAAACCTTTTTGTTGCTTCGAAACATCACTTTATCGGCTCTCAAACCAATTGTTGGAACACAAAGAGGAGAATACTAGTAAATATGTGTGGAATGATTAGTATACTTTAACTCAGTGCCTCAGAAAACATAGTCTCATTAGGAAGGCATAGTTGGGAAGTAGCGAAGGCAGTTATAATAGTAATAAATAAATTAACTAATCTGCCCACGGTGGTTTTCATGGCCGACCTCATATACATATTACTAAAAAACATAGCAAGCTCTCTTGACGGTGTAGTTCCGTCTGAAATTAGTTCTTGGTTCGGAATTCGTGTAATTTAGCTTGGTTGAAAGTTAAAAATTATATTGACCAAAAGTATTGCAATGAAAACAATATGATCCAAGTCGGAAGAGGAAGAAAAACGTGCAGAATGAACGCGGAGGGATGTTTGAAGAGAAACTTCTTGGCCAGGATGAAAAAAAAAGAAAGCTATCTCGAGCATAATTAAACTATTTTCTTCAGTTTTGTTTCATGAGTGAAAAAGAATTAGTCAGTCTGGTGCAAGACCACAAAGTAAGCATTTAATAAGGATCGAATACGCTAAACTTTCGAGTACTGTACATTTTCCTGAACAAAATGAAGCAATACAGCCTGTGAATTAAAAAAATAAAAAGCAAGCATATTATAGATTAGGACAAGAAAATTGAAACGTAAGGTAAGCAAAGTGAAAAGGCAAGATTGGCAAATTACATATTCAAGCAACTTGAATGGATGACCAAGATTGGTCGCATCCAGAGTTACTGCTCGTATTTATCCATGCCTGTCCTGGGATTATTGAGTAAATCACAATTGTATTTGTACCGACAGACAACTCAATTCAATAAATCTGAAAATTGATTAATCACTTATAAGAGTTAAAACTTGAAATGATTGATCATTTAAGCAAAATGTATCAAGAGACAAGTATCAACTAATCTCACTTGAAAAAAATAACAGTTGCTGTGACTGTAGCAGTAACAGTATGTGACTACTATTTAATTTGCTTGTCATATTTTCAATTTGCTTGCCGTAATTTTTTAAAATTTGATTACCATATTATAAAATTTGTTTCCCTTCTTTTTTAATTTAGCTGTATTTTTCAATTTGCATTTGAAGTTTTTAATTTGTTTTTCGAAGTTTTTATTTTGCTTTTCTAATTAAAAAAATGGCTTGGCGTAGTTTTTAATTTGCTCTTTTCGTACTTTAAAATTTGCTTGTCATATTTTTTAATTTGCTTGCCGAATTTTCAATTTGCTCGCTGCATTTTTTCAACTTGCCTGTCGTATTTTTAAAAAATTGTTGGCCTTATTTTTCAATTTGCTCGAGAAAAAAAATGTATTTTGCCAACCATCGCTCTGCCTTCGGCACATTTTAAAAGAGAGAAAGAAATAATTGATCGTCCCTCAAGGCCAAATTGTCTACAAATTTCAATCAATCTTCTGAAGGAAAAAAATGACAGTTTATTGCTTACCAAGCGTTTTTGGTAAAAATGTTGATTAAATTCTTTTTGGCTTGATTTGTTTTATATCTGAATAAATATTTCATCTTCTGATTCCCAAATGTGCAATTATTTAAATAACTGGTTATTCCTTTCATGTATGCTCACCCACCAGTCCGGCTGTGCTTTAGTGTGTTTTTTTTTTGTTCAGCCGTATGAAGTATACATTTGAAAAACGATGTTGGAGGTCGATACCTTTTACCGATATTTCGATAATTTTCTTGTGTTACGCTGGCGTGCTTATCTGCTGGTGTGCATAAAAAGTGCGATTGTGAGATTTCTAATCAGTTTCAATCTTATACGGATTGGTAAGTGCACTGAGAGCGAATCGGATTAATTGAGAATATTCTACCTGAATCGACGTGATGCTATCAATACTTGTTCAACTCAATCTCCTCCGGTGCAAGGCTAAACGTGAGGAAAAGAAATCGGAAGATTGTCTCACGCAAGTGTTTCAACTACGGACAGCTTAGTAGTATTATGTTTTTTTTAAATATCATTTTTTTTAACGGATGAAGCATTGTTAACCATTCATCTTTTTTACTAAAATTTCCTCCATCTTGATATCAGTTGCTTTTCATTGCAACCACTCTGACCTGGTCCACGATAGTAAAGAAACAGCACAGATTGAAAAAGAAAAAAAAAAAAAAAAGGAGAATCACACCCTGTGAACAGCAAATTTCTACCAACTGAGCCGCAAGAGACTTTTGTTGATCAAATCTAACCTTTAAGCCTATCATTCATTCACTTTCCCGAGCACTCAGCGCCATATTTGTTTTGTTGAAGTGGCTTGAAGAGTTAGACAAGTTCAGGAGATACTGGCGCCGTGACGCCCACGATCGAGGCGTTTGGCAGATCTTCCGGAAAGTCTGTGTTCAACGACAGACGTTATAAGACTACTGCTGCTGCCACGAATGACACTAGCAGTAATATTATCTTAATATATTTTTTTATTTCATGAAAAGGACGGTATTATGAATAGGCGAATACTAGTCAAAGAGCCCAATGATTGGATCCTTGGATAGTGGTCCAAAATGATATGGAGGGACAAATTGAATTCCGGAACCCTTGGTTGGAGGAAGAAGTAGAGGTGTTGACTAGTGAACGGACTCCCTGGAAATAGATATTACACTTTAAAGGTTAACAGGAAAATCCATAGCCAAATAACACACCAACAGACCATGCAAATTTTACATTGAAGATTCTTTATGCACAAAGATTGGTAAGAATTTCTCCTCCTCCATCTTGTCCTCCAGGGCTACCAGTCTGTGGAAGAGTCTCAGTGAGAAAACATGCGCCTCCAAAAATATAAATACAGTTATCCTTTGATATTCATGGGGCGCCAATGCGAAAATCAACGAATAATTTTTGCTGATTTACTCTAAACCCTTTCGGTCCTTAAACGTCATGAATATTGTACCACAAACAATAAGCAAACACTTTACCATTCCCAAATTGTAAGTATATGAACAAAAAAATGAATAGACTGAATCACACCGTAAAAATTTCAGATTTTAAAATGGATCCGTCAATTATGGCGGAATCGATATTTTCTCTGACTGGAAACGTTAAAACAGACAGAATCTTCCCAGAAATCCTCTGTGAAAACGTAAAGGTATTTTTTCTCTTTCTTGCGACAAACTTCACGCAATTTTTCTTGCAGTTAAAACCACAATTAAACTTTCAAAGATATTATATTATTGCAACGCGTTTAGATTATTGTTAAAAAGTGGATTCTAGTAAAAAAAATATACAGTTGATTAACAAAAATTATGAATTTCATAAAATTACAGAGTAAAGATAATCGACAATTTTCTTTCTTTCTTATGTTTATATTTACATTTATCGTAATATTTTGTTACTTCTGTTGAAAAAAAAAATATTTGGCCGGAGAAAAGTTGCGATAAAAAACACAAAAGATTAAAATGAAGGTAAATGGTAGCATGAAAATGAAAAAAGATTGTTAATAATGATTTATAAAATTTCATCTATTGAAAAAAAGTATTTAAGTTTAAAACACAGTTAATTGGAAAAATATCAATGTCTTAAACACCGTTCGATTAATGGATGCGCAGGTATTCAATCAGCATTAAACCTGGATTTACATAATTAGAATTAATGAATTATTAACATAAATATTGTTACAATACATTCATGATTTCCTGAACTTTTCACATTTTGTTTATACTGCATAGTGCATTTTCTCCCCACCAAAAATTAATAACTGAACCGCGAATTATCAAGACCAAAACAAAAAAAATACTGTGAACATAAAAGGTTAATTATACTTTCAAAACTAATCTAAAAAATAACGTTACCGATGAATTCAGTTATTGATTTTCTTTAAATCTACCAATAAACTGAGAACTAAAATTCACCAGCAAGTAAAAGTACCCTATCTGCAGACAAGTATGATGAACCCTTTTCCTGGGTTTACATCTACCAAGGACAGAGGCAGAGGCAATAACATTGTGGTAGTCCGATAGCCAGCCCAATTACAAAACATAAAACCCATCGAGAACTCTTGGCAAAGGGTCGGAAAAACACCTGACAAAATAAACCCACAAACGGGGATCATCCCTACAAATAATATATAATAATGATGCTGGAAAAAAATCCCATTGGAAGCTCTGAGGGGAGCAATGAAGGATCCAGTTACATAGGTGCCCCGTGGATGTGATGCTGTATTTGAATAAAGCAGTTAACCTATTAGGTATTTGTGTTTGATCTTTCATTCGCTATTTTTAGTTGCTGGTGTATTCTTATTACTTGAGATCCAATCAGTCCTAGAAAGAAAGGTACACAACTAATGCATCCTCCCGATAGTCACCTATGGAGCTGAAACATGGAACCTAACCTAGGGACTGAACGGCAAACCGAGATCCATGCAACGTGAAAAAATCACAAGAGCTCACCAGACAGCACGATATATCAGGGAGAAAACAGGAGTCCCAGACATCAGAGAATCCATTAGAAAACACAAATTGCCATGGGCTGGTCATATTGCAAGAATGATAGAGACCCGATGAACAACATGGTTCTCCAGAGATCACATGCGCAAGTGAGGCTGGCAGAATACAAGATGGAGAGATGAACAAGACAAATTCATAAAGTATTGACTCTGCAATGCCCATGATAGAGAGGTTTGGCGAATCTTAGGGAAGGTCTATATCCAACGACAGACGTTGACAAACTGATGATGATGACTTTTTATTTGATGAAATGAAGGGTATATCATTAGAATTGAAAAAAATATATATGAAGGCGGTATTTACCACAAAATACTATGTTGGTATGTATGGATCATTTATGTTATAAATGCATATCAATAAAAAAGAGATAACGACGAAGAGCTCCTATTTACCATAACCCCCACAAGTAAAGGTCGGGTTTTAACTTAAGGATATCACACACGCAAGTGAGTGAGTAGGAACTTAAACAAAATTCTCTATTGTTGCAAAGACACAAGCTTGGTCTTGAGACTCAGGGTGAACCCTGAGCCTTCTGGTCTTGATTTCAAAGAGCAGTACCCCATTGGCCATTGCACCACACTTGCGCCCGTTTAGTCTTAAATGGTTTGCTCTCCGGAGAGCGGGGAGCTTCGTAGACAACAAAGAGCTGATAGCGATCCCAAAGGAGAAATTTTTTAATGTTTTTGATATGTGAGAGGTATGCCTGGATGAATGTGTGGGGTCCCTAAGAGCGTACTTTGAAGGACTTAGCTTCCATTGCCCTAGGTAGGCTATTGATATCAAATGGCTGGATACTTTGCAGACAGACCTTGTGTGTGTGTCTGTGCGTGTGTGCATTAGTGTGTGTGTACGTGCGCGCGGAAGTAAATAATTGATTTGCACACATCCGGTTATTAACCCCCTCCACACGGGGGACCCCATACAGGCATTGAAATAGACGAGTAAGAAGAAGAAGAGGTGTTTCCCACCCCCTTATTTGTTTCTCGTATTCCTAGGTAAAGGGATCGACGAGCGTAAGCGCGTCCCTTCATGATCAGGAATTACTCAGAGAGAGAGAGAGAGGGAGAGAGAGGGAGAGAGAGAGAAAGATAGAAAGTGAGAGAAAGAAAGAGAGAGAGAGAGAGAGATGGAGAGAGAGAAGTAAAAAGAGAGAAAGAAGGAGAGAGAGAAAGAAAGAGGAAGAGAGACCAGGAGAGAGATCGGGATGGGGGGAGGAGAAATCGTCTAAACAGGAAAACGAAGAAAGGCATAAAAAGCCAACGAGCCAGAACAAATGAAAGAAAACAGGAACTCGTGAGATCAGACACAAACATCAAAACCGTACGATATATATATATATAAATATATATATATATATATATATATAAATATACATATACATATATATATATACATATGTATATATATATATGTATATAAATATGTATATGTGAACGAATAAACTCAATTTATCAATTCATATATTTACAAGTAAATATAAAGATGTATCCTTTTACTCCGTATCCTTTTACTTATATAAACTTAACATATATGTATACATAAATTCATGAAGTAAATATGTCTGTCTATTTACTCGTATAAATTTACAATGTATATAAGCTCAATATCAATGCATGCATATAGATATGCATTAATGAATTAATACTGAGTTTATCAATACACACACACACACACACACACACACACACACACACACACACACATATATATATATATATATATATATATGACATGAACACATATTATATCAGTCACAGCTTTGTTTCCATATATATTGTTTATGTATACTTAACTTTCTTATCTTATTACATACAAATATATGTTTTCATAGAGTAAATATATACGTCCGTTTAGTTATAAAAACTTTATATACATATACATGTATATATATTGTGTGTGCATATCCACATTCATATATGTATATAATGTAAATATATATATTTACATATATAAATATTTGCTTACATAAAAATCGACATACATCTATCTACATACACGTGCACGCACGCTTGCACATACACACGCATACACACACACACATTTACATATATATATATATATATATATATATATATATATATATATATATATATATATATGTATGATTCCCAACCTCGATTAACCCGAACGTTGATAGGTCGACTTTTCACTCGGCCGACTTTTCACTCGGCCGACTTCTCATATCCCGGACTCTTCATTTACTTGAAAAACAAAGACAATTCGACTAACCGAACAGGTCTTCTTTTACTATTTACAGAATTACTGGTTGAATTTTCTTTTTTTTCAAATTAGTGTGATGCAGACATATTCATTATCTATGACAGAAAGCATACATTGTAAATGTAGTATTTATTTACGATAAAATTTAGTATTTACTATATAAATCGTGCTCAAAATTTGATAAGGAGAAAAAAGGATTTATGTACGGTCGTATGTGTCCGTACCATTTATGAAGAAAAGGGATTTATTGAGGTCACCGATTGAGTATTTACAACAGATTAAGTTTTATTTTCATTTCATTTCAGGTATTCGTCATCATCATCATCATCATCATCATCATCATCATCTTCACCAGCAGCAGCAGCAGCAGCAGCAGCAGCAGCAGTAGCAGCAGTCTTTTAACGTCCGTCGTTGAACATAGACCTTCCCGAAGATTCGTCACACTTCTCTTTTGTGGGCGTCGCGGAGCCAGTATTTTCTAAATTTATCTAGTTCATCTCTCCATCTTGTATTTTGTCGACCTCAGTTTCGCATGTGATCATGTTGTGAGTTGTGATGTCCATTGGTTGTCTGTCACTCTTGCAACATGGCCTGCCCATTTCCATCTAAGTTTTCTGATAGATTCTATGATGTCTCTGACTCCTGTTCTCTTCCAAATATACTGTGCTGTCTTGCGATCTCTCCGTGTAAGGTTGAGCATGATTCTCTCATATGCGCGTTGCATGCTCCTCAGTTTGTGAGTCTGTCTCTTGGTTAGGTTCCATGTTTCAGCCCCATAAGTGACTTTTTGGAGGATGTATTGGTTGTATACTTTTCCTTTTTAGGATTATAGGGATTGACTTGTTTTCGAAGGTTGAGCTTGCTCTGCCAAAAGCTTGCCATCCTAGAATGATTCTTCGCTTGATCTCTTCCTCTTTTGTGGGTTTCATGGAGATTCGTTGTCCTAGCTAGATAAAGTGAGTCTAACACATAAATAGGTGATTGTAATGTTCAACTGAATAAGAACGTTTTGTATTTCGCTATTCAAACATATCATGGCTAGTATTTGAGAAATGAAGAAATAATAATGTAATTTATATATTTACTTCTGTTTTTCTTTGATGAATTCTCTTATTCCCTTTATTTTTTCGCCATTTTTAACATCAAGTAGCTGCAGATGTGAGAAAAGCTTAATAGAAGCACAGACAATTACTCATTTTACTTTTTCGTTTATTTTATTTTTAAAACATCGTCCGAAGAAAACAAGATTGTTTTTTTCCATATTTAAATTTTTAGAGATTTTTTTTTGTAAAATAGAAATCCTCGAAAACATTAGAAAATTGACCTTTTTTCAAACTGACGAATCCCCTGCTGGAAGGAAGCTCTTATCAATAAGAAGCACAAAAAATTACTCATGAGAAATGTTTCTTCTTCAGTTTTTTTTAAAGGCAGGACCCACAAACGTCAGTGTCATTGTTTATTCTAAATAATAACTTAATTTCGAATAAATTCTGTAATCAATGGATGAATGACCAAAGTTTTATTAGATTAAGAAGTGTAAAATTACATGGATATGTATGATTGCAGAGAGGAATAAATAACGAAAGCTTTATCAGATTCAGAAATTTATTCAGATCAACACGTAATTGAGTACAGATATGAAGGAATTTAACAAACTGTTCTCAATCCAATACGATGGATGTTTCTAGAAGACGCAGGAGAGTCCTTTTACAAAGGACTAGCACAATTATTCGCATAGGGCACACGAGAAAGAAAAATACCCAAACTTCTGTTCAGGAATAGTGATACTATTCCACAAAGATCAACCATGCGGACAAGCATGCTTCAGAAGTGGCCACTCAACAATAGACCACCTACATGCAATAAATCAACTAATCGGTAAGTCATTAAAAGACAGCAAACCACTTTGTTTGGCCTTTGTAGATTGAGATCTACAGGATGAGAAAGCATTTGGCTCGGTAGAACATAAGTCAGTCTTTAACTCAATGCGAGAACGAGGTGCTAACGAGAATTACACACAAGTCATTCAGAACATATACAAAAAAGGCACTGCAATAATTAGTCTGCATACAGATATAAACATGACAAAGATAGCAAAATAATTAGACGAGAGGATACAATATCACCTAAACTATTTACAGCGAGCCTTGAAAGCATCTTTTGGAAAACTGGCTGAGAGGGAATAGGAAGAAACATAGATGGGGCATACTTGAACCACTTGAGATTCGCCGTTGACGCCAGAAGCACCGAAATAATTATAAAACATATTAATTGATCTAAATTAATAAAGTAAAAAAGTAAGTTTAGAGATGAAAAGAGCAAAGACAAAAGTGATGTTCAACAATAAAATCTCTTGAAAGACCACATGAGTGGAGGGCGAGGTTTTAGAAGGTGGAGAATACGTTGGACTGGTAATAAAGTCCATAGAAGCATAATAAAACGACGTAAAACGATCGGCTGGAAATCATTTGGTATGAATAGAGACATATTGAATAGCACCTTGCCAATATGCCAAAAGCGTAAATTACATCAATTTGTAACACCAGGTATGACATTGATGCGAAACCTGGAAGTTAACAAAAAGAACTGAGAACCAATTAGGAATCGCACTGAGAGTTATAGAAAGATCAATGCTAGGGATAACTACAAGAAATAGAAAAAGATCAACATGGATCGGAGGGAGAATTACAGTGAAGGATATCATACAAGTAATTAAGCAAGAAAAATGGAGATGAGCTGGATACCTAGCCAGAAGGAATGACAACAGAAGGAGCAACAGATTAACCCAATGGTGCCCATGGGGCAGTAGATGCAGTAGGAAAAGACCAGACACAAGATGGATGGATTCTAGTAAGACATGGCAAAGTTTAGCCCAATCGTATTCGTTATGAAAATGATGGAAAAGGCCTTTGTCTAGCAATGGAGTTATGATTCATGATATATCGATTTCTCAATATATATATATATATATATATACATATATATATACATATATTTGGGAACCCACGTTGTAAGTCGTAATGTCCAACATTTTTCTGAAATTCTTGCAACATGGCCTACCCATTGCCGTATATATAATACTTAATAATTGTATCATCCACAGACAGATGTTTCGTTGTATTTCAACTCTTTAGTGTGGCTACAGACTATCCAGTATCCCTTCCAGTACCGCTACATAGGTTCGAAAACTTTGCTTCAGACCCAAAGGCAGATGCTCTACCCCTGCCCTACGCAGTACTGGACGTTCAGTAGGACCGAATTAAACGATGGATTTACTAATGCATAATTTCTGCCTACCAGAGTGCTCTATCTATCTATCTATCTAACATTCATAATCTAAACATGTGAGTGCACGCGTGTGTGTTCAATGCAGTATTCATGTATACACACACGTGAAGACCACCTACCTTATCCACAGATCGAACAATGTCTGCATACAAGAGGAAAGTTCTGCTTCATAGCTCGAGTTGCTTATTTTACAATGGGGAGGGGGGGCAGCGTTCGATTCTCCGCATAAACCTGGATTTTCAAGGCATCCAGGGCTTTGTCACCTAGAACATTGATTATCCGTGACTTTTTTCTCGACAAGAGAAGCTTCATTATCAAGCTAAAAGTAAAGATTCTCCCTCTGATTCTTCCTCTCTCTCTCTCACACACCCTTTCTCTCTCTCTCTCCCTCCACATTTTTTACACACTTCATTCATGCACCTGTAAGATACGTCATACATCGGATACTGCATTATATTATATTACATCCATGATTTGTACTATCTATCTATCTATCTATCTATCAATACATATATATATATATATATATATATATATATATATATATATATATATATAGTATTTGCATTTTTTGATTAATTCATGTTCATATATTCAAAGCACATGAATATACAAAAAACATAGTTGATGTAAAAGTTTCCAGCATTTTTAGGACAAAATATTTTATTCATATGAAATCCTAGCATCCTTATTGAGTGATTGCAGTATTCTCTTATACAGATCAGGTCATACTTTTAAGTAGGAAGAGTCTATCTGCCTTGAATTGTAGTATTTGGAATCCTGGCATTTATAGGACTAAACAGGCAACTATCTCAGCCTCAAAGCATGACAGTATATGGCTAGAACATGAGAAAGTAAATAAAATAGGGAGAAAATACTATTTGAAGAAGTTAGTGAGAAAAGCTGTCGGGAAATGGAAGAAAGAAAATCCCATCCTTATTTTTATAAATACACAACGGTGGAAGATATCTGTGTTGGCCGTCTCTGGGTTTTGTAAAAACAAGGAATTGAAGACAAGATGCATGATCAGGTTCGTACCGTCATGCCGAAATCAGTTTTTAAAGTAACCCAAGGCGAGTACTATTGCCTGGAACGTAAATGCTTTGTTGTTTACCAATGGCAATTAATTTTAGTCTACATCTATACCTATCTATCTCCACAAACTCTCTCACACTCACTCACTCACTCTCTCACTCTCATTCTTTCTCTCTACATATATATATATATATATATATATATATACATACATATATATATATATATATATATATATATATATATATATATATATACTTCAACTGTTCCTAATATATATATATATATATATATATATATATATATATATATATATATATATCAACTGCTCCTTGTGTTGCTTTGGTGGTCGAGTTTCAGGATAGACTGCCTGGCTTTGAGAAGACATAACGCCTTCTTGGGGTAAAACATGAAAGTATTTAACGTGTCAAGAGCAAAAAGGAAAATGTATCTGCACTCAGGTTTAAGGGTAGGTTAACCACACCCAATGAAACAAATTACGCACATATAAATTCGAAATCAGATCATCATACACGGATATACGCCTCAGTGTGCAGGAACTCAAACATTTACAAAAGCATTGTCAAACTCCAGCCCAAGTTGACTTTATTTTCCTCCTAAACAACTACAATAACCAGCCTCACCAAATTTGGGAAAGTAAACTCTTCACTGCTTGTCTACCCGCCACGTTAAGCTAAACAGGTGTATAAAATTAATACTCCCTACACTGATAAAGTCCTAGTAATTGCTAGGTGGCCCTCTCACCAAATGAGCCAAACTGACAAGTCTTATGTAATAAAAAACTTCTATATATAAAATACAAAAGTTGCTGAAATCATCTTCAGTTGGTATGGAAGTAGGAGTGGAGTCCGACCCTTCAGCAGTCAAGTTTGTCTTGAACATCGCGTTATCAACGGAGTATGTCGGGAAAGTATCCAGTCATTTGATATTAACAAAAAATTGTCTACGTATGGCAATGACTTCCTCTTTGAAGTATTTCCTTTGGGATATCTCACACATGAACTAGCGTCACTTCCCCTTCCGAAAATAGTCTGCTAAGTTCTTTTGGGGGTTAGTCATTAGCTTCCTCTTTGCATTTCAAATGATAACAATTACATTCTAAACCCAAAGTTATGCATGAAATATTTTTTAGTTAAGTTCAAGTCGTGACCTCGCATGTCCCACAAATCCAAACTTATGGATTAACCTTTTCCCAATGATCCTCAAATGATAATATTTTCATGTCCATAAATTTTATGGTTTAGTGGCCACAATCTAAATATACGCACGAATCGTAGCTTTCTATTTTTGACCTATCGTTACGGATAAGAAATTCAAAATGTTTGAAAATATGACAATCGGTAGGAGATATATATAGCCAATAAGGAAGATTTTGCAAGACTTTATATCCCAATTCTCTAAGCTCCCACACGGTCATCTGTCATGGAGCATTTCATTCTGTTCTCACGGGACCTGAATTTTCAACTTTTTCAAGTTTCCTACTGCTATAAAATGACATTATATGGTCACTGTTGAATACTAAAGTCTCTAAAAAGTGCCCAAACAGTTGTTCAAGGCTTGTTAACTTCTGCTACTGATAATGGTTCATAATTTAAGAAAATAAGTGTTATTATTGGTAATCCACCAAGGTTTATAATTGGTATCCATATTTACTGACTTGAATTTATTGGACCAACGATGAACAGTATTGGCGTTCATTCCAAATGCTTCGTTGGTGTTATCAGCAGCTTGAGCATTATGTGCAAATTTGAAAATCAGTCAAGCTCCCTAGCAACGCACCATCTCCCAATGATAACGAATTATATCTTGATTCACATCGAATCTGTAAAATAAGTCTTTCACTTCCAGCGTTATTCTCTATATGAAAATGATATTTCATGTGTAGCATCCCATTTCACAACGTTGACTCAGTATTGAACTTATGACCTTGTATCTAAGCTAAACTCAGAGAATGTCAATGATATTCTTTTCCATTAAATGCAGTGTATATATAGCTCAATTTGGTACAAGTACGAGGAGGCACCCGGTTATAATCGAACTCATTACAGTTATAATGATCAGCATCACAAGCTTGTCAACCTTCATAATACTGACTGTGAAATTGAGGATTTCATAAAATTACTGACCCTGAAGCAACCAGGGTTGTCTGGAACGTAAGGCTATATACAAGGTATGCTGAGAAAATATCCAGTGTTCAGGGATTTTATTTGATCCCTACAGATTCAACGAAATCACCAGTTTAACGGTCTCACTGTAATATATATATATATATATATATATATATATATATATATACTTTTCAGTCAGTCGGTGTGTCTGTCTCTCTGTTTGGATGTATGCCTGTATGCATGTACGTGTTTCGAGATTTAGGTGATTGCTAACCATTCCATTGCAAACGGCTCCCAACGTATGTATGTTTGCTTGTGGATCTAATGTTACACACAATTTTTTTCAATTGCCCGTAGTTCCTGTCTCGCGCCTATTTTTTTTTGAATAAAAAGTCTCATCTTGAAGGTCGCTCTTCAATTCTGCCAGTCACATTTCTCCTCCCACGATCTTGGAAGTAGCCAACCCTTCCAAGGACAGAGGATGCAAACATGAGTGAATTACTGACATCCGTTGAGATCTCCGTCAGGTTTTGGCGGAAATGACACCTGATCATCATCTCAAAAATTTCTGCAATGAATCACCTTTCTGCGAATTCAGATTTTTCAACATTACTTGTTTTCACATCTATTTAGCACTTTTTTTATCTTTAGAATTCCATATATGCATATACACTAACATACCGATATAACACACGCATACTCTAACATAACCTATTTATTGACTCACCCATGAATGAGTACACCCCTCCCACGTTTATACAGAAAGTTAATTTTTTCTTATAAACCAAATATAGCAGGATTTTATTGTTTCTGATGCAACATTACATAATCTAAACGGATATTATCAGGGATAACCAAACTCTTACGCAGTGAAACTCTGTTGCCCAAAATATTTCATCGTGTTGGGTGTACTCATTTTTGACGGCTACACATTCATATTTTTAGCAACTACTTCTGCTGCTGCTGAAACCAACCAACCAACCACTGCGTAGATGACATGGTAGACGAATCGGTCTCGATTCATGTTGATATCTGACAGGTCTGGTTAGTCACTCAACAGAAAACGTCAACAATTATTTGGGGGAGGAATTTTTCGGAAAACAAAAAAATTCTCTTGGCGTAATAAGGAGTGAATGCAAAGTTTTCAGCCCTCTAGCTCCATGGGTGTGGCCTATACACATGACACATACATAGCCATAAAGACAGATCAATTCAAAAATCGAAGAAACCTATGTTGACCGTTTTGGTTGAGGGTTTCTAATTATCAGGCTGTGTTGTTTGAAGTTTATGTTAACGTCTGATCTCGTGTGAGACGAAGTCTTTGATCAGTTCCATGTTAAGCATTTCATGATGCTCGATTTTTTTTAATAGTCGGTAATGCAACTCAGAAAATGAAGGATATCTATGCTGTGATACCCAGGAGTATTGACTATAGATAAATGTCAGAGATGGTATCACAAGTCATAAAAGGTTGACTGGGATCGTGCTGGTGAAGCTGACCACGTTCTACAGTGAGTTTCGAAGATATCTACTGGAGCAGATCCTCATCAAATCAGCAAAAATCTTGCATAAAGGCATAAAGTGTAATTTCAAACTATACCAGAACACTTCAAGCGAATTGGAGATGAATGAAGAAGAATGTGGCTTCGCTATGAACTATCACTAGAGAATCGAATGTAACGGTCAATCAACCGCAGCTGTTTGCAGATTAAAAAAAATGAAAATCACTTTTTTTTTTTTACCGGATTGTAAATGGAAATGAGTTATAGCAAATGCACATTAACAATTGATAGAAGCAGAGGTTATCGATCTATGTCAAACCAATCCACCTCTTGAAGTAGTTAATACGATTTTGTCGTAGTTGAATAATTTAGTAAAATTATTCAAGCAATAGAAGTATTTTCAAATATTTTTATTACATTATGCTACCTTTCAGTTGAATTGTGTATTTATCATGAAACAACGATTCGATGGAGACTTTGAAAGATTGCTTGGCATTTTCAAATTATTTGAATCACTTATCAAAGAGTGTTTCATCAGATGAAACAAACAATAATGAGAACATGGTAAATCTGAGGATATACTTACAGGTGGAAGGACTTCAAATATCAGATTCATCATCGTTTACTGTGTTGTACTTGAAACACAAGGACGTTCCTTATCTAGAAAAAAGTTCTATCTGTTCTACTAATTCATTCAATTGAGCCAAGCATTGTACAGAAACAGTTTGACCGTTTTAAAACATTCCCTTTGAACCGTTTCAAATGCCTAAGAACTGTTTTCTTCTAGTGATTCTGTTTGGGTTATGGACGTTGAAGGCTGTCCTCAATCTAGTCACAATTTTATATGTTTTAAGCTCTGATCACGACTGGATCCCTAGAGATCACATGAGAAACCGAGGACGACAGAACACATGATAGAGAGATGAACTAGACAAATTCAGGAAATACTGGCTCCGCGACGCCCATCATAGAGCATTGTGGCGAATCCTGGGGAAGGTCTATGTCCAACAACGGACGTTAAAAGACTGATGATGATGGATGAATCTTTTTTTCCCAAGCCAGTGATGGTCTTGTTCAAAGAAAATTTTTTTGGTGCTACGCAAAAATAGTAAGACGAGTGTTAAAACGCTCACCTATGTCCGCTTTCAAAAGCTCATTCGACACCTATTTTCCTTGCTTCTGATTTTTCCTAAGGATAGAAAACAATGTACTAGAATTAATTGACTGAACAAGCAATAGAATTGAGTAAGCTTCAAAATACTCAAAAGATTTTCCTAAAATGGCGTTTAAGTTGGTGTTTATGTTTTGCGTCAATCTAATACATACAGACATCCATATCCATTCATATATATATATATATATATATATATATATATATATATATATATATTGATCTGAATCTCTTTCAGACATTTTCCCATTTTCTCAGTCTTTAAAGACAGACACATAGGTTCCTCTATACCCTAACTGAGAAAAGCCCACACGCGCCCAAAAATATCCCACGCAGGGGATCATTCTAATTTTAATTACCATATTCACTCGCCTGGAACTTGCAGCCTTTCTCGACGATGCGGGTCTGACATTGACCAGCCACATCTGTAAGGCGTTCACACAGCCAGACAGAATCATTACACCCACATCAAGGCCCGACACAAATACAAACAAAAGAAATATGAGTCTATATGACAACTTGACGCCTGACATTTTCACCAATGCTACATTTAGAATATATATATATATATATATATATATATATATAGATAGATAGATAGATAGATAGATATATAAGAAGTAGCGTTAAGCAAAATTTCGAAAAGTAGGATATATATATATATATATATATATATATATATATATATATATATATCATACTTTTTGAAAGTTCGCTTAACGCTACTTCTTCGCTCTTACGAAAAGAAGTGAAAAGAGAAAATAGTGCTCAGCGCTTATTTTACAGTGAGTCGTTATAGAGGCAGGGCAAACCTCTCCTTCTCTACCCTATGCCTTATTCTCCTGTACCTCCCCCATCCCATTCTTTGACGACTTAGCCCAATATACTGTCATCAACATTTTATAGGTCTTGGATTCCTAAGAATAAGTTATCATATAAATTAAAAGTGATTGCCTCTTTGCTTTACGCCATTTTGGCTTACACATACTTTAAAAAATAGGAACGATTTACTTTTGGATATTAGGGGAAATCTATTTAGTGAGGGAAATTCATTGTCATTTAGCTTTCCAATCATGTGTGTGATGGGTCAAAAAAGTACCCGGCTATATAAGCATATTTTCTGCAGGCATCAGGGAGGATCCCTGACCTAACACCGTCAGTGTAAAGGGGAGGTGCTGCCTTGAATCTGGATCCGTATGAATCAGCCTCGGTGATTTTCCCTTAGACGATACATGACTGATCTCATTCATATCGTTGTTCTGGAAACAAAGCCTTCAAATAACATGCAAGTCTTTACCGACGTATGTGGGAACGATACATGCAAGGTTGGATCGATGAGTACGTAATCTGATGCGTAGTAATTAGCTTAACTTTGATCCTTAATTTTCACAGTATAAGTTTCGATTCATTTGAGCAATATTGAACGCTGAATTAAGTGCATTGACCAGAAGAGAGATTATGTTGAAAAATAAATATCTGTAGGGAGAAATAAATGCTTTTTCATATCACTGAGCTACGTACACAAACGTACACACACACACACATACACACACATACATATATATATATCTATATATATGGTGAAAATTTTCTAGACGATAAGGAAAACTACAAGTTGTTTAAATATGTTTTATTTACGAACGTTCATTTGAAACGTTCCTACATCTTCAGTATGAGCAGAAAAATGCGAATCGGACGACTCCTCATGGTTGGGGATGGGGGTTATATTTGTTGGTTAGTGTTTAATGGATTAGGTAGGACCACGTTTGAAGTCGTTAGCGATTGGCCTGGTCAAAATTGTTTGAGAAGACATGTAGGCTGAGAGTGTTCGTATATCTATCACCAGTTATCTATGTCAGATTGGGGATATGTATGTATGTATGTATGTATGTAGGGGGTTATATTGTGTTCCTGTTGTCTCTCTTCGTGAGGGGAATCTGTGTCCTGCGTGCGTGCACGTATGCTAATGTGTATGTTTATCTAGGGGGAGGTTGCGCATGATTCTTGCGTGCATGCGTGTGTGTTTCGTGTTAGTGTGAATTATATGCTGTCATAGAATGAGCGTGGCTGTTGAGCTACACCCTTGTTCCAGCGTGCACATGGCCGATGTAACATGCATACATATATATATACATCCGTTCCAACTCATATCCCAACGAGTACGCACACGTGCATAAATCCGTCATATATGTCCATTTCAATACACGCATGCCATCTCAAAAGTATATTTACTAGCCAAGAGACATGTATATCAATTGTAACTACATACAAAACTCATGCACATTCATAAATATACATACATTTATACCTGACCAGACATCATACCTATTCTATACACAATATCACGAATGATATGCAACCACACATATATATCGGATTGCACGGCATATGCGTGTGTCACAATATCCCGGTCTACACACAATATACAATTGCATCACGATACATGTCCATTCAGTATATAACGTACACACATACGTCAACACCAGGATCAAACACTATATTCATACACAACATGCAATCACTCACATACTGTACACACTCACACAGACCCACACACATGTATGTATAAATATTTATATTTTTTTAGGAAAGATTTGTCCTTGCCTCCGAAGTATCCAAAAGTGAATAACGCCTCCGAAACATGATGTTATCCCGTAGTTCTTATAGCAAGGAAGAACATCGTGTATTTTAAAAAAACATTTGAATCCGATCTGACGATACGTATAATCAGAATTAAGAAAATATGAAAATGATTTTGATTGGATCTTTTAAACCTTTTACTATATATATATATATGCAACATTTTGCCTTGCTTTTGAAGAGTAAATGTTGCTGAATCTGGGAGAGATCCGACTGACAGGTGTAGAGGATGTTTAAATGCGATAAGATTTCGCAATCTTATTTTTTTTCAAGTTGTGACATCTGTGTGAGCTTATAACAGATACAACAAATGTCATTTTGACGGCAGATGAACTTTTTGGTCGACGACAATCTATCTATGTAATGAACAGTGTGACTTTTTTTTGTTCCCCCGCCAGTAACAATGTAATTATGTTACGTACCCATTGATACATATATATATATATATATATATATATATATATATATATATATATATATATATATATATATATTTTGTTTAGTTTCTATATCTCATAAAAATTCAGATGTATCTGTGAATATTTTTACGAGTAAGAACTAGTATGAATATTTTATTAGGGATGA
>OY735205.1:28075190-28145190 GCA_963457665.1 Thysanoteuthis rhombus | reverse complement strand
TGTGTCATGAGCTCTAGATATTCACAAATCTTCGACTGGTCCAGGGTAACAAGAGTGAGCAACCCTAGTGAAAGAGATATATTCGTCCCCTCACAATATCAGATTAGCCCAAGTACTGAATACATTCTCTCTGTCTGTCCGTCTGTCTCTCTTGAATTCCATTGATCATTCTTCGGAACTTCGTACGAAGGACTTGAATGCATGAAGCCAATAATATTCTTCAACTGCTGAAGTATATTTTGAGTCTGAACGTAGGCGTCCTGGGCGAAGATATGTATTCATATTGGATTAAGAGTAGTGAGGTTGAGTGATGACGAGTAATTAGCACTTTTCCGTGATGTGATTCAATTCCCCGGTAAATTGTATTATAGTTGTGTAATATAGCTTTGGACTCTTTATACAGAATATGAACGCTCATCTGTTAGTTCAAAATATTTATGTGAGTAATAGAAGACTAAGATCTTTTATAGGTTTTATTGAACAAATAAAATCCATCATCTTGTTGATTTGTTATTTTACAATCTTCAATCTTGAAGAGCGTCAACCAAGGTAGGCAATTTATGAGGTCTTGAGGGAATAGTTGAAAAACTGTAGCCATTAAAGATTTATACGTGTTTGTTTGTTTACTTGTTTCTGTGTTCCAGCGCTTGTTATCCACACCGTTTTGTCAACAGATACGAAAATTGGCATCGATAGTTCGCTCGACCCCACCTAAAAAAATTTTTTTCAATAGGAAAAAATGCTTTTTTTTTTACCTACCTTGGGCCTTATTTTGACAGGTTTATCAATAACATTTAGATTCTCCAGTATCTATTGAGTGCGATGCTGTTTTTCTTTATTTTTATCATAGAGAGGTCATTTTTGAACAACATAATTACATTAGTAAGTAGTCCAAGTAAATAGTCCAATAATCTCTCGATTATAGAATAAACGACGTACTTTTTTTTACCATAAATTTTACAGTGTATAAGCTTAGCCATTGGAGCTAAATCATATATAGATGTATGGGAGAAAGGAAAATTGAAAAAGTTGATTTGACAAAATTTGTAAGTTGCTTTCATTAGCATGAATGAAAAACTGCTACCCCGGTATCGTCTACTGTAAACATGGTGCGTAGGTGAACAAGTTTAATAACAATATCAATACATATTGATAAATATCAACATATAATATCACGATATTATTTCTTGGTACATAAAGGTGGAATATCATTTTTATGACATCAATTGTCACATCATTTTTTCTGGTATGAGCAGTGAGAGTTTAATGATAGCAGTAATATTTCCTTGTGTGCAGAGCCTTAGAGATTATCCTTTAGCCAATGATATTGCCATTTTGTAACAGTCGATTTCTCTGTTTAGTATTGTATAGAAAACCTATCTTTAGTCCTAGAGAGCCAAGCAATGGCTTTGCTCTATGAATATAAATGCAAGTTTCACCACACTGGGTTTTACCCTGACTATTGAGAGATTCGTGACTATCCAACCCAGCAAGGACACTCGATGTGGATTCCATCGATATTTATCAAATTTAGCTTAGTCTCTAGCACAGGAGTTCTCATCCGTTGTATTCCTCTGAATCATTTGGGTATTCTTACAAGTTCCCATGTATCCCTGGAAATTGAGGATTGAAAATTGATGAAATTATGTCTATTTTGTAGTGAAATATCCTTGAAGTTTCTCTTTCATCTTGAGATACCCAGTGATTAAATCTTTGAATACGTCTTTCTTAGATTGTGAGATGGTTGAGCTTGTTTTTTGGCAACAAGTTCATTAATACGAGGGAAAACTTTAGCAGCTGCACGAAAAATATCATGTTCTAATATCAATTATATATATATATATATATATATATATATATATATATATATATATATATATATAATTTTGTAACATGAAAGAAAGCGGGAGGAGTATCCGTCTAGTTTGTAGTATTTATCAGCTGTTTTGTAGCTGGGTTATTACTCTGTAGAACCGTGTACACCATGGCTATACTCTCAAACCTCTATGTAGCTATTGAGGAGTGCCAATGTACCCCTTGGGATAGATATACTCCAAATTGGGAACCCCTGGACTTGCATATGTTCACATAAGAGATAAATAGTAGGAAGATTGTGTTAGGTCAGTCTTCCAAGTTTGGAAGGTCTTGCCTGCCTTGAAAATCATCGTTTGGATTCACGGTTTCTACCTGGGTGGTAAGGTGACTTGATCCTATCGCAATGGGAATGCATATATATTGATCTTCTCTGAACGGATGTGATCTTCGAGCATCGCTGATCCCTCGCATCGCTGAACTGTCGTCGCCATAGTTGAATGTTCACGACAGAAAGGTGAATTCTTCTATTGGGGTGGTAGTTTTTTTATGCGGATCGGCATGTTGAGTGCGTAGTGTGGAAATAAGGATAGAAGAGTGTCTGATATTTATCATCGTCTTGTGGCCTCTCGAACTCAAGTGTGTGTAACAACGACTTGGCAAGCGAAGCACACTTGAGTCACTTCGGTGCGGACATGTGGCTCTGACAGGAAGGGAGAAGAAAACCTCGTTAGTACCCCCACAGCCCCAACCCCCAACAAAGGCGTGAAAATCGCTTCTTCCATGCATAAAAGATTTTCAAAAATAAAAATGATAGGTCTTGTTAGTCACTCAATAGAAACCGTCTCGCGACCAACGTCTTTTAAGGGTGATCAATTAAAATTTGAAAAAAAAAGGAATGATCAATAAATAAATTATCACTCCCCTCTTTATTTGGGTAGTGATCACTAAAAAAAAAAAAGGCTTCCAATCACAACCTAAGGGGTCATTTCAGCATAAACTTATATTGTAAATTGACTTACCCTCACAACGAACTTATTGAGGGTTGGGGTTAAAAACAGAGAAAAATGTTTGATGAGGATTAGATGTTGAATTTTTCAGCCCTTTTTCACTTCATTGGGGTGACATGTCCCCGCTATACATTCATGCATAGTCAGCCAGACTGACTTGAAAACTGGAGAATCCTATATTGACCGCTTTGGTTGCCAGTTTCTGACAAATGTGTTCACAGATGAGCAGTGGTTAGCAAGCAACTCCCGAATAACATAACTTCTGTAGTAAGTACTGACTAGGTACCCCACTCTTGTAGCCTTGTGTCAAACTTTGATTAAGACCCGTCGTCATTTAGTGGTTGCGTACGAGTTAAGCTCTCTGAACGTTATTTATGTGGTTAGTTCAAACCTGAATGAGTGTTCCACACATGTCTTTTGCTAGACAACTTTTTGATATATATATATATATATATATATATATATATTTATATATATATATATAAATACATATATATATATATATATATATATATATATATATGTGTGTGTGTGTGTGTGTGTGTGTATGTATCAAATGTGGAAATTTTGTCTACAACTATGGTCAAACTGTCATTTCACTACTTAAGCTCATCAGATTGACATTCTAAATAGGCTTAAGGGAGCCACACTTTGGCCCGAGGCAGAAGTACTGTTCCATGCGCAAATAATCGAACCACAAGTGACGTGCATTATGATAGTAATTGAATACTTGATTACACATGTATCGCTAAAGTACAATGAAATAAATGAATCACATATCTTTTCTCTTTGGGCTTCTGTGCAGTAATGATGAGCAAGTTAGATTCATTGACCATTACTACCGTACTGAGTTCTCCACACGTGTCAAATCCCACACTAAACCTAGTTTGAAACACACACACACACACACACATATATATATATATATATATATATATATATATATATATATATATATATATATATATATATATATATACATATATATATATGTGTGTGTGTGTGTGGAACCTCTCGTTAGTGACTTCGAACATAACTGAATGCTCCACAGTTGCAGCCTTGTGCCAAACTAAGCTATGCTAAATACCTACAGTATCTCACCGTGTAGCAATGCTTAGCAATCAAGCCGACAGTATTAACTGTTGATTTTATTCTTGGTGCAGCGCTTAGTAACCATGGTTAGCAAGTTTAGTGTACTATTACCATTGTAGTTTGTTTAATGCTTACTGGATGACCCAAACTTTTGTAAAAATATTTTAATTTTAATTTAATTTTACTTACACACCCACCGATATGCACTGTATCTATACAAAACCCCATAAAAAAAAAAAAAAACAAAAAACACCAAACATACCTCTTATGCTCACATGTAGCTGAGGATGTTTGATTGTATTTATGGGAGTGGAAACATTAGTAAACTGGGGATTTTGAATCATTCTCATCCCAGCCAAGCTTTCATCTCTCAGATGGTTGGCGTTGCACAATCTTCGTAACCCTCCATATCTTTCCACTTAGCCTTATGCTACACTAAGTTGAACTTGAGCTATAACTGTCCCCGACAGACCCTGATATAACACAACCGAATTCCAGCGCCGTAAAACTTACTTGCTACTAAGAACACAGCAGAGTGGTTACCACTGTCTATATGTGTGGGTATGTACATTTTCAACACCCCACCTACACACATGCATATGAGAGGTGCTAAGTGAGAAATTTCAAAATATGCGCATATATGTACACTCGTATATATATATATATATATATATATATATATATATATATAACATGCGTATTTATGCATATAGTTATGCGTGAGTAAAACTCTTGAGGAAATGTATATATATATATATATATGTATAGCTATATATATATATATCTATATATACTTATGCATATATATATTTGTGTGTGTGTGTGTGTGTGTGTTTGTGTGTATATACATATTCAGATGGATGCATAAATATCAATTGAATGACGTATGATGAAGCCTAAGTGTCTTCTTGAAGAGGTCTACTTGAGAAATCGGCGGGAAGTGCTTGTCAGTCACTTTGAAAAAAAGACTGAACACATGGTTGAACACCGAAAATGTTATTAAGCAGAAGGGTTTTTCCATATCACATATTCATGGAAATTCGACCAAATTTCTGCGTTTTGATTTCTTCTCGGGATCCATAAATATGAATTTTTTAATCATTCCATGTATTTTCTCGACTATCGTCTCCATTTTTGTTGTTTTCAAAACATTTCGACCGGTGAATTCTTTAGAATTTCTTCGTTGTTTAAAGTTCATGGATTAAAAATTTTCGTTATTGTGAACATTTTCCGTGCTGTTTTCGTGCTCATCTTTGTTATTTTCAATATAATGCCGAGGCCGATGCATTCTTCGACCTCTTTCAGGCGTATATCGTGTCCAGTTTTCAGAATTCGCTTTATGGGTTTCATTTGTTGTTTTGGTAAAAGAATAATATGCTCAATGCTATCTCTAAATAGAAATGAGTGATTTGAATTATTTTTGGCTGGTCTCATTTAAAAAAAGCAAAAAAACTTTTCAGTATCCACCAAAGATACACGAGTAATCTAAATTTCTACTGAGTTGACCAAAAGTTCATTCACTTCATTGAGTAAATTTGAAAGAAAATCTTGAGATTATGTTTGGCATTAGATTTAATTAAACAATATATTTATCATATTGTTTCACTATCTCTTTTTTGATAATGTCCATTACATATACGTAGATAATAATACTCAATATGTCAGGAACTGTTCGAAGTGTTTTCTATGTTGTTTCTTATCAATGCATTTTGGTCGATAGGCTCTTTGAACTTTCACAAGTAGTCTTTTGATGGGGCTCAGAATTTTTCTCATCTTCACAATGGGAACAGCCTATATATATATATATATATATATATATATATATATATATATATATATATATATATATATATATATATATTGGGTGATCAAAAACCATCTATTCGACTTTAATTGAACAACATACTTGCCGTATTCTTTCACTATCTTTTGTCGACTTTCAGGCGTTTTCATATTTCTATCTTTCCAGATTTTTTTTTATCTTTCTTGGCAAGAATTACTCCAGCTACACTTTTCAGTCTTCTAGAGAATTGAAATTGATCCCATTTTGAAAAAAATACATAAACCTGGAATAAATGGTAATAAACTGGTGAATACGATAGATCAGTAAAAATCTCCCTCGACAGACTGTGACAATTTTTGCCTGGTCATAGAATAATCATGTAGTCTAGTGTCATTCTGATGGAATATAACACCCTTTCTCTATATTGATTCCAGACGTAACTCTCTAATTGAGAACTGTGTTTATCCGAATCATTCATTTGGTTCTCTGAAAGGAACTCATATCACAGGACTTCATTCTAATATCACCAGTATAACCTTCTTGGAATGAAGATCCGCCTTCGTTGGACAAATTAACTTTGCATTTCATATTGTGTAAATTTATCTAACCCACTATTTGTATAAACCTATCTTCAGCGCTACCTAAGGAGAGCTTTCAAACAAATGCTTCATTTTCAAGTTAGTGGAGACTTGTTGTTCCGACTTTTTGAAACTGTTTCAAAATCTTCCATGTACCTGAGGTGTCAGGAGAAGGTGTCAGCGGTCACGTTATTTCGTCGGTCCATTTTTCTCATTTTCCTTTATTTCATTTGAACCATTCATTATAATCCATTCCCTGCTTGCTAGGCCTGTCGTAGCTTCAACAGAGCCCTGTTAAACGTACAGTCTGAGACATGTTCCTTAATCTGTCCGTTGTCAGCCTTTCACAGTGCAGACTGAGGGATTGGATTTTCCAGTTTGGAATCAGAGTTTTCCGTCTAATAGACTGATCACCGATAAAGGTTGGGAATCCCAGTCTGCCCAGCAATCTGCCTATAAAGATAGATGCCTTAACCAAGGGAATTGGTGCAAAGTGAACGCGTATTGTCTCAGCTGGTGTTCGAACTTAGTTCGCCGATTCCATTTTCTGCTGTTAACTGTTCGTCCAAATGCATCATCCCCTTCCCAAATAAAATAGACAAGGCGATACGTTATCTACAATCTACTGTAAATTGAAGAATAATCATCAACAGACGATTAAATGTTTCGTGGAACACCGAGTGAAGGGAGAATTAAATGAGAGTGGCTTGAGTAATCACCATTGGAAGTTTAAAGAGATATCAGCATGTGTTATGTTTTCCTATCGGTACAAGAGGTCGGTGTCCAAAACCGGATAAAAGCTAAGATTTCGAGTACTGATTTTCAATAAGACGTAGGCTCAGTCCACTCCGCAGATTCGCGTAACCTAACTACTCCAATCTCCCTTATTAAGCTAATCTTAGGAAATATCAACTTGATGCAAAATAAAGCAAGCAAAAAGATAAGATTTATTACTTTCTCAAATCGAGTTGGCCACAACATGAATTCGCACTGGCCGACATCAAACACTCAATTCAGTGAATCTGAAAAAGTAATAAATCTGTTACCCAAATTAAAACTAAAAATGATTTATCATTTAAACAAAATACATTAAGAGGTAAGTTTCAAATAATTTTACCTGGAAAATTAGCGTTTGCAGTGACTCTAGCAGTAACTGGATGTTTGTGATTACTCAGTTTCATCGATTCACTCTGCTTGTCTCTTTAATTTGCTTGTCATAATTTTTAATTCCCCCGGGGAAAGTTATTGGGAAGATCGAACTTTCTCCACCAGCAAATTGGTCTGCGTGACAACGTACAGCGACTTGTTTTCCGTCTCAGTGGGTATTTACTAACCTTAGTTCACTATGAAGCAAAGCAATACGTGTGGGCTGCTCTGTGAGAATCGATATCACTTCACTAGCGAATTGGTCAACAAAACTCGCTTGTTAGCCATTGTTCTACGTCAAGGGTCTTTCCTACGTCTCCATGTACAAAAAAAAGACTTTGCTGAATGTTTTGAAAAGTGGACGCTGAGGTAAGTGTATGAGGTCCAAAGCAGAGTACTTTGAATGGGACTAGGGTGCCATTGCCCTAAGGGGGCTAATTTCTTCCGTTGATAATTGAATGGCTGGATAGATTTCGGACAAATCTCGTATGTGCGTATTGGCGATCGGGTGTGTACATCAGTGTGTATATGCGTGTGTTTGTCTGTGTTCCTACGTGTTGAAACGGCGCTTATCGGACTTATCCGCGTTACCACGCCAACATCATCTGTTGAATCTTCGAAGGCGGAATAATCCGATGATTCGCCTAATTTCCCGCCAACGCGTCACGAGGTGCTCAGGGGTGAAGCACAAACAACAACGACAGCAACAAGAAGACGAGGCCACCATATTAACTTCTCGACTTAGACGTAGATACGAGGCTAGAAAACAAGAGAAACAGGTGCTTGAAGCACCCTAGACAAGGGAGGGAGGGTGTTAGAGTCCCCCCTCCAACACATTGTCAACAATGATAGTGTTTTAATAGTATTTGCATAAGAAGCATAACAACTTCAAGTACGCTTTCCCCATTTTTTTGTTGTTGGTCTATTGCCTTGTTTTTCTCTTATTTATCTATTTGCTCTTAGCAAGATGTAATTATTAGCCGTGTCAAGCATTTCAGGGTCTTTTTGTTTCTTTCGGTGTGTTACAACAGGCGTAGTTCCTTACCCTAAAAAATTCGAGAACACATGTTCTTGAGAAAACACAGTTCTTCTTCCTTGCTTTCTCTAACCAACCATTTCACTCAGATCTCAATTCTTTTTACAAGAACTGTCACTTATATTCATCATTTGCCCACCTGTCCTATCAGATGGCCATCACTGGGATCAAGTGACAGCAAGTTCGTCCAGTTTCCAGTGTTCTTACCGATGGTCTGATTTTTGGAAAAAAGATGGTTTTTCACGCATTTCCTGTGTGGTGGCAATTCCTGGGATAGAGTGACAGCAAGTTTCTCCAATTTCTAGTTTATTTTTCAATCCTGACTGAGCCATTTTTCTTAAATAGTTTTTCATAGCTGTTTTAAATGCTTGCTATACTTGGGATCAAGTGACAGCATTTTTTCCTTATAATTAGTGTTCTTAGCGTTCCTAACTGTGCCAATTTCAGATGTTTTATAGAAATTTTCACATCTAGCTACTATGATATTTGTAAGAGGATATCAAGTAACACCAAGTCTCACCAATTCTCCAACACCCTCAACTGAAATTTTTCGCGATTCAAAAAATACTGCAGTCTAGTTTCAATTTTTGTTGGATCTCTACTTATTCCAGGTTTGTTCCAAGCACCCCAATAATGATGGGTACAATTGTCACCTCCGTGTTCCGCAAATTTTCCAGAATATTTTCCCAGTTTTTAACTTACTTTCAATTTCAATTTGCACTCTGCTGGAACAGCGGAGTCCATTACCTGACAGATTGTTATTCAAGATAACGAGATCTCGTCCCCTGTGGAGAACTTCTGGTACGTGCTAATCCTAATTGTCAGTATTGTCGAATCCAATAGTATAATTGTTTTTCGTTTGTTCTGTCGATTTTTATCCTCTCATTGGATCGACTTGCTACGTTTACTTGTCGTTTGGACTTTTCGTTTTGGACCGTGTTTTGTCAACCTTTCCTTCGTTGTAATTTGATTTAATGCATTTATTCTGGGCTGCAATTATATGAGATTTTGTTTCTCTTTTATAACTCTCTTTAGGTATATTCACCCTAAATTTCCTAAAACGTAGACACTAAGAGGAAGAACGATGAAACAATTATAAATGATGAAAACAAAAGCATCATCGGAAAATTAAATATGACTAATAGAGTAGGAAAAATACCGAAAAAAAGATGCCTATAAACTCATGAAGAGCCACAAACAGAACTTTTTTGAACAACTTCACTACTAGACTGATCAACCCTACTAAATTCGAGATAAGAAGAATTAGTAAGAATATACTCGAAAACATAAACTACAGTATCAATCAACAACTATCAGAGGATAAATACGAATGATGCCATGACCTGGTTCAACAACATCAAGCAGAAAAAACACCAACGCATTAATGCAATTCGATATAATAGACTTTTACCCCTCAATATTGGAAGGATTTCGAGTGAGCGATTGAATTCTAACATCAACAAAAACAAAATAGAAATAATCACATACTAGACAGACGGTACTGCTTGATAACCAAGAACAATTGACTAAAAAATCTGACGTTTACAGCTTTGGTGTTTCAATGGGAAACCTGGTTTTAGCTGAGATTTCAGACTTGATCGGTTTGTACATTTTATTTAACCATTCTAGGGAATTAAATTCTAAAAATATAGAACTCTACCGAAACTATGGTTTGTTAGTTGTCCATAAAAGCAGTCGTCAAAAATGCGAAAAAAGTAAAAGATACATTATTAAGGAAATGAGAAAAATGGACTTTAAAGTGAAAATTAGCGCCAACATAGAAGTAAAACATTTTTTAGGTGTTATTTTCAACCTAAACGATGATACTCCAAAACAATATATAAAGGGAATTTCTGGTACCATATGTGTTAACACAAAATCAAATCACCATAGTACAGTCAGAAAAAGTGTCCCTAAATACATAGAAAAAAGGCAAATGTACATTTTTTTTCTAACGAAACAAAATTCAAAAATTTTAGAAACATATATGCTTAAGCCCTACAGGACAGCGGTTTTACTGAGGTTAGTTTTAGACACGATGAACAAGTGAAAAACAATAGGACAAAGCACCACAATTTTATATTCAAGTCAAAACTAACATTGGGATGTTCCTCCTCAAAGTAATAGAAAAACACTTCCATTCAAGCAACCCATTGTGCAAAATATCTAACAAAGAACGAACTAAAACTAAGCTATAGCTGTATGGACCTCTTTAAAAAAATCATAAAAAAGCAAAGCAAAAAAGTACAAGGGAATAATACTAATAAAGAAAATACAGATCAACCAGACTGTGATTGTACGAATAGTAATAGGTACCCTTTAAGAAATTAATATCTAAGATCTAATATTGTATGTCAAGCTGAAATATTAAACCTTAGTCATGAATTATAACATAGGGACATCAAAAAACCCTTTAAATCAAATTAGCCAATCATACATCATTATTTTCAAATGAAAAATACAAAAAACAATACATCACTGTTACTGGGAGCTCCAAGATAACTATTTCACTCACACAGTAAAAATGGGAAATGTTAAAACAAACACACATGCCAGAATATTGAAACTCCACGCCACCTATGTCTAAATGAAATAATCAAAATTATACCTTCCAAAGAAGACTGACTCATTTAATGTAAAGATCGAAGTTGCTGTCAAGTGACGGTTCTGATGAAATTTTTTATCTATTTTCTACCAAAAACATTTAATTTAACATCCCACATAGAGGTATATCAAAATCAATCTCCATAGTTACCTTATCATATATATATATATATATATATATATATATATATATATATATATATATATATAAAGTAAAATATAATAAAATATTTGATGGGTTTATTTCATAAAGTGCTTGATAAATTCAACATTGAAGATTAAGTAGATCTAGAGTATATACATACATATATACGTACACACACACGCATATATATTTAATTGTTTATTCTTTTAACGTTGTCTAAGCCAAATGATGCATTCACTGCGTTATAACGGGAGATCATTTCAGAAAGGAGTTTCAATATAATATAATGCTAATAATTATCATTCTGTCCCATCATGTATATATTTTTTGATAATAAATGTATATACTTATAAACAAAGTCCAATCAGTAATTCATTTCATTTTACACACACACACACACACACACACACACACACACACACATATATATATATATACATATATATATATATATATATATATATATATATATATATATATATATATATATATATATTTATATATATGTATGTATAAGGAGACATAAATGTACCGAGATATTATAGACATCTGTCTCTTTTATGTTAGATAAATAGACGATGTATTCCTCATTTATACAGGAGGAGAAATAAAACTTGACGAATTCTCCCCAAACATTAGTTTAAAACCCAAATCCATCGACTTTGATCAGGAAAAATGAATACGGTCTATTACATTTCTAGACACCATTACATACGTAGATGAAAACAGACTGCTACAAACAACACTCTACATTAGATACATTGACACCCAAATTCCACTTTGAATCCTCTTACCCCGAACACCTCGTGAAGAACTTTCCCTACCCACAAGCACTTCGACACAAAAGGATCTCTTTCACCGATGAGGAATTTAATAAACATAGTGAGGGACTCAAACAACAATTCCTCAATTGTGGATAAAGCCTCGATATAATCGAAAAACAGACACCCGAAGCAATAATAGTCCTAAGAGAAAACATCCTTAAATTAACAACTAAGGAAAAAACTAACATTTAACAAACTTCTCCCCCGTTATCTCAAATAATAAAGAACCCCTGGGAAACTCTCAATCTAAAACCTGAATCAAAAAATATATTCTGAGAAACAGAGATGTCAATACATCGTCGACCAGAAATTATTAAAAAAATTATTAGTAGCAACACTATATTAAACGACTAAGTTATTAGTAAAAAAAAAGCATTACAAGTACAGTAAAGTTATGTCAATCATGCAACAACAATCAAAACGATCTATGCTGTAAACACCTTAACTATACAAATTCCTTCACCGGTTCAATAACTAGGAAAACCGACAAAATTTACCTCGATTACAATGGCAAAAGTAAGCACGTAATCTACCTCTAAGAATGCACACGTTGCTCCAAATAATACATTTGGAAATCAGAATGGCTTCTCTATTATAGATTAAACAATTATTGATATCGAATAAAATCGACAGATTACAAAAGCCGTTGAAAAGCACTTTAATTTAACAGACAATGACTTCACAATAAATTCACAACTACTATAGAAAGAAACGAAAAAACTTTCCTAATAACAACACTCAGACCCAGAAGATGCATGAAAATCGATGGATTTCTTGATTGAAAACAATTTCCCCTAACAGTCTCAATAAGAAAACTGTATCATCCCAAGAACATTATATCACGCTCCCCATAATACACCAACAAACATATTACAATTACATATATACGCACTTTGTACAAATATCTTCTTGCGACAACTACCCATTCAAACTTTATTACAACTCTCCTACAAATTTAATACAAGCATCAAACATCAACTAAATTAATGGATGCCCCTCTACTATGGCCTTGTGTCAAACTAAGCTGAACTTTGTAAACCTCAACTTTGTTCTGCTTCAGTATTCACAGTTTTTCATTAAAGTAGCAATGGTCCGCATCACAAGCTAGTTAACCATAAAAAATGCAAAGGTGGAGAAAGTAGACCACTGCATCTACCTAGGACAACGAGTCTCCGCGAAGTCATCAAAATAAGGAGAAATGAAGAAGAGAATCACACAGGAATCCGAGACATAATAAAAAAAAATGTTAGAAATCTCAAATGGCAATGGGCTAGACATATCGCAAGCTAGACATCAAGACTCACAGCGTGGATCCGCAGACGCTGTGGTCGACAGAAGGTAAGATGGCGGGACGAGCTAAATGAATTCAGCAAGCACGATGCCCATTACAGAGGGATCTAACGAATCTCGGAGAAGGTCCATATCCAACGACGGATGCAAACAGACTGATGATGATGACAATGATTGGAAAATCTTACAAAATCCCTAGGGATTTCACAGAATCACTAGTTGCACGATACGCGTGCACACACACACACACACACACACACACACACGCGCGCGCGCGCACACACACACACACACACATATCTATCTATCTATCTATCTATCTATCTATCTATATATATATACGTGTGTCTGTATGTGTGTATATATATATATATATATATATATATATATATATATATACATACATGTGTCTGTATATAAATGTATGTGCGTGTATGTTCAGGTGTATGCACGTCATGGTTCATAAAAATATAAGTTAACCTTAGAAAGACATATTCACAGTTCTACTTGATGGATAAGGTAATTAGATAATTATCCCCGGCGTGATTGGCCGGTGATCGAGCCCAGAAAATCACACTCCCCATTTGTGTTTGTGTCGGACTAAATTCAAATTATTAAATATCTATGAACAGACTGAGATAGATAAATAGATGGATATGAGGAGAGTGAAATAGATCTATCTATCTATCTCAGTCGGCTTATATCATCTCAGTCGGTTCACATGAATAGATGGATATGAACAGACGGATATATATATATATATATATATATATATATATATATATATATATATATATATGTGTGTGTGTGTGTGTGTGTGTGTGTGTGTGTGTGTTTGCGAGCGTGTGTGTGTCTGAGATACCCAGTGTTGCCCGGGAAAGAAAACTTCTAACATAACAACCCTTAAAACTGAATGATATTCTATAGAGATTTCATTAAAAATAAAGAAAGGAGTGCTTGACCAATAAAATCCTAAGATGTATTAAAAAGAATTTTCGAAAGTCTGTGCTCCTAATCAATGTACCCTGTGAGCAATTATAATTTTAGGAAAAAATGTAATTTTAATGGGGTTCGGTTCTATTTACTATGTAACAATAAATCTCACCCTCGTTTCCTGTTCGTCGCACGACCGGGCACCATGCAGAAGTACGACTTTGAAGTACCTTGCTCATGTTGTGAGCCAAAGTTTGGATGTTGGCAGGTGGGAGGGGATTAGTCACTTGTAATTGACTCCATATAGAATTCCATGTTTTTGAAAAATGATCGCTTATAGTCGTACTGGGGACAGAAGGTAGTGGTGTAGTCCAGCATGATGGAACAACCACCCACCCACCTATCTATCTATCTATTTATCTATCTATCGCCAAACCTATCTTATTTTCAAAATGGACACTTTGCCAAAGTTAACGGAGATCTGATTGAAAGGAGGAAATTTATTCCAGAATAAATTATTAATGCGTTCAATTGCTTTCACTGGTAAAACGGATATTAACCAATAGATGAAACTAGACGAGTGCATTTCCTGAATGAAGTTTGTTTGCCTTGCTGAGGCAGTTTGCCGATTCGAAGTGCGTGGGATGAAATGACGCAGAGAAGTGAGAACACATACATGTTCTAGAAATCTTTTCCTTGTCCTACGACTCTATTGCTATAAAAGAATTTTTTTAGCATTCACTCTGGAGATATTGTGTTGTGAACGATGCAGAGGAGGTGACTGGAAAATTCCTGGATCCGCCCCAGAATGTAAGCAGTTCTTCCGTAGCGCATTGTCCACGTTTCAAGAAAAATTGAAACTAATTGAGAAGTTTTGGAGATATTGTGCACTGTACCTATAGTTGTGATGCAGGGGAAGTGACCGTGAAAATATCCTGGATTCACCCTAAATGTAAACCACATCTTCCATTGCCTGTCCAACCACAAGAAGTTCCTTTAAATTTCATTGAGTTCTTTAGAGATATTTCACTGTGCATTTATAGCTACGATGCAGGGGAAGTGATCATGGAAAATTCCTGGATCCACCCCCAACTGTAAACACTTCTTCCTTTGGCCATTGCCAACTCCCTCCACAAAGTTCCACTGAAATTCATTCGTAACTTTTGGAGATAATGTGCTGTGTACGTAGAGCTGCGATGCATGATTGATTAGATCAATAGTTTTAGTTCTAGTTTCAGAGAAGAAGTACGGGTAAACAAGCAAAAAGCTCAAATACTAGTATATATATATATATATATATATATATATATATATATATATATATATATATCATTTGTCTTAATTTTCAATCTTTGATAATATTTGACGTCACGAGCTAGTTATGTCAATATATTCAATATGTATATATATATATATATATATATACACATTGTATATATATATATACGTACACGTACACAATGTGTATATATATATGTATATATATATATATATATACATATATATATATGTATATATATATGTTCAATGCGTTATTTTCAATGCATTATTTAAAAAAAAACAAGCTCTATTTGCACTGACATCCTGTTTTTACACGTTGACATATCAGTTGTCCCAGAAAGCGCCAATAGAATAAATAAGCTGCTGCAATTGTTTATTCTATTTAAGCTGCTTAGGCCAATCGGTATGTTCACCATGTAAAATGTGTTGCCAGTTCACATAGAGTTTCGAATAAAAACAACGCATTTACAATTATTCTTTTGGATCATATATCCATTTCTTTATATATATATATATATATATATATATATATATATATATATATATATATAGAGAGAGAGAGAGAGAGAGAGAGAGTAGATAGATATGAAAAGACTAAGATAGATAACTAGGAAGACATTAGGGTAGGTAGATGCCTACACAGTAATTAAGACGAGTTCTATGAAATCCTATAGTCCACATTTTATAACTTTCGTAGGATTCATCTGGCGTCGACTTGAAACCATCGAAAAGTCACTTTTCATCAAGAATCCCAAAATGGTTCCAGATCTTCACTTGGAATTGCATTCTTGTCAGGGTCAGACATGATACATTGCAACCTGCCTGCAGGAAGTTCTGCAATAGCCGTTGCATCTAAGGAATGCCGGGAAGGCTCTACGCCCGGGAGAGCAGACAAGTGTGAAGCGGGCGGCAGGGCCAGAAACCGGGAAATGTTCAACTGAGATGTTTGCCTAACGATACAGGGCTTAGCCAAGAACTTCTTATGATACTGGCCTGCTCTTTGCAATTTCAATGTCGTTAAATAAAGCTGGTGAGTAAGCCCAAATATAGGTAGGAGATTCTCTTAGGACAAATGTGCAAACAGCAAGCTATGTCAGTAATTACGTTGCGGCAACTTATACTGCCAAACCTTGAAATTCCTAAATTAATTAGTAAGGAAAATATTAATAATAATATACGTATGATAAATTAATTAATAACACAAACACAGACATATGCAAATATATACATATATATATATATATATATATATATATGTATGTATATGTATGCACACACACACATATATATAAATTTATATATATATATAATATATATATATATGTACACACACACACACGCACATACACACACGCACACACACACATATACACACACACACACACACACACACACATATATATATATATATATATATATATATATATATATATATATATACTAGCAGGGAATTCTGGCGTTGCTCAGGGAAGAAATAACTGCAGATTTGATAAAACGGAATTAAAACGTATTCTTTGATATACATCTTTTTACACATCACAACAAAGCGAGCAGAGGTGAGTCCAAAATGGTTTGATAGTACTGAGTACGGACTGGTAGGTGATGCAATCTTATATTGTCATCGCACACTGTCGGGCAGGTTCATGTACAATCTGGTCAGATCAACGTAGCCCACGCAGCTATTCATGTGACTGTGTTTGAAATCGGGTTTGGTTTTCAGATTCCGATAATATGAAATTTATCAGAAAAAAAAAATTCTCTCAACCCTAAAAAATATTGGGTACTCCTTCGTTTTATGTTGACAAAATTTTAACAATTGTTGAAATCGACTATAGATCCACAAAAAGGCCGACACAAAACGACAGCAGAAAATGCACGAATAACTAACTGTATTTATTGCCGATTGTAAATTTTAAAGTTCTACGCTCTCAATCATTCGATGTTAGAACGGCATACAACATTTGTGTGCTGTTTTTAACATCAAGTGAGCGAGTGCGTAAAAATTGATGAAGAGAAAACAGGTCAATGTATAATTTATATTGTCAATACCATGAATATCACCTGGTGTAGCCAAATGGTTTTTGCCCTTTCCTGCATCCGTGGTCAATTTCGATAGTAGTTAGAATTTTTGCTTTCACAATACAGAAGATTGCCTAATACTGTTTTTTTACAAAGAAGAAAGTACCGGGTTTTACAGTCCCCAAAGCTGGTCTCAGAATTTTGGAATTGGGATGAAATGAAATAATATTTGGCTGTTCTGCCCCAAACTGGGATAAGCATTTAAAGAGAGGTGAGTTTTCCCTTGAAATACATCCTGGAAGTGGATGACCATCAGTCGTCGATTATGATGATTTGAAAGGTGAGGTTGAGGGGATTACAACGATGACGACCACCAACAGTATAAAAAGAACTTTTAAAAGAACTAGGATCATCGAAAAATACTTGCGTCTTTCTATGTATATAGTAATCGTTTTTTTATTTATTTTTTTTCTGTCAGTTTCTTCAAGATATATCATAATTATCTCTTTCCGGTCGTTTGGGATGAATTAACAATAAAAACTAATGTAATTCGGTAATTATTTGATACATCTTCCTGGCAAATTTTTAATTAAGTCTTATATCCTGAGAAGAAAAAAAAAGTTATCTGTTGGTCAAGATCTCGATTGAATGCTGCTCTTTGATGGTTTCTCTACTTTTAGTAATTACTCAGCGGGTGAACATAAGACTGGAGTTCGAGAGATTTTCGGTTGCATCAAGAGTATCAGTCTCGTCAAACCCAACCCCCTCTTCTCTAATCCGTGGAAGGAAACGAAGAAATAAAACTTATTCTGTGCAGCCAGGAGATTCTAAACTGAGGTTCCTGGTTTTTAATCATCGTTACCCTCACTTGTATCCATGTATCCGGATCATCATCATCATCATCAGCAGCAGCAGCAGCAGCTGCTGCATCATCGGCATTGAGCGTCCTTCATTGAAGATAGACCTTCCTCAAGACTCGCCGGACCCCCCTATCGTGAATGTCGCGGAGACAGTACTTTCTGAACTTGTCTTGTCCGTCATGTCATTCTGCCGGTCACAGTTTCGCATATTATCTCTGAGAATCCACGTTGCGAGTCGTGATGTCCATCGGTTGATGGACATTCTTGCAATATGACCAGCCCATTGCCATTTGAGTTTTCTGATGGACTCTATGATATAATTCACCCCTCTCTTTGTCTCTATCATACTGCGTGCGTTGATGCATAATTTCCCTAAGAATGCTAGTTAATTATACTATCAGTAATTTTGGGCGCCCAATGGAGAGTCTTTGTCAGCAATGTCGTGTGTTCGATCTTCACGATCATCCAACTTGGCCTTTTGCCAAACATTTGTAAGCTTGATAAACTGGTATACTGTCAACATTCAGGGTCTCCTTGCGAATAGGAATTATTCGCTAGTCAGTCTAGGAGATTACTAGGTGTTGCGAGTTCGATCTTCACAGGTGCCACAAACTAAGCTCAGTAAATAACGACATCAAGGCTTTAGGCCGCCTAGCGTTGAGTGGTAGTTGACAAACTAGTCTGGCTGGGGGAATTAGTTCACACCAATGGTCACCTTACGCTAGACTAAATTAAGTTTCGTAAATATCTGTAGCCTCATACTTATTTCGACCAAAAATGTTATTCTTATATTTAAAGAAAAAAATTCTCAACTAAACAAAGCTCACTCACAAATAATTAAAAAAGAAGAGTATCAAAGATAAAATCATCACTCTCCCTGGAATAAGTTTATAGTGGCCGGCATAGAGCTACATCAGAATGGCTCTTTCAGCTGACAGAATGGCTCTTCCAACAGTTTTGAAAACCGAATTTTCTTGGTCGAATTAGCTTGGTAATGTGACGCTGAGAATTGTTAACGTTTATTTCATGACTAAATGATGAGACAATTTGGAAGTATTCCAAAACATGTAAACTGAAACATCAATAATATTCATATTCTGAGGTTTATAAAGTGGGTATGATACTTGAGAAAAAAAAGCAGGAAATATGGTTTAACTCGTCATAGTCTTGACTCTTGTCTGTACTTGAACAACGACCACTGGCACGACCAGGAGATACGCAATTCTTTCAAACATGAACTTGAATGTACTTGAAGTAGATTTTTCGACAGCACTTAATTGCATCATTAAGCCAGCTTCAGTTTAGTTCGGTTGGAATTAAGCTAATATGAAAATGTGTTGTTAAATTCGGTATTACCGATGTCAGAACAAAGATTTCTTACTTTATTGATATTCTCAGATATAACCGTCTTTTCACGTAGATTGTTCTATGTTTTTGCAACTCTAGTCGAGAAGAATTGAAGGTCTGAATCCGTAAAATTTATGGCTGTGTCTTCTAGTCTCCCTCTAGATAGATAAAGTCTGCATTTTATCATCAGGACAATTTGTACAATGAATGCCAGTATCCATTCTATGTAAGTTGTTACAGATTCTATAGACTTTTAGTCAGCACGTTTTCTTCGAAATTCCGGACTCAAGTAAAATCTGAATCAGCGATCAAATACTTCCGCTGACCTGCGTTTACTCTTGTGTTAGTAGGAATTTTAGATTCGATTCTTTATTCGAATCCTTTTGTACACACTAGTTTGCATAATACATGGTATAACACGATTTTAGTCTTATATTTATTACTACCAAGCTGATTAATTTGGGGTCAGTTCTGTTTCAATCAGGTAATGTCTTTTACGAATTACCAAAACCAACAACAATGGCTTCCGAACAAAGTGCAGATGTCAGTAGTGGCTTAAGGCGCAAGCACACGTTCATATTCATGCAAAACAGGTAAAAGTGTTGAGAAAACTCGAACGTAGTGTTTCGATAATGAAGCTATGTGAAACGTATGCTATTGGCTCATCAACTGTACATGATATTCGTATTTGTTCAATTCATAGACCTATAACTATTTCATTCATGATAAACTGTATCATTTATATTAATATATCGTATTAAATCTTTCAATCAATACTTCGTATTTGTTTCGTTTAAGTTCCTAACTGTCTCAAGATGTGCAAAATTAGTGGGTCAGAGATGTATTATTGAATTATTATCATAATCATCACCAATAATCTGGCACGTTTTTGGAAAAAAGGTACCGGAAAATCAGTCGTGTACCCATTCTTCTAAAATTTACGATACCCAATATTAACCTGATTACGACACTTCTTTTTCTATGGTTGTAAGTGATGCGTACAGTCCGGTTTACGGCATGGTTGGCTACGCGAGAGAAAGAATTCCCGACAATTCGAAATCCCAAACAAAACACCATCCACGGAAAACGTTCCAAAAATCTTAATCGGGAAGAATTCTTGTCCGCTGTTGCACGGTTATTTTTTTTAACGATGTATTGTTTATTATGACAAGGAACGATGTATGCAGTTCCAATCATTGGAGTTCCTTTTGACTGGATGGTCACCCGAATTGTTGATGTAACACATTCAATGAATAGTCAAACGTTTTTCCCACTTTTAAGAATGAATATTTGCTCTTTAACCGCGTGACGATGTTCTGCAGGGTAGGCCAGAATTAACTACCCATGAGAAATCAAGTATAACTTTTTAAAATATTGTTCTATTTTCGTGAAACAAGTTTCATTTTGGTCCTTAGGGTGGTAGAATTTAATTTACGTTTTTTTTAGATTAGATATTAGCCGAGAAAGCAGTTCAAAATCTCTCTATGTTTCTATCTCTTCTGTTCTCAGTCTCTCTTATTTCTATCTCATGTCTCTCCTTTTCTCCCTCTCTTCTTTCATTCTCACTTTCTTTCTTTTTCTTTTCATTATCTCCTTCTTTCATTCTATTTCTATCTCTTCTCCTTTTATACTCTCCCTTCTCCTTTCATTCTCACCCCTCCCTTCTCTTTTCATTCTCTTTCTCTCTTATTTCATTGTTTCTTTCTCTCCCTTCTCATCTCATTCTCTCTTTTTTTCCTTCTTTTTCCACTCTCTCTCTCTTCCTCTCTTTTCTCCTCTCATTTTTTCTTTCTCTTTTTTATCGCATATAAACAATTGTCCAATGAATAATAAAGTTATAACCAATTTTCAATAGGGATTTTCTTCACACCCATCCCGTGTACAAAGTGTGTCTGGAAAGTATCCAGCCAATTTGAATACCAAGTGAAACAGTTGCCAAGTCTAGATGTAACTTGGCAACCAGTTAGAGAGAACTTTACAGCAAATGCTGGAACAGACACTTTTCAATAGGCTTAATCACCCAGAAGGAGAGACACCATTGAATGAGCTTGTGAACTGTGTGACCATCGCACTCACAGTGATCGAGAGAAACATCCTTCACGTCTTCTGCAAAGTTTTTTTTTTTACATCGCATCGCTGGGAATCCCCTCCCCTGGAGTCCTGATTCGGCTCCCTGCAACTTCTTGCTTTTCCCAAAGAGATTTCAGCAAGAGTCAGACAGTTAAAAAGATATGCTCTGTTTGGGAAAGCGCCGTCCCACTTAGAAATTTAAGCAGCGGGAAATAAGACCATAATTTGCAGGCTTCACTTCTAAATTTCACAGCAGCAAATATCTATCAACAGAATTAGTCAGAGGCGAAATCACAAACACACATGCACACACACAGAGGGACACACACGCACACACACATACATTTATATGTATATATGGTTTTTATCCTTTTTTTCCCGTTTTTTCGGTGTATGTTGTTCTTAAAACACTCAATATTTTAATAAAAAGAACTTATTTTTTGTATATCAGATATAGATTGAAACAGGCTGTTATAAGAATTAAAAAACCATAACAATATGTATATATGTATACGTGTGTGTGTGTGTGTGTGTGCGTGCATATATATATATATATATATATATATATATATATATATATATATATATATATATATATATGTATATATATATATATATACCATCAATGTATGCATAAAAACATTAAAGAAACCACTAAAGAAAATAACATAAATTATATAAACAGATATGGTAAAATAAGTGACTGAAGTGACACAATTTTTTTTATGTGTTTTGTGTTTAAAGCTGTAAAGCTTTCTAGATTATGTACATACATACATACATACATACACACACACACGCACATATATATATATATATATATATATATATATATATATATATATATATATATTGTGTTTGTGCTTATAAGTGTCTGCCCATGAATGTGCGCGTGTATGACTATTTTCGGATGTGTTTCCTCTGACCCACCGATATCTCCATTTTTCATCTGTAAAAAGGGTTTAAAATTTGATGCAATTCCCGTCAGATTTTTTGATTGCTGCATTTCGGTTTTACTTTTCTCAAACTTATTTCCTTCATACAGATGCATACATTCCAGACAGGCCTCGTGCGCATGCGCGTGCATGTGCCTGGTGTGTGCAAGTGTCTCTCGTGTGTTCGGTGTGCCTATGTCTGGTGTACGTGTGTGTGTGTGTGTGTATGTGTGTGAGTGCAATTATGATGCGAGCACTGAAATATGGAACCTAACCAAATGACTGAACCTTTAACCGAGAACCAAGCAACGTGCACGAGAGAGAATCATGTTCAGCGTCACATGGAGAGAGATCGCTAGACAGCAAAGAATTTATCAGAAGGAAGACAGGAATCAGAAAATATCACAGAATCCATAAGAAAACTTAAATGGCAATGGGCTGGTCATGTTGTGAGAATGACTCACAATGTGGATTCCCAGAGATCACACGCAGAATCGGGCCCAACAAAATATTAGATGGCAGGACAAACTATATTAGTTCAAAAAGTACTGTCTCCGTGACGCCCACGCTAGAAAGGTCTGGCGAATCTTCGGGGACGTGCATGTCCAACGACTGACGCTAAAAGGCTAATGATAATGATGATGTCAGTACGATCATACTTTCTCATACAAATATATATATATATATATATATATATATATATATATATATTTACTTAGCCGTCACTTCGATGGGCACAAGGCTATGGTGTCGATGCACTATATGAGTATCAAACTCACTACCAATACTTTGTTTGTGCAATGAGCCTTCTAATGATCCTGCTCTAGTTAAAGCCCATTATAAAATATATTAGATATGTATTAATATAAAATCGCGAGAGTACTCCTTTATGGTCGGTCAGTTTTGCGCACGTTGCATTACATAAACAAAATTCAACAGCAGTTGGTAGCATTAAGACTGCTTACTGGTGGATGTAGGTTTGAGTCCTGCACGACGCCCATTTTCTGTATCTATTTACATGGTCAGCTGTTCGATTAGCTTCTTGGTTTATTCCGGTACCGGACAAAATATGTTTCCAAATAAATTGTCTCTACAATTATCACATTTTGTGGGACATGAAATATCCGATCTAATGATATATAAAGAGATCACAAGACAGCACAGTACATCTGAGAAAAGACATGGATCCCCCGAGATCTCATGCGCAACCGAGGCTGACAGAATATTTGATGGAGAGACGAGCTAGACAAGTTCAGAAAGTACTGGCTCCGCGACGCCCATTCCTAGGGAAGGTCTATATCCAACGACGGATGTTAAAAGACTGATGATGAAACTATCGGCAAAATGGGAATACAAACACGCACACGCACACACACACACATACACACACACACACACACACATATAAACGTAATGTATGCCTACGACCGCAGAGTTGGGAGATGGGTGGTTCAAGTACGAACTCCTGAATACAAAGACCATTGTTTGTTCAGTTGATAGAGCTGAGTCGCGTCAAGACTGCTTCCTGGTGAACGTAGGTTCAAGTCCCACACGTCGTTCAGATATATATATATATATATATATATATATATATCGTCTCACCACTTTGAGTTTGATCTTTTCCTACTGTGTTTACTGTCCAATGGACATCAACCATTTGAACTCTCCTCTGTCTGTTGTCCTTTTTTTTTTTTATCTCGTCACATCCCCTACTCATCTTCATTTTTGTTGCTTAACTATTCGCACTATATTCTCCATCCTGGTCCTCTCTCGGATCAACGTTGATCTTTTTTTTCTATCGCTAAGGGCTCTACCAAACATTGCTCTTTCCATTGCCCTCGGTGCAATTCTGGATTTGTTTTCGAGTCGTTTTCTAAGTTTCCAGGTTTCGTATCGTTACGTCAAAGCTGGTATTGATTGTACATCGTATATTGTACACGTTTCAAGCATATTGGCAATTTTCCTTTCAGTATATTATTTCTACCAAATGCTTTCCGATCAACCGTTCTCCACTGCCTTATTTCATATCCATGGCTTTTTCATCCTGACCGACGTAAATGCATTTCTAAACTTCTTTTAACGCACAACAGTCTATTATGGTATTTTTCGAGACTCTATCATTGTACATTACTTTTGTCTTCGTTTTGTTCATCTTAAACCTATTTCTTTAGCTTTCTTTACTTAGATCACTCAACATGTTTTGTAGATCTTCTGCAATATTTTATTTCAGTGCACTATCATCAAAGTACCTTAGATCGTTCGTGTGTGTGTGCGTGTGTGTGTGTGTGTTTGTGTGTGTGTAACCTTGCATATTTGCATGAGTACTCCACTCGACATTCTGTGAAAAACGGTTTTGGAGGTTTTCAGAAATATTTGTAAATTGTTTTTAATGGAATTTTGAGTGGAAGGGCGTAGAACCTCACGAGTGTGCATTAGTGCACCTTGGGAAAACGTTTTAGAATTGTTTTGTTTTTTTTTTGTATTTTTGGAAAGTATGTTTTTTTGCTAAGAAAAGCAAAAGAAAAAAAATAAAATAGCAACAGCAGTAGTAGAAACATACTTACATGTATGCAAGCACTCTTTTCCTATTTTTTCAAGCAGGCCAAATCAGGTCAAAAAATTGACAGCCATTTCTTGCTTATTCATTTTTTATCAGATGGAGGATTGTAAACCAAGGTTTCTCAAAGTCGGGGTCAGGACATCCCAACCTTCAGAGCTCCTATGAAGATTAATAGGTTCGCAGAAATATTTTAGTACATTTTCTGGAAGCTTACTTGACCGTCTATATTCGAAACTATGGCTTTTGAGCATTACTTCTATTGATAATTTCTTTTTCCGGGAATATCTAAATTCTTAATTATGCTCAAATAAATTTTCCTGATTGATTTTGGGTGGTCATACTGCGGAAAGAGTGTCCATTTCAGCACGGAGGTTGATTTTAAGCATGAAATTCTACGGATTTTTAAAAAAAATACGATTTTTGCTATTAGAATTCACATCAACCTAAAAAACAAAGATAATATTGAAAGGGAGATGAATAGTAATGGCAAAAATAATGATGATGCTTTACAGTACTTATTACAATACTTATGACCATGCTTTACAATACTTATTACAATACTTATTACAATGTTTATTACCATTCTTTACAATACTTATTACAATACTTATTACAATACTTATTACCATGCTTTACAATACTTATTACAATACTTATTAGAATGCTTATTACCATGCTTTACAATACTTATTACAATACTTATTACAATACTTATTACAATGCTTCACAATACTTATTACAATACTTATTACAATGCTTATTACCATTCTTTACAATACTTATTACAATACTTATTGCAATGCTTATTACCATTCTTTACAATACTTATTACAATACTTATTACAATGCTTATTACCATTCTTTACAATACTTATTACAATACTTATTGCAATGCCTATTACCATGCTTCACAATACTTATTACAATACTTATTACAATGCTTATTACCATTCTTTACAATACTTATTACAATACTTATTACAATGCTTATTACCATTCTTTACAATACTTATTACAATACTTATTGCAATGCTTATTACCATGCTTCACAATACTTATTACAATACTTATTACAATGCTTATTACCATTCTTTACAATACTTATTACAATACTTATTACAATGCTTATTACCATTCTTTACAATACTTATTACAATACTTATTGCAATGCTTATTACCATGCTTTACAATACTTATTACAATACTTATTGCAATGCTTATTACCATGCTTTACAATACTTATTACAATACTTATTGCAATGCTTATTACCATGCTTTACAATACTTATTACAATACTTATTACAATGCTTATTACCATGCTTTACAATACTTATTACAATACTTATTACAATGCTTATTACCATGCTTTACAATACTTATTACAATACTTATTACAATGTTTATTACCATTCTTTACAATACTTATTACAATACTTATTACAATACTTATTACCATGCTTTACAATACTTATTACAATACTTATTAGAATGCTTATTACCATGCTTTACAATACTTATTACAATACTTATTACAATGCTTATTACCATGCTTTACAATACTTATTACAATGCTTATTACCATTCTTTACAATACTTATTACAATACTTATTGCAATGCTTATTACCATGCTTCACAATACTTATTACAATACTTATTACAATGCTTATTACCATTCTTTACAATACTTATTACAATACTTATTACAATGCTTATTACCATTCTTTACAATACTTATTACAATACTTATTGCAATGCTTATTACCATGCTTTACAATACTTATTACAATACTTATTGCAATGCTTATTACCATGCTTTACAATACTTATTACAATACTTATTACAATGCTTATTACCATGCTTTACAATACTTATTACAATACTTATTACAATGCTTATTACCATGCTTTACAATACTTATTACAATACTTATTACAATGTTTATTACCATTCTTTACAATACTTATTACAATACTTATTACAATACTTATTACAATACTTATTACCATGCTTTACAATACTTATTACAATACTTATTAGAATGCTTATTACCATGCTTTACAATACTTATTACAATACTTATTACAATACTTATTACAATGCTTATTACCATGCTTTACAATACTTATTACAATACTTATTACAATGCTTATTACCATGCTTCACAATACTTATTACAATACTTATTACAATGCTTATTACCATGCTTTACAATACTTATTACAATACTTATTGCAATGCTTATTACCATGCTTTACAATACTTATTACAATACTCATTAGAATGCTTATTACCATGCTCTACAATACTTATTACAATACTTATTACGATGCTTATTACCATGCTTCACAATACTTATTACAATACTTATTACAATGCTTATTACCATTCTTTACAATACTTATTACAATACTTATTACAATGCTTATTACCATTCTTTACAATACTTATTACAATACTTATTGCAATGCTTATTACCATTCTTTACAATACTTATTACAATACTTATTACAATACTTATTACCATGCTTTACAATACTTATTACAATACTTATTACAATGCTTATTACCATTCTTTACAATACTTATTACAATACTTATTACAATGCTTATTACCATGCTTTACAATACTTATTACAATACTTATTACAATGCTTATTACCATTCTTTACAATACTTATTACAATACTTATTAGAATGCTTATTACCATGCTTTACAATACTTATTACAATACTTATTACAATGCTTATTACCATTCTTTACAATACTTATTACAATACTTATTACAATGCTTATTACCATTCTTTACAATACTTATTACAATACTTATTACAATGCTTATTACCATTCTTTACAATACTTATTACAATACTTATTGCAATGCTTATTACCATGCTTTACAATACTTATTACAATACTTATTACAATACTTATTACCATGCTTTACAATACTTATCACAATACTTATTACAATGCTTATAACCATGCTTTACAATACTTATTACAATACTTATTACAATGCTTATTACCATTCTTTACAATACTTATTACAATACATATTACAATGCTTATTACCATGCTTCACAATACTTATTACAATACTTATTACAATGCTCATTACCATGCTTTACAATACTTATTACAATACTTATTACAATGTTTTTTACCATGCTTCACAATACTTATTACAATACTTATTACAATGCTTATTACCATGCTTTACAATACTTATTACAATACATATTACAATGCTTTACAATACTTATTACAATGCTTTACAATACTCATTACAATACTCATTACAATACTTATTACACGTAATTGAAAATGATAAATTACAGAGAATCATCGAAGGTGAAGAACGAAAAATGGTGTCAGAAGGGGAAAAAAAACTCAAATAAGTTATAGATTACCCCATAGCATGAAATGGACTACTGCTGTTCACTTATTCTTATTTGCTATTCAAAAGGAAAAGGAAATAATAAAATGTCGTAAGTCGAGCAATTGTAAATCGATGACTATTTGTAATTACTTTCGTCTTCATTTAAAAAGAGGCAAAATAACCTGATTTCACGGTGATATTATAAATAAATTCAGTCAACGGGTGTGTTACAACTATTATTGTTGTTTTTGGTGCTTTTCCCTTAATATATGACGAAAACGCCTATGACTTGCTTGAAAGTTATTTTTTTGTTGAAAGCCTTTGTGCTATTCGTGCGAATAATAATTGGGAAACATACTTATATAAAAAGTATTCACTTCCAATGTTTAAGATTGATTAAAAATGACCTCTGTTGACCTTTTGAAGTTGAGAAAAGTTCTGAACGTCACTCAATGATTACCTGAGGAAGTTCAAAAAAACCCACAGCAACACGAGTTGATTAGAAAATAGATGAGGATAATTGTCCGAACAGTCCATGACATAATGAATATTATCATATACTTATCAATGTATTTGTTGATAACAACGAACACACTCCTTATTTTGACGAAACATTGTATGTTGTTCTTATCTGCTTCCATATATTCTTATGTATTTCTTCTCGCCTATCTCTCTCTCTCTCTCTCTCTCTCTCTCTCTCTTCCTCTCCCCTTTGCAAGGGATGCGTCAAGTAAATAATGACCCTGCCGTCTTAATATTTTTTGCAGACTATTTTCTTACTTTTGAATTTTTTTTGTAACCCCTTTTTCCAGGAAGGCTTCATGGATACATGTTTGACCTAACGACGTTGAGAGTCCGACAGGGGAGGTAATGTTATGATCTTAGAGCAGGAAGGCAAAACAACGGATGGGACTTTTTTTCTACGTCAAAAAGGTTAACTTCGGGAAAAAAAAAGGAACCAAGAAAAACTCTCCAATCATAACATAGATAGAGTTTATGAAAATTAAAATAAAATGTTTTTGGAAAAATCCCCCCCCCCCAAAAAAACAAACAGCAAATTAGGAATTGAAAAAAAGAACAGCTGGAGTGTCGACCAGTAGATTAAGGGCAATATTTTACGTATAACAGTAATTATTATTATTTTAAATTTCAAAATTACTAATAGCTTTAGCAATTATCACAGCCACTACGCAAGATGAACACACACACACACACACATATATAAATACATATGAATATATAAATGAATATATGAATGTATATATATATATATATATATATATATTTATATGTATATATATATATTCATATGTATATATATATATATATATATGTATGTATGTATGTATATATATATATATATATATATATATATATATATATATATATATATATATATATATATATATAGAGAGAGAGAGAGAGAGAGAGAGATAGATAGATAGATACATAGATACATAGATAGATAGATGGATAGAAACAGCTCAAGATAACGTGAACAGTGTGATAGATACATAGATAGATAGATTGTTTTGAATAGATTGAGAATATGAATTGACCGTGACATATATATATATATATATATATATATATATATATATATATATATATGTGTGTGTGTGTGTGTGTGTGTGTGTGTGTGTGAGTACAAATCAGTGTATTCATCGGTCAGCATTTAATGTTATGTTATACAGTGTTAGCCATACAGTGTAGCAAAACCAAACAATAAATGTAACTAGGACAAGAGGAAAATCTTTTTTTATATAATAATATTGCTGTAATTTACTAAAGAAAACAAAAGCAGCCTCAATTTTCCATAATTGCCCCTGGGGATATTTTTTTAGCTATTTTTAGAAACCATCAACCAGAACTGTTCACAAAACTCTCAACACAGGTCTCTTCAGTTGGTCTAGCTGGTTTTCTATGTATCTATCACGTGTACAGGCCACGTCAATGGAGCTAGAGGGTGGAAAAATAAAGCATTTCGTCCTTATTATATCTATGAAACTTTTTTTTTTAAATCCTGCCAATAATAGTTTTTTTTTTCCTTTTTTTGTGATGAGTTCAATTTTCAATGTGATTTTATGCAATATTGGTCCTTTAGTTAGTGTCCGGTAGCATTCATGCTTTTTCATGTTTTTGGTTGAAAATTCGAATTAGGTGATCGCTGCCCAACAAGGGACCAGGGAAGTAACCAATTCACTCACCACTTTTTCTAATTTTTTAATTGATCACCCCAACAGAGCATGATGCCAAAAGACATTAGTGGCATGACTGTTTCTTTTGGGTGACTAACCAGACCAGTTTGTTTTTTTGATTAAAAAAAAAGTGGGTCTTATATGCCATCAAAGACGGAAAATGTCTTTTCTTTTACTCATGTCGAAATGATGGATCCCTGGAGTTTAACTGAGCCTAGTGTTGTTTGCTCCCTTGGGAATCAAACAAGAACCATTGTTAACAATAAACTCTTTCCTTATGGCCCAATCTGTTATGACGCCCTTGGGTAATTCATAACACCTTAAAATGTTTCGGTTCGTTTAGCTGCCATTTTTTGTGCAGTGTTAACCTAAAGGTTCTCAAAACGGGGAAAATGTAATCGGCAGACAGGGTTCAAATTCTGGCCAAGGTAGATTCTGTTCATTTCACTCTAATGTCCATGAGAAAGGCATGAATTCACATCTCTGAACAGGTTAAATTACTCCTTGTTGCTGCTAGTATGTAATCCAGTAGATCCTGTAACTTGGAGAGCAGATAGACAAAGCCATGTGACACTATCCTCAACTAAGAGAAAAAAAATCCCATGAAGGATCTTCACTACATCTACTAGATCAAGGGATAATTCTGTTTTTGAATGTATTTTGGGAAGGCATAAATCCATTTTCCTCATGCATTGTCCCATGGATATCTTGACAAAATGATGTAGGGATTGAGCAAATTACTTCAATATAACTACTTCAGTGCCCAGGCAATAGTAACGGTGAAAAGTTTTTACCCCCGTCGCCAACCTTGTCAGTGACTAATCATATTATTCTATATAATTTTCAAAACTTGAGGAGATCATTTTTATTAGTTCTTCAAAGATTCGTTCTCAAAATAAAATAAAACTCGCCATCACAGTCAATAACTCAACAAACGTAGCGTCAAAATTTGAAGTCATGTAGAAAAATTCAATTGAATAATAAATATGGTCAGAACAAATTCTATTTATGACATCATTTACACTTGAAAACATCTAAAATAGAATGAAAAAACATATAGGAATATCTAGATTCTGAAGATTCTAAACGTTATTATCAAACCCATCAAATGAGGCCCCAAAAGTTCAAAAAAGTTCCCCCCCAAATAACAATAACAAAAAAAGCAAACATTTTTCAGAACAGGTATAGGGGAGTACTGATGCCAATTTTCAAGTCTGTTGACAAGACGGTGTGGCGTAGTTCCTCAATATCTGTCAAGAAAATCTTTTTCGCAGAAGGCAACCAAGAATTCATAGAGTCATTGAAAATGATTCTTTTGTCTATTGAGGCCATTCTCAATGGGGGCCATATGCCCCGTTGAAGGCTCTGGCATATTCAAAGGGAGCTATAAACTGAAAACTGTGAAAAGAGTAACCTCAAGGGTGGTCATAGTTGAACATTAGAGGCAACGGGTAGTAATGAGGCAGCCTCCCGTTGCTTCTCGTTGCTTCCAGTTGATTCCTGTTGCTTATTGTGTCCTGCTGCTCATTGCATTTTACCATGACTTACCATAAGAGTTTACGGGGGCCCTGGTTATTGAAACAATAAAATAGCGGGTTACGAAATCTGTTAAGAACCCTCATGATCTAGATGAACAAAGCAAAAACGTTGGCCTCCGCATGAACTATTGCGAATCAAATGTCATGTACAAGGACACAATGATTAAAATACAGAGCGAAAGAAACTATACATATACCTATGAAAACGAATCTCTATGGAATCCTCAAAAGAAAGAAAAATCAAGCAGTGAATTAAATTAGGTTTGCAAACTCTCAGTAGAGCAAGCTCGACTTTCAGGAACAAGAAAATCCCACGTCCTTAAAAGAAAGTTATACAATCAATGCATCCTCCCGATAGTCACCAATAGAGCGGAGACATGTGATCTAAGCAGAAGATTGACCCACAACCTAAGAACTATGCCATATGCACATGAGAGAATCATGCTCAACCTCACTTGGAGAGATGATGAAACAGCACAGCATCGAGAAAAGACAGGAGTCCGAGACACCATAGAAAGTGTCAGAAAACTCAAATGGCAATGGGATGGACATGTTGCAAGAATGTCAGACAATTGCTGGACATCCTTACTCACAACATGAATCCCCAGAGATCATCTGCGAAATTGAAGCCGACAGAATGTAAGATAGGTGACAAGCTAGACAAATTAAGAAAGTGCTTGATAGAGAGGCCTGGCGATTCTTGGAGAAAGTCTATGATGATGATACACTTGAAAATAGGGAGATATCGCTATTGAGCCTGCTGTTTTTGATCAGATTTGCTTCTTAGGCCTTACATCTGCATAATAATTTGTATAATTCTTAGACAATTACAATCTAATAAGAAGGCGCTGAAAGGCACCTAGCTCAAGGATCGCATTCGGATGTTTAGCCTCCAACAGTTCATAAAAATGTTTTGTTCAGTGCATCGGAATTTTTTTCTCTGTGTTCAAGAATAAATTTCATTCAATTTGTTTGTTTTGTATCTGTTTGACAGGGGCCTTGGAATCTGAAAAGAGTTCTTAAGGTGGCCGTGTTCCCAATACGGTTGAAAATAACAGGTCTGCGTTAACATTAGATACGGGAGGTCATAATTTCTGAAATTATTTTTCTTCTGAGCGCTGGTTTTCATACGTTGCTGCCTGCGCTCAGTTTGTGTATACAATCATTTTTTTTTACAAACTCATTTGTGCGGCATTCTAACTTCTCCGCCCTGGTTCCGTGTCTCTTTAGTTTGATCTCATCCCCGAGAAGGTAATGTGTTTTATATTCTTTCTCAACTTGAATGCAGGCTTTGATCCGGTTATGGCTGTCGGATCCCTTCCACCATTCGGTGCAAAGTACAATTCATTTTTCTCATTTAGATAACGGTTTTCGAGGACCATCAAATTTACATCGTGTATGAGGTCTACCCGGAAAGTACCCGGACATTTCGAATATCACAGGAACTGGTGGCACAACGTTGATGTAACTTGACAACCAATGAGAGGAGATCTTATTGTGCGTGTGTGAAATGAAATTCTCCCGTTGGGTTACCCGGTCGGCAGTAACATGCCATTGAATGAGCGTGTGTACTATGTGACCGACACATTCACAATGACTGTGTCTCGTGCAGGGTTTTTTTTTTGATAAAACATCGCATCATTCAGGTCTTCCAGCACCCTTCTGGCGTTTCACTGACAGCCTGAGTAATTGAGATGAAAAGCAATAGAAATTAAGATGAAAAAAAAAATACTATTCAAAGTCTAATAATGGTTGACAATGCTTCATCTAATAAAAAAAATTAATCGAGATGATATTACAGGTTCGTCTTTCTTTTCCGAGCACGTGGCGATTCAATAATTAGATCAACATGATACTCAAGTCTAGACAGACACCACAAAATAACTTGTGGTGAATCTACAAGCTAACTTTGTTTGCCGGCGTTTAATCTGACGTCACGTAGCAAAGGTCCTTGGTCTCCGACCACAATTAGGTCGTTTATCGGCCTTTGCACGTGACTCTCACAATTATACGAAACAGCTTTATCTTTAGATCAAGCTACTTGCGAAAATAAACATCTTGTTTAGCTTCTGCTAATTGCTAACGCAAGAAAAAGGTTTTAAATGCCTCCCATTTGAAAAATCAACTTTTATTTTGACTGCATCTTATGAATAATTGTTTGCTTGTCTGCTTCTTTTTTTCTACTTTTTTTTTCTTCCATTTTGGCACGAGGCGATTTACTTCCTATGACGGATGTTATTTCTATTACTGAAATAGTAAACAAGCGGGTAAAACTAAGTAGTGGGGCTGAGGCCTGAGGGTCTAGAGGTTCGTGGGCGTACAAACCACTGAGGCAGATTCATCCTGCGAATTCGGGAAAAGCGTGTCAAATTTCGGACAAATCATTGTGAAAACGGGCGAATCTATGTACAAATCTCAGGCAAATTAGGTCTTTTTGTCCCCTTTTAGAAAGAGTTACCGTACGCCTATGCAGAGATACGAAGTGATTCTGAATTATCTGTTGACGATTTCATTGATGGATCTTTTTTCAGTCTTAATTATACATGAACATAATCTCCTATCCCAAATTCTGAAAATCAAAAAGATTTGAAAACTCACTTCCGGTACTAAATAGGACCGGAAACAAAGCATACCCAAACAAGGCCGTCTCGTTTACTCCTCTGTGCTCTGCTACGCCTTGTAGGGCACCTAACACATTAACATTTCGAGACAAACTTGGCTCTACCCACGTCATGCAGTTGTGTCACAGTGCTCCTACTAGTCAGACATGCCTCTGCTGCTTACGGTGATTTTGTTTATTTTTTACTATCTTTCTACTTTGAAGAATGTAAAAACGTCAAAAATAGCAGTGGATTCCCCTTAGGGTGACAATGAGAACTAGAAAAGTCAGCATCAGTCATTATTGATGCCGTTCTAAAATTGGAAATTTTACGAATTCCCCAAAAAGTGTTTGGTCACTAGGGTTCCCAATAAAAAAATTGTGTACCTGTAGTTCATATCTCTGTGAAGGTCTATTTCTACCCTATTTACAAGATCTATTTCCCTTGATCTTTAGAAAACTGATTCAGATCAGGTGAACAAAACCAGGCTATCATTGAGGTAGTTAATATTCTACTTCACTTCCTTCGTTCCTTTCCTCATCATCGTTGTGAGCCGCCTCATCTTCTACGTGTATTTTCATTTCTTCAATATCATTCGGAAAGCCCTGTCCAATCCACTTAATTTCAAGGGAAGATTCCCACCAGTGTTCCGATAGATCAGCTAAATCAATCAATGGTTCGCCTACAGAGTTCCGAATTCTTGCGATTACATTAGCACGTAACATATGTAAATTTAATGATGAACGACAAGGCGGAAGCAGGGATATATCGAAAGTTTTGTTCCGATTCAAGAGTTTCCCGTCAAACACATTTTCACGTACTTTATTTGTATCATTCTGGTGGCATTCATATAACAAACAAACGTATTCCACGATCTCTTTGGAAAGTCTTTCCTCAATGTCCGAAAATAATCTATGCTCAATAAAAGTATCAATATATTTGTAGTTTTTAAATGAACACATTACAACATGCAAATTTATCCCTCCGGATGAAACCTAATCATTGTCAATGAATGCATGGAAGCCAATCAAGTATTTATTTTCATGTTGAAGCAATACGGTGTCATTCAGCTTTATCCCTTTTCTTTGTAACCCTCTACTAAAGTCTGTGCTTGACTTTCACCTATAGATAAAAGTATGGGCAAGATATCTGTATCAAGTGAGGCGACCTGAGGACAATTTATTGGGGTTTTATTCCAATGTATAAAAGCAATGATACATCACTTTGGAGCCTGCTTCTTCTTGATTGCTTACCGTTGTTTCTTCACTTGTTGCAGATGAAAGTATTTATCTCGACCCAGCAAATGAATAGAAAATTGGGAAAGAAACAGTTCTGAGCAGCCAAACATGGTGATAACTTTCACGCGATTATTCAAAATGATCTGCAACATCAATTCGATTAATCGTCGTTTATTTTCGCCATTCTTTAAAAAATAAAAAAAATTACCTGGAACCTTTGATTCTGCAAAAGGTGCAATTATTCTCTTTTTTTTTTTTTTACTTCTTTCGTTTGAATTGATGGAGTTCTACCGATATGTGTCCACCACTATGTCCAGTTGGTAACGTTTTCAAGAATTTCCAGATAAGCTCTTCGTACGTCTCTGGTATTTCGGTGAGTGTACAAACTGCTGCCATAATTATATCGATGATAAACACGGACACTGTATTCTTGGCTTGTTCACTTTGCTGTGGTTGTGCCATTTCTAGCTTGCAGTGACTCGATAGTACAGATTGAAGCTTAGTGTTGTCATTGAAAAACTATTTAAGTTTGATAAGCTAAGAGGAGTTGGATGCAAGAGCCTTTAATTATTCAAAATCAATAGCTTGTTCGCTTCTTCCATAAATCACAAGCAAAGCTCCAAAAATATTCCGGGTTGCTGAATACTTTGGGCCTGTGTGCTAGACTTTACTGTAATACGCCCACTGGTACTTTCAAACAGCTTTATATTCATCCTTGAGATCAGTTGCTTAGAATCAACTTCTTTGCTTTCCTATCGTTTTTTTTTTGTGTGTGAAACTCATAAATCTGCTGCCCATCCCTATTTATATCAATAATAAGCTCTTCCAAGTCAAAAGAAACCGGCATTCCTGATGTCAGATACCAAAGTCGGTCTTTTTCTTTTGTCAAAGGGGGTTAAAGTATTCTCCCTTAAAAACTTTGACGATATTGTTGACAAACATTTCTTTCTTTAAGTCTTGAGAAAGGGTCAACAATGCGTCTGTATTCTTTTCTTAATCTACCCTATTTAACGTCTACTTCAAACTCCTGGCGCTAGCTGATGCTTAATTCTTTATTTCGCCGGTAGGTTTCGCATCTTGATTCAGTGTCTGTTTTTCAAGCTGATCGACACCAGCTCTAAGAGGATACTTTGTTTGAGCATGCGCCGAAATTCCGTTGACTTTCAGAAGCCCCCTGCTCTAATCTGGGGTACAAACTCACTATTCTTCTGGGCAGAGAAAACATAAAAGGAGCCATAGCGACCATAATTTGTCTTATCCATGGCAAAATGAAAAATAAAAAATAAAAAATAAATAAATAAATAAACAAGAAAAATTTCTGACATAGGATTCGTAAATCAAAATTGTTCTCTTGAACTGCTTGGTGAGCAAGTTGTTGACAATCCATCAGATCCATTTACAGACTTGAAACAGTTTGGGCGTTATACCTAATTCACTGCGTTCAAGTGCTTCCTTGAAATCTTGATATATTTTAAACAAGTTTTCATCGTTGCAAACAGTATCTTCTTCTATCCAATCATCATTTTTAGCAGCCTCAATGTTCACTCTTGATATAGCTGTTCTATTGTCGATTAAAAAAACTCTCAACTAGAAATCGATCCAATCCTTCCACGAGAGCAGAATAAAGTGTAGCTGTTTATGGTATTTGTGTTGATTTTGGCTCCGGGAGTTGCAGGAGTTACAGATAAAAAATATGGTTTATCTTCGAAGACTACCCTCCCACTTGATTTCCATGTGCCTCTATATCTCTTATCACCAGGTTGGAATTTGCATATTTCATGAAGAACCGTCTATGAAACAGCTTGTTTTTTTCCTGGTTACCCTTTCATTTATGAATAGAACAAAAGCGTCGCAATCGCCGTAAGATCTGTCTCCTACTTCTTGGACGAGTGCAACGTCAGCTTTCTCTTTTCTGGCGTGTTCCTCGAAACAAAATTCGTGGTATTTGAACCTTTTTGTAACGCAGTCCATGTCCTCGTTCAAAATAAGGTCCGTTCCGTGTTAAAAAATACAGAGATTCTGCTGCTTGGTCTATCGTGATCGTAACAGGAACCTGGTGCTTATTATGACGTTCTACTCGATATTTTTTGAAAAAGTTGCATTCTTTTGTGTATACTCCTCTGGTATCAGTGCTATCCTTCGATTTCGCTTGTTTTTTGGGTGCGGCTGGCTATCTGATGGGTCATTGCAGCACTCTGCGACATCTGAAACTCTCTTTTAATTATTTAATCTTTTAACTGCTTAAAATTCGTTCAAAACTCCTGTAGCTCGGCTCTAGAAGTATACCATGTTCATCGTGGTCTATCTTGTCCGGGAAACTATGACATCGTTCTGGGTGATCATTTATATTTCCTAGCTGTTGCCTCACTATTTTGGTAGCTTGAATCTTTCCTTTATCTATATCAGACGCAGACTTGATGCAGGTGTATCTACAATCTTTGTTCTAGTGGTGAACTATAGGTACGTTTGTATCCATTTCTATGATATAAGATTTTGAACACTTATTCAAAGCTCCAAAAAGAACATTACAAAAACTACTACCAGATTTTCATATGAAAAAAATTGAATAATCGAATTGAGCAATCATCATCTGGGCCTCACATGGAGAGAATTGAGCAATACATGTTGGCTATTAATGTTAATGTTAAATGAACTACCAAAGTTGAAATATTCGCTAAATTTGTGGTTTCTTATAGTCAAGAAATGTTAGTGAATGTAACGCGTATTGAAATCTGGTATATTTTAGAGCGGGCTACAAACACTGGTGTCTTCGCAGTGAATCCAAGCGGCATTCTGATTTGTTTATAATCGTTGGTCTCCTAAATCTGATACTACTGATACTTGTTGATTTTTACAATGCGAAATTGTTTGACGACGATTTGTAATGGTCACATTATTTTTAGCTGGTGTGAGCAATGAGATTTTGTCAGATTTATCAATAATGATATCAAGAATATTTCCATTCTATGAGGAGCCCTGGAGGTTCTCCATGATTTGAAATATCGATTTTCCCCGCGTCTGACGATATTTGGTTTGTTACATAGCACTAGTCAAGAAGTGTCTCTGCTAAGACCCAGCTCAATTATCTATCTACTTCGAGGGGCTGTGTACGTATGATATTCATCTATTTTATTTGGATTTGATATTAGCAGCTGTATGTAAAATTGTGTTCCTTGGTCCCACGACAGAAAATTAGAAATTAGGATACTACATTCACAAACACTGTAGCTGAAAAACTATCAATAACTTCTATATTAGGGAAATAGAGGTTTTGGTCACATGACATTCTTGATTTGAGTGAATAATTGATTCCTCATTCTGGTACATTTAGAGAATATTTTTCAAAGATATTTCCATTATCGTTTAAAGGAAATAAACTTACTTCTACTTATGCAAATCTACTAATAGCACTTGTTTTAACCCTTAATTTCAGCCCCTTAAACTCTTAAAGTTCCTCGTTCACCCTCACTTTTTGAAAATGCCTAGGGGTACGGGCACCTAAAAATAGTCATTTTAATTTCTCCATCTTGAATCGGCAGTTCCTTCAAAGATAGGCTGGTCTAAACAATGAGCCATCTAATGGAATTTTGTATGCCTATTCATGTCTGTATAAACTGCCGATTGCCTGGATGATCGAATCTTGAATCCCTCCGACTGATTCCCCGAAATCTCCTAATCTGCATCGCTATACATCCACTTTTATATGCACTCATCTTAAGAAATACTTAATTATTCGTGTTCTTACATTCACATGAAAAACAATCTTAAATGTAAACATTTATCAACTACACTGATAATGAAGGACCAGAGTATTTTTCTCTGTTTGAAAAGCTTTTGTCCAGTCTAGACTACATTTTTTGTAATGCTGTTGGGATCTTGATAGTGTTAAGACTTCTGCAACTTCTCTTTCTGTACGGTCTGCAACATCTCATTGTAGGATAAGATATCGGATACCGTGGTTCCTGAGCGCAGCAAAATCATCAGAATTGAGGCGTTCTGTGCGAGAGGCCCACTGCATTGGTCAGGCCATGTAGTCTGTATGGATGACAACAGCATGCCCAAGACACTATTCCATGAGAAGTTCACACAGGGGCCACAGCATCAGGGGATGGGGCATTTCAAGAGATACAAGAATGCCCTGGTGGCAATACTCAAGGTCTGCAGCATCAACAACGGGGACTCGAAGGCCAGTGGGCTGAACAGAGCTGGGTGACAGAAGACCTGCCATTAGGGCCTGGAAGATTTCAAAAATCGAATCGTGGAGAAGCCACAGCGTCGACGTGCACGCTAGAAAGCGGTACAAGACCAGTCACCACGTGGAGACGACTTCATCTGTCCTAACAACCAACAGCCTTTCCTCTACTCAATGAGCCGCGAGTGCAGGCCTTTGCATCATCTCATGGTTCAGACGTTGCTCCCCTGAGAACGTTGGCAGGTTAATGTTGATATAATTCTGGATTTGTAAATAGTCTGTTTTGAAATAATGTTATTAATCGATACACCAGAAGTTGCATCATTCATCCTATTGCCTTTCCTCACAGAAACAAAGAACTAACGTAAACAGCGACGTTGAGCGAAGTGTTATATTTTGATTATATGAGCGGAAGGGAAAGGGAATCCAGTCAATCCCTGAGGTTGTCAAAATCACGTCAGTGTCAGAAATGTGAAAATACGAGGTTGAATTTGTTGTTTTGGCATCTGCGATGATCTGCCCAGTTTAACACGTCAGATTTTTGTGGCACATTACGGCACAATACCACAAGTGTGTGACACCCTGCGAAGATCAAACTAATTACTTCATGAACTGCTTGCAAGACTAACTTTCTTACCATTTCTCTACGGTGAGACACTCTTATAACATGTCTGCTCAATAGATGATTTTCTTAATTGTTGCCTCCTTGTAATCGATTTTTTAATCAACTCCAAAACCTTCCCTTACGTGATAAATTAGTATCTAAAGGAGTAGAAATTATAAGTAGGACTTCCTATGGCGTCAATTGATCTGATTGATCTGACGAGATCATCAATAATTTACTTGTTGTATGGGGATTATTGATGGGTCTCTCTGCTATCGATCCGGTCTACTAGCCGGGTGTATACCCAAAGCAGTAATTCTTCTGATGGAAAGCTAAACTAAGTTCAGTACCAGTTGGTATATCAATAGGTCCGTAGCTAAATGATGAGAAAGCATTTATTTCACTCAACGTGTATTTATTTTTCAACGTAATTTTCTCCATTTTCTATGCACACGACTCTACGGAGAAGATTTATCACATCGATTGAACATTATACAGCCAAAACTTGATATTGGTCGACTTTCCTATATATATATATATATATATATATATATATATATATATGGAAAAGTTGACAATATGGAAAAAGGATAAAAAGGCTTGAGACTACTTTGTACAATATGTAAGAGTGTGATTTGAGATATACTGAGTCTTTTCCCCGCTTTTTTCCATATTTTCAACTTTTCCACGACATTCTTTCGGATCTACACACTTTCCCCTTGTGTATCTCTCTCTCTCTCTCTCTCTCTCTCTCTCTCTCTCTCTCTATATATATATATATATATATATATATATATATATACATATATATATATTTATACATATATATATATAGTTCATAATATATTTTCAACTTGTAAAAATACAAAAAAAATATGTGTGTGTGTGTATGTTTGTGCTGATATGATCAGTATTTATATATATATATATATATATATATATATATATATATATATATATATATATATATATATATACATATATATATATATATATATATATATATATATATATATATATATATATATATATATATAACGGATTAGTTTCACGAACGGATGTTTTTGAAAGGCCCATAGATGGTGGGGCCTGTGTGCAGAATAACACTGCAGCGAAGGCGATTAAGTTTCAAGGTGATGCGACAAGAAATTCAAAATACTTGAAAATATGATAATCAGTAAGAGAAATGTCAGGTGAATGTGGAGGTGGCTACAAGACACCATATCCCGATTCTCTAAGCTTAGACATAGTCAACTGAAAGGCGTGGGATTGGGAACTCTAACACAGTATTTTATTCAGGTCATGTGGGACCCGTAGTCCCAATTTTTTAACCTTTCCCCATTGCCTTGATATGGTGTGATATGGTCGCCGTTGAAGTTCTAAAGCCACCAAAAACTGCTCAGAATCGTTGATCGTGTGTCGCTGACCATTTCTGTTGATAACTCTTCATCCTTTAGAATAAGAGAGACCTTCCCTTGACCTAAACCTATTGAATCAATGATGAATACTTCGCACTTCACTCCAAATGCTTCTTCAGCGGTTGGAGCAGCATATGTCTTAATTTAAAATCAATTAGACACTATCGCTATTACGGGTTAAAAAAACACATATCAGTAATAAAGAATTATACCTCCATATATTGACATTGGATTTGCAAAAAATGTAATTTCGTTAGTAAATGTTTCATTTTTAGCATTATTCTCTGTAATGTAAAAAAATAAAATTTCAAAATCAGGCATAATGTTTAGAATGCTATCCTCGTATACGATTCGGTAATGCAATGAGATTCTCACTGGGGTCCCCATGACTCTGGTATTGTATCAGTCTTAGTTTTGGGAATATCTATTAAAAAAGGTATCAGATATGTACTGTCCATAGTTTTAAGGAGGGTCATTAACATTCAAAGAGTTTTCCGGGTGATCGTACTCATTGTTTAAGTTGTTAAAATGACGTTCCGGTCGATCCATTCTACGGCCTTTTCCAGGTGTATTCTGCACAGAATATAGTTCTTTTCAATGATAGAAACGCTTATAACGTAGGATTTGGGTGTTTTCCTTTCCTTGTTAAAGTTGGATTTCCATGTCATGCCCCTGTGGATTAGCGGAAACCACATCGAGTTGAAATCTGCACTTGTCTGACATAGAACTCAACCAACATTTTGTTCACCACCATACCATTCGGATAATATACCTAAATGAGGCCGTAGAATGGATCGGCCGAAACATTATGTTAACATATACATAAATGACAAGTTCGAATCTAAAGGTGCCGACCACAATGTAAAGGTTTGGAAACAAGCTTCGTTGACTATTTGCTTGTGTAGTGAGTTCGGTCTTCAGTAAGTGTTCAAGAATTGTGACCTTATGCCAGACTAAGCTCAGTTTATTACTTAAAAAAGTTATGCACGAATGTAATGATCTGGACGTTGTGACGAAAAGCAACAAAAATTCGAACTTGCGTCCCTTTTGTCTCACGGAAGCCTGGTCGGCCGTATCAGCTGCTCTTACCAACTGCACTACAAAAACTCTAGGGTTTTACCGAGTATCGAATTTAAGAGTCTCTCCATTCTACTCCGGTCTCTCTTGGAGCCATGTTTGTTATCATTTTACATTTACGAAAGGCAAAAAATAACACTCAAAACTGATAGTAAGAATAAATAACAATGGTTCATCTGATAAAAGAAATGAAGATGATATTGTTATGTCTTCAATAAAACAAACAATATGGTGCAGATAATCGGATGAAGAAAATACAGCTGTATGACTGTAGATTTACTTCAGCTTAGTTGAATGATCCCCGTAGCCAAATCGGCCAAGACGGTATTAATGCCAGACGGTCTCACTGGGCGAGAAGTTCCGAATTCAAACCTCAGGGAAGGTTATTTCCTTACTTTTGATCCATGCAGCTTTTTGCCATAAAAAGTAACGGAAATAAGATGAAATGAAAACTAATCCAAAATTAATGGTCCCTAGAAAATAAAGTAAAGGGTATGTAAATTTCTTTTTAAAAAGTGATACTTCGTCTATCTTTATCTCCACTCTTTGTGCCTTGTTTCTCGGTTTGCAGATCCATACATTCATTCTGCTTTCTGGGTGTTAACTTCTGTTTCGAGATTGACGGAATTATATTGATGATTCACCGTGAAGTGATGAAAACCTGTTGCATTCAAACACTCGGTCCAGTAACGCTGCCAACAATCTGAATAGATAGAGGGTCCTTGCGGGACGTGCTTTATTGAATTAGGAACCGTTTCTGACGCTCGATAGTACGAATTGCAGCCAGCGGAATGAGCACATAAAAAGCGGAGCAGATGAATGGATTTACGAAATGGAGAAGCAGGATGCAATGAGTGACGTAAAAATAACGAAGAAGTTTAAAAAACAAACGCTTTTATGCAGAGGTTTGAGGTACTAAATAAATAATTGGGAGTTAGACTTACTAGTTGAAAATACCCACCCTCCGGGCGATTATCCCCAGCTATATGAAGACTACAGCCGTAACGGAGTTATCATTCTCAGAGGTGTTACTTGTATGACATATTGAGTTCATTATTACAGAATTATCCCTGGTGATGGCTATGAATATTTGGATGGGTTCTAAGAAAAATATATCTGAAAAATTGGTCGTTGGGGAAATTCTATTTCAAAATTTACGCAAATATATAACAATTACATGATTTCGATTAAAGCAAGTAAAATTAAGATGAAGGTAAATAGTATTGATAAAAATGATAACAACGATTTATAATACTTCATCTGTTGAAAATAGGAAAAAAATAATGTTAACATCAGTTATTTGTTGACTTTATCATAGAGCAATATGCGATGGATATATTATTGAAGTGTGTTTTTTTCATATCATGAAATATATATTATAAAATTGAATCCTTTTCAAAATAAATTCAGAGGATGTAAAAAAACAAATTGAATAATACGAGTTTCGACTTATTGTTGAACAATACGCCTTTGCTTAGTTTTAATTATGTAAATAAAAAAAACTAACGATAATGATAGTACTTTTACCCTTATCTACTTGAAATTCTAAACATTGCTATCAGCACAGTCCTAAAAAATGCAAAATTACAGACTATAACCATCAATATTGAAATATTTTAGGCTTACAGCTGCTTTGGTGCGTTAGACACATTTTTAAGGGAGATAACACCTCACATACTAAAAATAAAATAAACAATGTTAATTCAATTCTATCATTGAGCAGTATGTAATAATTATATGTTATGAAATGTAATATTTCAAGATTATATTAATACAAAGAACATAATTGAACTCCCATCAAAATAAATGCAATGAATATATATTTATCAAAGAATAAGGATTCAATAATAATTTTGACTCGTTGTTGAACAAAACGCCTTTGTTTAGTAATAGTTATGCGAACAAATAACTTACAATAACGATAGCAGTTTTGGCCTACTTTAGCGTACTTTAAAAATCTAAACGTTACTTTTTGTTCAGTCCTAAAAATGTGATTTTTTTTTGCTTCCAAAATGACGTAACTGTGCGAAAATTATAGTCAATACTCATTTAGAGTGAATTATTTCAAGTTTATAGTCTTTTTCTTGGAGGTGGGTGAAACGAAATTTTTAGGGAGAATCTTCGTGAAAGAGAGGTACAGGAAATTTCCATTATTATAAGGACGTACTTATTAGAACATTTTTTTTCATTGATTATAAATGATATCGATCCTTCACTTCTCGTATTTTTCCACTAACCCAAAATCAATTATAGAAATATTTCATTGAGAAAATTCACACAACTGAAATATGATTTACTAAATCCTAGCCTAGATACTATTTCCAACTTAGTAAAAAAAACAAAAAAAACTATTCACCAAGCTCAGTTTAGTAAAGACTATTTACTAAGCTCTGTCAAGTGTCTGTTTAAAAGATCTTCTGCCATATAATAAATATTAATGGCGCTATCGTTCCCTCCAAAGTATTCCTCTTGGGATCTCACACACCCAATCCAGTGCCTTTTCCATTTTCAAAGTCCTCTTCCGAGATTACCATCAACCGCCAAGTCTCGTTCTCTTTAATCTCGTCCATAGTCCGAAATTCATTTGGGAGAAGCTAAAAGATGCAGGGAATGAAATCTGGAAGGACCGACAGACCTGGATGACGGGGTGCTTTTGCAAAAAACGAAAAAAATAAAAAAATAAAAAAAACTACACTGGACGTGGAAAAAAATTGCAGGAGGCGTAGGGTATGACTCGCTGGGTCATTATGAATGCGATGGTCTCATACAATACACGCACTCACTCAACTGCCCCTCACTGCCGACTGAGTAACCCCATAGGGAAGTGTCTATTTATGCATGAGCAGTAAGCTCCTCTCTGATTGGCTGCCAGATTCAACCGGCTCTGGGAGATTTCCAAAACAAGGGGATATTCTTCGGACAGATCACATAGATCAATAAGTAAGTGAAGGGGCAGCATTAACTTAAAAAGTAAGGGCACTGAAAAAATGTAATCAATAGCATATTACTAGCTCACCCGTGTGTTGAAAATGACGGTATATATGAAATATATGAATACACTGGGCATTTTATAAACGTAGATAATTAAGATTTGCATTGTAGTGAATTTGAAGAATGGCGTTCTGTTAACCACAAACTGATTTTTCAAAAAAGAAGTTTGTTTTTGTTTTTATTTATATATTTTTATCCTCATTTGGATTTGGCATTTTTACTACTTGATCAGAACATAGAATTCCTATTTTACTACGTCAGTCGCATCCCTCGACATGACAGTGTACGAACACACATTGCCAATTGTTATGCGTGTGTAAGATTACCAGTTCCATAAAAAAAAAATGGCGGTAAATATATAACATGAACACACATACCATTGTATAAACGAGATTTGCATTGCACTGAGATTGGACAATAGCGTTCTGTTGATCACGGATTAAAAAAAATGATGTTTTTGTTCTAATTATTTTTTATATTTTTATTACTTTTTGATTCGGAATTTTAACAAGATCATCAGAACACAAAAGTCCAGTCAGCTTCGTCTCTCAGCAAGACAGAGTACAAATACGCATTGGTAATCATTATATCTGTGAATTTAACAGTGATACGTGAGGTATTTATTTATTTATTCATTTATTTATTTATTTATTTCGGTTAGTATTGAGTGTAATAGATAAGAGCATAAAATGTCAATGTAATATTTGTAAAAACGACACGCACTAAATACTTTTCGACAAACTGAGTTTGTATTAATGCCATGATAATTTGATAACTCACTTAACCCACTGAGTTGAACAAATACAACTGGGGAGAATCGATTTCCTATCCTAACCTAAACGATAAATATTTATCAAGTTGATTGTAGAATGAATTCAAGGACACTAACTCTTGGAAACAATTTTTTGAGTTCTCTCCCTTGGCAATATACTTGTTTTTGCCAGAGGTAAAAGATTATTCACCTTGGATAATTTTCAGAAGTATTCTTAGCAGGAAGGGTTCAAATGGAAGGAATAATTTTAGAAATAACTACATGGAGAAGAAGACAAATTGCCCACATTAAAATCAAGAAAGTAATGTAGGATCCACCATTTTTCACTCACATTTTTATCGTATGTTAAATCATTGGAATTGACAAAAGAATGAATCTTTTTAGATTATCCAAACAAATTTACCACAGAGCCAATAAATAAAAAAGATTTAAAACGAAAAAAACGGAAGATATCTTACATCAAATGAAAGACAAAACGATATTTTCTCATGATTGATTCATGATTACTTCGAATTATTTCATTAAAGAAATTAAAACCATTTTAGCAACTCTAGTATTATTATCTAACATCGATATAATAACCAAGAGTTAAGATCGGGTTGAGGGATGAGGACCAATCAGTCAATCAGGGCGAACTTTAGTTTATGTCAGGGGTTTTCATTATTTTTTTTCAACATTTCTTTTGCAAATAAAACTACGAAGAACAGTAATAGCCGTATTCATTTAATGAGGCGGAGATTAACGAAAATGATTTATATATTGTCATAGTTTACACTTTCGTCGCTTCTAGCCAAAGAGAGAATTGAAGAATGATTTGTAAAAAAAAAAGAAAAGATTTGCGAGTCTAACCTTTCGAGTGAAAGGTCCAAACATTCTAATTTTCCAAGATAAGATTGCAGTTGAATTTTGACCCCAAACTAATTCAATTGAGTTTCTAGTCAGCGAGAAGAAGAAAACGCAGTTAGATAGAATAAAGATGTACTCACTTATTAGATTATTCAAAAGGCAATAGAATTATTGTCTACGATACTAATTTGTTAACCGAATATAGGTAAAAATGGCTCGAGCATAACTGGCACAGTTAAAGGTAACACGAGTGAAAATCTAGGGAAAATGTTAGATTTAATTGAAACAGCACTCATCAAAAAGAAAATTTCATTTGAATAAAATGAATAAATCAATTATAAACATAACAATGTGTTATTTATTCAAAATCTGGTCAAATAATTATTTGAAATTATTTAAAGATCTTGTGTTGTTTTGCTTTGCTTGTAGGGTAGTGTTCTGATTTCTCCTGGGGTCAGTGAAAGAAAAGTACTCATTTGTTTTACTTGAGAGCTGAACAGCCTGAAATGTGTCGGGGTATGAAATTTAATCATTTCATTTATTTTTTTGAATAAAAGTTTTGTCTGTTATATTCTTGTTTTGGGTCAATTTCATTTTCATTCCCCCCCCCCCCCCGAAAGGAGGCAAACAGCTTCTTACACCATCGACATGTTGTAACTCGTCTGAATCGTTCCTTTAACGAGAGTTGCTTAAAATCAACGAATAGACTACGCCAAATTGCAGCTTTAACTAATGTGTCATTTTCCCCTAGTTTTTCACCTGTCATATTTTTCCATTTTTGCCGGTGCCGTGTTAACAACTGTACTAAAACGAAGGTAAAAGTCAAGATAATTCTTCCCTTTATCTCTGACCTTCAGGTAATACTCTGAAGGCATGAGAGCTCAACAGATGAAATGAAGTGATCGAAACAACAAATATAAAGGTAATAGAACGAAGAATTCACCAAATAGACACAACATTTCATGATCCATCTTACAACTTCTGTCGAGAGTTAATTAATAAAGATCATTTTATACCATTTAGGAGGGAAAAAAGTCTCTTCTTGAACAAATACATTAAGTAATTGTTCATAATCACATTTCAATTTATACAGCTTTAGATGAAAATCTCGAGTTTATCAATCTCATCAATTTTCTGGTAGAATAACATTCTCAGCTGATGACTGCTACTTATTCTATAAGTATGCCAGGTACGATAGGAAAGGAGACGGGAGAAAAGAACGTTAGGATTCGAAAAAAAGAGGATTTGAAGGAGGAACGGAGATAAGAATGTTTAGTGATTTCAAAAGAAAGGTAGAGAGGGATAGAGACTGATTGCTGCTATTGATACTATAAGTCTGAAAGACACGGCTCTTATTATATGTATGATTTGATCAATTCTCCTTCTGGCTGGAATATCCTACAACAAAAAAATAATTTATTTGAAATAGATTTTCTTGTTGGCGATACAGCTATCAAGGGGAAGTAACTTATGGAATAAATCGATTCTGAATTCGGAGTTATTTCCCTTATACGAGACCAACGTATGACGATTTGCTTTCATTAGTTCATCATCATCAAATCTTCCAAGTCCATTCCTGCCAGGTTTACCGGCGGACTTCTCATTCACCCATTTTGAGCCTTGTCTCTTCCTATTGTCTTTACTGTCCCACAGACATCAATCAGTTACTCCACCTGTTATTCTTTATTCTAGCTAAGTGTCTGGCCGATCTTCTTTTTTGATGCTGGATAATTTGTATGCTAGCCACGGATCCATGATGATCCTTTTCTAACTCTTAGAGTTATTACTAGCATTGCTCTTTCCATGGCTCTCTGCGCGATTCTTCGTTGGTTTTTAGGTCGTTTTGTGAGTTTCCATGTTTCACAACCGTACATTGTAACTGGCTTTATGCATTCGTTGTATACGTTAAGTTTTGATCATATTGGCAAGGGAGCTTTCCCATATGTCTTTGTTCCCACCAAATGATTCCAAGCATATCATTTCATTTCACTTTCATGGACTCTCTTTAACTTTATTAGCTGACTCCATGAATGCATTAAAGGCTCGCTATTAATATTTTGGACAATATTGTGTCCCATTGTTTCACCTCTGTTCCGATACTAATCTTATTTGTATCACCAATGCAGGGCTATTTTCGTATATGCTCCAAATGACTTCCATGTAATTCACCTTACGCTCTCATTGAGTTGAGCACTACAGTGTCTCTTACCGAGTCTACGCTCCTGAAAATCATGATAATCAAAAAAGAATTCTTTCAAGTAGAAGGAAGATCCACCTCAATTTTGGCACCTTGAAAAGTAAAAAAAATCCCTTCGTTTTTCACCCTTAAGTAGGGAACAAGAAGTTTCCTCCCAATTTCGTTCTCTAAAAGGGAGAAAGTAGTTTCCCTTGATTCTGAGCTCATGAACAGAAAAAAACTCCACCTCGATTTTGAACGCAAAAAATGAAAAATAAGTTACCCATCGCTTTTGTACCGAAAGGGGGGGGACATTCTCTTGAATTTTAATCTCTAATAAGGAATCAAAAAACCCCATCAAGATTTCACCTTTAAACGAGAAAGAAAGATTACCCCTTGCAATCTGCGATTTTGACTGTTAAAAGTTCCCTTCGATTCTTAGTATATATATATATATACATATATATATATATATATATATATATATATATATATAATCATAAATTACGGTATATAATATTGATTCTTTATTTAAGAGGACCTTCGATTATTAGGCAGTGAATGTATCATTTAGCCTAGACAACGTGAATAGGATGAACAATTAGAGAAAATGATGCTTCTGCAGGAATCGAACCTGCGACTGATGGGGTAGCTGCTTATATATATATATATATATATATATATATATATATATATATATATATATATATATATATATATATATATATATATATATAGATATATTGAGAAATGGATGTATATGATCTGACAGAATGATTATGATTTGCGTTATATAATATAGAAACTGTTATTTGAATTGAAATAATCTCCTGTCATAACACCGTTGATGTTCTCTTAGCATATATATATATATATATATATATATATATATATATATATATATATATATATATATATAAGGATTTGCTTGGCAAACATGTATATGTTTTTGTCATGTTTAAGCTCTTTCAGACGAATGAATTGGTGCATTTTAGATTCCTTTTTAGTATATTTTTAAAGGGGTGTCTATTGTGTCTAGATTGCAGGATTTTCGTTTTATTCCATTTATACATCTTTTTTTTAGATCAGTTGTTGGAAATTGAATATTTTACAAGTAAAAGCCAACTTAGGGAAATATTCATCCAATTGATAGAAAAACACTTCCCCCCGAACAACCATCTATTCAACAAGAAAAAAACTGAAAATTAGCTATACCTGTACGGATAATTTTAATAGTTTCATAAAAAAACATAACAATAAAGTAATGAGAAATAATGATAAATGAGAATGCATAAATAAACCAGATTCCAATTGTGCATACAGAAACGGATGCCCCTTGCAATACAAATGTCACAACTCGAATAATGTATACTTAGCTGGAATATCACCCCAAGAGAAACCCCTAGAAATGAAATATAATGTAGGAATATCAAAAACACTCTTTAAATCAAGATTAGTCAATCATATATCTCTCTGAGAAGGAACATACCACAATGAGCTGGTGGTTTAACAATATACTGAAAACGAAAATGCCTTCACAAAATCATCCTAATTTATGATTGATAACTACTGATTAGCACAAGATCCCCACTAAATGAAACAGAAAAAAAAACATAACTAGCAATGACCCACCAATAAACAAAAAAAAAAGGAAAGATATATGGGTAAAATAAGAGGAAGATCCTATGACATAAAAAAAATAAACAATCACCCAATATCCTAAACAGGAATCTAAAATGAACCGAATCATTCGCCTGAAGAATCCCACACTGGACAAAGACATAAATGTGTTCATGTAGCGAATCCTTACATCATCAAAATCTGTGGTATGTTTTAACAACATTGAATGTATCAAACACTTCATGAAGCTTAAACTATTCTTATATATATATATATATATATATATATATATATATATATATATATATATATCAACTGACTTTTGTTTATTGCTCTTATATCATTTGGTTATGATTGTGTTATAAACTCCTTGCTTTGAATGTTTCGTAGATTTCTTCAAAATGGATTCCTGCTATTTATTCATTACTTACTTTTCCAATTTTGAGGCTGTGTTACGTAATAAATCTTATGGAAATGTATACTGTATACTTTATTCTTATCGGATCACTGTAACCCTACAAATTGCTCGCCAGACCAACCAGACAAGCTGGCTACGGATTTTTCTCTTTCTGTTCGTCTGTGTGTTTGTGTGTTTGGTTACATATTGGGGGATATATCCTCGAAAATCATCTAAAATCATCTAAAAACCTTTTGTAAGTACTTTCTGGGGCTGTTATGAAGATTTTTGACCAAAAATGCCCAAATCTTGAGCGGGTACAGTATGAAAAATCACAATATTTATTTTAGATAATTTTAGATAATCTTTTAAATGATCAGTTCAACAACTCGGGTAGGCTACCGTGATTCATATGTGCGAGGTGCAGATATCATTCTTATTATTAGATTTTACATAACATTATGGTATTATTTACCAATTATTATTAACAAGCTGGCAATCGAAGTAAGAGGATATAAACAACTCACCTTCTTGATGTAGAAAATCAATAAAGATACTTTCTTCGCTATAAGAGAGACTTTGATCTCATTGAAGAATTACTAGTATATAGTGGGAACTTCTAAGGTTGACTGAACATGGTCATCTGAGTAGGAGGAAGGCACAAATGGATAATTTCGAGGGAGGAGGACAAAAACATATCCTGGTGTCAGTTGCAAGGTAATTTGACCGCAAAAAAAAAAAAAACTCCCCCGCATCATACCCTCAAGAGTGAAAAAAAGAATTTACTGTCCATTTTAACACAGGAAAGAGAAAAATATTTCCGCTCTTTTATTCCTAAAAATCAAAAATATATGCTCTTACTTTCGAGCATCAGAGGGGAAGAGAAATGTCCCCCTCACTTTTGATCCCTAAAGAGTAAAAAAAGTTTCCTCTCCGTCTTTGGCCCCAAAAGGAGAAAAATGTTCAACTTACTTTTGTCTACTCCCCCCACAAAAAAAATTAAAAAAAATTCTGAACACAATATCCTTCCAGGTAAAGAAACTCTCCAAATAAGTGAGTTCAGGATATGAAGTAAGGTGAAAAACCAAACTTAAAAAAATGTTGTCAGTGTATCTAATAAAGCAAGAAACCAACTTCCTGATAAAAGTGTGATCAGAACAAAAGTTCTCTGATGATGTCATAATATATTCTCACGAAATCAGAGTGCTCGATTTTGACGTCATACAAAGTGAACATAAAATGAGGGTCTAGTTCCACATTACAGTCAAATCGTGAATTCAACCCCGTGCCTCAAAACATAATGTAACAGTTGAAAATCTTCTAGTAAACCATTAAATACCGCAAAAAATTCAAATAAGAGTGTTCAGAAAATGAGGTAAGGTAAAAAAAAAACAAACTTTAAATGTTGTCACGGTATGAAATAAGATAAGAAACCAACTTCCAAATAATGATGTCATAAAATACTATCACGAAATCAAAATGTTCGAATTCGACGTCATACCAAGTAAACACAAAATAAGGGTCTTGTTCCACATAATGGTTATATCGTAAATTGAACCTACTCCCAAAACACAATGTAACAGTTGAAAATAATCCTGTAGAGCATTTAGGAGTGGAGATAGCGCCGGAAAAAAACTCTGTCAACCATTTGCTGTTTTAGGTGGGTTGCAGTCACACACAGCCACACATATAGATACATACACACACATACATACCTTACTTATTTACATGCATACAGAGAGAAACTATTTTTATAATGCTAATGCTTTTCCAGAGACGCCTTCCATTAATTGTTCCAGGCGCAATTTAACCTAATTAGGACTCTTTTTTTATTTGAAAAAAATTATTCCCTTTTTAAAAAATAATCATAATCACTTTTTTTTTATCACAATTATATTTCTTCCTTTGTTGGATATTAATTGTGATGGACTTAATTACCATTATTGTTGGTCTATTTAAATTGTAATGTGAAGTGAATTACTTGTCTGAATTTTGCCAGACGAGGTGTATTAATAATTGTGTATGAATGGTTCGGACTAATTCCCTTGCCTTTGTGGTTTTGTTTTCTCATAATATTTCGGTCGGGTGCCCAACACCCCGCCTTCAGATGCAGGAATCGGAGGTGATATGTATGAAAGGGGAAGCGCATGCTCTCTAAGAACAAAATTCGACAACATCCCAGAACACAACAGACAATAGAGGAAGGCCTGAGCATACATAGACGAAACCCTGTGAAAAATAAATACGTCTGTCTGTGTGTGTCACTACTCCTCTCTGTCTGTCTGTGTCACTACTCCTCTCTGTCTGTCTGCCTGTCTCTACGGATGTATATATGTGTGTGTGTGTGTGTGTTATTAAGAAATGGATGAAACATGGAACCTAACCAAGAGACAGTCCTACAAACCAAGAAGCATGCAACGTGCGCATGAGAGAATCATGCTCAACCTTACATGGAGAGATCACAAGACAGCACAGTATATTAGGAAGAAAACGGGAGTCTGAGACATCATAGAAACTATTAAAAAAACTCAAATGGCAATGGGCCGGCCATGTTGCAAGAATGAAATACAACCGATGGAAATCACGACTTACAACGTGGACCGCCAGAGATCACACGGGAAACTGGAGCCGACAGAACACAAGATGGAGAGATGAACTTGACAAATTCAGGAACGACTGGACCCGCGATGCACATGATAGAGAAGGGTGGCGAATCGTGGGGAAGGTTCATGTCCAACGACGGACGTTAAAAAAACTGATGATGATGATAATAATATGATCCGACAGAATGATAATCTATTGCGTTATATCACATTAAAACTCTTCTTTTTTTTTCAAAGATCACCCGTTATTACACGGTGAATGTATCATTTGGCCTAGACAACTTAGGTAGAATAGGCAATTGATAATTATGTTATTAAGAATATATTATCTTACGGAATGGTTATGAATCGCGCTACATTTTATCAAAACTCTAATTTGAGATGATCTCCCATTATTAAAGTAATGAAATATAATATAACATAATTTAAAATCAATCTGTCGGGTCATATATCCATTTCTTGATAACATAATTGTGGCGTTGAAAGAAACAAATAGAGCAGAAATTGGCCGTGAATAAGCTAAATGAGAATTTGGAATTGAAACACTTATTTGGGCCTTGGCATTACCGGTGGTTGTTCAGCTCAATGGTAAGAGCAAGGTTACGTTACCCTATTGGTCCCTGGTTTGATTCCTGTAGCAACCTCTTTTCCTTCAATTGCTAATTCAACTAACATTGACTAGGCTAAATGATACATTTATCGTGTAATGACTGGAGATCATTTGAAACAAAAGTTTCAATATAGTATAACGCAATCTATAATCATACATATATATATATATATATATATATATATATATATATATATATATATATATATTGTGTCATCCACAGATAGCTGTTTCATTGTATTACAACTCTTCAGTGTGGCTATACACAAACCATTATCCCAGTACCACGAGGTAGGATTGAAACCTTTGCTTTAGACCCGAGGGCCGGTAGAATACTGGGCGGTCAGTAAGGTTGAATTTAAGCAATATATGCATTTTACGTATAAATTCCCCGGCCTCTATTCCAATGGAAGAGCATTGCATAAGCTTACAATGAACGAGATACATCCCTTAAAGAGTGCTCAACCCTGAATAGGGGAGCATTATATATATATATATATATATATATATATATATATATATATATATATATATATATATATATATATATATATATCGAATGCTTTCCAACTGTTTTAATTTGCTTTTGTGATCTTCTGAATAGACATATATTGAAAAGCAAATTGTCAATATACTAAAAGCTTAAAATATACAATGAATGCACACCACCAGGTGAGGCTTACAGATGCAAAACATGCAAATCAACAAAAGGAACGGAGGACCAGCCTACAATCTCACAGAGATCCGTGGAAAGAGCAACGCTAGGGATAAATGAGGAAAAGAAGAAGACCAACATGGATCAGAGTGGTTACTACAATGAAGGTTGTTATGCAAATAATCAATCAGCAAAAATTGAGATGGACTGGTCACCCATTGATAAGATTGATGCCCTTGGACAGTAAACGTAGTAATAAGACTAGACACAAGATGGAGGGATGAGATAGAAAGGTTTGCTGATAAGACATGGCATTGGTCAACGCAGTCCTGATCGTCATTAAATGAAAAGGGAAAAGCCCCGGTCCAGTCGTGAACTTATAATATCTGCATTGTTACACACTTCTTCAAGTTATCAAGTGAGTTATCATAAAAATCAGTTTAAGATATTAAATATGCCCTGTTTTGCACGTTACATTCTCATCAGCATCTTAGATTTGAATTTTAGATGTTTATATATTACGATTAATAGAAATATATCAAGAATGGGCTTGTATTTTACAGTATCATTAAGTGCTAAGTTATTAACTTCGAGGTTAGGAAGGTTCATATATCTATGATACATAAAAGTAATGTATTATATAAATCTACAAATCTGTAATGTTTATGCAAGTAAAGATCACTTTCATTAATTAGCGGCATCGTTTATTTTTTAGTCATTAAAATTACTGTCTGATGAGTAATTATCTACATTTTTAATACAAACTTTTCTTCTATGTCTACATTGAGATACTGATTCGTTTTTTGTTCAAAAGTAGTTTATCGTTAGCAAAATCAATGATAACTTTTTCTTTCAAACAGATATGTCGTCTTGTGCTGTTGCAAACGGACAAAGTGGTTAAAATTCCAGATATATTGGGATTAAGATGTACAATTTTGTATTCTTCATTATCGAAAGATCGTTTATGGTTATTTAATTTGATTTTGAAGCTGGTTTTTGTTACCCCTGTTTTGAATATTGATTTATTGGGGTTTTCTATGATATTCATAACGGCTTTATAAATCGGATTCAATGCTTAATTTTCACAATCATCAGAGACAGTTTTGAATTAAATGTCAATGGGCTTCATTTCTCTGTGAACAAATTTTAAAGTAAATATTTCTTAGTGATTACAAGACATTAAAAAAAAAATCTGGATGTGATTCGTCTCCTGTTTTTGAAGTGGAATAATTTGAATTAAAAACTGTCAACATTGGTTCCTTCAGTTTTTGGTCGTTCTGGCTGGCCGGCTAAGTATGTATGTATGTACGTACGTAAGTATGTACGTATCACACGTACAGACCACACTAATAGAGCTAAAGGACTGAAAGTTCCAATAGTTACTACTACTTATGTCCAGAAAAATACCATTTTATTATTTGAAAATTCATTCTAAATAGGTTTTGTTCTTCACTATGTTTTATTTACTCTTCATTATATATCAAATAGACCCAGCTTAAGAAATGTAATAATATGTATTTATTGAATACAATTCCATTTTATACTTTTCATTACTTATTTCATATTTTAAGTATATACCGACTCATCTCTGGTCTTAAGCTTATTGTATAAATGGTCTGGTTCTGTATTAATCTTCATTAAGTATTCAAAAAAAGAAAAAAAAAGGAAAAAAAGGACATGTACAGATTTTTAAGTGAGTTACAACCTTATAATCATAGAGTTGTTACTCTTTTTAATGTGTCTCCCCTGGATATTTCCTTAGTTAAAAACGTCACACATTTTCAATGGAATAAGGACAAAACAGCCGCCTTAGAAATATGCTTAGCAAGCTCGTCTTGTGGAAAAATATGCTAGAACAGTGCACTCCACCCTCACTGAGTGTCCCATCACAGAGGCCATGTGCCAGGCTAATGTGAGTTCAGAAAAGGGTGATTAGCGTATAACGATGTTGAGTAAACTTCGTCTCATTATAGCGCGCGTAAGTGCTAGTGATTTTAACCCTCATTGAGTGACTTAATCTTTATGACTCCTATGTGGCTGAGATTGTTGCAACTTTCGGTGTCAGTGGTTGGTATTAGGTACATAGTGGGACCGAACTCATTACGCAAGCGAATTGATGAGAAGAAAAAAAACAAGCATGTTATTACATTACTATGCAGTCGGTTAACTTTGTCCATTGCTCTGTGGTAGGTACCCCTTGCAGTAAACATATAAACTAACATTATGATTAATTCTGACTACAGCCATGCGTTAATTTAAGTCCGGGTTACGTTTTAATTGTATGGACGTAAGTCGATCTAGGTGTAAGTCGGTTAACCCATAGAATTGCAGTACCTGATATTCTAGTAACCCACAATTAATGATCAAGTGCCCATGGGGAATTTCTGTGACCAGACGTTTTTATCACTACTTAACACAGGCTGTCAGCTTTTGAAAAGTGTGGCCGGAGATAAAGAATAAGCTGGATAATAAGTTGCCATCACAGTCAATAACTGAACACCCTTAGCGTGTAAAATTTGAAGTCATGTAAAAAAAAATCATTATAAAATGAATATGGTCAGAATAAACTCAATCTATGACATCACTGGCTTCATTTTACAAGGGGTCTAATAGAGTGCTAGCGCCGATTTTAAAGTCTGTAGACAAAACGGTATGGTCTGGAGCGTTAGAACAAACAAAAGAGCAAACTAACAAACTCGTAAACAAACAACGCATACAAATGAACACTCACTCGCATGGATGAGGATAAAACCCTTTGCTATCTTCGATGACTACTGTTGTTCAATATCATGTAGTGATCCTAATTTGATGGAAAACATATATATATATATATATATATATATATATATATATATATATATATATATATATATATATATATATATATATATAATTATGTATATATATAAGATTTTATTGAAATAAAAATAACTAGATTAAATACTTTAGTTAAACATACCACAAATACATAAGCACAGTCTTCCTTTCTCACTCTCCTTCTCTCATTTGTCTATTAATCTGAAAAGACAAACTGGGAACAGAATACAACTAAGAATTCGCCGATGGCTGAATATTTCTCCTTGAATTGCCGAAAAAAGTTGCCATGAACAAGTTCTTCTTTTTGCCATAAATGGCCGGAATTACCAGATAACAACAAGAAGTCTGAGAAAACAAGAACCCCAATTTATTCAGGGGAAGCCTAGAGATTACTGGACAGGCTGGCGTTAAATTCCTTTGACAAACAACAGGTGTATATAACAAAGCAACGGCTCAATTAAAAGTTACGTACCCCGATAACCAACTCAGACTTACTCACTGGAAAGACTTTACATTCACTTAATATAACACAAAATCATTTCTCTTATATGTTCATAATTCGGGTTCCTCAAATCTAATCCGAACTGGCCTCTTCTCTTCCTTTCTTAACCCAATCGAATGTATTAACATATCCACTGCATGTATTTCATTTACATTCTCCATTTGTGCATTAAACGTATCTCTCATTTTTCACTTCTAAGTATTCGTATGTGTCTTTTTACTCCATTTGATATCTGCGTCCACATTTGTACCTGGTGCGCATGTTCCCAATACATCTCCCTTCCTCCATCAACTTTTCCACTGATGCCCACGTGTTCCCAATACATCTCCCTTCCTCCATCAACTTTTCCACTGATGCCCACATGTTCCCAATACATCTCCCTTCCTCCATCAACTTTTCCACTGATGCCCACGTGGGTCTACTAATACAGCGGACGCCCACCCTTCGACGAGAACAATTAGAACTATCCAGAACCATAATTTCTACAAACCGTTTACCTTCTAACCTGAATACTCCCACACTATAAATCCTATCTTCATGCAACAATGATACTTATACAAAGAACAAAAAACAAAAACACAATTTCATCAAATAAAAATAAAAATGATACAAGATAATGACTTTCATAATTAGAAGTGGAAACGACATGGAGAATCCAATACCGCTATGTAAATTCACAGCAATGCTGAAAACATAATTAAACAAATTATAATTGTAAAACTAGCAAATCATGATTGAAAATATCTTTAAATTAAAAGAAGAATGATTCAGTTTTGTATTATATTTTTCTAATGAAAAAACTATGCTAGTTTCTTCATGTTTCAATAATTCACAGTTCGAAGCGACAAAGTTCTACGGTACACCAGAGATGTACCTGAAAGACACAACAAGGATTTTGCTTGAATCTGAGAATTGCTCAATGTGAATTGACGAGGAGAGCAAAAGTGAATAATGTAATTTCAATCAAAACAACTTATCCGATCATAATTAGATAAAATCACATGCACAAGTTCACGTACAATTCTATCAGTCTATTTAAGAGATGATTTCTGCCATCATTTTTCGTTACTTTTAGCCGTTAAAGTAAATTGCTTGAATCCTGTTTTAACAAATAACTGCTTCTATATTCTAAATTTTAGGATTGAAGTAAATTGAGCAAATCTGGAACGAAGAGTTATTTTTTGGCCTTTTCATCCCCATTTAGTTTGATTTCCACCTCTGGCTGTAATTATTGAACTAGATGATTCCGTAATTCAGGTTTCATTTTTAGTAGTTGGAGTAAATTTCGCGAATCCGGTTTTAACAAATAAGAGCTTCTTTATTCAGAATTTTTGTACTCTAGTAAATGGTGTAAATCTGGAATAAAAAGTTGTTTTTTGCTTTTTGTTATTTTTTCTTTTTTACTCGAATTTCCTTGATTTACTTTCCACCATTAAAGTAAATCACAAGAATCTAGATCAAGTATATCAATGTTTCTTTATTCCTATTTTCTGAATTTATTTTCGGTCGTTTAAAGTAAATCTGATGAATCAGGACTATAAAGTCACTGCTTTTTTTTTTATTCCGATGTTATGGAATAAATCAGATTAATCCAGTCTAAATAAATCGTCATCATCTATAGCCTTTTATCGCCCGTCGTTAGACATAAACCTTCCTCAAGATTCGCCAGACCTCACTTTCATGGGCATCACGGAGCCAATACTTTCTTAACATGTCTAGTTTGTCTTGCCATCTTATATTCTGCCGGTCTCTGTTTCGTATTTGATCTCTGGGGACCAATCTTGTGTTTTGTGGAATCCAGCGGTTGTCTGACATTCTTGTAACTTGACCAGCCAATTGCCATTTGAGTTTTCTAATGTATTCTATGATGTCTAAGACTCCTTCTTTCCCCTGATATACTGAACTCTCTTGTGATCTCTCCATGTGATTTTGAGCATGATTCTCTTATGTGCATGTTGCATGTTTCTCAGTTTGAGAGTCAGTCTTTTGGTTACGCTCTATTCTTCAGCTCCATAGGTGACTATCGGGAGGATACATTGGTTGTATGCTGTTCTGTTTAGGACTTACGGGATTTTCTTGTCCTTGCAGGTTGAGCTTGCTCTACCGAAGGCTTATCAGCCAAGTATGATTCTTCCCCGGATTTTTCCTTTTGATAACTTTATGAAGATTTGTTGTCCTCAATAGATGTACTGATCTACTTTCTCAAGCTTTGTGTTTTTGATTTTGATCGTTATATGTCTATTTCCGACATGTATGTTGTACATGACCTTTGTTTTTGCTGAAGTTCATATAAAGGCCAACTTTCTTTCTTTTTTTCATTCATTTCTTCTAGCCTTAGTTGGAAGTCCTGAAAGTTCTTAGCAAAAACAACGATGTCGTCTGCAAGTCTATGCTGATTCCTTTATTTTCCCTTATCTAGGCTTCTGAAGATCATCTCGAGGCAGGTTGTAAAGAGTTTGGGTGAGCTGGTATCACAATGTATTACGCTTTTTAGAAGGGTTTTGAGTCTTTATGAAGCCTTATAAAGGGGCTGCTGTGACAGTATGTAGGTTGGAATACTCTGACATGGGTTCTACACCTTGTAGAGTGATAACATCGATGACCTTGCCGAATTTATGGGTTAGCTTTCAACTGCCAAAGTAAATCGCGTGAATTCAGAATTAAGTGTAACTGTTTCATTATTTCATAATCCCAGATTAGGTTTAATGGCCGGAAAATAGATCGGCTAAAGTTTTGCAATAAAAAGGAATCAAAAACTGAAGAAACTTGTCAAAAATGATTATTAAACATATGCAATTATGAAAATATTCCATTTCAGAATCTTAAAACAAGCACTTTAACTAGAATCTGTAAAAACTTGAAGAATATTTACGTTGATTCTTGCTTTGAATCTGATCGATATTCAGGATTCGCTTTATTTGCAATTCTGATGGGACATTCATCAGTTGTGGAGGCGTTTATTGAAAATCAACTGGATTAATTACGCATCAACCAAAAGGATTTGGGGTTTAGGTCAACTTTTCTTAGAAAATTTTCAAGTGGGGGACTCACACCGAGAAGATCTCTTTGTCCAAGCTACCTGTAATTTCCACAGTTGCTTTTATCGTGATTGATTGCCTTAAAAAGCAATTTTTATCAAATTTGGTCCACAATTTTTTTTAGTTCTTTTTTTTGTTTCAAATTTTAGGTAATTTTTAGTACGTTTGAATGAACATATTTGGTACTTTTGTAAACGATAGAGATTTGAAAATTGAATATATCATTCAAACATATATGTAGATTATCTATTTAGAGAGAGATTCTACAAAAAGTAACATTTAAAAAAAAAAAAGAAATGAAGATAAAAACTTTGAATTCTTTCAAAAACATTTTTTAGGAAGAAAAATACTTCTAAAAAGGTAATCAGAGTAATGTCTTGCCGACACATTTCCCTATAAAATGGCGTTTGTTTCATGGAAATCGGTTAATAAATAAGGGAGATCAGCACATATGAATTTGAAAAAATAATTTCGAAAAAATCGAGGTCAAAGTTTTTATAGCCGAAGAATCTCATAAATGATATTACAGTCATTTATTCTACATTATACAAAAAAATGTACATTATTCATATTTTGCATTCAATATTTATTTAATATTATTACGGTGTCTACCGGTGTCTTACTGTATATTATACCCTATGTATAAACGGCGCCAAGCGTAAAATATCTTTCCCAAATGCTTTTTTATGATACACCATTCGAAAAAAACATCGATTAATCTATAAAATGATATAAAAAAAAAACAGAAAGGTAAAATATTGATGAAATTAGGTGTGAATCGCGGATATGCCAGTAGCCAAACGGTTGGCAGCACCCAAAATTGAATCGGCTAGACAATTTGCCTTCAGTTCGTGCTAATGCCTTTAGGAAAGGCATGAATTTATGTTTTCTTTTTAACCAGCAATAGGTAAAATAGCTGGTGAAGTGAGTAACGTAGCTCCGGGCATTTTTCGACCCTGAGTCTACTTCCATGTATTGCAAATGTTGCACCAGAGAGCAGTAAAAAAGAAAAGACAACTTGTTGAATGTAATATTGAAAATATGTGTAATTATGGAAATACTTCATCTCAGAATTTCGAAACATTTGAAGCACCATTTTAACTTTCATATCTGAATGACACTCATATCTATTTGAATATTAGAAATTGTCATCAAAAACTGTCACAAAATCTATCAACATAGGTTTCTTGAGTTTTTAAAGTGGTCTGTCTATCTAGCTGACTGTCTATTTATGTAGGCATCACGCTTTCAAGCTACACCAATGGAGCTAGAGGGCTGAAGACTTGAACAGTCACTACTTACTTACTAGTAACTACATGATTAGAAAAATTTTTTTGTTTTTTTATTTTCTCTCCAATAATAGGTTTGCATTGGGGGGGTTCAATTTACAATGTAAGTTCCGGCTAAATTGATTTGTGTCCGGATGCTTTCGTTCTTGTTCATTTTTTTTGAAAATTTGAACTTTTCAGTGATCCAACTAAAGGTGGGGGGAGGAACTTATTCATTGATCATAGTTTTTCCAATATTTTTACTGATCATTCATAGCGAGGTAATGCTGCCAAAGGAGTTGGTCACGTGTCAGTTTCTATTTCTATATTTTATTCTAACTTTAAAGGATATTTTTGGCTTGTCACTCAATATACACCGTTACGTGACCAAAGTCTCTTGTCAGCATGCCGTGTTGGGGTTGGTCAAATGAAACATAGGGGTGATCAATGAATAATCTACTTCTCTCTCCTTTTGTTGTGTAGAAATCACTAAAAAGACTAAATATTCAAAAAGAAAAAAAACAAAACAAATAAAACAAGCAGATCCAAAATAAGGACCAATTTAGCATAAATTTACATTGCAAACTGACCTTCACTTGAAAGCCTATTGGAGGGAGAATTGGATTTGTATATATGATAAGGATAAATGTTTTTCAGTCTTCTAGCCCCATTGGTGCAGCCTGAACACGTGATACATACATAGCAAGCTAACCAGTTACACTTACTTGAAAACTGACGAAACCTTTTTCGACAGTTTAGGTGACAGTTTTGGTTTACATTTTCTAATAAATATGTTTTGAGTGCCATCTCCAGATCAAATTCAATCTAAGTATATCGAAACACCGACATGACAATCAAAGCAAAGAAAAACAGGTTTTAGTCGGAGTCAGAAGGAGAATAGATTGGCCAAAAAGTTTGTCTCTCAATAGAAGCCTTTACGTGACCAACGTCTTTTGACAGACCTTCACTTGAAAACCTATTGGAGGGAGAATTGAATTTGTATATATGATAAGGATGAATGTTTTTCAGTCTTCATCTAGGGTTTATTTATGAACCTGAAATGAAATTGTGCAGAAAATAATAAGGAAACAACATTTCTCTCGTAATAGAAATTCTCTGGGAGAAAAATGATTCATATCAATGTTGGAGTATTTCACTTGGACTGTAACTTTGTCCAAACTGTGTTATTACATGCGAAAAGCCAGAAAATTTCCTACGTTGTAATTTCAACAAAATTGAGAAAGCTGGAGAATCCTGGATCCACTCCAAAATATTATCAATTATTCTGTTGTCCATCCTGGTACATCCTTACAAAAAGTGTCATTGAAATTCATTGGGCACCTTTTGAGATATTGTGAGAACAATCAATCCAAAAAACATACCAATCAAAAAACAAAATTTATATCTGTTAACAATATCCTTTTAAAATAGTTTTTGTTTATGATAAACCATATCAGACCATAATAACATTTGTAAATTGCTTAGACAATTGATAAGGCAAAATTGTCATTAGTATCATCACAAACCCTTTGAGAGCCAACGGCAGTTTAATCAAACTTCAGGAAATAAATGGCTCGTCTAAATTGCGTTTATAAATATTGACAGTTGGTTTTCAGCCATTCGTAATAAAAAGCAATATGGCCGTTCAGATGGGAGATGAATCAAACATTTTTCTCCTAGAGAATTTCTATTACGAGAGAAATGTTGATTGTTTGTTATTTTCCGCACAATTTCATTTCAGGTTCATAAATAAACCCCAGAGGAATTTTTATGAGTTTTTTTTCGACGAGGACGGTCAACTCACAAAATTTCAAATATTCAGTTGAGTACAGAACAATGATTTACCGGCACTATTTTTCACTTCATCAAATAATTCTTTGTTAATTCGAGTTAAATACACGCGTGAAATAGCAAAAATACGAATCGCTAGAGACACCAATAACCTAGCATTGCAGTATATTATAATATTAACAATCATTTCTCTTTTTGTCTGTTGATTCTAGCTAAGTTAGGTTGTCTTGGTTGGACTCGGGTAGCGTTTTTCGAGCATACTAATGTCACATCCGGTAATGATTTAGGGTTGTACCGGTTGGCTGAGCAGTTGATACGAGGATACAGTGTCATTCACTCAATGGTCGAGACATGGTTATTGTCGACAGGCGGTGCTTGAGTCGTTGAATACTTCAGAGTCTACGATTTTTTTGTTATTATCGTGTTCAAGCAGTCTGGGCGTTGATGTGTGAACCAGACAACTTTCACTTCAGGACCGGAATGTGTAACCAAATTATGGACCACTAGTAGTATTTGGGTCTATTTAAACTTTCATTTTTTATTTTTTTAGATGGATACTAAGTGGCGAGCCTCTCTTTACACACACACACACACACACACACACACACTTGTGTGTGTGTGTCACTATGCATATGCCAATCTTTGCTTATTTATTATTCATAACTATCCAATGATATCTCTACAGATCTGGATAAAACGGCTCATGAAATCAGTGATAAGGAACATATGCATATATCTGTCTGCATGTGTGTATATGTGTGTGCATGTGGGTGTGCGTGTGTGTGTATGTGTGTGTGTGTGTGCGTGTGTTTGAGCAGATTTTCATTTGCTTGTGCGTAGGTATGTCTGCAAGTAAGCAATGGTATCCATCTTTCAAATTTCTCTAGCTTAACAATACTTATTAGTTTCAAATCTGTTTTCTCCCACCTTTTCAGCAACTTTAATTCACTCGTTCTATCCTACTTTCTTTATTGTTCAATATCTGTCTATCTGTCTATGTCTCTATGTATCTCTCTATCTATCTATCAGTCTATCTATCTCAGTATGTTCATCACTCAGTGAATCCTTTCATATCAATTACTCCTTCGATATATTTACTGTTAAATTGTTTGCTTCACCGAATCCTAACCGAAAAAAAGAAAAACATTGTTGACAATAACAGTCAACTTAAACATTATAAATGAAAGAAAAGGACGTAAATCAAAATGGATATTTAGCAAAAGCCATTTATTCAATGTTATGCCAACATACAAAGGTTAATAAAATAAAATAAAATTATTTGAAAGATACTTTGAACAAGGAATTGTTTATGTTAAGACGGAAAATAAAATAAAATAAAATGATTGAGAGCAAGTAAAAACAAGAAGAAAAAACTTTGGAAAAAATAGTGTTTATGAGAAAATGTTAATGTTAATGATATTCTAATGATTGGGTTTCTGTTCGTATGTTTGTGTGCGTGCCTTTACAGAGGGTCGGGAGAGGCAAAAAATGATTTTGACAACCATTTGCCTTCATCTTTTCTACTTACTATTTTATTAAATTTATCAGAATTTTAATTTGGAGTTATGCCAACATACGAACAGCTATCGTAGATCTTTATTGGAAAATTGAAAAAAAAATCAGCCGGATAATCCGGCTGGTCTGCATTTTGTTCACTGATTGAGGATCGTCAGTCTGGTCGAAACAGACATGCTTTTTGCTCGACCCCCCCCAGGACCTGCAACCAGGGCAATAGATCCTCCTTTAACCCCCTCTATTAAAGGCATGTCCATAAATATACGAACAGAAATCAATATATATATATATATATATATATATATATATATATATATAAAAGAACAATAATATATATATATAAACACACACACACACACACACACACACATATATATATATATATATATATATATATATATATATATACACTAGTCCATGATCTGTCTCTTCGCTGATGGTTACCATGATTGTATCACAACACGTCCAATATAAATGTCAAGATGTTGATGATTTTGTAATCCAAACGAATTCATCCCCTTGGGAAATATAAGGTACCTAATCTTCCATTCTCAATAAAGCAGCGAGCACCGCTTTATTGGACAACGTAGGCTGCAGACAGGCCAGCGTGGCGCCACAAGTTCTTCCTCCATTTGTTGAATCCGACCCCAGAATCAGGGCAATCACTTCCCTTCCCACACACTGCGATCGATGAGGAAAAATTCGTGTTCTGCGTGACTTAGCATCCCTGGTTCTGCAACAGGCGAGGAGTCCTCTCCATAATCCACGTCTGCAAGACCAAGCCGTGATAAAGTCTGTCTTGCTATTTCCTTTATTTATACATCAACCTACCTCTAGACTCACATTCATCCAAACTGATATTTTTCTGCAGGTAAAATATAGGTTAAAACCCAGCCATTCCAAAATGGAATTGGTGAGATGTAATTTTGATTTACTTTTCCAAATGTCCTCTCCGTGGTAGAACGAAGCCTAACATTCAACGACCTTTGCTGGCCTGACAACAAAAAATAGCAGAAACCTTTCCGCTTCATTTTTGACTTTTCATCCCGGTTTAACCTCTCAACCAATTCACGGCCTCTTCACAAAAACTCGACGAGTAGAAAGATTCTCGTTCGCCGTATGAACATTGTAACGAAGCACTTGAACACAGGCTTGCACAGACGAACCGACAGACGTACACTCACATACACGCATGCACATATAAACACACACACGCGCACTCGCTGGCATTCACTTCTATATATTCAATTGTTATAATGAACAGTGTGAATTTCTTTGTTCGCTGTCCGAAAAATGGGACTCTTTCACTCAGGTGTAAGGCCTTGGCTGATTATAATTGGATTGTCTCTTGAAAGACGAGACACTTTAACTCTTAAAAGATCATCTCATAGAAATTCACATGAATCCGTCAATCTTTTCTCTAGTATTTACTTGTAAATATGTAAGTATAAAAGGAGACTCAGATTCCTAAGGAATATGCATATATATATATATATATATATATATATATATATATATATATATATATATATATATATATATATATATATATGTGACCGTGTTATATTTCCACTTATAATTAATGTGAAAATAAATGTTGGTACATAGCTTTAGATACGAAACTTGAAAGCTAGCCACATATTTAATGACGTCATTTCCTTCAGCTCCCAACCATAAAAGTCCCCCCGTAAATCATTTCTCATTCCAGCCCCAGCCTTTCTATAGATCGATTATTCCCTCCTCATCTTTCTTTATCTCTCCTTACTTCTGGAGATACGCATGGATCCAAACTCCCGTTTAGAAATGTTCACTCCGGACCGAGCGATGTGAGAATCTGTGAAGGCTTTCTGGCCTCACAGCGCTGCCCAACGCTCATCTCATTTGCCCCGTTAGGTTCTCACGCTTAAAACAGAACCGACTGCTTTTTAATAATCTATCTTGCCCAAATATATCACTCATTATCAAAGGCATCACTAATCAGACTGGATCGATAGAAACCAAACGATCGTAGATCTGTTGTGTCACGGGTTTCCCTTACTAATCATAGTATGTCTCCTATATTACGTCATCGTGTACCATAAACTGCGTTATATTACTTTGAAACTCTATTTGAAATGGTCTTCTGTTATTACACAGTTAATAACTCATTTGGCCTAGGCAGCATAAATGACATAAACAATAATGTAAAGGCCAAAATGACTGAAAATTCTCATTTTGTTCATCATGAACTAATGAAATCAATGTGTCCGAATACCTTTATCGCACTGTTACTTTTGTTTATATTTTCTTCTATATCATATACTTTGAAATTAGAATTTTCCATCATCATCATCATCATCATCATCCTTTTAGTGTCCGTTGTTGGATGGACACTGACTTTTCTCAAGATTCGCCTGACCACTCTATCTAGGGCGAGGCGGAGACTATATCTTCTTGACTTGTGTAATTCTTCACGCCATCTTATGAACTCTGAGGAACCACGTTTTGCGTTGCGATGTCCAGCGATTGTCTGCCATTATTGCAAAAAGACCAGCCTATTGCCAATCGTGTCTTCTGATGGATTCTATGATATTTCTATCTTTCATTATATTGAGTTGTCTTGTGGTCTCTCCATGAGATGTTGAGAATGATTCTCTTCGTTGCACGTCGCATGGTTTCAAGTTTGGGTCAATATTTTGGTTAGGTTCCATGTTTCTGCTCCATAAGTAATTATCGGGGGGATGCATTGGTTGTATACCCTTCTTTTTTAGACTCGTGGGATTTTCTTGTTCTTGAAAGTTGAACTGGCTCTATCAAAAGCTTGCCAACCCAGAATGATTCTTCGCT
>OY735205.1:28047690-28072690 GCA_963457665.1 Thysanoteuthis rhombus | reverse complement strand
TGTTTATGTGTCCTGAGATCAGTCTATTTTGGAAAAAGGAAGTTAGTAAAATGGCACTGGTGATAACAGTGCTACTTTAATTAGTTATGTTGTTGTAAACTGCGTTGGTCCAGGCCAGATCTTGACTTATTTGAGAGAGTACTATGAAGATTGAGATCGCAATCGCCGTTAGCGGATGGGATTCAAGTATTAGCACGCGATTGTCGAATTCCGTCGGGACGTACTCTTCTAGATCTGCTGATGACATATAATGGTTAACTTCGTGATCAAGCTTCTACACATTGAATAAGATATCTCTGAGCAATAAATTTGCGTTTTAGGAAAACATTAAATTAAATTTATACAAAGAAGACCCCCCCCCAAAAAACAAATGCTATGTCCCATATTGCCAAAATATTTTTATATCAAACTTTTCAAACATTATTCTCTTTTTTCGGCAAAAGCACCAAAAAATCTGACAACACGACTGATCTGAAACCGAACTAAGATGAAATGCCAGAATGACGTTCGGGTGAAAGGTTAAACTGTTTTGATTCTCTAAGATCAAATTTCTGTTAAAATTCAGCCCGAAATCATTCCGCAAATTGATTTTCTGGTCAGTGAGGAAAGAAAATGCAATTTAAACTTTTTTTTGCGTCTTTCCGTACGTCAAAATTATGAACGTTAGCTTTTCGTTGGAAATACCGAAAACGCTCCTTATTTATTTTCTCTTCTAAACAATAGTTTAGTGATGTTAGAATCTATATATATGAATTAATTTCTTTTACAAAGTTATGTGCAGCTTGTTTAAACTTATGAACGTGAAAAAAACCCCTCAAAAAACAACAAAGATGAAATTATTCGGACTGTTGGTTTCGTTTTTCTTGTTATCCTTTTTTGTTCTAACAAAGTTCGTGGTACGCCATTCAACAGTCGTTATCAAGTTAACAAAGAGCATGAAAAGAGTGAGAAAAGGGACCCTCTCTGTTTCCAATGAATAGAGCAAACAAGAAAATAATTTGCCTTCTGCTTCCTGCAAAAGCAAAATGGAATACACGTTTTTTGTTTTTTTTAGTATTGGTTAAGCTGTCCGATGAGGCACACAATTCAAGCTTGTGTGATCTCAAGATTAGGGAAAGTGAAGAAATAAATAAGACAGAGAGAAAATAGTCTGAAAATCATGGAATCTTGGAAACTAGATTTAACATCCGCCCTTACGGTCGAGATGAATTGCTGTCAAAAAATATAATTAAATTGATAGATAGATGGACAGAAATTTGAAAGCGTTTAATTTAAATTGTTTTTAAAATGTGATATTTTTGACTTTTACAGTTTTTCAACGATATCAGAAAAATGTGCGTGCATGTTCAAATGACAGAAAACGGACAACGTCAAACTAGCCCCTCTTCCGAAATACCTACTTTTTTAAGATGGGAATCGGTGTTTAAATTGATTTGCTTTTAAAAAGTGATATTCGTGACATTTAGATTTTTTCTTACGATCACAGGAAAATACCACTCAACAAAAAATAAATTAAAAAGTAGTCATGAAAAATATTTGTAAATTTTAGCATGAATTTACAATATAAGCAGAATTCCCTACTAGGAACATATCAGGGTAATCTTTAAGAGCCAATTTCCTGAAAAACCTTTTCCAGTGTGGCATTTGTGCAAACGGAAAAGTTCACATTGTATTGTTTTTTTTTGTAAGCTGCCGCATATATACAGACGGGCCAACGGACAAGTGAATTATGATAAGATGCTTCATATCTCGATGCTGGAAACAGTTTACAAGTTCGTCTCGTTTTCCTCTTTGCAACAGGTTATAAGTATTGAACAGGAATATTAAATTCACAGTATATACAATACATACAACATTGATGGAATCGATTTCAGAAGAGAGGTGAAACTCTTCCTTGCATATTAATCTGAACATGCATGATCAGAGTTATATAATCGAATTAGCTTATATATATATATATATATATATATATATATATATATATATATATATATATATATATATATATATATATTCATTGTAGTACTAATGTTTTTCACGAAAATCGAATATCCACTGTGCACCCTAAGAATCATAATAGACTTTATATTTCTTTGTTTTGTTGTTTAGTAAACTTCATTTTATACGATACAAGTTCAAATTGGTTTTGGGGAGTAGGGTTTGGAAAATTGTTTGTACTAGTTCAAGTAGTGAAATCCTGCTCACCTTGAAATGCAGCATTCGAAATCCTACCATTTTACTTTGGCTCGAACACCCATAACTGGGGCCTACAGTGAATTCAGGCTGTTCTTGGCAATCGATTATCTATCATACACCATAGCGATCATAAATTACTTCTCTATAGGCATATGTGCCTTCGTAAGCAAACCAGATTGTATGTTTCCCCCTGTATCAGAGAACAAGCAACATGTTTTGTTGAACAGGATAGGGAAACAGAGAATATTTTAATTTTTCTGAAACAAAAGACGAATAACAAAAAGACAAAAGAATAACTTGAATTTTTACGGCTTAAAATAAAATTTGGCACAATTCCCCCAGGGACTAGGGTTTTCTGATCGTTCGGTTCCCTACCGAATTATTATTTTTTTTTTTCGATATTTCTTTCCTTCGCATCCAAATTAGTTTTGTTCAGTTTTTTTTCTTTCTATCTTTCTCCGAAAACCTATCCACACCTGTGACCCTCGTGAGCGTTTCCTTTGTTTCTACTCACACAGCACTGACTTTCTTCCACCTGTGGCCTCTCCACAAAGTTATTCTGCTCTCTTCACAAAGCCCGACTACTTCCACGAGTTGCTTTCAAATCTATCGTTTATTTTAGATGTCTTCTTTGTTTATATATTTGTTGATCTCGTTGATGATGATGATGATGATGATGATGATGTTGCGTTCTTGTGTTCTTCTTGGTGAAAAATGTTAGTTTATATCTAAATAAACAATACAAAACTTCCAAGTAACGATAGTGGAATACGATACAACGTTGCATTGCACCAGATGAAATTAACTCAAGTTCATTTACAACGTACGTATCCAAAAAGATCTAGGACTAAAGAAAGTTTTGTGAAAATATGGTAGCGAGAGCATTGCCTGGGGCCTGTGCAAGAAACTTCATCGACTCAAGGAGGAAATTCCAAATATCTTTGTTCCAATCTTGGGAACATCATCACCATCATCACCATCATCATCATCATCATCATCATCATGAGTCTTTCAACATCCGTCGTTGGACATAGACCTTCTCCAGGATTCTCCACACTTCTCTATCATGGGAGTCGCGGAGCCAGTACTTTCTGAACTTGTCTAGCTCGTCTCTCCATCTAATATTCTGTCGGCCTCGGTTCCGCTGGTGATTTCGGGGTATCCATGTCGTGAGTCGTGATGTCCATCGGTTGTTCGCCATTCGTGCAACACGGCCAGCCCACTGCCATTTGAGCTTTTTAATGGATTCTATTATGTCCTTGACTCTTGTCGTTTCTCAGATGTACTGTGCTGTCTTGCAGTCTCTCCATGTGAGGCCCAGCATGATTTTCTCATGTGCACGTTGCATAGTTCTCAATTTGCGGATCTGTCTCTTGGTTAGGTTCCATGTTTCAGTTCCATAAGTGACTATTGGGACGATGCATTGGTTATACTCCTTTCTTTTTAGGTTTAATGGGATCTTCTTATTTTTGAAGGTTGAGCTTGCTCTGCCAAAGGCTTGCCATCCTAGTATGATTCTTTGCTTGATTTCTTCTTCTTTTGAGGGTCTCATGGAGCACAGAACCATAAATGCCTCCGATATTGTTTGTTTGTTTACTCTCACGTTTTCCTTGTCCGTTTCCCGAAAGGAATACACGCACACACACACACACACGTATGTATACATATATATATAAACCGGTTGTGGATCCGATTCCTGCGCAGTAGCCCCGTTTTCTTTGATTGTTATTCTAATTACGTTGTCTAGACCAAGTGATACATTCACCATGTAATAACGAGAGATCACGCAATTTATGATTATCCCCGTTGGATCATGTATCCATTTCTTCATTATATAATAGTCAGCGTTGAAAGAAACAAAGAGAGTAAAAATAGATAGTGAATGAACGAAATGAGAATTCGGAGTTAAATCAGTTATTTGGACCTTTGCATATATATATATATATATATATATATATATATATATATATATATATATATAGAGAGAGAGAGAGAGAGAGAGAGAGAGAGAAAGAGAGGTGGGGTACATTTGAGTGAATTGAGGCAAAAGAGTTGTATGTTTTTACTTTTTCTTTCGCGTTGGAGTATAAAAATTGCGGAAGAAATTTGAAGATAAAATGATAAACACATCCATCGGTCTCAGCCTCAGTCTCAGAGAGAGACAGTGTGTGAGAGTTAGAGGCAGCGAGTGGAAGATAGATGAATACGAAAAGAATAACAGAAGACGACTGATCGAAGGTTGGCGGGGAGGTTCTGGAACCGTCTGTGCAGGCGTTAACGTGTAGGAACATGTGTGTGCGTATGCGCTAAAGTTTGAAATGTCTCTTAGCAACAGATTCTTGCAATGTTTTGAATCATGTCAACTTCTGAGTCAACAAGAAAGACAGGAAGAAAAAGGCGAAAGAATGAAAGGAGGAAAGAAAGAGATAAAAGAGAAAGAAAGAAAATGAGTAAAGTATGAGAGGGAGGACAGAGAAAATGAAATGCTGTGGCAGGGGAGGGGGGTAGCTGGGACAATCGGTCCTGCAAAAAGATTGAAAGATGGGCATAACAACAACTACGTTATTCAAAAACCAGAGATTTCCTTGGGGCCTTTTCGAGCGTCCGCACGAAATAGTGTCGGAGAAGAATGACAGCTTCTTGTGCGTGGACACACACACACACACACACACACACACACACACACACACACACACACACACACACATACACACACACATACACAGATGCCGATACACTTGGACATATATACACGCACTTTGGCACACTTGCTCACTCACTTGGACACATATACACTCGTGAGCGTTCACACACGCCTGGAGTAGCACAGACATATATAAAACAGCGAATTTCACTCGGACATACAAACATACACAACCATTCACACAAACATACAAACAGACACACACTTAAACATGAATACACGCACAGACTCACTTGGGACATGTACGGATAGGCACAAAAGCGGACTCAGACACATGAACACACACATGCTCTCTCACATACGTATGTACACACTTGCATACAATAACGTACCCCCTGGGCACACACATACACTCGAGTACATACACTCACTTATACTTGCTCGAACGATTACGTTACAATACAAGTGCACATATAGCTGGACACTTGTATACATATACATATCGTCACACATACACATTCACTTGGTTGTACAGTCACATACATACTGATGTATATGCACGCATACTCACACTCATTCTGGGGCACACATTCGGGACCATATATAAATGAACATATATGTACAATTGCACACACTATTTTAGATACACACACATATGCACACACGGGCACCTATACTCATATGCATAAAGCACAAGAACGCACATATATATATATATATATATATATATATATATATATATATATATGTATATATATATATATGTATATATATATATATATATGTATATATATATATGTATATATATATATGTATATATATATATATATGTATATATATATATGTATATATATATATATATGTATATATATATATATATGTATATATATATATATATGTATATATATATATGTATATATATATATATATATATGTATATATATATATATATATATATATATGTATATATATATATATATATATATATATATATATATATATGTATATATATATATATATGTATATATATATATGTATATATATATATATATATATATATATATATATATATATATATATATATGTATATATATATATATATATATATATATATATATATATATATATATATATATATATATATATATATAATATATATATATATGTTGGCACCCACGTAGACGAGAATATGTATACGCCTCTACGTGCCCTTGTATAACCATGTTTATAATCATATTATGGATACACACTCTCATACAAGGATACAAATAAGCATTCTTTCACGTACACAGAGAAGAGCACACAGACATTGGCATATTGCCCGAGAAGAAAATTAAGAATGAAATGGTATTATGATTGCTATTGTATGAGAAACATTTTCTCCCAAACGTAATTTCACTCGCCGTGGAGACCCCAACCCGTCAAAGTATAGACTTCGCTCAATATATCCAGTGTTGCAAAGGCGTTCGCAACACGACTCAGAAATCACAACGCACAGGACTTAATTCACGCCACATGAAGAGAAATATCTACATCTATATTTCCTGAATGTATTTTACCGCTTGTGTAGACTTGTTAAGATATCCAGTTTACTACCAAAATTCAATTTCCATAATGTACAGAATGGATCCCTTCGTACTCTGAGATCAACACGCGTACATTTTCAGTTATTGTACTTGTTGACTGTCATATCACAGTCAGTGTTAATCAAATGTTGATTCTTGATTTATTCAAAACTATGTTGGTATTCATTCATTAACCATGATTGTACATTGGAGCATCTATCTTACCTAACAAGGTAGGAATCAGAGGCGCAGCTTAGAGAGAGAGAGAGAGAGAGAGAGAGAGAGAGAGAGAGAGAGAGAGAGAGAGAGAGAGAGAGAGAGAGAGAGAGAGTTAAGGGCTATTTCAATATATTCCTGTACCCCCTCTCCAGTGGAGAGGGTCCCAAAAGCTTTATAAATAGTCGTTCACTCGCTGCATTTCTACTGACATTGTACGATTATATATCTCACAAAACTTTAGAGGAGACCCCCCTCAAATTTCGAGACTCCGGATCTATGATACACCCTTTACAAAATGAGTTATTAAAATCTATTTAATTATTTCAGATGATTTTTTACATATTTTTGATCGCTGAAATCAAAAATTGAAACCAGCTTCTCCATCACATCCCTCTTAGCAAGAATCATGTTTTGTAATTTTAAGTTTTTGCATCATTTTGGACGATGAATATGGAAACATAGAGAAAACAGTTTCGGTGATTTCATTTGATATGACAATCTCTATGAGTTCCAGCCATATTCAGGTGTATCAATAAATACAATTGGTGTTTAAACATGGATTTTAATATTAAAAAGAACTACTTTCAAACACTGTCATTGCTACAAGTTATTCATATTCAGTGTACGAAATAATACGAAAACCTTATAATTGTAAAATAAAAACATTTTTGGAAAAAAATCTGATATTTTGGAGAGAAAGTCGTTCTCATTTATTAATTTAGCACCTCAAAATGATTGAAATCAGCTGAAATAATCAAAACAGTTTTTCAATGTACCCATATGTATAGTGCAAATTATGTGAAAACCTACAAGTAAAAAACGTGTTTCTCGAAAAAAAAATGCGATGAGAAGGAGAGGAATAGTTTTCATCTTTTCATTCAGCCATCAAAAATACATCAAAATCAGCTGAAATAATCCAAACATTTTTTCCAATGTATACCTGTATTATGCTTGCAGCTTTCTTGAAACGTTTAGATAAACAATTGGTCATGTTACTTCAACGTACTTGAAATAATCTTCTTGACAGAAGTTGATTGCGTCATTAAGTTAGCTTCAGTTTAGTTCGGATGGAATTAAACTGTTAAGACGATTGGAAGTTGAATTTAGTATGACGGATGTCTGAATAAGGGTTATTTTTTTTTTTAAAGATATTGACATTCTCGGAAGAGGTCGTCTTTTCAAACAGGCTATTCCATGCATTTGCTACTTTTGTCGAGAAGAAAAAAATTTTAACACCAATGGAAGTTTGAATTTGTGCTTCATGGTTTTGTCCTCTAATTTCTACTGTAGATAGATGAAGTCAGCTTTTTTTCATCAGAGCATTTTGAGCAATGGACGTCTGTATCCACTATACGAATATTTTTCCAGATTCTGTAGACTTAAATTGGTGAGCACGTTTCCTTCTGTATTCTGGGGTTTCCAGATTCGGTTGCTTTAATGTTTGACTTTTGTTATAATCTGACTTGTACGAATTTGATATTCGCTTGATATATTAGTCAGCTCACAAGGCACTGCAGTGTCCAGTTTTAAGTTTTGTTGATCAGCAGTTCTAAAGAAATCTAATAAAATAAATGGAATATTAAAGATTATATATCTTTCTTCATAGTTTCTATCAATCATATCCATTCACTTCCAATTGACAAAAAAAAAAAAAAAAAATGAGAAAAGTAACTGAAATACTTCGAAGCTGTCGTTCCGTACGGTGAACAGAAAATTACGGAAAATTATTTCACTCAACAATTATAGCAGGGTGACCCACACACCATAAAGTCTGACTCCTTCCGATTATGCACATTTGTAACGGAAACTAGTTTTACTAAGCTCTACCTTTTGATTGATAAGTAAAGATGTTGCATAGATTCCTTTCCCAGGTCGCCCGTAACAGTCATTATCAATTATCATTTTTATTAGCTAAAAACCACAAGGCCTCTGGCTACAATCTGAGATCAAGATCTGTGTTCTCAGGGGTAATGTAGTGGAGGTAACTGTACATGGATTCTCTCTGAAATTGAAGCACCCCTCCTTAGCTGACCCTTCCGATTTCCACCAAATCATCTAGAACCATTGATATTTGGTGAGTGAGCATATGACTACTACGCAAGGGAGGTTATGAATCTTCTGCAACCTTTATGTAAGGCTAAGTGTAAAAAAAGTCAGCGTTATTTCAGATTTTATTGTCAACTATACCTTTTCCCAAGAAAGTTTGAAAGTAGAGAAAGAAAATTTTAAAAAAGATACGCTTAGTAAGAAAAAATACACCATACAAATTTGAAAAATGAAGCCACTAAATTCATAATTAAAAAGACAAGCAAACTTAATCTATGAGCATGTGCAACCTCACCCTTTTTCGGTCTATTGGCCCTGATTGCAATGCAGTATCTGCACAATGGCATCGCCTAAGGTATTGAGACTTCTCCTAGACATCCAATGGGCCGGATACTGGTTGACAGTGCGTGTCAGTCTGAGTGCGCAGGTGCAGAGTCATGGCCAATGAGGGACAATGAGGCTCAGCATTACTAAGTGCATTGATACCTAAGGATTCTCCCTTAGGTCCTTACACTCGACCCAGTTGTGGGGAAGCTGTTCGCCTCGGAGTGGTTCTATCCCGTTGCACTTGAAGGGATGGGTCAGGCTTGTCCTGACGTTTTCTGGAGCAATCTATTTGGGTGTTCCACATCTCACTCTTACATGAGCCCGAGTAAATAGGATACACGTATCAAATAAATGTTCTGCTACGGTTGCTGCATATGATTTCAGTGAAATAAGTTCAAACTTGTCTCTTGATAGAGTTCATGTTCTTTTTCCTCTCGTTTGTCCTCACCGAAAGTTAACTTCGATAAGCGCAAAAAAGACCCAAGTGTAAACGAGATAAGCAACACATCGATTCCCATCGGTCATGAAAATTTTGGGTCAGGTTAGGACTAACGAAAAAGCTGCAGAATATTATGCCGTATATTACTAATGTTTTCTTACTTCAAACTTTTGTGAGCTGTAGCCTCATCTTCGGTCTATGCCAGAAAAATCTGTCAACTTGACTTATCTCGAACCCAACTAATAAGATATACAAAATTTGCTCTCGAACAGTCGGTCTTTTTCACTATACAGACAGACGGTACATTGATGAATATAATTATGACTGGTAACTTAATCTTATTTTTCCAACTGTATCATTGGATATTTTTTCTAATAAGTGAGTGCATTGCCACGAATCTCTTAATTAAGGGAATATCTTGTTCGCATTGTTCAGTCAAAAATATTATGACTTCGAATGATTTAGTTTTAAAAATGTTCGTGTCCAAGAACATAATAAAATCTTTGTGACATGATGGTGGCCAGATGCTCCCTACTGCTTAATTATTATCAAAGTATTTAAAAATTGACATCATTGAATATTGTTGATGAGTTCTTCCTGTTGTGCTTGACAGGAAAGTTTGTTTATTTTATCTCGGAGAAAAAAATTCTGTCAGTTCTGACTCCCAGAAAAAATATTCAGTTCACAATGGCCGTCTGTAGTTCCGGGATTATCTCTCTTGTCTTGGTTGATTTCTCCGGTGCATGCATGAGAAACATTAATCGATCAGGAATCAAAGACTTAAAAGCAATATAATCATTTGAATCACAATGTAATGGAATAAAAGCTTCCGTAGCAAGCGTTCACATTGTTGTAAATGAATCATTTTTTTTTATTATTTTCAACGAATATCGACGATGAATGTATCTTTATTTTTTTGGCCCAAATTTTATTTGGAAACTGCAAGGTTGATGGCAACGAATTTAGTCAGCGAACACAAGTACAGCCAACTTTTGCCGAGCGTATTATTCATTCAGTAGTAGGGTTTCCTACTCTCGATAGTTGTAAATCTTCATTAAGGAGAATCTCGCAGACTTCGTCACATTTTTTTTCTCTCTGAGAAGCATTGTTACCTTTTTTTTTAAAACTTGGGTTTGAGCATCAACCGTTAGCGCAGGAGGAAAAATGCTTTTAGTCGGCATGTGGTGTCCAATTCATCAAACTGATTTTTAAGCAAAACAAACAAAAAAAAAAAAAAACGTTTTAAATAACAGTTCGGAAAATACTGATACCAGACAACGAAAAAAAATCTACCATAACTTCAGAATGAAAACTTGATCCGTTTTTGTGTTTTTAATATTTCATCTGATGTATCCAATCCAAGTTTCCAACGGCCATTTCGGAGTAATCTGTCTATAGTTTGCCTTAATTTTTTCGAGAAGAAAGGGCTTTGAGACTTTGTTTTGTCTGTTGAAGCGGCTGAGTCCGCTGGACATCTAGACTCATAACGTTGATCCCTTTAGATCAAAATCAGTGATGGAAATGAGTTCAGAGAACTAGATATATGTTAATGTTCCCATAAATAGATATTGGACATATACAGACTCGGACATTGAGATGTAGATATACGCTGTATCCCCGCATACCTCTTCTATCGCTGATCATAAGCAAAATTGCAGTCGGCGAAGCAAGACGACTAGATTATTCGACAAAGTTCATAATGTTTTGGCACCGTGACCTTCTAAAGCGAAAAAACTGTCCATTAATGATAGTGATAATGGATATTTCATTTCATTCACAATTTCATTTCATTAATAAAAACAATAAACTATTGTAAATTAGGAACTGAACCAAGACGTGCATTTTACTTCACTTCTGAGTATTGTATTGATCGTAATATTGAATCACTGTGGCCTCAAAAATTGACATGGTATGGTATGCTTCTCTTTTCACTCGTTTTTTGTTGTGATAACGCTACCTGACACATAATTTGGCCAACAACCTTGCAAATTCTTTGTAAAGTGTAATTTTAAAAAAAACTTTTTTCCACAAAAATATTGTTTTGTCTTTTTAAAATCTCGTTCAATTGTGCCTGCGCTATCGGATATTCTACGTTGATTCACTTGATGCCTGTTGAGGCGTGTTTTGTTTTATTTTTCTTCATTCGTTATTTTCATTCTTTGAATTTTCATCATTTTCTCTTTTGGAATGTAGGCCTTCTTAATTATTTTCGTTCCTTACTGCAATCATGTAAAATTCATTTTTTTTTGTTTTGATTTATTGTTCATTCCTGTAGATTCCAATTGGAGCATGAAGCCATAACCACTCTGATTGCGGTTTGAATAACAAGCAAATTTATCTTATGGGTTTGAGTTGCTAACCCAACGCCCCTTCCTTTACCCAGGTTTGGGACCAGCTATTGTCACAGCCAAACTGTCGACCTTTTCTGTCTAAGTAATCTTATATTAAGTGGAATTTCATATCAGGGATAAATGGTTTCAACTGTCCTGCTCTTTACGCATAGCTCAGTTGAGTTCTGGATTTATGTATTCCCCAAGGGCGTTATTGTCAAGCGAACGTAAACAAACTCAGCCGAGACTCCAACACAACCGAGACTCGAACTCGGTTCGCTGATTCCGTTTTTTGTGTCGTTAACCATTACACCACTTCACAACTCTCATCAATCTTGGATATTGTTTTTTTTGTTTTGTTTTTTTCTTTTCAAATTCTTTCCAGGGTCCCCCTCTTTTATCATATTTCATGTTTCTACTTCATCTTCTTTTTTTTTCTTCGAAGGCCTTTTTTCCTCGTTCTGTTTTTTGTTTACATTCTTTGTTGCAAACAAGTCGAGTTATTAGTTATTCGAAATTAATCAATAAATCTCTTGAAAGTTAATTACAAGCCCACTTTTTTCAGATGCTCTCATCATTTGACCCTTAGCCCTTAGGTCACGTTCTATCCCAAAATCCGAACGTTTTTAATTGGTCACCCATTTGTTAATTTGACGCAGAGGCCAACAAAACAGGTCTAGTTAGTCAGCCAGTAGAGACCGTCAAATTACCAATGTCTCTTGGCAATGTGCCGAAATGGGGGTGAAAAATTGAAAAAAATTGGAAAAAAAAATGACAAAAAATGGAAAAATGTGTGATCTATGAATAGGTTACTTCTCCAGCCTTTTGTTGGAAGTGATCACAAGAAAAATAGAAAAAATTTAAAAAAACAAAAAACATAAACAAAACAAGTGTTAATGATGTCAGGCACAACCTAAGGGTACAATTTAGCATGAACCCACATTGCAAATTGATCCCCTCTAAAGACCTATTTGGATATGTTTCAAAAAACGAAGAAACCGTTCTCATAGACATAATAAGTCGTAAATCTTTAAATGTTCAGCCCTTTAGCTCTATTGGTACGGCCTGTACGCGTGAACATGCATAGGCAGCCAGCCAGACTGACTGGCTGACTTTAAAAGTGAAGAAACCTATGTTGACAGTTTTGGTTGATGGTTTCTAAATTTGATGTTAACCTTGGACCTCACTTGAATTATATCTGATTAATCACAAAATCGCTCTTTATCAAGTAATCCACTCTTTAATTTTGTGAATTAACATTTCATTTCTGAGTTCATGAACACTGACTGGAAAGTTATAGATACAAACCTTTTGATGAGACGGCATTTTCATCTGGGACTCTCAACCAAAAAAGTTTGGTGATATAGCAAGGTACTGCAGGGATGCATTGGGTAAGTAGTAATGAAGCTTCAGCCCTGAAACTGTACCAGACCCCAGGGTAATCAACTGATAAAGGCTTCGTTAGCAGAACAGCTGCAGTGTGTGTGTATGCGAAATCATGTGGTCATATCACAAACTCAGTCTTTAGTGAGTAATCCATTCTTTAATTCACAATGAAATCTTTGAATAATAGACGTGTAGAGAATATTATTGTCGTAAACTGAGCGGAAGAAAATGGGTAGTTATTTTGACCTCACTCCCTGAATTCTATGGAAAAAATAAGGGAGCTTCTTACCGTTACTCAATGGCTCTGAAACTTTTCTCTCTCTCATTATCTCTCACCTTGCAGAGAGCTGCCGCAAACGCGTTCAGGATCACTGTCGTAATTTAAGCTTAATCAACCCTAGATAATTTGAATACCCTCTATAACTTGCAAAGAAAGTCCATGTTTTTTGCGAACAATGGAATCGATGAGCCAAGTTCAAACTCCACTCAAGGCTGTTTAAGGTCACTTCACACTGCTGCACTTAAGAAAGACACGAAATAGGTAAAATAGAAGGGCAGAGTAGAATCTAAACTTGGGTGCTGACCTGTCTATGGGAGAGTTCCGACCAAAACCCTTCTCAAACCCAGAGGCAAGGCGTGGCGAGTACGGCACCATCCAGTTCTGCGTGAAAAATATCTGACAAAAAAATTGTGTCTTATTTTGTATTTCGAACAGAAAAAAACATAAACTTTAACCCAGTAAGCCACCATAAAAAAATTCTCGTCTAGGGGGAATTCTGATAAAACCTGATATTTTAGAAACCACACACTTCGATTTATTAGTTCTCAAATATTGACGTCAGAGTAAATGAACATTTTCTGTGCAAATTTTATCTATAAAGGATTAGGGTCATTATGTATTTGCAAGGCGTTCCCCACGGAAAGACATTGTCTTGCTGCTTCCTCTGTTCAGCGAAGAAAATGCTGCATCTTCTCCGTCTTAAATAAAAATGTTTGATTTGTCAATAAAATGCAAATTTTTTCTTGGGCTTCGTCTGGCTATATTCTAATTACATTTTCAACTGCTGAAATGTTATCAGAGATATTTGACATCAAACAAAATCTACAGACAGAAACATTATTTTTCTTCTTAGATATAAATGAGAGGTGTTCTTTTAGTTATCTGTGACGCAATAAAAACTCCTTTAACATAAGCGCAACCCAAATCAAATTCGTCATGCGTACTCACAAGAGCCAGGGGGAGATTTTGAAATTAAAGGTTTTGAGGACACCACATTTTTGAGGGTTTTACAAGGAAGAGGGTTAATTACAATCTAATCATAATACAAAAGTTTTCTGTCCGTATACATATTTTCCAAAATTCATTGTGATGGTGGATTTTTTGCTATTTCAAAATCCTCTCTTATATATCCCTCACTATATGTACACAAATATTTTATGTACCTTATATATGAAAGGTATCTTTCTGATTATCTGTCAAGCTAAACAACCCTCTAAACATAGACGCAGGCAAACCAAATTTGCCGTGCACACTCGAAAGACATACGGTAAGGATTCGAAAACAGATTTTAATGGTCTTAAAAAATAGAATATTCGCTGTTTTAAGGTGTCAAAAAATTAGGAAGATTTCCCCACCTTCTAAAGAGTCAAAAATGAAGGGAGACTTTCTCCCTTTAAGTGGTCAAAGGTGAGCTAGAGACTTTTATTCCTCAATTCCTGGAGACTTTTGTTCCTGGTCAAAAGCTAAGGAAAACTTTTCCCCTCCCTTAAGGGGGCAGGAGTGAAAGGAAACGGTCAAAAGTGAAAGCAGAGGCGTAAATAAGGGAATGGGTGATTGTGTGTGTGTGTGGGGGGGGTGTTCTAAAGATCCCAAAATTCGATGTAGACCAGCCATATGCTTTATAAATAGTAGTTCGCCCATTGCCTCTTGGGTGATATACAATAAATCCGTCACGAAATAATGGTGTGGAGGGACGCTATTTTACACGTATGAAAACTTTAGACTCTTTATTCATCATCATCAGTTTTTTAACGTCCGTCGTTGGACAGAGACCTTCCCTTGGATTCGCCACAATTCTTTATCATGGGCGTCGCAGAGCCATTATTTTCTGAATTTGTCTAATTCATCTCTCCATCTGGTGTCCTGTCGGCCTCGGTTTCTCGTGTGATCTCTGGTGGTCCATGCTGTGAGTCTTGATGTACATCGGTTGTCTTTCATTCTTGCAACATAGCCTGCCCATTGCCATTTGAGTTTTTTTAATAGTTCCTATGATGTCTCAGACTCCCGTTTTCTTCCTAATATACTGTGCTGTCTTGTGATCTCGTCATGTAAAGTTCAGTAAAATTCTTTCAGGCGATCGTTACATGTACTCCTCAAATATTTTACCCGGCATAGACAAGTATTCAGCTACTGTCATCATCAACAAAATAATTACGAGCAGCATCTTTTATTCAAAAAGAATTTCAACACATCGTCTTGCCCGGTATGTATAGATTCCTCAAACGACTGAAATTCTCAGATAGTGTGTTTTCGTTATTAAATAGATTCTCCAGATTTTATTCGACGGTTTGGAACATCTATCCATCAGGCTTCATGTATTGTATGACGTTCACAGACGAGGTATTGAGTTGTTATATATAAAATGTCGTTATCTCAATAGTAGGTAGGTGTAAATTTATTTAGTCCCAAATTATGAAATTTTTTTGCAAGTAACAGTGAGAGTATTCAAATTCCTGTTTAGTGTTTAAGGATGATATAGGTAGTAAAAAAATCGATGAATATTTAATCAAAATATGTTACATTTGAAGCAATAACCTTTTTACAACGATTCTCTAATCATAAAATGCGAATTCATTGAAGTTCTGTAGATTTTGAGGACACAAATTCAATGAAATTACGAAATATGTCTTCCATATTATTGAATCTTTTATTGGAGATATAAAGTTCAAAATGTTTGAAAAGTTGATAATTAGAAGGAGAGATATAAGATGAATGTAGAGGATGCTGCAAGACTTCATATCCAGATTATCAAAACTTTGACACAGTCAGCTTAGAGGTGTGATGTCTGACACTGTCATGGAGCATTTCATTAACCTCATATAGAACCCATTTCTCCAACTTTTTAACCTTTCCGATCGCCTTGTGATGACGTGATATGGTCGCTGCTGAGGTCCCAAACCTGCCGCTGAATAATCTGCACTGCAGTAACGTTCACTCCGAATGCTTTGTTGATATTTTCAGCTGATTGAGAAGCATCATGTCCTTATTTGAAATCATACTTGAAAATTAGTTCTGACTTTTTGGATAGACACCTGTGCTATTATGGACATAATATCTCCGAATAATAACAAATACACTCAATATTGTTTTTAGTTTAGATTCTTATATTGATTCAATTTTGGTTCTGGTAGCATCAAGGAATGTGAGATGTAGAGATACCTGGACTAGTTTATGAGAGACTTTTTCGAGATGAAAGTAAAACTAAAGAGAGTCCCAGTGGAGCATATGTCCGCAACCGTTCTGCTACAGTTTTAGTTACATCCAAGTTTTTATAGGGTCGAATTGCTAGCCCCACACCCTCTTGGAACCACTTATTTTCGACAGCCGAACTGGAATTGTTTTGTTTTTTTTTGTTGTTTTTTTCGTCAGAAGAACTTTTTTTTAGATGAACTGCCTTACAGGGTTAATGTCTCCAAATGCCCTGCTACTTACATATAGCTGTGGGGAGAAGTGGAATCATGCCTTTCTTCAGGGCATTAGCGCAAAATGAACGTAAATGGCCTCGGATGAAAATCGAACTCGGTCCGCAGATTCAGATCTCCTTGCGGCACTCGAAGAAAAAAACATATCAAAAACGAAAATACTTCTCAAAACTTTTCGGGTATTACGTAAACACAGAAGAGCATGTCAGAAGAAACGTTGTATCAATGGCAAGAAAATAGAAGGAATAGTTTGAACAATATGAAGAATAATTAGGTTTGTAAATGAGAACTGAATATACGACAATTTAAAGACAAAAGATTGCAGATTTCATTCTTCAGTTCGAACTATGGTAACAATGATCACTAACCCAGAACTTCATTTGCAAACTGGAGATTTCGCATATCTCCTTGTAATGTTCTCTCAATTCATCTATCTACCCCGCACAAAAAATACAAACACACACACACACACACACAAGCATATATATATATAAGTATATGTATGTTGTATGTATATATATATATGTGTGTGTGTACGTGTGTGTGTGTTTGTGTATATATATATATATATATATATATATATATATATATAAACACATTCAAACGTACACACACAGACACATATAAGTATGTGACAGGAGGTGATTAGCAAATCTTGTAAACATTAGAGTAACACTTGAATATAAATCAGGAACACATAAAGAAAGATAATCACTAATTATAAATTAGCCAATTAAGTGAAATATAAATTGGTTCTGACCTAAGAGAATTGCTATCAAGTCGAACTGAAGACAGAGGATTACAAAAGAATGTAACATCCATTATTCTTTAATTGACGACATGAAATTAATTCTAATCGAATTTAGCAAACTAAAAGGGTTAATATCCCGTCTTAAAAACAGCATAAAGAATTCTTTGTTGTAATAATAATAATAATAATAATAATGATAATAATAATAGCGAAAAACTGAAAAAAATCCAAGATCTGGCAAGAGAACTGAAGAAGATGTGGAACATGAAAGTACCAGTAATAATTGGCGCACAAGGAACTATCCCACAGACACTGAGAGTGTGACTGGAAGAGCTCAGGATAAAAGGAAGGATTGAGACTGTACAGACCACAGCACTGCTACGAACTGCACGGATACTGAGTAAAGTACTAGAAATATAAGGTCTGCGACACAGAATGTTTGCACTGGCCTAACAGAAGAAGGAACATAGAAGCGGAGATATGAACCACAGCACTCGCGTGATAGGCGAGTGAGAGAGGAGATGTAGGCCGAAGACCTGAGGTGACTTACTGTCACTCAGCCTTCAGCAACGACCACCAGGCAACTGGTGTGATACTGTAAACCACAGTATTGCTGTGATCTATGAGAATGTGGAGAGGAGGGATGGAGACTTGAGAGACTTGCCGTCACTCAACCTCCAGTGGTAACCACCAGGCAACTGGAATGATATTGTAAATAATAATGATAATAATGATAAAGCAAACCTTCAGTGTGATCTTATAGGGAACGTATGCTCCAAATATGGAGGGAAAAATCTGCTGTGGAAGTATCGAACCAACGCCTGGCTGACCAAGTAAAACAAATCCAAAAGAAGAAATGGCTGTCTGAGACTGAACTACTAGAGATCTGCAATAACGTAGAGAGAGATTCAGGTAACACACCTGAAAAATACCCCCCCAGCTCAACTAATACCAATGACAAAACTGAAAGAATTCCCAATGAGACCCCCAAAGTAAACCATGGACCAGAGGGTGACGACGAGGCACCAACGGAAGAAGAGAAAACCAAAATACAAACTTTGAAAGAGATCATGCGAGGAGAGAAAACAACAGTCCCCTCTCTAAGAGACAAAGACAGAAAGAAAGTTGGAGAAGTGACCGAACAGGTCAACTGCCTCTTACAGCACATAGAAACGAACACCCTCCTAGAACTCAACAACTTAATTTACGCTGGGGCGAAAATGGCAGCATAAAGCTTCACAACACAAGAAAGGACCCCGAGCAATAATAGGGAAGAGAAACCCAACTGGGAAAGAAGATTACAAAAGCAGATCTCCCAACTACAGAGAGATGAAGTACTGCTTAGAAATACACCACACACGGACAGACCACAAGTAAGACTTTGTAACAAATACAAGGTAACGCAAAAAGGCATCGCAACTGTAGTCGAAGAGTTACACCAGAAGAGATAAGCCAAAGAGGCAAGACTGAAAAGATACAGACTAAGAACGGCCCAATATACACAAAACCGCACATTCTAAAACAACAAGAAAAAGTCTTACCAAGAATTAAACGGAGAAAGAAGGCAGGACATAAAACCAGACGCCACAGAGGCCAAGAACTATTTGAATAGCATATGGGGGCACCCAAAAAGACACAATGTAACACCGCAATGGTTAGGAAACATGAGAAAAGAACTAGAAGATATAGACAAGGGAGAACCAATAGTACTGAATGAAACCACATTGAAACATACTCTTAGGAAAGTAGCCAACTTGAAAGCACCGGGTCCCGACGGGATCCCTGGGTATTGGTTCAAGAAATTCACCACGTTACACAGCAGACTCACCCACCTACTGCAAAGTTATCTAAACGAAGGCAAGGCACCAGAGCGGATGACCAGAGGCAGAACCACCCTCATCCAAAAAGACCCAGAAAAGGGTAACATAGCAAGCAACTATAGACCAATCACGTGCCTACCACTTATGTGGAAAATCCTGACCGGGCAAATAGCAGAGAGAATATACATGTCAATGGAAAGAAGGGGACTACTACCAGAAGAACAGAAAGGGTGTAGGATAGGAACCAAAGGGGCAAATGATTTACTCTACATAGATCATAGACCAAATGATCTCAAGAGAAGTGAGGAAAAGGAGAAAGAATATCGCAATGGGATGGATAGATTACAAAAAAGCGTACGATATGATTCCACATAGCAGGATACTCGAATGCCTTACAATGTTCAAAATTAGCGAACCGGTGGTTAAATTCATTGGTAATTCGATGAAAAACTGGAAAGTAGACTTGACAGCCGCAGGGGACAAACTAGCAAACGTAGGTATAAAAAGGGGAATCTTCCAAGGAGACTCGTTGTCCCCACTATTATTTGTTCTAACAAAGATACCGCTCAACAGAATCATGAAGAACAGCAAAGGATACCATTTCTCTAAAACAAAAGGAAAGGTCAACCACCTAATGTACATGGACGATATATAATTGTTCGCAAAAAACAGGGGAGAGCTTGAGACTCTGTTCAACGAAGTAAAGGAATATAGTGAGGATATCGGAATGGAGTTTGGAATAGAAAAATGTGCAATCATGGTAATGCACAAACGAAGGCTTACAATGACTGAAGGAATTGGACTTCCAGACAACTACAAGATTAAGGCATTGACCACACAAGACCGATACAAATACCTAGGCGTCCTTGAATGTGACACGATGAAACGGGAAGAGATGAAGGAGAAAATAAAGAGAGAATACCTTAGAAGGATAAGGAAAATATTAGAGACCAAATTAAACAGCAGAAATCTAATAAAAGGAATGAACACCTGGGCTGTGTCAGTAGTTTGATATACAGGACCATTCCTAGGATGGACAAAAGAAGAACTCCCATCAATGGATAGGCGAACTAGGAAACTTATGACAATGCATAAAGCATTACACCCTGGAGATGATACAGATAGACTATACGTTAAGAGAAAAGAAGGTGGCAGGGGGCTCATTAGCATAGAAGACTGTGTCCAGAAAGCTAAAGTAGTCTTAGAAAGGTATGTGCAAACGAATAGTGAAGAAATCATAAAGAGTGCGAGAGTTAGTGCAACAAACAACAAAGTAGAAAACAATGGAATGGTACAGCAAACAAGAAAAGAAAGATGGGAAGGGAAAAAATTGTACGGCGAGTTTAAAAGACAGATACGAGATGTAGCAGATGAGAAATCATGGACGTGGTTACGAAAGGGGAACCTTTAAAGAGAAACGGAATCGCTCATTATGGCAGCCCAAAACAAAAGCATAAGGACAAACTATATAAAAACAAAAATCGACAGAACACAGACAAACAGCAAATGCCGCATGTGCGGTGAAAGAGATGAGACAGTAAACCACATCACTAGTGAATGTAGCCAGCTCGTCCAGAAGGAGTATAAGCATAGACACGATAGAGTGGCAACGATGATACACTGGAAACTAAGCAAACATGGGATCCAACCATGTGGAAAAGTGGTATCAGCACAAGCCAGAGGCAGTTTTGGAGAATGACAACCACAAACTACTCTGGGACTTTGACATCCAAACTGACCACCTCATCCAGGCAAGAAGACCGGACTTAGTTATAGTAGACAAAAAAAGGAAGGCCTGCCAAATAGTAGACGTTGCTGTGCCGGCAGACCATAGAGTAAAAAAGAAGGAGGGTGAAAAAAGGGAAAAATACCAGGACTTAGCAAGGGAGTTAAGGAAAATGTGGAACATGAAAACCAGGGTAGTACCGGTCATAGTGGGCGCACTAGGAACTGTCCCCAAAACGCTGAGGGAGAGACTGGAGGAGATCGGGACATGTCAAAAAATTTCACCAAAGAGTAGATATGGTCAGAACAAATCCTGTTTGTTACAACTCTAGCGTTTTCTACTGGAAAACATCTAGAACAAAGTGAAAAAAAAATCTAGAAATATCTAGATTCTGTAGAATCTGGATGTTATTAATAAACCCGTCAAAATAAGTCTGTAAATATGAAAAAAAATCTTTTTTTTTTATCCCAAAATACAAAGGAGCGTTTTAGAAAGGGTCCAGGGGAGTACTGATGCTAATTGTCAAGTTTGTAGACGAAACAGGAATACTGGAAGACATTAACACACATATATATAACAAAAAAAAATAGAACCCTTCGCCATCTTTGATGGCTAACGTTGTTGAATAGTAGTAATAATAATAATAATAATAATAATAATAATAATAATAATAATAATAATAATAATAATTGTTTATAGGAATCGTGATATTACGGGTAGGATGAAATTAACAAATGCATCAGAAGTTATGGCTATGTAGTAAATAACCAAAGATTGAAAGACGAAGTGAAACTAAGCGGCACTCATAGAGCGCATACTTCTGCATACTCCATACACAAACTAAAAACCTGCTGAAAATCAGATCATATACAGCGACGATGCAGGGTAGCTGTATGTTTCGATTTTCAATATTTTTGGACATACTGTCTCAATATATGGAAAAAATATCCCTCGATTGTAAGAAATTTCTTAAATCTGTCCCCAAACTTAATCAATTCTTCCTTAGCCTAATATCCATCCTTCAACAAAATGTCAATTAAATTTATTCAGAACTTTTCTTTCCGAGATATTTTGTGGACCAACAAACAGGAGCGAATTCTTTACCTCTTCTACCTTCATCGTCAGAGTTAAAATATTAACTAGTGATGTATATAACTAAGGGAAATGTTTTTTTTTTGTTATTTTTTTTTTCAATCTTATTTTATGAATATTTTTGTCACGTATTCCTTTGATGGTATTGTCCAGAGATATTCTCTTGTGACCTGATCAGAAGAAAAAAAAAACAAAAAAAAACAGAAATACCGACCAGCAACACTGACAGTATCTTCATTGAATACATTTTTTCACGCACCAGTGGAAATACAAGATCGACACACGCTGTACGAATGACCTACAGAAAGACTCAGCGAATAACATATCGTTCCAAGAGTTCTTTTCCCATTGGGACATGGAATCGATCAGAGCGATGTCATTGGTGGGCATACGATGCAGACTATCCAGGAAGATACTATCTCGATATAAACCAGCGAATTGTCGACTTCAAATTAATTTACACAAGGGTACTGCTTATCGTTGTCAGACTCAATGACAACGAGGAAGATGTCAACTCATTTCCATTCTTGACATAGTGTTGTCTATTGGCATTTCGTTAATATTCAGAATAATTCCAGTACTAGCTGAACCCGAGTAAATTCAACGGGTATCGGCAACTAAGATTATCCACATTGTGTAGTCTATTGGCGTTTCGTTAATATTCAGAATAATTCCAGTACTGCCGGAACTCGGGTAAATTCAACTGGTATCGATAGCTAAGATTATCCATCATCGAATATCTCTCCGCTCTCTCCTTTATTTCTTCGACTCTTCGTTGTCCATCATTTTTTTAAAAAATCAAAATAATTTCTTATGCAAAAGCTTCCTAACCTCTCAGTAAACTACCAAATTTTGTTCTGCCCCCCTTCTCTCAACCGTCTCCTCCAACTAACTTTTTTTGTCCTCTCTCCATTCCAGCCTTCTTATTGAACTACCTTTTTTTCTGTCTTCTCTTCCTATTCTCGTATCAAACTACCTAACTCCCTTTTCTGTCCCTTCTCCTTCATACCCTCTTAATAAACTACCTAATTTCCCTTTCTGTCCGCCCCATCTCTCCTCTAAACTCCTCATTGATCGACCTAAATCCACTTTATGCTATCTTGCTCTTCCTACCCTCTTTTAAAACTACCTAACCACCACTTTCTGTGCAAATATTATCATTGAAAACTCAACATTGGAACACGGTTACAAAATAAGCAGACGAATATTATCTCGTTATACGCAAGCGAATTGCCGTCTTCAAATTAATCGACACAAGGGTACTACTTATCGTAGTCAGACTCAGCGACAAGGTAGGCGAGGAAGATGTCAACTCCTTCCCCTCCTTGGCATTGCAATGTCCACCGGCGTTTGTTAATATTCAGAACAGGTCTGGTTAGTCACTCAATAGAAACAGTCCCATGACCAAAGTATTTCTCGGCCGGATCAGTTGAAAATTGGGAAAAAGGGATGATCAACGAATGAATAACATATCTCGCCTTTCGTCTAGTCCTAAAAAGTCAGAAATTAAAAACAAAACAAAACAAAACAAAACAAAAAACCAAAACATACAAAACAACAAAAAACAAGCGTGAATACTACAGAACATAAACTAAAGGATCTATTTAGCATAAACTTAGATTGTAAATTGAACCACCACTAAAAACCTTGGGGGTTGAGAAAAAAAAAGCATTTTACTAGACACAATAAGGAGTGAATGTCTGAATTCTCGGCTCTGTTGCTCTATTGGTACGGACTATACTCGTGATACATACATACATAGTCAGCCGGCAAGTCAGTGAGCTCGTTAGACCATCTTAAAAGTTGTTGACAGTTTTGTTGACTGTTTTTAATAATTCCAGTATTCTTTGTGGAGACTAGGCGATATTACGGGAGATTCAAACGCGACAATCCTTGTGACAGGCCTTTACATATTTATGAAATAATTAATCTGTCAGATTGTACCCAGCCAAATGCAGTCATGATGAGAATAATCGGATGAGAAGTATGAAGTCAGATCCGAAGTGCCTGCTCAGTGATGCTCGTTAGCACTATAACATATCTACTGACTGGTTGCAATATGAAGTATTAGGTCGTGCCACATAAAATATAGAACTTTGGCATGGAAAATTAAAGAAAAATATTAAAAGGACATTCAAATTGAAATATGCGCTACTAATAATTTCACAACCTTCCAACCCATTCAATTTCCCTATACCGGACACATTTTATCACAGCCTGTCTATCTATCTATCTATCTATCAAGCTCAATCATCAGCAAAACTGAGTACTGAAAAAACATTTTATTCACATTGTTGTACAGATTTTTGGTTCAAAATGAAAGCATACTTATTTTAGCGAGTTATTGAACAACTGTAGCCATTAAAGATGGCAAAGGCTTTTTATCTTTCTCTTTTTTCCCCGTATATGTGCGAGTGTTTTGTTATTGTTTTACTGCTTGTTTGTTTATTTGTTTCACTGCTCCTGGCCATACCGTCTCATCTAAAGACTTGAAAGTTACTCAACTAGACCCCTTTTTAAGGAAGGTACTGATAATTCTCCAGAATATAGATGTTTGTGGATGTTTTTTTTTTCACTCTACTATAGATGATTTCAATTAACGCCAGTGATGTCATAAACAGAATCCAGTCTAATCAGGTTTTTTTCTCAGATAGATCTTTTTTTAAAATAATAATCTCAGATTTTTACGCTACGGCTGTTCAATTATTGAAGGTGATGGCGAGTCTCATTTTATTTCATTGATGACACGAAACAAAC
>OY735205.1:28035190-28040190 GCA_963457665.1 Thysanoteuthis rhombus | reverse complement strand
AAACCGATCATTATTCTAAACTTATCGAAGCTGGAAGAAAATCAGAAAGTTTATTATTGGACAAACTTTCTTTCACAGCCGTTTCCATACGCCAACAACGCGGCTACGAAAACTATCAGTAGTGAACGAAAGCGTCGAGGGTAGGGACTGTGTCTCATCCAGTAAGAACGTCTCTTTCAAAGTCAACAAGCTCGGATTCGAACCACAGTGAAAGCATGTACAAAATTGGCCATTTCTTTTCAAAACCCTATTAATTGCAGGTGATTGAAATGTCAATGTTTGCAGTTTAATAGCTCAATAGCAAACGATTGAAATTTCTATGAGTCACACTAAGGACCGTTCCACTTAAAATTACGAATGACTTTTCCTGGTTATGATGGCATTTCTCTGTCCGTAACTTGAAGACAGGACTTTTTGTTTTGAGAGAAAATAAACTGCATTTAGAGCACGGTGACTGAGCTGAGCCTGTCGTGGTTAATGGATTAAAATTCATTTTTTCTGTGCTCATTTGAAAGTTTCAAACCTGTTCCAAGTAAAGCAGAGTTGCATGAAGCAATAGTTTCTGTTCCCATTTCTCGAAACCCAATCATTGTTTGCAGCAATTGTGGGCTTTTACTGGGTCGAGTTACAAGCCCGAACCCCAACCCTAAACTTCCTTTCAAAAAATAAAGGGTACAAACTACCCTATTATATAACCATAGTTGGGAAGGTGGTGAGAAGTAAAATTACACCTTTACCAAACGATTGATTGCGAAGTGAATGTAAACTGTCCCCTGCAGGACCTCGAACCTGGTTCACCAACTCCATTCCCCATGTTGTTAACCGATAGGCCACCCAAACCTCTCTGACCTATAAACTAGTACAAATTCTACCTTTGAAATTCAAACAAGCGGGGTTCTCTTATTTGGAATGGTGAGAATTCGATGTGTAAAGTTGAGAGTTATGAGTTAGACAAGCTAGACAAGTTTCGTAATAATTTAAATAATCTTCTTTTGAAGTTTCAATTTTGGTTTTAACAGCAAGCAAATTGCCTGAAGTTATTCGTAAAACAGAAAAAAAATTACTTTTGTGTATTTAAAATACGTTTTAAACTGTTTTTTAATTAGATATTTTTTTCATAAGAATCTGCTCAATTATGCCTTTTTGACAGGTTTTGATGAATGATATTGTAAAAAAAAATTAAAATCTTCATATATTAGTCGTCATTTAAATAAATTCGTACGATAACTAGTTACTACATCGATTAATTTACCGAATTATGAGAAAATATCACTTACTTTTTAGTCAAAATATACTGAAAAATCAATTTGTTCATGCTAAAGGGCTTTCATTTACGTAAAATAACTGTTGACAGACTGTTGACACCGGTAGCTTAGATATGCCTTGAAGATTATACAGATGGCCAAAGAGTAACAAAAATAACACGAGAGGTATCCAAAAATGTTAACATATGACCAGATAAAGTAGTCTTTTCAAGACTCCATACAATTTAAAATCATAACACCTGTATTTATAAAAGATCGTGTAAAAAAGCATATTGGACTATCATTTTTTGTTAAATCAAATATTTCTCGATATTAAACTCGTTATTATATAAAAACAATGTACCAGGCCTAACTATAGAAAATAGATATCTAAAAAATATTTCTGTTTACAGTTTAGAAAAAAATCAGTTGCATTTTTGTAAATCTTCAAAGAAAATTCACGTATTTCTTTCACTTTACTTACCTTACTTCTACACTCGATTTCAATACATAGAACTAGAAAAAGCTAAACAATGCAGTAATTTAGTTTATACTGGAATTTAGTTTTTTTTTATATTCAGGGCATTAATTCTAATTTTAGAAAAAAAAGATTAAACTGAATTAAATTTTTAGGGATTTATCTTTTTGCAGTATAAAAATATTTTATCGGGATTCAATAAAACTAAATAGATAAATTGTTATCAAAAGTTGTTAGAAACCTGCAGATCAACCTGATAACAGGGGATACCTCAACAGTAGTATGAAAAAGAGATAAACTCTATTATACAAACATAAGTAAAAAAATAACTTTAGATGAGGACTTCCAAAAATAAAGTTAAAATGATCAGTAGTAAGAACAAGATTATCGGCTTAACTTCAGTAATCTGGGATTCACTTGTTCAGCATCATTGATGGTCCAGAATGATGATTTCAATCTGTTGGCCATGCAGATATTAACCAAATACTTTGTCTGGAACGAAAACTGGGTCTGCCAAACTGACCCAGAGAGCAAGGTTCAATTAAAACAGTGGTTTCCAAGCGGGATTTGTTGGGCCTGTCAAATTCATGGTAGAGAGGTCAGCTTAGAGGGTGATGGCAATTTTTTAGAGCCCGCCCTAAGGAGTTATCTGGACTGTAGCTGACGACACTTTATTATGCGATGTTTCGCCAAACAAACCTGCATGAGATGCGAAGAATGGTAGTGACCACATGGGTTAGTGTTCACACGAGCATGTTAAGGTTTCCTCTGACTGGTTGTGAAGTTTCATCAAGGAATCACTGGTGGTTGTTGATGTATTCTAAATGTTTGGATGAATGAGTTCTTCTCATAATGCAAACCCGGAGCAAGTTTTTCAGTTTCTCAATAGTGTACCCCGATTTGATCATTTCATATACATTGGTTGTGCCCTAGGTAACCATTAATTCTGGCGAAATTGGAGTGGGTATTTCAAATGCCTGTCATACCGGAAATATTGTATGTGAACTTTCATACAACATGTATGCTTTCTTTACAATTGAATTGCTTGAGATCCATTTGTGGTGACGTTCAAACTTCTATTTCTTTCCATTTCTCGTCAGACCTATTATTGAAAATGAATGTGCAAGGAATAATTTTCGTAGTTACATGCAAAATAAATGAATGAAATGTAATCAAATTGAGGAACAGTTTCAGAAAACAGGCCGTAGAGACCAGGTTATTCGTGACTGATATGTTCAAAATATGTGTACGTGAACAATAGGTAATGGGACAGACTCAGGAGTAAAGTATATAGAAACTTTATTTGTTAATTAGTTAGTTAATTAATTAATTAATTATTATGCTATACATGTTTTTGGAGGGGCTCCTATCTCCACTATGTATGTGTGTGTATGTGCATATATATATATGTATATATATATATATATATATATATATATATATATATATATATATATATATATATATAATGAGTAAATATTTCATTTTAAAGTCTTTTTTGAGTGAAACGATGAACAATCGGTAATTAATCATTGAAATAATTTTTACTCTCTTCATAATTGCACTACTGATGGCACTTTTTAAAGACTTAGATCTATTTGATACAATAATACATTTACACGTTTGTTTTATACCGTATTATTGTTCCCCACTCTCTCTCTTTATATATATATATATATATATATATATATATATATATATATATATATCAGTATATGAATGTTAGTATATAGCATAATTGTATCTGCTTTTCGTAAATGGAATCTGAACAATTTTTTTAGTTTATAAGTTTTAAAGTACCTAATATCTACTATCTTTCAACTACTGCCTGCCGAATTGTCTGTTATTAGATCTTTCAATTTCAATACTTTTCTTATTAATATCAAAAAATATATATTCATATTATTTCATGATAACATCAATGATACAAATACAATATAATATAGACTACAAAAATCAAGAGAGACAAAATGAACAGCAAGCCATCGAAAACTAATTTGATAATCACTAGAATTCGATAGCAAGCTGAGACTCTCCAAAGAAATAAAAGTATTTCTAGAGGTATATTTCTTAAGATTTGTAAATTATAGATGAAACTATTTTTTAGTTTATAATATTTGTCGGAGTAATTCCTGCTTTTTATACCTTGTTCAATTGTATTTTGAATTCTGATTTCTGATTTCTTGTGTGTTCGTGTAGGTGTCTGCGGGCGCGCACACGTGTGTATGTCTCACATTTGATTTTTTGAATTTATATCATTTCTCAAGATAATGGTTTCCTCTGAGGCAAGCTGTATATAGAAGTACATTGTACGCCAGGAATTGTTTTATTGGTTGTTCCAGGAATTCGGTATTCTCGTTTATATAAACTAAAACTAGATAGCACCCAGAGAGCGCATGCTTATGCCAACGTCGTTGTCACCCAGAACAAATCTATTCATCTATAGCTCTGATGCAAGGGAATAGCTTTGAAGAATTGCTTGATCCTTCCCAAAGTTGACCAATTTCTTTTTACTCCACAACTCACCGTTCAACAAAACGTCATTTAGATTCATAGAAAACTTCTAGGGATATTATGTAGTCAGAGGGACGAACATGAGTGAATACATATACCTCTGTAATCTTCTTTGGCAGAGGTAATTAATAAGAACAATGTCTCTTTAAAATGGCTCTGAAAAAAATTACGAACACAAGTTTGAATTTATGAAACCAAGTCATTTTACGATGATATGCTTTTTCTTCAAAGAGAGCGCTACAACAGACAACTGAGTGACATTCATTAGTTTATGGGCGTGTTCTTTATTACTGTATGTAAATCTGACATTAAATCGTACAAGATAATTTTATTGGTACTATTTTTGTTCTTTTTGAGTCTGGGATGTTTTAATAACTCGGTTCATGGCCAGATGGTGATAAATTATTTTGTTTTATGATAGAAAAACAAAAGAGGGTAATAAACAAAATAAATGACACTTATTGACTGAATCTTTTACATCTTTTGTTAAGATGTTGAAAATTATCTCAAGAAAACAGATTTGAATTACAGTTTTTCTCTAAAGCACATCCAAATTTTGTGCCAGACTTCAATAGAGGATGATATTGCAAAGCTATATCAAACTATCCCAAGATTTGAGTTACTTCTTGTAAATGTATCATTAAATTGAATAGAATTTTCAAAAAATATCATGTCTATATTCTGTTGTATAATATCGATACATTTTGCACAATATTCTTAAGGCGTACGTCAACAGTGCCAGGTCGGGCGTACGTGTGTGCTAG
>OY735205.1:27562690-28030190 GCA_963457665.1 Thysanoteuthis rhombus | reverse complement strand
GATGATGATGATGATGATGATGGATGTATCCTATGAAATAGCATCAGCGGAAACGACTTATGAGAATAGAGCAATCAAGGGAAAATACGGGGTAAGTCTATGTAATCATCATCATCATCATTAGCCTTTTAGCATCCGTCGTAGAATCCCCAGCATTTGCTAGACCTCTCTATCATAGCCAATACATTCTGATCTTGTCTATTTTGTCACACCATCTTGTACTCGCCAGCCACAGTTTCGCATGTGATCGTTGCGAGTCGTGATGTCCATCGGTTGTCCAACATTCTTGCAACATGACAGACATATTACCAAGTGAGTTTTCCAATGGATTCTCTAACATCCCTGACTCCTGTTTTTCCTCTAATATATCTAATATATTGTGCCGTCTTATCTAATTGAGGCACAGTTATTTTAGAGTTCTGTATCTTCTTGGAAGGTAACATATGTGGTGTTCAGCATGATTCTCCCAAGAGCACGTTAGCATGGTTCTCTTTTAGAGGGTCAATCTTCTTGTTGGGTTCAATGTTTCAGCTCCGTAAGTGACTATCGGAGGGATGCATTGGTTGCAGACCTTTGTGGTTAGATTTTATCTCATGCAAATAGGTTTATGTGCAAAGATCTTTAACAGGGCGACTATTGTTTTAAACAGACTGTATAGGTATCTTCGTAAAATGAAGTCATTTCTCATATAAACTTCACCTTCCGTATATTTTCGACGGAACTACTCATGACATCGATAAAAATATTGAATCGGAAGGCCATGCGACTGCGTATATATATCTGCCTTGAGAGATAAGCATTTTCAGCGGTTATTTGTGCAGAGAACAGCTGATAAGTGAAGGTAAGGAAAATTATGCAACTCCCTCAAGTACCAACCAACACCTATATATATAGTATTAAATGAGCTGAGCATAGTGCTGCACAAAACCAGGCGGAATAAAACTGTAACCAATTTTCCGCGTGTGAAAAGTCTGCTTGTCTTGAAAATCAACATACTGGCTCGAATTCTGACTAATGGTTCTAGTGGGTAACATGCAACTATCTCAACCAACAAGTGGACCCTACTAACTCTCTCTCTCTCTCTCTCTCTCTCTCTCTTGCACACACACGCACACGCACATACACATATATGTATAGTAGCCTAAAACAGTTATTAGCTATATTTGCATCAGAAATTCCCAATGTACCATGTTCAATAATTATTACTAATGGGGAAGCGATGAAAAATGGATATTTGTTGCATCAAATAAATGCTTCAATTTGTGAACTTATGATTTCTCTAATATATATCAACACTAAATATATGGAAATTTTTTTTTAAAAACTGTCTTTTCAGTCACTTATTTTCTTACATCTCTTAAAACGGGTACTCTTTCCAAAACAAATGTCTCAAATTGAATAATGTATACCAAGCAGAAATAACAACCCAAGAGAAACCCCTAGAAGTGTATTATGTAGGAATATCAAAAACACTCTTTAAACGAAGATTAGCCAACCATATATCATCTTTTGCAGACGGAAAATACAAAAAACAGTACATGCCTGTCGACATATGATTGGAGACTAACCGATAGCATCCTCACAACCACAGTAACATGGAAAATATTTAAACAAACTCTCACAGGCCAGAATGTAGAAACCCCATTTTACCAATGCCAAGAGAAGAAACTTTAAATCTTCACTTTTGTCAATAGAACAAAATACAACAATAGAAAAAAACCCAACAAGAACAAAAAAAAACAAAACAGGATTACCAAACAGAGAAAAATGAGGGACCGTTAAAATGTCAACATAGTTCAAAATAAAAAAAGATAATTCAACATCCCACATATAGGTATACTAAAAATTAACTGTCATAGCTATCTTTTTTTTTTCGTTATTACATTATTATCATTTCATACCTCCAGCCATATTGAAGAACAAAATACTCTCAGAGAGGAAACATACCACATACTAATAAAGAAAATCGCAACACTATATCATGCTAATTTACAATTTATAACTACCAACTAGCATTGTATCTTCACTAGATAAAAAAGAAAAGCATATCGAACCAGTAAACGAGGAAAAAGAAGGAAGAAAAAGAAAAGATATATAGATAAAATAAGAGGAAGATCCTACAATTTAGAAAAACAGACTCCCTCATATACTGAATTGAACCAAATTATTCGTCTGTAGAAGCTAGGACAGAAAGGTAAACTATTATTATTATTATTATTATTATTATTATTATCATTAAGAAATGAATATATAATCCATAAGAAATAATCATTTGAATGCATTATTTGAAACGACCTCCCTCTATTACACAGTAAATGCATTATTTGACCTGAACAGCACAAATAATGCATATATATATATATATATATATATATATATATATATATATATATATATATATATATATATATATTCTCCAATGACATTACCTCTTCCGTAGCATATTTCTTGCGTTATGTCTTCAGAAGTTTATTGTTCTTATCCATTGTTCGCCAAGGCATTTAACAGGGCAACAATTGTTTATCTTGATAGTCTAAGTCTCCATGTAAACTGAAGTCGTTTCATATATAGACATCCCTTTGCGTATATTTTTGACGGAACTTCTCATAACAACCGCATAAATATTGAGTCGGAAGGCCATGCGCTTGCATATATTCATGAGCTGACCCCTCTCATAGAAAGACAGCCAGTGTCAGTTGAAAACTTTTGTGGAGGCCAGACATCCGTTAATCTTACCGTCATACAATACACATGAGACAACAACGAGATCTTAGCCATGACCGCAGCTGAAGTAGGACAAACGACTGTCACCGACTGAACGACCTCTTGACCGCAGCACATCAGTGGATTTGCATGATCGAGAAAAATAAGATGCAAGCCATCCGCGGATATCAAATCTCAGCAACTGACATAACAGTTGACATTTATTGTCATTCTTATACGTTTCCAAAGAACGTGTTTTGCTAGAGTTGGAGACATGGATTAACTTGAAAAAAAAGTATCCGAAAGCTTTGCTTCTTTAGATTCAAGTAAAATACAGAACTCAAAAACAACTTACTTACAATATTGCCCCCAACCACCAAAAAAAACAAAACACGGTGTGTCAGGGAATGGGGTTTGGAAGTTGGAGCCTTTGAGTCAATGCGAGATTATGGTTCAGTATCATTGTCTTAGGTGACCCGGAAAAGAATGGAAAAGGAACAACGAACGCATATATATATATATATATATATATATATATATATATATATATATATATATATATATATGAGGCATTATATTGCTTTGAAAATCTACTGGAAATGACCGTCATTTCAAGTTTTTATTCGTATCATTTGGCCTAGACAGCGCAAATAAATTAAAAAATCAAAGAAAATGGGCTGCCGCTGGAATCGAACCAGCGATCGACATATTGCCGCTTTAACGTTATGCAATATCTAAAGGTACTTGTCTTTTTATTTTTGTCGGATTATACATCTATTTCTCAATATTGAATATATATATGTATATATGTCTTCATAAAACTCTTTTTCGAAATCGAGGGACTGAATGCAGGCTCTCCGTTGAAAACTTTCGCACACTCCTTATATATGCGTGGTAGGCATGGGTGAACGGGAGATTTGTAAAAAAGACAAAGAATATCAGCAATAGTAATTAGAAGAGAGCTGATGAGATAAAAATTGGCAGTGGGGAGAAGATAGTAACAAAGTCAATGCTCCGTTTGTTCTAAAAAGCAGGGAAATCAGATCTAGTAGTGAAATTGTCTTGGGTCAATCGCATGAAAAATTATAGCATTACGGCATATTTTGCTCTGTCTCGAAATTTGACATCAAAACCAACAGTGAATACATGGTCATAAAAAGTATACGTATGTTTGCGTTTATAAATGATACTGAGTTAGCAAAATGGTAAATACCAATCTTTGGTAGGAGTTTTACAGAAATATTCTGTGTGCCAAGGTAATATCATAGATCGCTAAACACTTAGTCAATGCTACTACTACATCTAGAGTACTAATAAACAAATGTATTGATTCCATCTTGCTATAGAATGGAATTCATTGATTAAAAATTGTCTAGAATATATATATATATATATATATATATATATATATATATATATATATATATATATATATGAGTGCATATATTTATATCAAACAATACGATCAATACAAAAATTATGACTGAAGTGATGCTGCAGCCAGTCCCTAGGAAGCCCTACATCGAAGCCAACATCACCATCAACAGGAAGCGACTGAATGCAGTGGACAGTTTCACCTACGTTGGCGGCATACTTTCCAGAAACGTTGTCTTGGATGATGAGGTGAATGCCAGACTCGCCAAAGCCAGTTACATTTAGCACCCCACCCCCCGAAAAAAAACCTGTGAAACTGACGATGCATCACCTTAGAGACAAAGATCAAGATATATCGAGCCATAATTCCCACTACACTGTTCTCAGGATGTAAAACATGGACGGCCTTCCGCTCGCCCTAGAAAACATAAAGTGGCAGAACATGATCCCAGACATTGAAGGCCTTACTCGTGCCACCGTACATAGCTTGATGCAGACCACTACTTTTCAAAGGAACTATTATATGGTGAGCGCCAACATGGCAAGCGCTTGCAAGGAGGCCAGAAAAAGCGCTTCAAAGATACACACAAAGTTCTGTTAAAGGTTTTCATTATCAGAACAAAGGTAGATGTTGATCAGCTGTTCGTAGAGGTACTAAAGCCTGTAAAGCCCACAGAATTGCTACAGCCGTGCAATGCTGATATGCCAGAAAAACCAACACCGACAGACTCTCTACTACCGCCATCATCCCCTGTCCAGCCTGCAAGAGTAACTTCTGGGCGTGGATTGGCCTCGATCTGTAACTATTCAGAATCCGCCACAACACAGTACTCACACGTATATGAATAAATACTGTAAACCCTTATCAGCAGACAAATAGGGGTAAAGGGTATCCGTTAATATCGATTGCCTGGTATTTCTGAATTATGTATAAAAAATAACACGAAGGCATTTATAACTGGGTACATCGAACACCTTGTCTTACTCCTTTTTGGAGCTGAAACAGTTCAGAGTCCTTACGTAGCCTAATGAATGAGTTGCTGTGGTTGTATATGTGTTGCAGTACTTTAACGTATTCAGGGTCTACACCTTGTAGGGTGATGGCCTTCATGACCATGGGAATTTCTACGGAGTCGAATGCCTTCTTGAAGTCTATAAATGCTACCGCGAGTGGCATTTTGTATTCTGCTGCCTTCTCTTTCAGCCGATTTACTGAATGAAGATGGTACATGGTCGAGAAATTTCTTCTAAATCCAGGCTGTTCTCGTGGTTGTTTCTCTTCCAGTGTTTTAATAATCCGGTTGCTGATGATTTTTGTGAAACGTTTGTAAATGCAGTTGAGCAGGCTTATAGGCCTGTAGTTGTTAAGGTCTTTGGGGTTACCTTTTTTGTGTAGAGGCATTATACTTGCAGTGTTCCAGTCTTTCAGGACTTTACTCTGTTTCAGACACAAGTTGAATAAAATAGCTAGTTTTCTGTTGACTCTCTTGCCAGCCTTTTTGAGTAGATCAATGGTGATGTTATCTGGTCCAGTGGCTTTTCCTTTTTTGGTTTGTTTGATGGCTTGCTTTACTTCCCATGGTGTAACTTCGGGGAAGTCTTCGAACTGGTTATCGGCGTCTTGTGTATTCTGTTCGTTGTTGTATTGTCTGTGTTTTGAAGAGTAGAGTTCTTGGTAAAATTCTTGGGTGCGTTCAACTATTCTGTCTCTATCTGTTGTTATGTCTCCGTTTGCTTCAAGAATGCTAGTTATCTGTTTCTTTCCTGTACTGAGAGCTTTGTTTATCGCTTTAAATCCTCGACGTTTTTCAAGGTTGGTCTCGATGATGGCTGCCGTATACCTTCTTTTGTCTTCTCTTAGTTTCTTCTTTATAGTTTTGTTCAGTTCGATTTCTTCTATTTTCTCCCTTGTGGTCGTTGGTGGTTTGAGGTTTCTGCACTTTTCAATCAGTTTCCTGGTTTCATCTGAGATTTTACTAATGGTCCCCGAGTTTCTTGGTTTAAACATATTGGCTGCTTCTGATAGAGAGGTTGTTATTTTGTTGTGGAGTTCGTTGACGTTGGTGTCGTTTTCGTCGGTAAGGATATCAAATCTGTTTTTCAATTCTAGCTTGAAGGCTGGGGTGAGTTCATTTGGTACGTTCAGTGGCTGCAGTCTAGTGTGGAATATTTTCCTGCGTTCTTTGCTTGCGTTTATTTGCATCTAACCATTCTATGGTCGCTCCCTACATTCACTTGGTTTACGATTTGGATGTCTTTGATGGTGTGGCTTTTGTCCGTTAAAATGTAGTCTATTTCGTTTTTGGTTTCATGGTTGGGGCTCTTCTGAGTCTGTTTTCTATTGGGTTTATTTTTGAAGAATGTGTTCATAATTTTGAAGTTATTTGCCGTTGCAAAATTTACCAGTAAGACAAGGTGATACCAGCTCACCCAAACTATTTACAGCCTGCCTTGAGATGATCTTCCGGAACATGGACTTGGAAAATAGAGGAATCAAAATGGACGGCGAATACTTGAGCAACCTTAGATTTGCAGACGACATCATCCTTTTCGCAGAGAACTTACATGACCTCCAACTAATACTAGATGATCTAAACAAAGAAAGCAAAAAAGTTGGCATACACATGAACTTCAGTAAAACAAAAATCATGTGCAATAATCATGTTGAGAATAGGAACATAACTGTCAAGATAGAAAATGCAAGACTCGGTAAGGTAGACCACTACATCTATCTAGGACAACGAATCTCCATGAGAACCTCAAAAGAGGAGGAAATCAAGCAAAGAATCACTTTGGGATGGCAAGCCTTCGGCAGAGCAAGCTCAACTTTCAAGAACCAGATGAGCCCAATAATCCTAAAAAGAAGAGTATACAACCAATGCATTCTCCCGATAGTCACCTATGGAGCTGAAATATGGAACCTAACCAAGAGACAGGCCTGCAAACTGAGAAGTATGCAACGTGCACATGAGAAAATTATGCTCAACCTTACATGGAGAGATCACAAGACAGAACAGTATATCAGGAAGAAAACAGGAGTCCGTGATATCATAGAAACTATTAAAAAACTCAAATGGCAATCGGGAAGCCATGTTGCAAGAATGAAAGACAACCAATGGACATCACATCTCTCAACATGGATCTCCAGAGATCACATGCGAAACCAAGGCCGACAGAACACAAGATGGAGAGATGAACTTGACGGATTCAGAAAATACTGGCTCTGCGACGCCCATAATAAGGAATTGTGGCGAATCCTGGGGAAGGTCTATGTCCAACGATGGACGTTAAAAGACTGATGATGATGATGATGATGATGATGATGATGATGATGATGTGTCGAACAAATTAACATTATAAACCAACATGAAATGATTATAATTAAAGGAAATAAGATTAATCTTAATGATATTACCTCATCTAGAGGAATAGTGATTCTTTGTGTCGTGATCATGTAGTGGGGCTCAGAAAATTTAGTAACGAGGTTGAATCCTTAGATTCAATTATTATCTGACTCCATTAGTATTACTCAAAACTTAACCCTACCACATTAACATTCATTATTAAGATAAATTCGTAGTTTGGATAGAAATTAGTAACAATAATAGTCGTTATGGAGGCAATCTTTTGATTTTGATGCATACTTATTTAAACCATTGACGAAATTTCACTACGGATACAGTAAATGAACAAAAACAATTGTAGATATGTAACAGAACTGATTGAACATAAACAAATTATCCATTTAATTCAATATGTATCATTTGATATCATTTACTCATTAACTTTTTTTATACTCATTTATATTATCATATTAATATTTATCATGCAAAAACTTGAAAAATTAATTCATTAAGATATTTGACCCACAATTGCGTTGGAATAAATGCTTGTTCCTCGTTGAAAGCTTCCATTTTCCTCTCTGAGACTTCAACTATTCTGAAAAAACTTCCATTCCACCTATAAAAATTTTCCAGATCTTTCTCCACTGATCTGATTCAAGATGCAAAATGCATAATCATGCGGCATAATCATGACCAATCCAGTTTTAGTTGACACACTGTAGACCTTCTGATTGACGGAACTCTTAACGGATCTTTCTCAGTGAAAATTTTCATCTTTCTCTGGGAAAACTTTAAAATTTTTTCCATTTTGTGCATCCATAATCGATTTTTTCAATGGTTAAGATTCGCATGCGCTCGAGTCCAGATGTTACTAAACGTTTATATAAGCTAAACATGTTGTTGCTCGTTGCTCTTAGCTATAAGCTTAGAAAAGAGAAGACCGGTAATTTCAAATCCTCCCGATATTTATGTGGCGGACCAAATATTCGTAGCGAACGAATTTTGTCCGGTATTTCCGAAATCCGTGATAGTAAGTTCGTTGATAAAAGATTTACAACACACACACACACACACACACACACATATATATATTTACATATATGCAAGTCACGTTGAACAGTGAAGACATTCTGTTGGTTTAATTTTCTTGTAAGTTCCTTTAGTTTTGGATGGTGGTCTCTATCCGGTCTGAAGGAGTGAATAAATTTTTCAAAATTCATGTTATATTTTCCTTCAGACCGGCTATTCAGAAGAACATCCGCAAATTAGAGAAACGTACAAGGGAATGACAAAAATGTCAATACTGTTCAACAAAAGTTGCATAAAGGAAAACTTGCTGTCTCAGAGAGAGAGAGAGAGAGAGAGAGAGAGAAAGAGAGAGCAAACAAGCGTCCCTTTGTTTTATTCATCATTCATTTATCATCAACGTGAAAAATTCACGGATATATTTGAATTTCTATGAGATTACCTTCTTTTATAGATGAGACCACCGAATACGTTTCAGTGGAAGAGTCACTTTTTTCAAATTAAGTGTAGCAAACATTTTTTCAGGATATTTATTATCATCAAGCGGAAGCATCACTTTTTGAGGATGGAGCAACAAAAAAAAAAAAAAGATTAAACTGTTAATTATATATGCATATATAATCGATATATAACACCATGCAACGCTATTTTCGTTTCTGGTGGTGAGTATTAATTTCTTACTGACTCTGCGTAAAAAGTATGAAAAATGGCAATTATTCCAAAAAACTTTGCTTTTATGGCCAGGAAAGTGATATAATCATACAAGGGGTGAATTTGCATGTTTGTTTTCACATTTGTAAATTTATTTTTCTATCAATTCATCAAGATTTGTATCAGGGATGAAGACTTTTTGGGACGGCCTTCAGTTCATTTTACCATAGTTCTTCACCATATATCAACCAGCTCCACATAGTTTCCGATCTTGTGATTGCCCTTGAAGGTCCGAACAATTTTAGCAAAGCTGTACTAAGCTATTCTGTCCCTCCTTGTGAATTCTTGAGGAATTCCTTGCCCCCCCCCAGGATCTCCTTTAGCAGTGGTCCAACAAAGACAACGGCATTGACTTCTGTCTTAGGCAGTACTCCATGGCATCATCTGCTTAAATGTGCGTGGTGTACAAGGAATATTTTGGCATACCTATCGTGAAGACAAATTTTGCATACCTCATTTCAGCCGCAATAAAACTTGCAAGGCTTTGAAGGATGACCAGTGCAGTGGGAGGTCATTGGAATCTTCAGAATGGTGGCATTCCTGATTAGTCTCCAATTCTCTTTAACCAAATGTCCCTGCTATCTTTGCCTTTGGGGTGCCCTGGTCATAGCCGCTCGAATTCTATGTGGGGATAAACAACGACACATGGGAACTACTGGTTGGTCTTTGGAAGGTGTTGATGCCACTAATGCACATACAAGTAGTCCTTATGGAACAATTTCAGTAGTAGCATGAAGGAAAAGTTGGGCAGTTTTATAAGAGGGTACGATGACAGAAAAGAGAGTTAGGTAGTTTGATAAGACAGTAGAAAGGGAGTGGAGAGAAGAGAAAGTCAGGTAGTTTATTGAGAGCTAAGGAAAAAAATTGTACATGGAACTGATCTATGTTTATAATATTTAGATACAAATATAGACGGGCAAGAAAGATAGGAAGAGATAAGATAGGCAATGAGTAGATACAAGAGAATGGTTTGAGAAGAGCAACGGCATATGATAATCTAAGTCGTCAATATGGGTTCAAGTAGTCGCATATATCGACACATTTGAGCAAATGGCAAATTAAAAAAGAAATTACCGATTCATTGATTCGAGCAAAACATTTGTGGGACACAATTCTTCGTCTCCTTAACCGAATTCTTAACATGTTTCCACACAGTATAGACGTTAAGCAAAGCCATAGTTCCCTGAAGCATTTTTGATTGGCCATCTTACAGCCCAGAATATCTTGCACTTGGCCAGACAAAAATCCTTTGAATTGAGATTCCAATTCTTCATTTTGTGGAGAAGCAATACAGTCACAATCCGATGGCAAATATCAAGACCGCAGGCATGGATACAGGAGGGGTCAAGACTTTTATTCCTGCTAAGGGAGAAAGCGGTTAAATATTCATCTAGATTTTGACATTTTTTTTATCGAAATGTAATAAATAAAACCCATGAATAATCCCAAGGAATTGTAAATTAACTTAAAAAACACAAATTTATTGATTTAAACATTTAATTTGAGTAAGATATCCCCTGTCTTATTCTTTACACATTTTTTTTATCTATTGGTTTTGCGGTGAATGTCTTTGAATATTTTTCTTCATTTTTTCCCACTCCTAAAATGTTACGTCACAAATGTAACTGAAAAATACCCGATCACAGAGTTATTTCTTATTTTTGATGTCAGAGATTTATTTTCTTTTCCACGTATTTATCTGTGAAAATATTGATTTCGTTTAGACCCCCCGGCTTGAAATCCTGGATGCGTCTCTGTTCAAAGTCCTCGATCCGCTCCTGGGGGAAACAAGAGACGTGAACGTTCTTCTTGAATTTCCCTTTCGGCTTTACGAGAATTTCCAATTGGCGAACGTCGAGTTCTCTTTGTGCTTTGACTATGGTTCATTCCGTCCTCATGACCATGTGTCATCATAAACCAAAAGATCTCGGCAACACTGCAACGCGTCCGGCAAGATTCGTCATTTTCTTGGATATTTTGATTCTCTCTGGTCTGACAGGTCTACTTTCGGTGGATCTCTTCATCAAACGTTATTCTCATGTGTTTATATATAACACAGTTTGCTCCTCTCTTTCTTTCTTTCTTTCTTTCTTTCTTTCTCTCTCTCTCTCTCTCTCTCCACTCACACACGCACACACATATATATATATAAGAAATAAAGGAATGGATATATAATCAAAGGGAAATAACCATAAATGCGTTATATTACTTTGAATCTCTAATCTCTACTTGGACTGATCTGTTATTACACGATTCCTGTAGCAGTAGTGTTCTTTAGTTGTTTTCTATTTCAGCTGTCAAGGTCAAATGATATTTTTACCGTGTAATAACGAGAGATCATATGAAATAGAGTTCCGAAGCAATATGACGCATTATATATATATATATATATATATATATATATATATATATATATATATAGAGAGAGAGAGAGAGAGAGAGAGAGAGAGAGTCATCTCTCTCGTACATTTTTCCTTTTTGCAAGTCTCTTTCTCTCCCTCTTTCTCTGCTGTCTTGTGATCTCTCAATGTAATGTTGAGCATGATTCTCTCATGCGCACGTTGCATACTTCTCAGTTTGTGGGTCTGTCTCTTGGTTAGGTTCCATCTTTCAGCCCCATAAGTGACAATCGAGAGAATGCATTGGTTGCACACTCTTCTTTTGAGGATTACACACTATCTAATTATGTTCAATTTGGTCTATTTCAATTAATATAAACATTCATCTATTTATCAATCTTTTGATTCCTCTCTTCGTATTCACACTCTTGTTCTTCTATCAATATAAACAATTGGTAGATCAATAAGTCCGTAGCATGACTAGTTATTAGAATTTTGATATGAAATGTTCATTGTATAAAGATCGATCTGTGATTATTCTAGTAGCCTTTGATTAAATACAATGACAAAGGATATTTTGTTGAAAAATCGATATTCGGTGTGTAAAAATAAATGCTTCCCTATTATTTGAGTACGTATACATTGATTCCAATATAGGCTTATATCTTTGTAAGTATTTGTCTGTCTGTTAATATCTCTACTGTTATCTGTAAACACTACTTTTTTGCTTATACGAAGAAGAGGTGGAAAGTGAAAAGTTCGATGTTTGCTGTGCTGCGAATCGAAATAAAGTTTTTTTTTTATCAATAAGAACTGTTCATTTTCGGATGATGGAGGAAACCTGTGCCTCGATATAGATCTGACCTTTTTTTCCCTATCGGGCTGACTATCTCATCTGATTAGCATCTTTCTAATTCCTCCCAAATATATCTTTATGTCTCTGTCTATTCAAATTCTACCTTTCACTCTCTCCTTGAATTTTGGTCGTTTGTTGCCCTTTTCGTGTTAAATTCAAAACATTCCCGCGTTAGATTTCGCAGTACTTAAGGAACCTTAGAAAATTTTGAGATTTTATCTGTTTTTTTAAAAACCTTATCTGTGAATTTATTTTTCCAAAATTCCATTTTCAAATGAAAGCATGAAGAAAACTTGATTTTTTAAAACTGTTCTTGATTAAATCTAACTGTAAAGATATAAATTAGGATTAGTGTTATTGTCTAGGGTTATTGTAAGGTTTAGAGTTTGTTTTTAGGTTTAGTGTTGGGGTTAAGGTTACATAAGTCAATTGTGGAACAAATGAAAGCAGCACTGAAAAAATTGTTTACCTCGTCTATATCTTTTGAATTTAACGTGAAAACAAGAAACGATCGCCAAATATTGATTCATAACTACTTGACCACTAACTCTCTAAATATTAATATCATAGCATTACGAAATCTAGGCGATATTATCATTCTCGTTGGCTCGTTGTCCGTGTCTGTAAAATACCAAAGGTCCAGTTTGACCCAACCATTAAGAAATTTGGCAAAACAATTTCTCGATGAAGATTATATTAGGAAGTTTCTTGCTTTTTTTTTGTATTTCTATTTTCAAGATTTTGTTTACAGTGTACAACAAATTCATGAAATATTCATAAATTTCCTATACCCCAAGAAGGAAAAAAGTCATTGGGAATGTAATTAAAGATATGATTAGTGAATTCAATAGTCAACAAGTTAGTTTTGCTGCAGTATTTAAAATGCAGCATCCGTGTGTATAAGGTTGTTGCATATTTAATGTCGGTTCTCAGATATAAACAAAGAAGCTGGCAAATATTTTTTATCAAAATATGACTCCTTTGTAGCAAAAAAAATCTTTCAACTATCCTCTAATGATTATATGCCATGTCTGTGAAATTCTTTAAGTTTAGACACGGCTGATGGATGTAGTGCCTAGCACTGTCATGGAGAATTTCACCCAGCTTTTCAACCTATTGTATTTCCTCGAAATTAAATATATTTACTATTGAAGGTCTCTAGAACGTTTTAGAAGCGTTCGTCGTGGGTCAACGAGTTTTACCGTCGATATTTTTTCCTGATTAAAAACAGATTTGGGCCTTCCTTCAGTCGAATCTTCATCAGAGCCTCGTTTATAGTACTTGCCAAGAACACGTTTCCAACTCAGTCAGTTTGAATTCAGAGATTTTTGTCCCCTAGAATAGTTGCCAACTGAAGCTGTCATACTATTTACCTGTGGTTGGTAGGAGAGATTGATTCATTCCTGTCCCAAAGGTATTACTGCGAGGTGAATGCAAACTGTCTCAGCCAGAGTTTGGGCTCATTTCACCGATTCGATTTTCCACTTTGGAATTGAGCTTTCTGGTTGAATCTTGGTAGCTGAATTCGTTGATCAGGCAGGCGTGAAACACACTCCCTTCATAAAGTGTGGGCTCCAATCCTGCCTAGGTCACATTCTTCAATTTCCGCTCGACTGTTGTTTGCTTACTGTCGATCTGAGCAATAAAAAGCAACTAATAAACAAAGTTGAAGGTGAAAAATAGTCATAAAAATGAATATAAAAATGATGATCCATAAAAACGATGATTTATCATTTCTATACTCTATTTTCATTGAAGAAGCTGTTGGTTGTAGTTTTGTATCGGTGCATGTGTGTCTGTAGCTTTAAATCTTGGTAAGCAAGTCTCACCAGAATAACTGATCAATGAGCTCTCGTTTTTTGTAGCGATATTTGCGGTTCTGTATATTTGTAGAAACATCGCCCAGAGAGGGCACTTTTGTTCGCTGAGGAAATATAATCCAATTACACACACACACACACACACACACACACACACACACACTCACACACGTGCGCGTGCGTACAAACACATGTGTGCACATAACACCTTCAATTTCTATTTCTTTATCCTCGTATCTCTCTTTCTTTCTCTCGGTCTCTTCATCTTTTTATCTCTCTGTATCTTTCTTTCAATTTCTAATCTCTTTCTTTTCCAGTTTCTTATCTCTCTGCCTCTCTAGCTCAATGTTGAAATCTTCCCTTGCTCTTTCTCTCTATCTCTCTAACTCTCAATTTCTTTATCTTCTTATCTCTCATATTCAATCTTTTTATTTTCTTATCTCCCTCCTCCATTTTTTTATTTTCTTATCTCTCTCCGTTTCTCTGGTTTGAAAGTGTATGCAGAATGGACTCGTTCATGGGAATCTTGGATTTTGGACGATTTTTCCCTCCTTCCTTCCTTCGAAAATGTGACGTTATGCCTTCAAGATATCAAGTAAAATTCAATTAATGTTGGTAGCTTCAAATTGGAGCAATAGTTTTATAATTATCTATTGGTTATTTTGGATTATGTTGTTTTTCCAAAAATAGAAAACTGGGTCCATCTTCTCTTTTACTGCCTCTTTTTCAGTTAAAACATTATACAATGTGTTTCCTAGAAAACAAATAGAAGTTAGTATTTGAATACGACAAAAGTTTGAAATTGAATATGACAGCAGTCTAATCTTGATATTTAGAATTTTTATTTCTAAAAAAAGCTCAAAATCGATTCGAAACGTTGAGTAAGATCTGATTAATACGCACGAATTACAAACTTTGCAGGTTTGATATCTCTTGCTGTCTGATAATTCAACCCCAGAAAAAAAAACAGACGTGCCTGATAGCAAGATATCCATTGATTTGAAATGCAGGATAATAAAATAAGCGAAAATAGAAAATAGAATCTAGTTTCCTATTTTCAGGAAAGCATAATTCAACATGTCTAAAAGATAATGACACTGCTATTGGCCAACTTTGAACCTATCCATCTATCCATCTATCTATCTATCTATCTATCTATCTATCTATCTATCTATCTATCTATCTATCTATCTATCTATCCATCTATCTATCTATCTGTCTACATCAGGGGCGAGTGTATAAATCCTGTACAGCATTCCTGACATTTTGTCTCTGTCTGACAGCAATCACAGCTGTTGGGTGTGGCTGGGCCAGGTCATGCAGTTGGGTTTCCATCTCGTTTATTTCTTCCTTCCTTTGCCCACCCTCCAAAAACTCCCCCACTGAAACAATTAAAGACTATTTGAACCAGAATAACGTGACTATTAAAGCAACACAGGGACAAGGAATTTTCATTGAACAAATCACGCAAATTACTCATTTTACAACTCGTGTCGACCCCATCAGAGCGAACGTCAGTTTGTTAGACGATTCGCCGCAGACAAATTGCTTGGTAGACGATTCGCCGCAAACAAATGGCTCGTTAGATGATTCGCCGGAAACTAATTGCTTGTTAGATAATTTACCACAGACTTATTGCTTGTTAGACGATCCGCCGCCGACAAATTACTTGATCAGACGCATTTACCATAATTATATCATTTAGGATATGTAGAATTAGAGACATCATAATATTCTTTGTAGAATCAATTTGAATAATTTTAAAATCTGAAAGTGAATTCCGAATTAGAGTGACTACCGTCAGTTTTTCAGCTAGCTCACGAGCAACAGTTAAATATGGCCGTAATAAGAGATAATGGGTTTGAACTTTACATTCATTGAATCATACCAATCAACACTTTTTTTCTCATTTATGTATATATATATATATATATATATATATATATATATATATATATATATATATATACACACATATATATATATATAGGGGTAAAATACCTCCCTCTGGCTCTGAAGCGACGGCTCCAATCCTACCTCGTGATACTGGATAGATAATGGATCGTCTATAGCCACACTGAAAAGTTGTAATACAACGAAACAGCTGTCTGTGGATGATTCAATTATTAATTTTATATATATATATATATATATATGTGTGTATATATATATGTGTGCAGTCTGCAATCAAAACTGATGCAACAGACTTAATGTCAGGTGGGTGAACACTTGATAGAAGTTACACGAACAGCGATTCATGTCCGTTGTTATACTTACTGATCCCTCGTCGTCGAATACGTTTTTGGGGTAACTCACGTAAGTTTCAAAAAATAAATGATTTGTAGTACAAAATATTATCTACATACAGTACACTTAATTCCCAATATAAAATGACGAACCATATGTATGACAAGCTATATAGTAAGCTTAAGGTGGTAGTGTTTGATCAACACTGCTGGGGTGCCATGTTAATGTAACTATTTTATTTTCAAAATCCCCCAAACGGTTACATGGGGAAACAACTGATTACATAAATTACAGCAACAGATATTGGGGTATTAGTGACTAAAGTGAACCAAACGAAAAAAGAATTGAAAAAAGTGTTTTAGTGTTTAGTGTTCAAAGCTGTAAAACTCTCTGGACTATATATGTGTCTGGATGTGTATTAGCCTACCATTTTATAGTGTATTTCATTTCCGTTCAACATGCTTCCTAACACTTCTAGTCGTCCTTGCTTATGGCAGTGAATGTCGGATAGGGAACTAACTTGATTCTCAATAGACACGATATTTGACGGCTGTAAAGTTATGGTTGAGTTTAGCATCATAGTTACGTTGTAAATGGAACCCTGGTTTAAAAACTTAATTTTCATTGCACGTTTCAAAAGTTTATATGCCAAAATATGCACCAAAGCCTCATCTTTGAAATATGCAGACACAGACGAGTAAACATTGATTGGATTATAATAAGATTTAACCCTTTCAATACTAGCATAATGAGGTACTTGATGCCTGAATTTCTAAAAAGGTAAAAAAATAATAAAATGTGTTAATTTCTTTTTAATGTCTAATTTTGCCCCGAATATTTTAGGCACCAAAATCATGGTGGGACACGTTTGTTTCATTATTAGACATTTTCTTCCGAGACGGATGAAAAACATAGTATCAGTAATCACGTACTCTTCGCGTCTTTCTTGGTCAGTGATGTAACGCAAACTAATTTTCATATTGGTTTCATACTCTGATGACGTCATTGTCTGAGGTTATAAAAGCCGGGAACGTCTCTTTTGTCAAACTCCAGACCAGATTGACTTTATATCCTCCCTCTCCCATAACAAAACCAAAAGTAATCATCGTTCACATTAAATCGAACTTATATTACAAATTACCATTTCCCTATCGTGATTTGAAATTACAACTAAATGATTACAAGGCTTCTCTCCTACCGACTGAGCAAAATTAACAAGTCTTATATATCTAGAAATGTATTTATTATTCATACGATAGAAAATTTGCTGTCATCATTATCGGTTAGAATAGATATGGAGGTGAGGTTTGATCCAGCAGTAGCCAGACTTGTTACTTGATTTTTCATAACACATACGTCCCACTATATCCCAGGAGGCTCAAAAGGGTTAAAGGAAAAAAAAACAAAAAACCCAGACAAATAGAAAGCAAGAGATTTTGCAGTGTAATTTAAAAGATCCCCTTAACATCCCCACTCCTAGACTGATTCGCGGGTTGAGGTTGGGTTAATTGCCATAATTAAGGGTAGAAACCCCATAAGTGACTACACGTTTTGAGCCGTTGCATGCTACATTACATTGAAATAAAACAGTCGTTTAAACAATGAAGCCAAGTATGGCAATAGATTTGATGGAAATGTATTTAAAATCTGATACATTCATATGAGTTGCCAAAGTTTTCTTTAACTTTGTCAATGAACTAAAAACATTTTTACCTTTTAGACTATTTTATCCGGGAAGATGTTTAATTGACAAAATTTAATGTTATGGGGTTGATGTTATACACGCTATTATTCATGAATTGATGTTCAAGTGATCCACATAAAATAGAGTTTGCATTTTACTTTGCTATAGCTGTGTTTACTTTGAATATCAAATAAACCTCCTTGACTGCACATCCGTGTTTTGAGAGTGATTCTCACTGAGTTCCATTCTACTGTGATTCCAGGAAATATTGAGTAACCATATCTGCTGGTATATAGGACACATATTTACATCTTGGGAGATATGCAAATATTACACTGGGTAACACTGGTATTATAACTAAGAAGACTCAACTATATGGATAGCAACGGAGCTTCGATTGGTTGCAAGGAATGGTAGTTCCCCGATGGTAAACCATGAATATTATAGGCCAATAAATATGGAAAGCTCAGTATCTATATTGGTCTCTTGCTATGGACTGATGATAGCCATAGTTTGCGAGTTCAATCTTCGTTGAATGCCCCACTACGGTGAACTTATGTTAAACAAAGGTGGGCTTAATGATAAAAGCACCTATTTCAGCGACAATGTTTACATACTTATCTGCGCAAATGCTAGTGGTAGAGCGATTGGTTGTGGTTCGAGCCCACAGAAAAGCCATGTTTCAGATCGTTCATGTTCTGGGCATGTAAACCCTCTTCATTTTGGTGATTGGTGTATCACAATATTCCCACCCTTTTCCCGCCTTATTTAACCTTGTTCTGTATTAAAAAGCTTTGTAGATATGATGACTGCTGATGTAAATTAGAGGGAAAAACCGTATCAGTTATATCACGTTAATTGTTCACACACACACACACACACACACACACACACACACGCACGAAGACTCACAAATGAATTCTTCACCTATAAACACCATGGTGTGTTGCTTTGTAACGCCAGATCGGTCACGCTAAATTTAGGTTCATTGATAGGTGTGTTAAAACAGCTACAACTTTCAAATTTATATCATCATCATCTTCTTCATCATCATCATCCTTTTAACGTCCATAGTTCTTCAGGATTCGCTAAACCTCTCTTCATTGGCGTGCGGAGCCAATATTTTCTGACCTTTTCTAGTTCGTCTCTCCATCTTGTATTCTGCCAGTTTCGGCCACGCATGTGATCTCTAGGGATCCATATTATGGGCTGCGATGTTCATCAGTTGTCTGCCATTCTTGCAAAATGACCAGCATATTGCCGTTTGAGTCTTCTAATGGATTCAATGATGTCTTGCACTCCTGTTTTTCCCCAAAATATACAGTGCTGTCTTGTGATCTCTCCATGTGAGGTTGAGCATGATTCTTTCATGTGCATGCTGCATGCTCACCAGTTTGCGATTCAGTCTCTAGGTCAGGTTCAATGTTTCAGCTCCATAGGTGACCATCGGAAGGATGCATTGCTTGTACACCTTTCTTTTTAGGATTAATAGGATCGTATTGTTTTTGAAAGTTGAGCTTGCTCGGCCAAAGGCTTGCCATCCAAGAGTGATTCTTCTTTTGATTTCTCCTCTTGAAGATCCCATGGAGATTCGTTGTCCACGGTAGATGTTATGGTCTAATTTCTCCAGTTCTACTATCTCAATTTCGATCATTATGTGTTTGTTTTGCTAAAGTTAATGTAAAGGCTGACTTCCTTGCTCTTTTCATTTAATGTGCGTTGGATGGTTCTCAGTTTGCAGGTCTGTCTCTTGGTTACATTCCATGTTTCAGCTCCATAAGTGACTATTTGGAGGATGCATTGATTGTATACCCTCCTTTTAGGATTAATCTTTTTGCTTTTGAATGTTGACCTTGATCTGCAAGGCATGTCATCCTAGAGTGAATTTTCACTTGTTCTAGGTAGATGTAGTGGTCTACTTTCTCCTGTTCTGTGTCCTCGATTTTGATCTTTGAGTTCTTATTTCCGACATGATTGTCAATATGATCCTCGTTCATATATAGGGCGACTTTCTTGTTCTCTTCATATAGTTCATCTTGCCTTATTTGGAGGTTGTGTAATTTCTCTATGAAAAAGGCAACGTCGTCTGCAAATCCGAGTTTGTTCTGATATTCATCGTCTATTTTGATTCCTTTATTCTCTCAGGCTAGGTTTATGAAGATCATCTTGAGTCAGGCTGAGAGGAGTTTGGGTGAGCTGGTATCACCTTGTCTTACCCCTTTTTGGAGTTGAAAGGGTCCCCGAGTCTTTAAGCAGTCTGATGGGGGAGCTGCTATGACTGTTACAGCACTTCGACATACGTTGAGTGATGGCCTCCATAACCTTAGGGATTTACACTGAGTCGAAGGCCTTTTTGAAATCGACAAACTCTTCAGTGAGTGGTAGCTTATATCCAGCTGCTTTTTTCAGCTGATTTATCAAGTGCTGGTAGTCTATGACTGAATACTTTCTTCTAAAACCAGGTTGCTCTCATGGTTGGTTTTCATTTAGTGTTTTTCTGATTTGGTTGATGATGATTTTATGAAAATTTTGTATATGCAGTTGAGTAGGCTTATAGGTCTGTAGTTGGTAAAATCTTTCAGGTTTCTTTTTTTTACAAAAAAAGCATTATGATTGTATAGTTCCGATCATCTGGGACTTTACTTTGTTTTAGGCACAAGTTGAATAGGACAGCCAGTTTCTTAGCGATAATATGACCTGCTTTTCTGAGTAGGTCGATGGTGATATTGTCTGGTCCTCTGGCCTTTCCTTTCTTTGTTTGCTTCATGACTTGTTTCATCTCCCACGGGGTTACTTCTGGGGAAACCCTTGACTTGATTGCTCGCATATTCAATTCATTGTTTTTTGTCCTTGTTTGGATGAATTGAGTATTTGGTAAAATTCTTTGGCACGTTTTGACAATTCTGTCAGTATCTGTTGATAGGTCCCCATTTTCCTCGAGTATGCTGGTTAATTGCTTCTGTCCTGAATTGAAGCCTTTGTATATAGCTTTGAAGCCCCGACCCTTTTCGAGAGTCGATTCGATGATTGTTGTCGTGTATCTCCTTGATTATTTTATTCAGTTCAGTTGCTTCAATTTTCTCCCTTGTTGTTGTCAGAGGCTTGAGGTTTGTGCGTTTTCCCATGGGATTCATTGTTTCATCTGAAATTTCATTGATGGTTTGTGCACTCGTTTGTTTAAATATAGTGGTAACTTCTATTATAGATGCTAACATTTTGTTGATTAGTTCAATGATGTTGGTGTCGTCTTGTTCTGTAAGAATTTTAAAACTGTTTTTCAGTTTAAGCTTGAAGAATCGAATGTGCTCTTTTAGTATGTTTAGTGGTTGCGGTTTGGTGTGGAGCATTTTCCTGCCTTCTTTGTTGCTATTTACTTGCATTTTACATCTTACTATTCTGTGGTCGCTTCCTACGTTGACTTGATTCAGGACTTGGATTTCCTTGACGGTATCGCTTTTGTCTATTAGGATGTAGTCTATTTCCTTCTTTTTTTTGTGGTTGGAGCTTTTCCTACTCCATTTCCTATTGGGTCCCTTCTTGAAGAAGGTGTTCATGATTTTGATCCCGTTGGCCGTTGCGAAGATCTCTCTCGTTCCTTACTTTATATCTGAATTTGCCGACGCAATTTTCATTTCCCTGTCTTTCCTATGCCCTGAAGTCTCACATGATGACGTTGAAGTATTTTCTGGTGTCTTGGCGTAGGGAGTTCAAGTCATCAAAGAAGTCTATTTCCTTTTGGGTTGATTGAGTAGTGGGAGCGTAGACTTATTCAGTTTGTACCTCCATGAAAGTTTTAAGGTGACGCTTGCTATTCGGTCAGAGACGGCTTTGAAGCCTGCTACGTTGTCTTTGAGGTCTGTATTGATGAGAAAACCTTCTCCACTTTGTCTTACTTTCTATTTTCCGTAGCTGTAGAGAAGTTGTTGGCTTTTCAGTTCGATTAGTTCTTTACTGGATCCTCTTATATCGTTGATATCTATAATATCCCATATAAGGTTTTTTATTTCATTTTTAAAGTCGGTAAGGTGCTTGTTAGCTGACAGTGTTATAACGTTGTTGGTGTCAATGTATAATGCTGTACTTTTGATGATGGTTTTCAGGCTATGTTTGGCTGGTCGCTTTTGGGCTGATGACCCGACAGGGACAGGTATTTTCTTGGTAAAGTGTTTTGGTAGTCACTCTTAGAGCAGAACACACCCAACCAAAGAAAGTGATGTGGCTCGGCCTTTTGGGGCCGATGACCCAGTGGGAACGGACGGGTCAAATGATTTTCATAAATCTAAATAATTAATTTTAAAGGGAATGCCTACAAGTTTTGTTTTTTTATACATTCAAATAATTTAGGGTATTAAACTTTTTTTGTGCTAAAATGCTTTTAGAATCTCTGTACTTGAAGTTGGGATCAATAAGCTTGGGCAATCTGTTCTCTATTAATACAAAGTAATCAACTGAACCCATCGATGGTTAATGAAATATTCATATCTATATATAATGGCAATTGTTGTAGCTTTGCAACTCTCAAAACATGTCACGTTTTGATTTAGACGGATTAACACTCTGTACTATAATATCTTCCCAAAATAAAGCTACATTTTTGTGATTAGAATTTGATTCAAGTCAGCCTGCTTAGTGAGTGATGAACTGGATTTTGAAAATTGTTTTTCTTTTTCTAGAAATACAGCGAAAATTCATTTGATCATTGCTCATTTTTTTTTACCGATAAATTGCTTCCATTTTCAAGTGTTGCGTCAATTTTCACAACCCACAAGTGATGGAAGTCCGGTTCAATTTACGTACTTTTATAGGACAGCAAAATAAGGATGACCACGAGAGAGGAAACGTGATATTTCCAAAAAATGTATGAGAATATTTCAAGTATCAAAATACCAACTTATGACGGATAAAATTCCGTATATATATATATATATATATATATATATATATATATATATATATATATATATATATATATATATATATATATAAGGACACTAGCATCATAACCCTTGGAAATGAAGGAATCATTTATTTAAGGATCGGCACCACTATCTAGCGTCTCTCTCCAGTTGTCTGTCTCAGTTAAGAGTGTTGGATCTTCGTACCCTTTGAGAAGAGTTACTCTCTCTCTCTTTCACACACACAACTATATATATATATATATATATATATATATATATATATATATATATATATATATATATATATAAGTGTGTGTGTGTGTGTGTGTAGAGAGAGAGGGGTATATATATATATATATATATGTATATATATATATATGTATGTATGTATAAATCCCTCTTTCTCTCTATATATATGATATAAATGCATTATATTACTTTGAAACTCTAATTGAAATTACCCCCGTTATTACATGGATATGTCATTTGGCCTATACAGCGAAGATAGAATTTTTAAAAATTGAAGAAAATGGGGTTGCTGCAGGAGTCGAACCCGCGACTGATAAGTCGCCGCTTTAGAGTTGCGTCGCTCTCACCAGTGAGCTAAAAAGCCACCGCTAATGCGAAAGCCCAATACACTGCTCTATCTCCAATTTCTCATTCGGCTCATTCACTGTCCACGTCTGCTCTCTTTGTTTCTCAGCGCAGAAGATTATATTATTGAAAAATGAATACATAATCCGACGGAAATAATCATATAATGCATTACATTACTTTGAAAATCTATTTGAAATGACGCCCGATTAGGACACAATGAATGTATCATGTAGCATTCTATTCACGCTGTCTGTGGCAATGTTATTTTTTTATATGATGCAGATGATAAGAGAGTGATTGCAGGAATATCGGGACGAATACATCTGGAATTTACGATCAGGTTCCTATCACTGAGCGTGTGTCGGGTTGTAACACATGATTTCTTTTACATCATTGTGAATGATGCTAAAAGTTAAAGATCTAGTAATGTAAATTGCAGATTCAATGTAAATAGATAGAGAATAAGTTTTAATTGATAATTTAAAAAAAAGCCACAATAGGGACGGTGTCCACCGAAGAATTTAAACTAATTTTCAAGTACGATTCCAATCGGGAAATTATGCAGCCCAAACTGCTGATAGCATAAACAAAGAATTTTGAGTGAACTTTAACACGATGTGAATTATTCAACCGCGGTTTAATACGTTTAGGTCTGAGAACGTGGATACCAGTAATTAAACTGTTCTTAAAGATAAAGTATCATCATCAGCCGAGGCCAACAGAACGGTCCGAACATTTTCTTGAGACTTTAGGACTTAACAACTATATCACGTCATCTCAAGACAATAGAAAAGGTTAAAAAGCATGAAAACGTATCCCATGCGAACTGACCAAAATGCTCCCGGACTGTGCCAGATCTCACATCTCTCAGCTGACAACCAACAATGCCTAAGATCAGCAAATAAGGGTATAGTGTTTTGTAGCATTCTTCTCATTCACCTGGCATCTCCCATACTAATTATTATCATTTCAAGCGTTTTGAACTCCATATATGTGATAAAAGGTACAATAATAACGAAACCATAATTACTGGATTTGTAATCGCCCAAACAAAAAGAAATTCATAAGGATGGCACGTTATCTGTTGGGGGTTGTTTGGGAAGAGTTTATTGCTTCAAATAATTTATATTTTAATTAAATATTAATTGTTCTTTGTTATTTGCATCCTTTATCCTACTATTTAAGAAAAAAATGACACTTCACTTGTAACAACCCCAATAGATTGCATCTCGGAACAATGTTCTTCTTTCGAAAATGACAAAAGGTTGACTGTCTTACGATAAGGATTGAATTCACATGAACGACAAGAATGTTTTTGTCTTTTTTGCTTCGTTTTGAGAGAAAATATAATTCAATTGAGAATTGATATTTTCAAGTATTGTGTGTATGCATCGGAGCAGTCGTTGTTGTCGTGATACAGAGTTGTCCGGAAGTGTAGAGGGCGCTGCAGTTCGCTACGGAAATGGCATGTCCACGTGACGCCCGGTGACGCTCACCTTATTGTTTTCTCAATCGATTTTCACTAAACACAGTGTTAATTATTCATTCATGAAGAAATAATGCTACTGCTACAGATGTTTGGCACGCATACAAGTAATTTCCCCTGCAATTTGTTCACGATCAGGAAAGGAGAACTAAGATAGAACAAGAAGAAAGGGAGGAAGCGCCTTTTGAAAAAAAACAAAAACAAAAACAAACAAACAGAAAAAAACAATACAAAATAGCAATTCACGTGGATATGAGAAATAGAAGAAAACATGTAGACACAAAACAAAATAGACAATGGAGGCAAACTGAGACAATAAAGACAAATAGAAAGAAGATTGTTTCCAATAAAAACTCATTGAAAACGCTCAAAAGAAAACAAAGATGACTAATACATCATCATCATCTTCATCAGTCTTTCATTGTCCGTTGTTGGACATAGACATTCCTCAGATTTCGCCTCACCTCTCTATCATGGGAGTCGCGGAGGCAATACTTCTTGAATTTGTCCAGTTTTTCTCTCCATCTGGTATTCTACCGGCCTCGGTTACGCCTGTGATCCCTGTGTTAAGGATCGTGTTGTCCATTGGTTGTCTGCCATTCTTGCAACATGGCTAGCCATTGCCATTCGAGTTTTCTTAACGGATTCTATGATGTCTCAGACTCCTCTTCCCCTATTTTAATATTTTGCTCTTCTGTGATCTCTCCGTGTGCAATTGGGCATGACTCTTTCATATACACGTTGCCTAACAGCACATAAAAATAATGAATAGGTAATTAATAATAAGCAAGATGATGGCGTTGATTAAGATGATGATTAAAACCACCAGAAAGGTGATGATGACCAGTTATACTTTTTGTCTTCATCTTTGTACATACAACTGTTACACCTTAAGATTATCATCAATTCTTTTTCTCTCTTCCATCCTCTCTTTTCTCACCTTTTCTACCCACCTTTGGTTGTAACAAGAATTTAAGGATGATGATTATACTTGGTTAGGAGCAAGAAAAACGACCTTCACTATAACTGACAACACTGATTCCACCTCCCACGTTTACAATGTGATGAACAAAGGTTGAAATGGCAGTGGATGCTTAAGCTTGAATCGGAGCTAATGGGATTCAACTTTCGTCACAAATATAGAGCTTAAAAGTCAAGATGTAGCAGTAGTAGACCACTGGAAAACAAGCAGTTAGCAAGAGTAATAATGATGATGATAATGAATAATCATACCTAGAAAGTCAAGCATATATGAAATACAGTGAATAGTTCTCACTTACACAACACACATTATTAGAATATCCATATGAATGGGAATATATGTACTACACCCAGCACACATCACTTTATGTATAAATAGAAGTATGTTTGAGAGTGTGTTATGTATGTTTATGTAAAAGCCCTGTATTTTCTCTCCCCCCCCTCTCTCTCTAAAGCTCGGGCCGTCGTAACTTAAATTTGCCAGGTTTAGGTTTAGACTCAGCTGGTGATTTAGATTAACTGAAATCAAAGCAAACGACAACATCATCAGCATCATCATCAGCATCATCATCATCAGCAACAATAACAACAACACAATAATAATGATGATAACAATAAAAATGATAATAATAATAATAATAATAATAATAATAAGAAGAAGAAGAATTTAAAAAAAAAACAACTTGTGTTCCCTTAATGGCTTCTAAGAGGGATACAGTCGTTATCGGATGACTGATGGCAAAAATAAGAAGAAATTATGTGGGGGGAAAAGGAGACAAATTACTTATATATTGTTACCTAAAAAACAAATCATCTAATAGGCAATACAGAAATTGTAATCTTGCAATATGTGGGTCGACCAAACCAAAAACATTCTGAAAAGAAACTGGTTATCAGAAGTAGGACTACAGGAAATTTGCAAGAATACAGAAAATGAAGAACGCGACTTACACTCAAAGGAATACCTTGACACTTGCATAATGAACGACGAAGTAGAGACAATTTTCAATGATTCACAATGAAATATTTTCAATTAATTTCAATAAATCCATCACCAAAAACCCTGAATGAAACACTATGGTCAAAGATGAAAACGTCGACACACCCGAAGCAAGAATAAAAAGGCCCTAATACAAACCCCGAAAAAAATTATACAAGAGAAGCCACTGCCATCTCTTCGAGGCAAAGAGTGGAAAAAAGTTGAAGAATCTGACTGAACATGTCACTACCCTTTTACAGCGTATTGAAATTAACAACGCAAGAGAGTTCAACAACCTCAACTACACTGGTGTAAAAATGGTAAGTGATATCTTCACGACTTCAAGAAGAGAACTTGAAAAGCAGGAATAGAAACCTGGGAAAGGAGATCAGAAAAACACAACTACAGAGCGATTAAGGTTTGCTAAAAAAATGCATTGCGTCGAACAAAACAGGAGCAAAACTATGGGACTAGTACAAGATGAGACAAAAAGGGATACCCTCTGCAGTGTAATAGATAGATAGCAGAGAGTATATATATATATATATATATATATATATATATATATATATATATATATATATATATATATATATATTCCCCTGGAAAGAATAGGGCTCTTACTAGAAAAACAGGAAGGAAATAGAAAAGGAACCAAATGAGCGAATAACTCACTTTACATTGACCAGATGATTCTGAAAAAAGTAAGGAAAAGAAGTTGCAATGGGATGGATTGATCACAGAAAAACCATACGAAATGATTTCACATCGCTGGATACTCGAATGACTCAGGATATTTAGATTCAGTGAATTAATGTTGAGATTCATGGTCAACTCTATGAAAAGTTAGAAAATAGTAAGCTTAGAAAAGGCATAAAAAAGCGAATTCTTCGGGGGAAATCTCTGTCCCCACTACTGTTAGTACTAACCGTGAAACCACTAACAGAATATTGAGATCTTGAGAATCTTGAGAACAGAAGAATCCGATTCTCCAGAACAAAGGGAAAATCAACCAGCTCGTGTACATCTATGCCATAAAAGTATTAGGAAAGAACAGAAAAGGGCTCAAACTGACAAAGGAAAAAGAACATACAAAATAACAGATATGACTTTGTCTGCAGATCATGAAACGGATATGAAAAACACTGAAAAGGTAAGAAAAATAGCTAAAAAAATCTGAGGGACATGACGGTTTAGGTAGTACCAATAATTATAGGCGCTTTTGGGAACTGTAGCAAATACATTAAAAACAACATTGAAGGAGTTTGAGATGTGGAAGGATTGATTCAGTACAGCTGTATTAGGATTTTCACGAATCCTGAGTGTGCAGGAAATACCTAAGACCTACGACCTCCTGTTGTCAGCAATGGCCCACCTGTTTGAATTAAAAAGGCACGTGTAAGTAAAGCTGGGTTTGGTTGGGGCAATACCAACGCTGAAACGAGGGCTAGAGATCTGAGGAGACACTGTAAGTCAGCTTTCTGCGATGCCCACCTGGAAACTGGCGTGAAATTGTGAAGTACAGCACTGTTCTGGATTGTGAAAATGTTAAGAGAAGGGCTGGAGACTTGAGAAGATTGTCACTGTCTTCAGCGACGAGCACCTGACAACTAGCGTGAAGACCCAGATAATAATAATAATAATAATAATAATAATAATAATAATAATAATAATAATAATTCTGGAAAGTCTATGTTATCAATAAACCTGTCAAAATGGAACCAAAGGCCGGAAAAATGTTTTTCCCCGAAAATGAAAAAATGTATTTTTGACAGGTTTAGAAGAGTACTGATGCCAATTTTCAAGTTCTGGTATGATTGAGAAAGGCACTGGTAAACTTCACGCTTAAATTCCTGGTGTCCTTTCCCTTTGTGAAGTATAGAAAATTGTGTTTACAGTCACTGCTTGTATATTGAGAAGAACACTATCATCTGTTGTGTATTAATGTGATATCATGTATGTCTAAAAGGCAATTTTCGTCAGAGATGGCCTATCACTCTGGATGTAAACTGTATGGTCGAGACGGTACAAATTATATGAGGACGCTGAGTTGAGGGCTGGAGACGTAAGGAGAGTCACTGTCATAGCCTTCAGACAACAACCTGACAACTGATGTGAAACTACAAACCACAGCACTGCACCAGATTGTTTTAGAGTATTGAGAGGAGTGCTGGAGACTTGCTGTCACCCAGTCTTCAGTGACATTCACCAAGCAACCGGTGTGCATAAGCAAATAATCACGATTGGGTCGAATTGAGTTACATGTTTGCAACCGACCAAGCTAACAGCAGGCACGTCTCAATGGTTGCTGCTGAATAAATTGAATACCCTGCTAGAAAGCTAAGAAGAAGAATGATAAGTGTTCTACACGATCCTCCGCCATGATTGTCATTGCTTATGTTTAACCCCACAGCTAAAAGGAGGGGGGGGGTCAGAAGATTGTGCTGCACTAATCCATAATTTATCCGTACTTAACAAATAATATCATCATTTGTCACGGGTATAATAATAATAATAATAATAATAATAATAATAATAATAATGTTGAGTTCTAGGAGGGTGTCTGTTTCTATGTGCCGTAAGAGGCAGTTGACCTGTTCGGTCACTTCTCCGACTTTCTTTCTGTCTTTGTCTCTTAGGGAGGGGAGTGTTGTTTTCTCTCCTCGCATGATCTCTTTCAAAGCTTGTATTTTGGTTTTCTCTTCTTCCGTTGGTGCCTCGTCATCACCCTCTGGTGCGTAGCTTACTGTGGGGGTCTCATGGGGGACTATTCTAGTTTTGTTATTGGTACTAGTTGTGCTGGGGGGGGCATTCTTCAGATGTGTCACCTGAACCTCTCTCTACATTAATGCGAATCTCTAGTAGTTCAGTCTCAGACAGCCATTTCTTCTTTTGAATTTGCTTTACTTGGTCAGCAAGGCGTTGGTTCGATACTTCTACAGCAGATTTTTCCCTCCATATTTGGAGCATACGCTCTCTATAAGATCGCACTGAAGGCTTGCTTTTATAGTAACAGTACATAACTAGTCTATTCTCTTCCCTTGTCCATCTCTTTCTCTTGTTCTTTATAGCAGTCACCCCGTGAGGACTGCGCTTTCCCTGGGTGTCATTAGTGGTATACGAGTTTTGGCCAACAGTAGCTGTGTGACGACTGTGTCCCTCCTGAAGGCCATTAAGGGTACACGAGCCGAGGCGAAAATGGTAGCACAAAGCTTCACAACACAAGATAGGAACCCGAGCAATAATAGGGAAGAGAAACCCAACTGGGAGAGAAGGTTACAAAGGCAGATCTCCCAACTACAGAGAGACGAAGTACTGCTTAGAAATACACCACACACGGACAGACCACGAGTAAGACTTTATAACAAATACAAGGTAGCGCAAAAAGGCATCGCAACTGTAGTCGAAGAGTTACACCAGAAAAGACTAGCCAAAGAGGCAAGACTAAAAAGATACAGACTAAGAACGGCCCAATACACACAAAACCGCACATTCCAAAACAATGAGAAAAAGTTTTACCAAGATTTAAATGGGGAAAGAAGGCAGGACATAAAACCAGATGCCACAGACGCCAAGAACTATTGGAATAGCATATGGGGGCACCCAAAAAGACACAATGTAACACCGCAATGGTTAGGAAACATGAGAAAAGAACTAGAAGATATAGACAAGGGAGAACCAATAGCACTGAATGAAACCACATTGAAACATACTCTTAGGAAAGTAGCCAACTGGAAAGCACCGGGTCCCGACGGGATCCATGGGTATTGGTTCAAAAAATTCACCACGTTACACGGCAGACTCACTCACCTACTCCAAAATTGTCTAAATGAAGGCAAAGCACCAGAATGGATGACTAAAGGCAGAACCACCCTCATCCAAAAAGACCCGGGAAAGGGGAACATAGCAAGCAACTATAGACCAATCACTTGCCTACCACTTATGTGGAAAATCCTGACCGGGCAAATAGCAGAGAGAATATACATGTCAATGGATAGAAGGGGGCTACTACCAGAAGAACAGAAAGGGTGTAGGATAGGAACCAAAGGGGCAAACGATTTACTCTACATAGACCAGATGATCTTAAAAGAAGTAAGGAAAAGGAGAAAGAATATCGCAATGGGATGGATAGATTACAAAAAGGCATACGATATGATTCCACATAGCTGGATACTCGAATGCCTTAGAATGTTCAAAATTAGCGAACCGGTGGTTAAATTCATTGGCAATTCAATGGAAGACTGGAAAGTAGATTTGACAGCCGCAGGAGACAAACTAACCGAGGTAGGGATAAAAAGGGGAATCTTCCAAGGAGACTCGTTGTCCCCACTATTATTTGTTCTAACAATGATACCGCTTAACAGAATCCTGAAAAACAGCAAAGGATACCACTTCTCTAAAACAAAAGGAAAGGTCAACCACTTAATGTACATGGACGATATTAAATTGTTTGCAAAAAACAGGGGAGAGCTTGAGACTCTGTTCAACGAAGTAAGGGAATATAGTGAGGACATAGGAATGGAGTTTGGGATAGAAAAATGCGCAATCATGGTGATGCACAAAGGAAGGCTTTCAATGACTGAGGGAATTGAACTTCCGGACAACAACAAGATTAGGGCATTGACTGCACAAGACCGATACAAGTACCTAGGTGTCCTTGAATGTGACACGATAAAACGGGAAGAGATGAAGGAGAAAATTAAGAGAAAATACCTCAGAAGGATAAGGAAAATATTAGAAACCAAATTAAATAGCAGAAATCTAATAAAAGGAATGAACACCTGGGCTGTGTCAGTAGTTAGGTATACAGGACCATTCCTAGGATGGACAAAGGAAGAGCTCCCATCAATGGATAGGCGAACAAGGAAACTTATGACGATGCATAAAGCATTACACCCTAGGGATGATACAGATAGACTATACGTTAAGAGAAAAGAAGGTGGTAGGGGGCTCATCAGCATAGAAGATTGTGTCCAGAGAGCCAAAGTAGTCCTAGATAGATATGTGCAAACAAATAGTGAAGAAATCATAAAGAGCGCGAGGGATAGTGCAACAAACAATAAAGTAGAAAACAATGGAACAGTACAGCAAACTAGAAAAGAAAATTGGGAAGGGAAAAAATTGTACGGCGAGTTTAAAAGACAGATAAAAGATATAGCAGACGAGAAATCATGGACGTGGTTACGAAAGGGAAACCTTAAGAGAGAAACAGAATCGCTCATCATGGCAGCCCAAAACAAAAGCATAAGGACAAACTACATAAAAGCAAAAATCGACAGAACACAGACAAACAGCAAATGCCGCATGTGCGGTGAAAGAGATGAGACAGTAAACCACATAACTAGTGAATGTAGCCAACTCGCCCAGAAGAAGTATAAGCATAGACACGATAGAGTAGCAACGATGATACCCTGGGAACTAAGTAAACAAATGGGATTCAACCATGGGGAAAAGTGGTATCAGCACAAGCCAGAGGCAGTTTTGGAGAATGACAACCACAAACTACTGTGGGACTTTGACATCCAAACTGACCACCTCATCCAGGCAAGAAGGCCGGACTTAGTAATAGTAGACAAAAAAAGGAAGGCCTGCCAAATACTAGACGTTGCTGTACCTGCAGACCATAGAGTAAAAAAGAAGGAGGGTGAAAAAAGGGAAAAATACCAGGACCTAGCAAGGGAGTTAAAGAAAATGTGGAACATGAAAACCAGGGTAGTACCGGTCATAGTGGGAGCACTAGGAACTGTCCCCAGAACGCTGAGGGAGAGACTGGAGGAGATCGGGATTAGGGGGAGGATAGAGACCGTACAGACCACAGCACTGCTGGGAACTGCACGGATACTGAGGAAGGTGCTAGAGATATAAGGACTGCAACGAATCGTAGCTCTGTCATGATATGCGAAAGAGAGAGGAGACGTTAGCTGAAGACCTGAGGAGACTTATTGTCACTCAGCCTTCAGCGATAACCACTGGGCAACCGGTGTGAAACTGTAAATCGCAGAATTACTGCGACCTATGAGTACTAGGAGAGGAGGGCTGGAGACTTGAGGAGACTTGCTGTCACTTAAACTCCTGCGGTAACCACCAGGCAACTGGTGTGAGATTATAAGTAGAATTACTGCGACCTATGAGTACTAGGAGAGGAGGGCTGGAGACTTGAGGAGACTTGCTGTCACTCAAACTCCAGCGGTTACCACCAGGCAACTGGTGTGAGATTCCGAAATAATAATAATAATAATAATAATAATAATAATAATAATAATAATAATAATAACTGGGAATAAGAGGAAGGATTTGGACTATACAGACCACGGCACGAGTGGGGACCGCACGAATACTGAGAGTACTTGAAGTATGAGATCAATGACCCCCCATCCCAGCTGTTAAGAAAGGCCTAACAGCCCCCCCCCAAGGTATGGTGGAGGCGGTACAAACCACAGCGCTGCTATGAAAGGTGAGGAAGATATGATAGGAGGGATGAAGACCTGAGGAGACTTGCTATCACTCAGCCCTCAGCAATAACCACAGGGCAACTGGTGTAAAACTGTGAACCACAACACTGCTATGGACTGTGAGGGTGCGAAGAGGAGGGTTGGAGACTTGCTATTTCAGCTTTCACCGTTGACCAACAGAAAACTGGTGTGAAAATGCTGATAATAACAATAGCAATACCATTGAGGAGCAGAATTATTATCATCTGCAACGAAGAAGCAAAATTGATTATCATGATTAGAGTGAGAGAAAATTCAATACAATTAAAATATGATAATATCAAGAATTATTATCTCAAAATGCTCAATATGAATATTAATAAAACGGATCTATTTAGTCACTCGATGAGGACCGTCACTTTACCCGCCTCTTTTGGTAGCATGCCTTGTCGGGAATGAGCAATTGAAAAATCGGTTAGGAGGGTGATCATTGAATAAGTCACTTCCCTCGCCTCCCGTGTGGTCATCATCATTATCATCAGCGTTTCAAAATCCTTCGTTGGACATAGACCTCCCCCAGGATTCACCACACTTCTTTACCATGGGCATCGTGGAGTCAGTACTTTCTGAATTTGTTTAGCTCGTCTCTCCATCAAATATTCTACCGGCCTTGGTTCCGCATGTGATCACCGGAGATCCATGTCGTGAGTCGTAATGTCCATCGGCTATCTGCCATTCGTGCAACATGGCCAGCCCACTGCCATTTCAGCCTTTTAATGGATTGTATGATGTCCCTGACTCTTGTCTTTTCTCAGATGTACTGTGCTGTCTTGTGGTCTCTTCATGTGAGGCCTAGCATAATTCTTTCGTGTGCACGTTGCATAGTTCTCGATTTGCGGATCTGTCTCTTGGTTACGTTCCATATTCCAGCTCCATAAGTGACTATTGGGACGATGGATTGCTTATACACCCTTCTTTTTAGGATTAATGGGATCTTCTTATTTTTGAAGGTTGAGCTAGCTCTGCCAAAGGCTTGCCATCCTAGTGTGATTCTTCGTTTGATTTCCTCTTCTTTTGAGGGTCTCATGGAGATTCGTTGTCCTAAAACTGTCTGAATATCCCCAAACCATGCGTGAATGTTACGCAGAAATCAAGGGGGTCAATGTAGCGTTCTCCAACATTGAAAATCGACCCCCCTAAAGACCTCTTTTTTTTCCTAAAAACAATTTTTCTTTCCGAAAAACAATTTTTTTTCCAAAAAACAATTTTTTTTCTAGACACAATAAGGAGTAAATGTTGAATTTGTCGTCTAGCTCCATATGCGTGATATCAAAGCCAGTCAGATAGACTAACTCACAAACTGAAAACGCCTATGTTGACGGTTTCTAATAACAAAAATGTTTTACTTTGATGATAATGATTGTAGTAGTAATAATCATATTATAAATTCACCAAGTAATAATTGAAAAAGAAATACTTGTTAGCAATAACGTTAACGCCAGCAACGACCACACAGTGATAAAGAAATTGACTGGATGATGTTAATATATCAGCACAAAAACGAAAAATAAATTAATTTGCGCGCACCCAAATAACAAGAAAACACAATGACAATAAAAACTTATTTCGAACTTGAAAGAATAAAAATGAAAACCGCCACAACGCGTCGAATGCTCTGAAAATGACGAAAGGAAAAGCTGTGAGATATCAAAGAAGTTAAAAACAATATGGCGGAGGAAATGTATTTTTAAGAAAGGATGTTGGCTTTGGAGGGGAATGAGACAACGGGCGATTGTTGACAGAAACAGACGAGAAAACAATGAGGAGATTAGCAAGTAAAACGAAGGAAAAAGAGATAAGACAGAAAAACAATTAGAAGGAAGAAATTAATTGCAGTAACAGGATTCAAATATCTGAAAATGTGATGGATGAATTTTAAAACAAAATGTTTTAATGACAGTGAGTAAGGGCCCCGTTAAGAACGAGAAATAAATAAGAGGGGAATTAAATATGCATGGAGATGCTGAGGTGGTGGCGTAATGGATTATCGGCCATCAAAACGGAGTTCGTACTCCGGCCAGGGCTGCTTGCATTCATCTCTTGAATTCACCTCTCCATACGCCAACAGGCAGAAAACCCCTCAGGAATCCCAAGACCAAATAAAAGAGAATGATGATGACCATGATGAATCCTAACAGAAGAAGTCATTATCAGTCTTTTATCGTTCGTTGTTTGACATAGACCTCCCCCAGGGTTCGCCAAACTTCTCTATCATGGGCATCGAGGAGCCATTACTTTCTGAACTTGTCTAGTTTGTCTCTCCATCTTGTATTCTATGGGCTTCGGTAACGGCAGGTGATCTCTGAGGATCCATGAGTTGTGATGTCCATCGGTTGTCTGTCATTCTTGCAACATGACCTGCCCATTGTCATTTGAATTTTCTCATGGAGTCTATGATGTCTTTTGTTTTTCCCTTATATATTGTGCTGTCTTGTGATCTCTCCATGTGAGGTTGAGCATGATTCTTTCAGGTGCACATTGCATGCTTTTCAACTTGAAGATCAGTCTCATGTTTAAGGTCTATGTTTCAGCTCCATAGGTGACTATTGGGAGTATTGTTTGTATACTCATATTTTAAGAACAAAGGGGATTTTCTTGTTTTCGAAGATTAAGCTAGCTCTGCCAAAGGCTTGCCATCTTAGAGTGATTCTTTGTTTGATTTCTTCTTCTTTTGAGGATTCCATGGAGATTCACTGTCCTCGGTAGATGTTGTGTTCTACTTTCTCCAGTTCTGTGTCTTCGATTTTGATTGACGTTGCTGTTGCACATGACATTTGTTTTGCTGAAGTTCATATGAAGGTCGACTTTCTTGCCTTCATTTAGTTCATTTCGAATTAGTATGGGGTCGTGGAGGTTCTCTGCAAGAAGGGCAATGGGATCATGCTGACCTTTGGGATTTGACCATTCAGACCCATGATATGGGCACAAACCAGCATTCTTCGACACGGGTTCCCTCAATCCTAGTCAAATGACCAGATCCAGTTCACCATCATGAATGAAAAGGTTTGTCAGATATTGGATGTGTCCACCCCGACCAACCATACTGTGATAATTGAAAGAGACTGAAAAAAAATATTCAACCTTAATCGGGGCGTTGAAAAAAATATGAAAGTTACAGTCGTAAACATTATTATTGAAAAAGACTTGGATATTTGAGGAAGAACGGCAAACCTGCAGAAACATTAAGGATACTGAGAAGTATGCTGGAATATTGAAGAGAGCTGCTGTCACTTGAGCTCTGGTAAAATTCACCTGATACTATCGGTGGGAAAACTCAACGAGTAATCAATATTCAATAATTACGGATTTTTCAACTTATAAACAATTTAGAACAGTTCTAATACTATGATTTCAATTACTTTTATAATCGCATGATAATTTTACTCTTGTGATATTTAGATTTATGTAAATTTTTAATTTGGTTAGATAGGGACTGCATTTTTTAATTATCTTGAAACAAGAACGTTCTTATGGTGTATTCATGTACCACTGGAATGGAACCCACGGATAAGCCCCCTCCCACTGAAGGGGTAACTGCAGATGAATGAGATCAATGAAAGAGGACCCATGGATAAGGAAGGTCGCTAGAAGAGAAATTATAAATTATACAAGTTATATTTAAACAATTCTAATCTATAGTCCCATGATTATGAATGCTGATGACGTAATTCTATATCTATCGCGAGAATTGATTAAAAAAAGAATAAATGATGAATCTTTGATGACAAGGTGTACCACTTCAAGGGAAACTGCGGATATTTGTTTGTTAACTAATTGATTCAACATAAAGAATTAAGTTATCTGGGGAGAATTGATTGAAAAAACCTGGGGACGGACAAAATGAGTTAAAGAAAAGTTGGACACATCTAAAAACGAAACAAAAGCAGAAACAAGAATTTAGACTTGACGTCAGCACTATTAAAATCTTCAAGAATACTGATAAGAGTACTGGAGTATCGAGGGGACTTGCTGTTACCTCATCTCTAATGAAAGCCACCAGATACTCATGATGTGAAAACTCAATTAGTACAAATGATAGAGAAAGAACCCTCGAATCTGTCAGATAGTGAATTTTTCATGGATAAACCCAAATATTCTCCTTATATTAAGAGAGGAATTCTTTACTTAGTTATGTTGTCTTATTGTTTGAAAAAAGTACAAAAAAAAACCAGAAAAATAAAGGCCTGTAAAAGAAATCGACAGCAAATAAATTTTGTTGGTGGTAAATGTTTTTTTTTTCTTTTGTTTTTTTGCAATAAATACATTAATCCAAAAATATATATTAGTACAATGTATCTCCACGTAAAGAATTCCGTCATTGTTGACGGGTACTATGATAATAAAAATTATTTTTGAGACGGGTGAAAAGAAAAAAAGTATTTTTATTTTTCAATCGAGCAAACGGCTGAAGAATTTATTTCAATGACATTGTTTGTTTATCCTCCTGATACATCTCCAGGCCGACTGCAATCGTCTGTAGCGAAATATCTTGAATCTAGTCAACCTAACGAATATCTCTTACGGGTAATCCATCACTGTCACACGGCACTACCAGCGGAGACGAATTAAAGTCTTTTAGAATATTGATTCCACTGATTACAGATTATCACTAGATCAATGTGCTTCAGGCTTGGGTCTTGAAGGAACCCAAAGATTTATCTGGAGACGCTTCAATATCCACCCGGAGGACTCGAGGGAGAATGCCTTAATCGTTTCACCAAAGAAGTCAGTCTCCAAATCCAGCTTTTGATATCCTGTATTCTCTAAAAGATATCCCGAGCAAGAATAGACGAACCAATTGCAATACAGGTTTCCTTCACTGTCCGAAAGTAGTGAGATCATATGAGAATTTTCGTAAACCGAAACAACGAAGAAGCAAACTTTTAAACGTTCTCAGACTAAAAAAAATCCCTCTTGTAATTTTCGCAACGATTGACAGTGCAACAATCATTGTAGATAAGCATCTCTTTAATCGTGAAAAGGCACCGAAATGCAACCATCCATCCATGAGTGTATGTATATACATACTTACTCACACACACTTATATACACCCACATATGTACCCACACATGCAAGGACCCCCTCCCTTTTAAATATCCTATGTGAAATTTTTTTAATGGAAAAAAATCATTCAAAGAAGTTTTAATCTCCATTGGGCAATGTTTAAAGGTTGAATCTAGTACACCATTACTACTGTGTAGTGGGTGTAATTATCAGTTAGTACTACATGCTTGTGGTATTGTGCCCGACTGAGCTACATTGACTAAATACGTAGAGGGAGTCCCTGTGTGGTAGTGCCAAGCAAATTAACCTAGTAGGAAATTATTACTCTGTAGTGAGTACAATAACCTTTTGAAGTCTCTCCTTCTGTGAATTACGAACAAACAGTATATCATATCAGTTAAGATTTCCTAGTTAATTCGTCCTGGCGATGTCGCTTGTCCGTGTTTTCTACTAGACCAGACTACAGGTATACTTCGATGAGTGCGGTTAGTTCCCAAACTGTTCAAACCTGCACTGTTCAAGGCTTTAAAAAAAAAAAATAATTTAATATAATTTTTGTTTTCGGCTTTTACTTAATTACATCAATTTGTATAGCAATACCTTAACATTGCTATATCGAAACCTGCTCAAATCAAAACTACACCATTCAAAACATTCCTTAGTATGAGTTTTTTGCGCCACCTGACTAGAGGATTGCACTGAAAAATGCTGGGTAGGATACTAAATACGTTTAACCAACGCTTTTATCCCCTGAGCCAAATGGATGAAAGAGTTAGTTTATCTTATAGTTACAGCTGATAATCGTTAGTAGAATATCTGAAAAGAAAGCCTAATCACAGAGCTGCATGACCAAGGGCGCCCACAACCACTTTTCCATGTGTGTGTGTGTGTGTGTGTGTGTGTGTGTGTGCGTGCTTGGTGAGTAGAAGATATATTTCCGGGAGGGGGACAGAATGATGTATTGGGAATATATCTTAGCGGCAATCATGTTACCAGCTAAGAATAATACCATCTTCGTATATGGGTGCATTAAGTAGGGGTTGCATAAAAACAATCGTATAGCATCATTGTCCATTATCGACAACAAGGTTCCAACTCTCAAACCCCCTCACGCTAGGTGAGAAGGCCTGACCAGGGAAGGTCCTGGTTGGCCCATGACCCTAACATGAAAATTCACTGCATAACATTCATATGCATATCTAATAACAATTCGAAATCTGCTGTGACAATTGTAAAATCTACGTTTTTTTCTGCATTTGGAATATCTTCAACCATCAACTGTACAATTATATGGTAAAAACTGACTAAGTATATTAATTAACCAATCAATACTAAAAAAAAAAAGATCAACGACTAAGTGATTGAACATGTAATCGATCAGAGACCGATAAAAACTATATTTTGAATCGGTCTCTTCGTCCCGAAGCAATTCATAGGCGTCAAAAGTAGTTGGACATTATTTTTTAATACTTGACGTGTCTCTTTTGAAATCAGATTTCAATAAATTAATTCGCAATTCATACTGATAAGATAAGCATGTTGAGTACGTTTGAAAGCGAAGAAAAGAGAAAATGAATAGAAACGAAAGAAAGAAATCAAAATGGACGTTCTTGAAAGGAAGAAAGAAAGAGAGAAAGAAAGAAAGGAAGAGAGACGGGAAGGGTAGTACAAAATGAAAGACAAGAAGGGAATGATATCATTTGGAAGGATGGGGAAAAGAAAAGATATTGACAAAAGGAGAGAGAAGACAGAAAGAGAAAATAAAAGGAAGTAAAGGAAAAGGGAAAAGGAAGACTGGGAAAGAAGAGAAAAAAGGCTAAAGAAAGGGAGGGAGAATTAATATAGACGAAAGAAATAAAAGAAAATGGAGAATAAAGAAAGCAAAAGAAAGAAAAAATGAATGAAAGAAAGAAAGGGGAAGGAAAAAGGCGGAAAAGCAAAAGAAACAAAAGGATAAGGAAAAAAGTAGAAAGAAACAAAAGCGAAAGAAACGAAGAATAGGAGAACAGCAGAGAAGAAAGAAAGAAAGAAAGAAAGAAAGAAAGAAAGAAAGAAAGAAAGAAAGAAAGAAAGAAAGAAGGGAAGAAAGAAGGGAAGAAAGAAAGGAAGGAAGATAGGTAGACAGAGCCGAAGCCAGGGAAAAAGAGAAAAAGGAAATGAGACAAAGCCTGAAACCAAATAAGACAAAACAAACATCCGATGTCGAAAATGGCCAGCGGCATCTTGGTATTTATCTCGCTTCAAAGTCATTTCTTACCTTCGGGCAACGATTTGAATCGTGCCTAATTTTATTAACACTTCATACCTCCTCTCCTCCTTCTTCCTCCTCATCTTTTTCCTACTCAACGAACCCCCTCCTGCTCCACAATAAAGACTTACTCCAAAACCAACGACAAATGTATATGAGATATGTAGCTTAATGCTAAAGATGACAGTGAATGGCACCATTTTCGAAAACAGGTTTTTTTACTTTAATAAACTAGCAAAATCCATTGTTATGTAATAAAAGTTCGTTTAATAATGACGCTTGATTTAGAAAGAAAATGGATTCAGATTGTCTGTGCGAGTGGCAGAAAGCAGGATGCAAATTTTTCTGAAAGGCTGTTGGAAAAAAACTTACAGTATATTATCGTACAAGTTGGAACAGAAATCCACCAAGATGTAAATAAAATAATCCATGATAATTTCATGAGATTGGAGAGGAAATGAACATAGGCTGTTGCTCTGATAGTTTGTCTGCCGGCCGGCGAGGCATATTCCACAACAGTTGCAGGAGAAGGTCTGGAAGCCAAAGGAAGGTCTGCTTTGTGGAACTGCTTTGTTTTCTGTTACTGCTCTGCAGTTTATTTCGGTAAGGGAAACTGCGTGATTGACCTTTTACCAACAATAAATGTCAGCTGCTTCTGTAATCTACTTGCGAGTGTTGATTCCACAGGAGATAGAAGAGCCTTCTCAAGGAGTCCTAATTTATCTTTCGTGATGCCCTTCTTCTCCATTAACTAGTTCTCCGAATTGGAGGTGGTTTTCCATTCTTGCCACATGACCTGCCCACCAGAGGAGGGTCTTTTGTGGTATGGCCTCGATACGTGGTCCCTGCAGAAGCTCGGTTTAGACATGCAAAAAGATTCTATAATCGGGTACACTGCGAATATTGAAGCCACAACATTTACTATAGTAGTTTGCAAACATTTGCACTACGGCATACGCCCACATATCTCCAAAGTGTGGCCTGATTTGACACACAACTACTGCACTTGTAATGATAGAGCAAGATAATCATCGTGCTATTGCATGCATAATAGTTATTTGCTGAGGTTAGTTTACTCTGGTACAGGGTCGCAGTCAAGGCTGTCCATTGCCACCAGAGAGGGATGAGATCAAAGGATATATTATCAGGGGTAATGGGACCAAAAGAAATATTTCCAGGAGGTGGATATATTTGAAATATATTTTACCAGAAAAGATACCATCTTTTTAGATGCGTACATCAAGTTGGTATTGCATAGAGCAATTGTAAAACGCCATTATCCTTTATTGACTGTAAGATTCCGACTTTCAAACCCCCGTAACCCAAGGTGAAAAGGCCTGATCAAGGGATATGGATTCCCCTCCCTTCGGCAATTATATCAAGGCATCCAGTAAGGTCCTTAATTGCTGCACTTGTAATGGTCTACGAGATTGTTAGTGTTATTATCGGCACAAGACAACAATAGTGGGACCTCCTTTGGGAATTGAACTCACAAATCGTTTTGAAACACGAACTTACTAAGTATCTTGGTATTGTAGGCACCCCATGCCTTTAACTTATTATTAAAAGACAGATTTTCGTGTTTTTTTCCCTATCTTTTCTCTAATAATGTGGCTATTAACTCTTCCCTATCACCACTAAGGAGTCAATCCAAATGATAACACAATCTATCTACCCAATCTTTCTCTTCATGTTTTTGTTTTTCACTCTGTTTTTCTCGTCAGATTTCATTGGTTCTTTCAGAAGTGAACGTCACGCGTTGATTATTAATTCAGGACCCAGTTTTCAATCCAGTACGTTTCTGCCCATACCCCAGCTTCCGTAGCACGAGAATCTCCGTGGCAATTATCGTGTGCAAGGGCATCTGGCATCCCTCGTTGTCGTTACAGCGGAAACAACAATTCCAATGGCAACAGAGACAGAGAGAGAGAGAGAGAGAGAGAGAGAGAGAAAGGTGAAAGCAGAACCATACTAAGAAAAAAACAACAACAAAAAACAAAAAAAGAAAAGGACATCGAAAATGCCTTTCCCCGCTATCCCAAAGTAGAGAGTTCCCATGAAAACCTTTCGTGAGCCTGAATGTCGTAATGCGTAAGCAATTACCACTAATTGATATGGGGAAATATTTTGAGCGTTCCCACTCCAAAATGAGGATGGGGATATGTTAGACTGAATCGTCGGAGGTAAAAGAAAGCAAGGAATCAGAACAAAATATCCAATTGAATGAAATGATTTTTCTCATCAATACTTTCTGAAAATAAATGAATAACTGAAATTTAGAAATATTCCACACGCTTCGAATTAAACCGAAGATGCATTCGCTTATAGCAATTAAATAGGCATAGCTAAGTCTGACCAAAGGCCGAAAAAATAGAGCATCCAATGAGGATCGAACTCTACCCAAGAGAATCGGTCTTTGAGACAAGCTTGTAAACCATTGCAATAACCCGTTTTCGATAGAGGATAAAATCGGTACCAAAGTAAGGCTTTCATGAAAAAGCGGTTTAAAGCATGCCCTCTAAGAGCGCAAGATACTTGTATTATACACAGATTGGTGGTGCAATTGGCGTAGCGGATAATGGCGTGGACAATGCCATCGGTGAGTCGAATTCAAACTTCGGTCGGAATTGTTTACGTTCTGTTTTCATTATGACCTTGAGAAAGAAATGAATCCATCTCTTCTCTCTTCAGTGGCCATTGGTTAAAACGCAGGAAAGACTGGGATCTGTAGATTTGGAAGGCAACCAGTCTAGGAGAAGGACGACTCTGATTCCGAACGATGAGTGGAGCTTCTTCAGGGAGGTTGGATGCCAACTTTGACGTCCTTCTGTCAGCCCCTGCAGCCAAGTTAATACCTAATGCATCGCAATGCACGTTTTATCTTACAACATCAGGTGGATTCTGTCGACAGAGCATCCCAGGATCCCCATAGACTTTTCCTGGGTTTGCGCCCAGGAGAGGTCACTAATTTTCCTTTGTCTATCAAGATTCTAGAAGGAGACACTCTTCTATACAGATGTGTGTCATAGATTTATATACTTACATATTTTACAGAAATGCGTTTTGTATGCATGTATAAATGTGTGTGTCTGTTTAATTATTATTTTTTAACATGGCAGCATTTTACACACAACTATGATTTGTTCAGCATATGAAATTTTTTTTATGTATTTGCCATTGAGGGCTTTTTTGAAGAGGTTTGTTATTCAAGCCGTCCCACACGGCATTCGCCATCACATTTAGTTAAGGAAAGCTACCTCAATATCCACTTGACCTTTAAACCAAGTAAACACGTAACAAGCAGTTGCAGTAGACAAGAGTATTTTAAATAAAAAGTTAGTGATGCCTTTTTCAAAATCTTGTCAAGTAATCATCAAATTATTTAATTTTCGTCGAATCCTTCCTATACTTCTATAACGGTTAATTTATTTTTGGAAGATTTTTAATCACAAAGTTTAAATATTTCTGTCGGTAGACATGAATCATAGCTTGACTGAAGTGACCGATATGTTCAAACAAATTCTTCCAGTGATATCACGGATTAGATTAACAACTAGTCTACTTACGAAATAAACCAGGTGATGGACTGTATTTTCTCTCTGTAACATTAATCAAGAGAAATAATTATTGCATACTGATTTTAAAGTTTATTTGCAAATGCGGGTAATTCGGGATCATTCCATTTGAACATAATAAATGAAGAGAAGTATAATGTTTTTGATATTTTTTACAGTGCAATTGCAAAATTATAGAAATACGGTTGTCATTTTTTGACAGCATGAATGAACTAGTAATTATATGATGAGTTTTATTGCAGAAATTTCCAACTTGTTCCATAGAAAATGCAATTATTCTTTCCAAACAGGCTTGAGTGTTAAAGTTCCTCGATATAATGCAGTTCGCTTTATAAGACTAGTGGGTAGTGGGCTAAAATATCATTGCCGATTTTTTTAGCTCACTCGTCTAGATAACCGCAAATATAACCAAAATTTCACCCAAAAACTTATTCAATGTTGAGATATTACATTTATTTGATATGCTATTAATTAACGCATTATTTCATCGAGATACTTATAATTCCTTCGATTTTGTAATGGAAACAACACTTCCATTCACCGTTGACCTTGTTTGACACTCGTAATTGACTTTTGATTATCCGTGGTTCAGTTATAACGCGTTTATCTTTCTTGGGCCCTCATAACCGCGTTATAAAAGGGGACTCCTGTAATATATTGATTGAAGCACGTCGGACTCAAGCACAGAAGAATGGCTGCAAAGACTGAATGAATTTTCCTCGAGCAAAAATGTTATTTGCTTACCGAGTCGTGGATAATTTGACAAGCATTTGGCTATTGGATTATATTGGCAAGGAAAGTATTTCACAAATCTCTCAAGAGGAAACTGAAAGCTTCAAGAAATATCCCTGGCCTAGAGATGTAAAACATTATCAACTGGAAAGCGGAAACCTCTCCAGGTAGTGAGAGCCAAGCAAACCGTAAAGCAAATCCATTCAATTTTGCTTGGCACAATTCTCTGTTTGCTTCTTGTTCGTCAACAAGAATTTGAATATCGATAATACAGATATACCTTGATTAGTGCGGTTGATTCATTCCAAAATGTCCCGCACAGTTTAAAATTACACCGTTCGAAGTCTCATTTGAAACCGTCATCCGATACTATCTTTATAGGTTTCTTCAGTTTCTTAGTGATTTTATCTGACTGGCTGGCTGGCTATGTATGTGTTGTGTGTACTGGCACACTAATAGAATTGAAAAGCTGAAAATTAGAACATTTACATGTCTAGCAAAAATGTTTTTTGCTTTCATTTATCTCAACATCATTTTTAACCACCCCCATGAGTTTTTTGTGAGGGAGGAGTCAATTTACAACATGAGTTTATGCTACATTGGCACCTTAGTTTGTATCTGGCAGTCTTCACACTTGTTTATCTTTCAAAATTCGAACCCTTTTCAGTGTTCACCGTCCAACAAAAGGCGAGAGAGTTTGTTCATTCATTGCTGAACATTTTTTGCCATTTTTTGATTGATCACCCCAAACATAACTTGGTGCGAAAATACGTTGGTGACTTGACGGTTTCTATTGATTGACTGTTATAACTTAATGTGTTTTTCCAGATTATACTTACCAACATAACTGCTTGTTCCTTCCTGCGTCCGAATGTTACATTTTAATTTCCACCCGAGGGTAGAAAGAGAAAGAAGAGAACAGAAATGTAGTTTTCTGAGAGAGAGAGAGAGAGAGAGAGAGAGAGAGAGAGAGAGAGAGAGAGAGAGGGGGCAGATAGTTTAATATGAAGGTAGAAAGAGAAAGAAGAGAACAGAAATGTAGTTTTCTGTGAGAGAGAGAGAGAGGGAGAGAGAGAGACAGAGAGAGAGAGAGAGAGAGAGAGACAGAGACAGATAGTTTAATAAGAAGGTAGAAAGAGACAGAAGAGAACAGAAATGTAGTTTTCTGAGAGAGAGAGAGGGGGGGACAGATAGTTTATTGAGAAGGTAGAAAGAGAAAGAAAAGAACAGAGGTGTAGTTTCGAACGAGAGAGAGGGGGAGAGAGATAGAGAGAAAGAGAGAGAGGGGGAGAGGCAGATAGATAGTTTATTAAGAAGGAAGGGAGAGTATGGGAAGAAAATAAAGTTAGTTTGCAGAAAGTTAGAGAGAGAAAAGGGAGGCAATTTACTATTGGGATAATTAGAGAGAAGGAGGGGAGGGTGGGAAGTGTTTCGCATATAAAACTAATCTATGTTTGTCTGAAATTTAGATAAGAACATGGACAACGAAGATTGGGCGGGGGATAAGTGAAAAATTGAGGAGATACTGGCTAAGGGTGAGAGAAGAGCTGAGTCAGGGAATAATGGATAATTAACACCCGTGGAATTTCAATCGCTCTAGCTAGTCGATATTATTGGCTTTAAAATATTATGGTTCGTAGCATGTAAGCTGCGAGTTGGTTAATCGTAAAATAAAGCCGAGGCGAGAGGATGAAAATGCGAAAAGAGAAGCTTTAGGGTCAAACTCCACCCCTACTTCCGTTCTGACCGACGATGATTACTGCAAGTTTTGTATTGTATTGTATATATATATATATATATATATATATATATATATATATATATATATATATATATATATATATATATATATATACTAGATGAATACGTAAATAAGCAGACTCGTCAGTTCAGCTGAATCGGTGACGGAATCGCCTACCAATCGGATGGTCAGGATTTCAAATTACGGTTGAGGAATGTTAAATTTTGCGTTTCAGTTAGAAGCTACAGAGAGTTTACTCCCATGAATTCGGTGAAGATTGTTCTTGTTCGTGTTACAGTAGAAAGAACAAAGTCAACTCCAGAGCTGAGTTTGACAAAAGCCCGTGTCTGTTGGCCTCTCCAAGTATTTCTCTTTTGATATTCTGCAGGCGTCGTTTTTGGAAAATGTCTGGAAATGAATCGAAAAGCAATCGGGTGTGCAGTTTTTGTTTTGATGGAATCTCTTGAGTGCTGGCATAAACAAAGAAAAAAGGTTTATGAAAATATACGTAAAGAAGATTTGGTTAGTCACTCAATAGAAACCGTCGCAGGACCAACTCCCATTGGTAGCATGCATTGTTGGGGGTGAGCAATTAAAAAGTTGCAAAAATGGGTGACCAATGAATAGGTGACTTCTGTTGCTGTTTGTTGGGCAGTGATCACTAAAAAATCTGGATTAAGAAAAAAACCTGAAAAAAAAAGCCTAAAAACAAACAAACGTGCCCGACACAAACTACAGGATTAATTCAGCATAAATTTACATTTCAAATTCAACCCCTCACTAAGAAGGGTTGGAAACAAAACGTTTTTTCTAGACATAATAAGATGTAAATTTTGAAATTTTGCATCTTCTGGCTCCACGAAGGATGGGTGAAAAAGAAACTCCCTGTTGGAAATTCGTAATAACTTTATTATTTATTGGTAGATTACAGCCAACTGGATAAAATAGTAAGATTTGCCTGATGTATTAAAATGTAATCCACCACTGTAGTCGTATCGTTTTTAATCTGGCCATAATATATCGAATGCACTCTTCCACTTGATCCAAAGTTTGTGGTTTGGTACGGCACACTCCCCTTTCTATCCCCCAAGGAAGTTCTGGCAAAGGTTTCGCTTGACAGTTTCTGATAAAATAAAAGTTAATAGTTTTTCGCAATCCAAGACATTTAAATAATGCAATAAAGGTTTTCCCTGTTACCCAAAATTAGAGTATTCTAATCAAAATCTTTCGCAAAGTAAAAGGGCGGGAAATGAAGAAGCAATTATGATTAATATATATATATATATATATATATATATATATATATATATATAGCTCGTCCAACGAATAGGAATAGAGCATTCTGGTGGATGGGGAATATATGCATAGATAAATATTCAACCTTACTGACCATCCAGTGGGGCAGAGAGAGGATACCAGCCTCTTGGTCTGAAGCAAAGGTTTCAATCCTAACTCGTGGTATTGGATAGGATAATAGATAGTCTATAGCCACACTGAAGAGTTGTGATACAACGAAACAGCCGTCTGTCGGTGATACAATAAATGATATATATATATATATATATATATATATATATATATATGTGTGTGTGTGTGTGTGTGTGTGTGAGTGTGTGTGTGTGTATGTGTGTGTATTTCCAAGCCCCTTAGAGGCCAATATGGTATGTTAGGCTGAGTTGTCGACTGTTGGGAAGGTGGGAGGTTCAGTAAACTGAACTTCAGTTCGGGGAAGAGGGTACATACTGTCTCCACGATCATCATCATCATCATCGGTCATTTTAACATCTGTCGTTGGACATAGACCTTTCCCATGCTTCGCCACACTCCTCTATCATGGGCGTTGCGGAGCTAGTACTTTCTGAACTTGTCTAGCTCGTCCCTCCATCTAATATTCTGCCGGCCTTGTTTGCGCATGTGATCTCGGGTGATCCATGTCGTGAGTCGTGATGTCCATTGGTTGTCCGCCATTCTTGCAACATGGCCAGCCCACTACCATTTGAGCTTTTTAATGGATTGTATAATGTGCCTGACTCTTGTCTTTTCTCAGATGTACTGTGCTGTTCTTTGGTCTCTCCATGTGAGGCCCAGCATAATTCTTTCATGTGCATGTTGCATAGTTCTCAATTTTCGAGTCTGTCTTTTGGTTAGGTTCTAGGTTTTAGCTTCATAATTGACTTTTGGGAGGATGCATCAGTTGTTATACACCCTTCTTTTTAGTATTAATGGAATCTTCTTTTTTATGGTTGAGTTAGCACTGCCAAAGGCCCGCCATCTCAGTGTGTTTCTTCGCTTGATTTATTCTTCTTTTGAGGGTCTCATGGAGATTCGTTTTCCTAGGTAGATGTAGTGATCTACTTTCAAACGCTGAATGCTATTTTCTCTTTTCGAAGGATACCAGTATGCAGGAACACCGTTGTTAGGCTCCTGAAAACCTCGAAATGAAACAATGTTAGGTGTAATCGATTTGACCATAGACACATATAAATAAGGATTATCTAATTTATTGTAACGCACGATTTTGTGACTCATATCTCGTCAGGAAAAAATCACCTAATTTGCAATTCCAAATACAATATTTCATAGTATCGTGCATTTATGTCTTCTTCTTAACTATGACATAACAAAACATTAACTGAGGAGCTTGTATACACACACACACACACACATATATATATATATATATATATATATATATATATATATATATATATAGAGAGAGAGAGAGAGAGAGAGAGAGAGAGAGATAGATAGTACTGTCAAAATCATTTTGCACTTTTTCCAAAAGTGACTTATCCTTTTAACCTCATTTAGAATAACAGGTCTCAAATGAAACAAGTTACTTTTGTGGTTGTGATTACCGTGCATGCATATTCAATTTTGTTATCGTGAGACCTGGTGAAGTTTTGAGCCAGAGGAAGAGTGTACCAATGGAAGTTTTATCTGATAGATACCTCGTTAAGTTGAGATGAATCTGCAAAAGTGGGAATATTAAAGAGAAGTGTATTCAGCATTGAGATGAAACTGAAAAAAAAAATGGTGAAAATGTGTCTCCTCGGCGCGTGGGAAAGTGTGGATGGAAGAGTGTTCCCACTCGATCACAAGATAGAATTTTGCTTTCACTTTGAGAGAAAAAAACCCAATCAAGATCGTTTAAGGACTTGGCAAATCTACGGAAGGCCTTCGTTGTCGCATGCATAATGCATAAGAACGTGTATTGTGGTTTATATCTTTTACGTCTATATCTGCCCTGTTCGTGGCCCGACGCGGACAATTATCTTATCAAGAAATGGATTCATAGACAGCGAATGAACAAAATGAGAATTCACAGTTAAAGCAGTTATTTGGGCTTGTGCATTAGCAGTAGGTGTTTTGCTCAATGGTAAGGGCAATGCTAGGTTGAGGTGGCTACCTGATCGGTTGCAGGTTCGATTCCCAAAGCAGTCCAATCTTATCTAATTGTTCATTCTATTTACGCTGTCTTGGCTAAATGATACATTCACCGTGTAATGACGGGGGATCATTTTAAATAGAGTTTCAAAATATCATAACACACACACACACACACTTATATATATATATATATATATATATATATATATATATATATATATATATATTTGCATTCTGAAGACATGTACGAAACTGGTCAAAAATTATCTAAACTAACAATACTTGAAAATAATGACTACAAAATTTTGCTTTCTATTTTTCACTTTTTTCTTTATATGTATATAGACAGACAGACAGATAGACACACACACACACACACATATATATATATATATATGTATATATATATATATATATATATATATATATATATGTATGTATATATTGTGTCATTCACAGACATTACAAACGTCATGTTTGTGTTCAGTTCATCAGACTAGAAATGCAAGAAAGATATTTAAAAGAAAACATACAACTTCATACAAATTTGTGTAAGGAATGTTATGAATGATATTTTTATTTCTTTCACTTCGTAAAGGCATAAAAAAGAAGAAAAAAAGATTTAAGAAAATATGTGTAAAACAGGCCCGGTTAGTCAACAGTAAAATATGTACAATATAGAGGTTTAGATAAATAACTCAATGCCATGTTATCTTAAATTGTTCGGCGCGTATATTTGTCTTCGTCCTTTTATGGTGGTCACGCCCAGATCAAGTTGCGTCCATGCTACCAGAACTTCACTCGGACACATCAGATACGCTTCTCGCACTTTTGAGCTCACATCAACACATTTGATGTTATATGCCTAATTGCTTTTTGCATGGATGCCTCTTCGATGATCCATATTTTGTATATTTCCCTTGGTAGCGCGTGGCCTTCAAATGTCCAGCAGCAGCAGCAACAGCTTTTTAACATTCATCGATGGACATAGACCTTCCCTAGACGTCTCGATCCCAGGAGTTGCTGAACTAATATTTTCTGAATCCGCCTAAATAGTCATGCAATCTTCTTCTACCAGACCACGATTTCGCACATGATCTCGGGTGATCCATGCCGTTGTCTTACGTTCTCACTACATCGCCTGCCCATTGCCTTTCGGGTGTTCTGATGAATTTTATATCATCTCAGACTCCTGTTGTTTCTCTAATACAATGTACTGTCTCGTTATCTCTCCATGTGATCTTAAGCATAACCCTTTCTTGTGCGCGTTGCATGTTTCCTAGTTTGAAAGTAGAGTTTTTTGTTAGCTTTTTTGTTCCAGCTCCATGGGCGACTATCAATAAAATGTATGGCTACATACACTCCTTTTTCCAAGTGTCCATCATGAACATAGCTGTGCACCCACCCATGTTGTCTTTGTCGAAATACTGCAAGATTCACAGTTTTTATGGATTTTATATTTGTTTGTTATTGAAAATGCACTTGATACTTTGACCTGTTGACATCGCCCCCTGCAGTCAACCTCTGCGCCCTTTTTTTCTTTGGAAGAATCCTTAGAAACGATGTCTTTTGTACCATGTCCTTTGTACCTCCATTTGTGGGTGTTCGTGGTTGGCCTCTAATGCTTCCAGTCTTTCCGAAGCTGCTCTAAGGTCGGCAGTGGTGTTGTGTGTGTGCTCACCGTGTTTCCTATTAAATTCTATTGTAATCTTGTGATAGCTTTCAGTTCCATCCATCAGGATGATTTCATTACCTTCATCACTGGACAGAGACATTCTCCAAGTAGTCCGACCTTTTTTTAATCCGACCAACATTCAATCAAAACGTTTTATTCATACTTAGTATTTCTTTGTGTTTATATCAAACCATTCTGTAGGTACAACTCCTATAGTCCGACTTTCTCTCAATTTTTTTTTATTGACTATTTGCATTTTTATCTATACATGGTATTTAAGGAATGTGTTAGGTGCTTAATAAGTTAGATTTATTTTCTTCGGTCCTTAATGCGATATCTGATGATCCGACCGAAGTATTCATTTTACTATATCGAAAAGGGTAAGCAAATCATTCATACAAGGATCCCTCTGCATTGAAAGGCTGTAAAATGGTATGTCATATCTGCAACTTGCATTTTCCCCCTGAAATCAAGAATACGCTGATTCGAACAACTGAGTTTTTACTCCTGTATGAATTCCACTTTCGCCTGGCTCATTGCCTATTGTATATGTACTCTGTCTATTAAGCAGAAGGTCAACGGTGAGCTTTAGAATTGGTGGATAGCACGCGCTAAAATTTGAGCCTCTTGGGGAAAACATATTTATTGGCTTTTCTCGTTCTTCTACACTGACACCGTGACGAAGTTGCACCCAACAAAGGCCTTAGGTCTCTCTGAATTTTCTCTCGTACAGATTTCTTCTTCTTTTTTTTTACTTACATTGTACCCTGCTCTGTGATGCTGACCAACGGTAATACTTTTCATCCTTACCAATATCATCCTACTTCACGTGCTCTGGATGAAATTCAAGATATATAACCTCCTAACCCATTATATACATCAAATACTGCCGAAGGCAAGTTTTAATGCAATCAATTCTTGGCATGGTTGACTTTTCTGTAACCAACCTTGATGCAAGCGTATACGGTGATTCTTCGTTATCTGTAGGCCAATCATATTGCGATTCTCATTCTCAGGGCAACTTCGATTGGGTAAACATACACAAGGTAGACAATAAATAGACAATAAATAGGTATTGAGAGTTAAATAGTGGATTGGTCAGCAACGTACCCCTTAATAGCATTATGAAACGTTTGGTTAAGGTTATTGTTAAGCTAAACTTAGCCTTCATAACCCTAGCTCTGAGCCAAGCTCTTCCCAAATCAAGAAGCAATCTTTCTGCACCGAATATGGATAGCCTACAGATGACAAAGAAGAAGGTGTTTTCTTGAAATACTGGCGAAAACTTGCTAATTATCAATTTAATCCTCACAATAACTCATAATTCTTGTGCTAGAAATACCCGAACCAAGAGAATGAAGACTTTGCTTGATTGCAAAAGAGCAAAAAGGCGCTTAAATGACTGAAACGATCGCAGAAAGATAACTTTTTAATGCACATTATAATTAAATGACTGTTGAACTTCTGCTATGCTGTGAAAAGAGGCTGACTGTGATGTACATATGAGCCTGAAATAATACTCCAATGATCCATTTGCAATCTCCATTTAGTTATAAACTAGTCTATGGCCCGTTGCTTCACTGACAAATATGAAAGATATATGATGATAGGTAAAAAATATCGCCAAAGTTGGCGTATTATTTAAGGGGTAATACAAAAAAGGGTTCAACCCTTGCCCAACAACAGTTTAATGATACCATGCTCTTTTCGGTGATCGTTTGTCTTTAATCTATATATGTATCTCTCTCTATATATATATCTATATATATATATCTATACCTATATATATATATATATATACATCTATCTCTCTCTCCCTCTCTCTCTCTCTCTCTCTCTCTCTCTATATGTATATATATATATATATATATATATATATATATATATGGTAGGTTGTGGATTCGCTACACAAACTAACTCATGTTTCAGCCCTCTCTGGGCCTCTTCAGGCGAGCAGAGATTCGCCTGAAAAGGCCCAGAGAGGGGTGAAACATGAGCTAGTTTGAGTAGCGAATCCACAACCTACTATTTATTTCCAACTCTTCTCTAAAACAACTCGACTCCGAGAGTGAAATGTTGTATGTATCGAGCACTCTATGAAATAAATCAAATACATTTCAGAAGTGGCTTTATATCATTGATATATTATTATATTATGTTATACTGCTAGCCTGATTTGTACCGCATATACTGTGTATATATATATATATATATATATATATATATATATATATGCATATACTGTGTATATATATATATATATATATATATATATATATATATATATATATATATATATATATATATATACGTGTGTGTGTGTACACTAGTTAATACCTGTGATATACGAATACATTTGAATTTCTATGAAACAGTTTTCAGGAAAAAAGTTGTGTATGCGTTTCAGCTGAAGAGACCATCGTTTCTAATGGGTAATAGGGTTTTTTATCAGCAAAATTTGTACCCTTGAGTGAAACTGTCCCGTATTACAGACAGAGGAACAAAAAGGCCACACCATTACATAAGAATGTTAACTGAACATGTTGGTATCAGGTCATCTGTAATGGGATATCTGGTGAGGATCAGATACACTAACAACGGCGAGCAAGGTAAACTTGCTGATCATTGCTATACGATGTGCGTCCGAATCCGTTTTTATTTCAATCAAAAGATATTTTTTCATTTACATAACAGTTAGCAGAAGAGCTATATGTATCGTGGTACACATGGAGACCCGCGGAGATTAATATTGTGAGTTTGACTGCCTGTTGAAGCCAATAGAACAGCTTCCGAAAGGCAAAAACGGAAACAACATACGAAAGCAAAAGCCAGATTAAAAATTTCACGAGAGCAATGGTGGGTTTAAACGAGCACATAGACTTTGAAAGGAGAATTTCTGCAACAAATTTCATGTATAACATAGTTAGATAGGTGACACACGAGCTAATTCATGTAGTCCCCCGCCCTCACCAGACGGCTGTTGGTGAGGGGAGATATGTCTTTCCCCAACTATCCTACTAAAACTCAAATTGTCTGCTGATGTTGCTCAGGCGTCTTTGTTTGAAGATGAGATGAAAATGAGATTAAATGGTGAGATAAGAGAGCTACTTCTAAGCTGTATGCTGATTGGCTAAGCAAGTCAAAACTCGCTGTAAGGCAGACTGTGATTACCCGATTCTATATGCACATTATTTGACTGTGAATGATTTTCTTAAAAAAGGTAAGGATTTCCCAAATTGTGAACAAGAGTTTTAGAGTTGGAAATGAGAATGATTCCTAAAGTCAGGCAAACATGATTTAATTAAAAAATAAACTATACATGTGTCTCTGTGGCGTAGTTGGTTAGAGTATTCATTTGATAAACGAGAGACTGGTGGTTCGAATCCACCCAGCAGCTACTACTTTTGAACCAATAGTAGATATAGATGAGGACGTCAGGTGTACATATCAATACTGAAGAAAACGGGACCTGCAAAGTAAATGAAAGAATGTTAACATAAATTGACGGAAAAAAAAACAACAAAAAAAACAATGCGATCACAAAATTGAACAATTTTTTTTTAAAAGGTGTAGTGAGTACTACGGCACTACGAGTAAATATTTTGTACCACTGCATAAATATTTTTTCGTCTGTTTTATGTTAAAAATGTTAATCAGTATTTTGTAAGTGTCTATAATTATGTTAACACATTGTGCAGGTACGCATTTTTATTACTAGTTATAAGATAGTCGAATCCAAGCTTGGAATTAGTCGGTAAGAAGCTAGGCCTACTTTCGACTCAGAATTGAAGAAAAGAGATAGCCTATTCATGCCGTTGATTTAGAGAAAATGAAAAGAAAACAGGTCTGGTTAGTCGTCGAATAAAAACAATCATAGGACTAATTTCTTTTCACAGCATGTCGTGTTGGGGGTGATCAATCAAAAAATTAGAAAAAATGTCGAGCAATGAATGAATTACTTCTCACGCCTTTTATTGGGCCGTGAACACTAAAAAGGGTTCAAATTGAAAAAACACCCCTCCTCCCAAAAAACGAGTATGAACGCTATGGGACACAAACTAAGGGATCAATCTATCATAAACGTACATTGTAAGTAGGGCCCCCCACTAAAAACCTATTTAAGGGGAAGTAAGCCCCCCCCCCTGAAAATCAAGACGTTTTTCTAGATATAATAAGGAATAAATCTTTATATGTTCAGCTCTTTAGCTCAATTAGTGTAGCCTGTACACATGACAAATGTGTGCATAGCCAGTTAGTCAGCCAGCCAACCAAGCATAAAACTGAAGAAACCTATGTTGACAGTTTGGGTTGACGGTTTCTAGTTGTGTGTCATAACAGCAGGAAGAATCTGAAACTTCCTGACCATTAATCAATAGATTTTAGAGATGACCTGCTGGGCATACAGTGCAGCGTCTACATCAATAACAATCACCTAATATATGGAAGGATAAGACTAAAGCGACCAACAATGGAATAAAGTTGATATTGTTCAACTTAAACTTTTTGCTATTGGTCAGGGAAGTACATCTTCATCTGGGAAAGCATTCATAGAGCGCATGACTCTGTGAACCTCATCACCACTTGAAACTGAAAGAAAATAAGTTCATGTATAGTTACTATGAATTGGAGGGGGGGCAGCTGTAAGTTTTGATTTTCAATCTCCAAACTATTCTTTTAATATATGAAAAAACATTTCGCAATCAAAAAAGAAAAAAAAATGATGATTCTGGATCCTCCCCAAACTTAATCAAATCTCCTTTAGCCTATAACAAACACTTCCATAAAATGTCATTGACATTAATACCGTCTAGACTGAAAAAAAATGGAGGTGAATTTATACCTTTGTTGGCCGAAGTAAATGAATTCTTGCTTTTCACTTGATTTATTCTTGCGTATGAATGTAATGGCTTCAGTATATCATCCAATACCTTTTCTATTAAGAATACAGAATCTTCAGAGTCACCGAATATTCTCCAATACAAGACAAGGTTTTGATACTAAAAAAATGTCCCCAAATCAGCAGTTTGTCTTCTACTAAGGTCAGTCAAAAATTACCGATACTTTTGCAGCATCGATAGACACAATGCATAAAAGCCAGCAATAATACTCCCCATTTTATCTCAAGTGATTACCATGTTGTGAAGATAATATATGGTACGTATTGCGTAATATTTTAAAATCATTTTTTATTTTTTCAGGTATATTCGTCATTGATTAAAATTTCAGTTTTACAGCTTGAAAACAATGATCGATGTGTTGAAGATGAAAGGGACCCTGATAGCAACTGACTAAGAGCTACTGAAACTTTATGCTTAATTCCGAACTCATCTTATACTCGAGGTCACCTTATATTAAAAAAAAGTACACGGTAGCTAATACTTAGATGACTAGTGTACCTATGCAATCAAAAACGACAGTATATGTGAAGTTGATATTTTGTCGAGTTCTCACTAAGACAACTGTAAAAATGAAATGAATTAAACGAAAACATTTCAGTAATCAATGAGCAAAACTCAGCATACTGATAAACATACTCACCAGTGTTTCTTTTCTTTTGTTTAGATTGTTACAGAGAAAAATAAATTTGTAAATACACGCAGCGAATTAGAAAACCTCAATTGTCAACATAAGCTTCCTCAATTTTCAAGTTCGGGTTGGCAGGCTAGCTAGCTGGATATATATTTATCACACACATAAACTGCACTAATTGAGCTACAGGGCCGAGAATTTAAACATTGTTTTAGTTTTTGAACCCTCCCCTAAATAGGTTTTCAGTTTAGGATTTCTGTTTGCAATATAAATTGATGGTTAATTGGTCATAGTTGGTACTCAGCAGCAGTCAGGCTTGTTCTGGGAAAATTAAGACTTTTTTTTAGTGATTACTGGCCCACAAAGGCTAGATAAGTAACTTATTCATTGATCACCTCTTTCTCCATGCTTTTTGATTGATCATACCTAACATCGCATGCTGCCATAATACATTGGTAATGTGACGGTTTCTGTGGTGTTATTGTAGTAGATGATATCTTATATTCTCCTAGATTTACTAAGTAAGTTCTTGCGTCACAGTTTCATTGTATCTGATTCCGCTTTTAAGATCCTTTAGCGTCGTACGAGTTTTCGTAACATGCCATTTTAATGTTACATTATTACAATATATTTTTTAATATAAATCAAACATGGATATAAGACAAGGTCAAATAAGATATGGTCGGAGATCGGTTTACCACAACACCATATCAAGATGTCAGTAGATGATTTTAAAAAAAAATTTGTTCATTCATTTCATTTGCAGACCAGTAACCCGTTCACGGCATTTAACTGTGAAAGGGTAATTATTTTCGTACTGTAATCGTACCTCGTTATTGATACACTTCGGATAAAATCCATCCGTTATAATGACGAATTCGTTATAAGAGCACTCTTAAATTTCGAAGTGTACCTTGATATTGGGAGTCTATTGTATGAGAATTGAGTTTGTCGAAGAGTCGTTTGAACTTATTTAATCTATCACTCTGAGTTCAAGTCAGTTCTTGCTTGCTTGGTGAATGTTTGTACATTGTTCATTGATGAATAATTGAATGGATGTGTTACAACATGGATTGAAGTTGTAAAGCGGGTTAATATATTTGTAAATGGCAGCATGACATGATAGGACATCAATCTGGTGGAAAATTGTGTTTGTTACTAGTTAGGTGCGAGTGGCATAGCGGTTATGAGCTTGGGCAATGGAATCGGCGAGCCGAGTTCAACTGAGTTTATGTCACTTTGCACTGATGCCCTTAGGGGAAAAATGAATGAATCCATTTCTTCTTCCCGCAAGCTATGGGTAAAATAGTAGGACGAACTAGGCTATCCAATCTAAGAAAAGGATAACTTTGATTTAAAACAGTGAGTGGAACCTCTTTAAGGCGTTCGGGTACCAACTTTGAAGTTCTGCAGTCAAGCTGATTCCAAACATATCACGATCCGCTTTCCTCTAGACTACAAGACTGAATGGAAGATTCTGTTGACTTGGCATCTTAGGATCTGATGTGTTTCGACTTGGCTAGCACTGTGTGGGGAGGGTCATTTCAGTATAGTTCCATTGTTTATTGAAACAAAAGGAGGCCTTCTACTGATTAGGTTGGTTAAAGTCATCATCTCATTGGTTAGCATAAGTGCAAAATTTGTTTTTAAAATTGTTCTAAGCAATCTTTCTGATCAGTCCACGAATGGATAATTGTATTCGAGTGCCAATTTTAGGGTGCTGTTGAGAGACGCCATTTTGACGACATAAGAATAACCAAACTACTTTTACACCTAGTAAGAAGCAGCACAATATAAACTACCACTCACCGTAGCATTTATCTTCAAAAAGTGAGTTTGACTCATTAGAAATCCTTAAGGTCATGGAGGCCATCACTCTACAAGGTGTAGATCCAGTACATGTTGAAGTGCTGAAACTTATATGCAATCACAGCAGCTCTTTTATCAGGCTACATGAAGATTCGAACCCCTTTCAGCTCCAGAAAGGCAAGGTGATACCAGCTTACCCAAACTCTTCACAGCCTGCCTCGAGGTGATCTTCAGAAGACTACACTGAGAGAATGAAGGGATTGGAATAGACAGTGAGTATCTAAGCAACCTCGGATTTGCAGATGACATCGCCCTTTTCACAGAGAACCTACACTAACTCAATGTAATGATAGATGAAATAAAAGAAGAGAGCAAGAAAGTCGGCCTACACATGAAGTTCAGCAAGACAAAGATCATGTGCAACAACCACATTGGAGATAAAAACACTAAGATCAGAATCAAAGACACAGAGCTGGAGGAAGTAGATCACTACATCTACCTAGGACAAAGAATCTCTATGAGACCCTCAAAAGAAGAAGAAATCAAGCGAAGAAACACACTGGGATGACAAGCCTTTGACAGAGCAAACTCAACCTTGGAAAATAAGATCCTATTAATCTTAAAAAGAATGCATCCTCTCAATAGTCACTTATGGAGCTGAAACATGAAACCTAACCCAGAGACAGACCAGAAAATTGAGGACTATGCAATGTGCACATGAAAGAATTATGCTGGGCCTCATGGAAAGACCATGAGACAGCACAGTACATCCGGGAAAAGACAAGAGTCAGGGACATCATAGAATCCATTAAAAATCTCAAATGGTAATGGGCTGGCCATGTTGCATGAATGGCGGATAACCGATTGGCATCGCAACTCACGATATGGATCCCCCGAGATCACATGTGCAACTGAGGTCGGCAGAATATTAGATGGAGAGATGAGCTAGTCAAATTCAGAAAGTACTGGCTCCCTGACGCCCATGATAGAGGAGTGTGTCGAATCGTGGAGAAGGTCTATGTCCAACGACGGATGTTGAAAGACTGATGATGATGATGATGATGATGTGAAGTTCTTTATCTTATATCTTTTAACATATCATCTACTAATTGCAATGATTCTATGATATTCAAAGAAACTTTAAGAGCATTATTCTAAATACAAAGAGGCCACTGTGCACTGGTGTCAGCCTACCAAATACTGACGGTTATGGGTTCAAATCTAGACAAACACCAGCCACGTAGTTTTCTATAGCGAAGCGTACAAGCTGGTTGTCTCTGGCAAAGCAGACAGGCTGCAAAGTGAACAGGCCGTGTGTCTTTAGCAAAGAGGACAAGCTGCATGTTTTTAGCAAAGTGGACACGGTGGTCGTCTTTGGCAAAGTGGACAGATTTGTCATCTCCAGCAAAGTGGACAGGTTGGTTGTCTCTGGTAAAGTGGATACAGTTGTCATCTCTGGCAAAGTGGATATGGTGGTCGTCTCTGGTACAGTGGACAGGGTGGTTATCTCCAGCGAAGAGGACAGTGGGGCTGTCTCTGGCAAAGTGGACAGAGTTATTGGAACATTGTTGAACCCAATAAGTTATGCATTCATAAATTTACCAGTTTTTCTGTATATTTTGAAAAGAAGCCTAATTTCTTGGTAAGTAAAAATGAATTTTCATGCTGCTCCGAATGAAGATTAGTTTTTGTTATCAACACTTTAAATTACATGTAGATGAATAATAACAAAATGTTATGTATTCAGAATTTTGTTTTTGTTTTATTGGACTTGCGTTAGAATTTTTTTTAAAGTCAACATGTTGGAAAATAAAATCTAACAAATTTTTCAGATTTCTTTCCTCGTACAAATTTTTTAAATTTTAAACATTTGTGGTTTTGTTTCTTGATACGTTTTGTGTCTCCAAATTAATTTTTTTTTGTCTTGTCTATTGTATTTAAGAGGCCCGCTTTACACTTGTGTGAAAATCATTAGGATTGGAACCAGAGGCATAAGAAGGGACAATGGTACCCAGGAGAAAATTACAAAGCAAAAAAAAAATTCTCTCTTGAAAGGAGTGTTGTTAAAAATTCTGATTGAATTCTTATATTTCTAATCAGACAGATGGTGCTCTCTTCAGACTGGGTACCTGGGGCATGGGCCCCACTTGAGAGTTATGCAACTGACTGCATTATTCTTAAGCAAAAATCTCCATTGCATTCGGTTGATCAAGCTGAATTGACAACTGCCTTAGAACAACACTTATTTGCATTATTTAGAAGAAGTTCTTTGTTTTTAGCTTGACTTCTTTTTCCCCTGTAATGCAGTTAGAAATGTAATCTGATGCGATTTAGTTGGTGACCCCCAACAAAAAAAAATGAAAAAAAAAACAAACTAATTCCAAGGATTGTTTCATTTTCTGCTCTTTATAAATTGGAAAAGCAATGACAAGAGAGATCTTCTTGAAAAAAGGAAAAAAAAGTTGAAGTCATTCAATAGGAACCATCATGTGACCAATGACTTTTGGCGGCATGCCATGTTAGTTGTGATTAATTCATCATCATCATCATCATCATCATCATCATCATCAGTCTCTTGATGTCCTTCATTGGACATAGACCTTCCCCAGGATTCGCCACACTTCTATATCATGGGCGTCGCGGAGCCAGTACTTTCTGAAATTGTCTAGCTCTTCCCTCCATCTAACATTCTGCTGGCCTTGTTTGCGGATGTGATCTCGGGAGATCCATGTTGAGAGTCGTGATGTCCATTGGTTGTCCACCATTCTTGCAACATGGCCAGCCCACTGCCATTTGAGCTTTTTAATGGATTGTATAATGTGCTGGACTCTTGTCTTTTCTTGGATGTACTTTGCTGTCTTGTGGTCTCTCCGTGTGAGGCCCAGCATAATTCTTTCATGTGCATGTTGCATGGTTCTCAATTTTCTGGTCTGTCTCTTGGTTAGATTAATTAATAATTGTGAAAAAGGGATGATTAATGAATGATAAATCTCTTGCCTTTTGTTGGGCAGTGATAACTAAAAAAGGCTGAATTCTCACAAAACAAGATTGAACTTACATTGTAAATTGAATCCTCCTCAAAAAAAACTCAGGGAGAAGGGGTCAAAATACAAAAAAAAAATGTTTCATTTCTAAAATTAATAAAGAGTAAATATTTTCAGCCCTCTAGCTCCATTGGTGAAGTCTGTATGCATGATACATACATACATAGCCAGCCAGAACAATTTGAAAACTGTAGAAACATATGTTGACAGTTTGGGTGTTAGCTTCGGTTGATGGTGTCTCATATGACTGTTATCTCTGATAGAAAATATAACTTGCTTTTTGAAAGAAAAATCTATATTGGATATCAAATTCGTATTGTAAAATATAATCACAGGAGGAAATTCTCTTCAAATGGTCCTAATAATTCATAGTCATCGAGTATGAATTCCCACTTTTAGTAAATGGGGAGGTTGTCTGATTGCCACAAAACCATAATCTTCTTCTGCGTTTTCCTGTCAAAAATAGTCAGCTACGAGTGAGTGTCTCGCGTAATTGTCTTTTATGATTATGGATATTATACAATTAGCAGAAAAAGAGGGTAATTTCTCTTCAATCTTTCTGAAAAATCAAAGAGTTGCAATTTACTTCCTTTTTGTTTGTATTCATTGTTCACAGCTAATATTTTTTTTAAAGCCGATCCTGTGGAAAGTCGTGACTGCTTCTTTAGTGACCTATATATGAGTTCTGTCCGGAAATTATCCAGTCATTTAATATTAACAATAGAAAAAGCCCTAGGTTTGGTTAGTCACTCAAAAGATACTATCATGGAAGCAACAACTTTTGGCAGCATACTGTGTTGGGGATGATCAAATGAAAAAATTAGAAAAAGCAGTGATCTATGGATAAGTTACTTCTATCACCTGAAAAAGTTTGAAAAACGAGCATGAATGTTGTCAGACACAAACTATGGGACTGATTCAGCATGAACTTACATTGCAATTTGAAACCCTCACTAATTAAACCTACTTAAGGGAGGAATTAAAAAAAAAAAGACATTTTCTGAAGATGTATTAAGTAGTGAATGTTTAGATTTTCAGCCCTCTAGCTCTTTTGGTGTGGCCTATATGTTTTTTCTCAACATCATCATCATCAAACTTTTATTGTCTGTCATGGAACATAAACCTCTTCATGATTTGTGTTGCGGAGCCAATACTTTCTGAACTTGTCTAGTTCATCTCTCCATCTTATATTCTGTCAACATGACCAGCCCATTGCTATTTGAGTTTTGTAATGGATTATATGATGTCTAAGACTCTTGTTTGTTTTTTTTTTTGCTGTCTTGCAATCCCTCAATGTGAGGTTGACCATGACTCTTTCATGTGCATGTCGCATGGTTTTCAGTGTGGAGGTCAGCCTCTTGGTTAGGTTTCATGTGTCAGCTTCATAGGTGACTATTGGGAGGATGCATTGTTTGCATACTCTTCATTTTAGGACTAATGAGATTTTCTTGTTCTCAGAGGTTGTGCTTGCTCTGTCAAAGGCTTGACATCCTAGAGTGATTTTTTGCTTGATTTCTCCTTCCTTTGAGGATTTTGTGGAATTTGATTGTATAAAGAGCAAATATCTGAATTCTTAGCTCTTTAGCTGAATTGGTGCAGCTTAGGTGCATGATAAATGCATTCATAGCCCTCCAGACCACCTTGAAAACTGAAGGGACCTATGATAATTTTGAAAATATTTTATGAAACAATTTTGGACTATTTAAGACTATAGCACTTACTATTCATTGTAAAATAACCTGTGCATTTCAATCTGAATCTCCTCTGAGCATCCTTCCTATTGCTGAGACAATGTTATGGCCAGTCTATTCTTCAGCCTTCATCAGATGTGTAATCAGAGATAAGACGTAAAACTTTTTCTTTTGCAAGCAAATTATGGTGACGGAAAAAAAGTAGTCATTAATATTCCTACCAGAACAATCCCTTCCAGCAGCACAAGGTACACAGATGTAACGTAACTGCCAACCAAATTGCGGTTGGTAAATTAATGACCACTTTTCTTTAGCCCTGATTGGGGAAAAAAAAAGTCTGCCTCTTCTCTTGAATTATACCCCTATCAAGTGCTGATGAATGGATTGGCTGAAACATGTCCGCAATATCAAGGATGCGAGAGATTCAACTGTCTACACAAAAACTTTATTTTTATTTTTAGACATTATTTCTTGAGGTAATCACAAGATACAATTTTACCAGTTTTGATTATAAGATATTGTGTTATTTACGGTGGTTTTATTTCTGTTTTAACCTTCATCGTTATTAGAAATTATCAATCAAAACCGTCACCAACACCGCCAGCATAGGTTCTTCAGTTTTTAAGTTGGTTTTGCTGGCTTGATATAAATACACTGTGTGTACAGGCCGCACCAATGGAGGTAGAAGTTTGAAAATTTCAACATTTACTACTTATCATGTTTAGAAAAAAACTTTTGTCTTTTTGAAAATTTCTCCCAAACTCTAATAATGTTTTATGTTATGGACATGGTCAATTTAGGATATACTTTTATGCTAAATTGGTCCTTTTATTTAAAAAAAGAAAATATTAGACTTTTTAGTGATCACCACTCAACAAAAGGTAAGAGAAGTAAGCTATTCATTGATCAACCCAATTTTTTAATTGATCACACCTATCATAGCATGCTGCCAATAGGTGTTGGTCACATTATGGTTTGTATAGAGTGACTAGCAGGAATTGTTTTTGTTTTCTTTTTTCAAATCATGTCAGTCTTATTTTAGAGAAATTTGTTTCGAGTTAGGCCTTCTTTTGTAGTCACATATCATTAGTGAAAGGATGAAAATTTTAGATGAATAAAGTCTAACCATAGAGTATCCAGCAATTTTGAATACAGCTCAATCAGAGGGAACCTTACTGCGCATGCATGAATAGACACTCCCTTGGGGCTACTCAATTAGACATCATGAAAGCTTTTGAGCTGTGTGACTCTCATATTTACAGTGACTGAGCCTATCTATTGTGTCTTGTGCAGAGTTTCTTGGCATAACATCTGATCAGCCTTGTCTGTTAGCAATGAGACAGCTGATGGTGATCCTGAAAGAGGACCCTGCAGACTGTTTTGAAAAGCAGAAAGTATGCTGAGATGTGTGTACAGTTCCAAAGGAGATTATTTTGACGGGAACCAATGGCCCTTTGAAGACTATTGGAAACCGACATTGAAAATGGGCACCAAAACAGTCATAGGATTCTTTACTTTTTAAGATAGGTGGCTATGTAAACAGTTGTGGAATGCATGAAAACCTGAGTTTTGCAATAAGAGGCATCAGTAAGGTGATAGATAAATGAGTCGGAAATAGATAATCAAAATTTTTTAAATCATTTTTTCCATGTATTTACTCTTTCAATTGTCAGGTGGTTGCTGCTGGGGTTAGGGTGGCAGCTATCACTCCCTCACACTGACCCAAAGGAGCCTAGGTAACCAATCCTCAAGGTACCACTTCTATGCACTTAGAAATACAAACTACAAATATAATTAAATTGTACAATAATTAACTGTGTCTCTTGGTAAAGCAAGGGTCAGTGGGTCCCTACAATATGCTCGTGCCAATAGCTACTAAAACTGCCTCCTGCTTTCCAAAGAATTAAATCTCCAGCATCTTCCTCACCAATCCTTGCTATGGCCTGGTCATCCTCAATTCTTGTCTCTTAGAGTCTCCCACCCTGTGTTCTGGTTTCCAAATCATTTATTATGGGCATCAAAGAAACTTTCATATTCTGGAGCTTCTTCTTCTCAGGAGAGGTCTATACATTTATCTCAGCTGTTTGCTTATTTTCATGACTGTCAGTTTGAATTGTTGCAAGGTAAAGCAATTAGAATCAAGATGAAAGAAATACCTGTCAGAAATGAATAATGGTTGACAATGCTTCATCAAATGGAGAAAGATAAATCAAGAGAATATTACTACTTCTGTAACTAGTGTGTGAAAAAACAAAACAAATATAGGTTTGAGTGAACGGGGAGGGAATAAATGATGGTTTTGAGGGTTGGATTCGATCTTCTACCACCTGTATGAGTGGTACCTTAGCAAGAAGAGTTGTTGCTGAATATAGGCAACTTCCCAGGGTGAAAGAGTTTAAGCCTCAGCCAGAGATTATTCCTTATTTCCAAACTGCCTTGTTTACTCACTGATGGAGAGTAATGATCTGAGAAGTTGCAACAAAAAGCAGCTAAAATTAAGATGAAAGAAATGATAGTCAGAAGATCATCATCATCATCATCATCATCATCATCATCATCATCATCATCATCATCATCATCATCATCATCATCATCATCATCATCATCATCATCATCATCATCATCATCATCATCATCAGTCTTTCAACGTCTGTCATTGGACATAGACCTTCTCCACGATTCGACACACTCCTTTATCATGGGCGTTAGGGAGCCAGTACTTTCTGAATTTATCTAGCTTGTCTCTCCATCAAATATTCTGCTGGCCTCGGTTCCACATGTGATCTCGGGGGATCCATGTCGTGAGTCGCGATGTCTATTGGTTGTCTGCCATTTGTGCAACATGGCCAGCCCACTGCCATTTGAGATTTTTAATAGATTCTATGATGTCCCTGACTCTTGTCTTTTCTTGGATGTACTTTGCTGTTTTGTGGTCTCTCCATGTGAGGCCCAGCATAATTCTTTCATGTGCATGTTGCATAGTTCTCAATTTGCGGATCTGTCTCTTGGTTAGGTTCCATGTTTCAGCTCCATAAGTGACTATTGGGAGGATGCATTGGTTATACACCCTTCTTTTTAGGATTAATAGGATCTTCTTATTTTTGAAGGTTGAGCTTGCTCTGCCAAAGGCTTGCCATCCTAGTGTGATTCTTCGAAATGGCTATTCAATTTTGTCAAACACCGGTCCAAATTGGAGTTGACTTTGCTTTTATGATATAGCATCAATAGCAAACTTCACCCAAGTTAGAAAAGAAACCTCTTCAATATTTGTTCTGTCATGTTAAACCAAACCAATATGTAAAATTGATATTCCCCTACTGCGATTTGAAACCATGACCATCTGACTTGTTGGCAGCTCTCTCATTTAAACTGATACGTCTTGTGTATTTTACAAAATTTATGTTAGAAATAAGCAAAAGCTTATTTCATTCTAATAAATAAATACATCAATGAAATTAACATTCCCTTACGGATATTGGTAGCTGGCTCTCTTGATAACTGTGGTTAACTGACCAGTTTTACATATCTACAAATTTATTTATCTTATATACAATATAAAAGTTGCAGTAATCACATTAAGCTGGAATAGAAGAAGGGGGTAGAAGTGTTGTTTGACCCAGTAGCAGTCAGGCTTATTATAAGCAAAACTCCTTTGATTATTTATTTAAGTTCCTTCTATCTTCACCCTGAAGCCTGGAATATCTTGATTTTTATTAAATTTTAAAGGTTATATCTTACATTAAAATTCTTGTATGTTGCTACTTTACCTTTAATATGATTCAAAACACTATCATCATCATCCTTCCTTTTCTTCCTCTTTCTTGAGATTTTCTTCTTACGCAAATGTTTTCTTGTCTTTTTTTTTTTGTAGTAACTGCTTTAATTTTTTTTTATCGACAAATAGAACTATTCCCAACTGGGAAAAGTGCCTACATCTAACTGAGCTCTCTTCTTTCCCCGAAAGAATCGATAATTTTAATTCAAGTAAGTTTATCGTGATGAAATATTAATGAGAAAATGATGAAGAGCTACAGTAACAGCGCAGACAGCTGATTAGAATTGATGAGACAAAAGTTCGAGAAGAAAGAAATGTTTATCTATTTCAGACTCTCATCATATTGATTAACCAGAAAATATTGAACATGATAAATTTGACGAATCGATTTGATGCTGAAATATTGCATTTGTGCTCTTCCAGCACAAAGGTGTATTGAAGTCAAATTAGAAACCGTCAACCAAAACTGTCAACATAGGCTTCTTCAGTGTCTAAGTTGGTCTGGCTTGCTATGTATGTATGTATGTATGTATGTATGCCTCATCCATACGGGGGCATATATCATTAGAGCTCAAGAGCTGAAAATTTGAATGTTCATTTCTTAATATGTCTGCAAAAAATGTTATTCGTTTTTTTTTTTAATTCCTAACCAAAATTGATTTTAGTAGATGGTTGGGATGGGGTCAACTTGCAATGTAAATTTATGCTAAATTGGTCCCTTAGTTTCTGTCTGGCAGCATTCATAGTTGTTTTTAGAAAATTTGAACTTTTTTAGTAATCATGGCATAACAGAAGGTGAAAGACATAATTTATTCATGATTATCTCCTTTTCAATTTTTTCGGTTGATCATCCCCAACATAGCATGCTGCCAAAAGACAATAGTCATATGGCAGTTTCTATTGAGTGATCAACAAGACCTATGGCTTTATATCATGCAAAATAAGTCTTGTCCAAAGCTGACAACTATATAAGCTAGGTTATAATACAAATGGTTTACATGGGGTCTTTGAAGGACTACTATTCATTGCAACACATCCAAGAACCACAACTGTTCATATTAAGCTTCAGTAGACAGATGACATCATTCTTTTTGCAGAGAACCTACACGACCTCCAACTAATGCTAGATGAACTGAACAAAGAGAGCAAGAAAGTCGGCCTACACATGAACTTCAGTAAAACGAAGGTCATGTGCAACAACCACTTTGAGAATAAGAGTACAACTGTCAAAATTGAAGATGCAAAACTGGAGGAAGTTGACCAGTACATTTACCTACTATAACAAATCTCTATGAAACCCATAAAAGAAGAAATCAAGCAAATAATCACCCTAGGATGGCAAGCCTTGGTTAGAACAAGTTCATCCTTCAAAGATGATCCTATTGACCCTAAAAAGATGAATATACAACCAATGCATTCACTTATGGAGCTGAAACATGGAACTTAACCAAGAGACAGAACTGAGAAGCATGCAATGTGTGCATGAGAGAATGAGATATCACAAGACAGCACAGTATATCAGGAAGAAAATAGGAGTCTGAGACATCATATAATCTACTTAGAAAACTTAAATGGCATTGGGCCAGTTGTGTTGCAAGAATAGCTGACAACCGATGGACATCACGACTCACAACATGGATCTTCAAATGCGAAACCGATGCTGGCAGAACACAAGATGAAGAGATGAATGAGACAAATTCAGAAAATACTGGCTCCACAACACCCATGATAGGGAAATGTGGTGAATCCTGGGGAAGGTCTATGTCCAACGAAGGCCAATAAAAGACTGATGATGATGACAACGATGAGTCGGACCACACGTCTCCTTACCAGCTCATTATAGTTAATTGTAAAGGATATCTGTCAAAGTTTTTTTCCAGAAAAAAAAGAGAAATTAAAAGTAAAAACTTTCTGTAAATTCAATACTTTTTGAGAATTAATACTTGGGATTTTAAAAAAATATAAAAAAGGAAAGAGAATGAAAAATGAATCAATATTTAGGATAAAAGTTTAAAGTCTCATACATAAGTCATTGCTTTTACTTCTTAGAAAGTGAATAACAAATCAAACAGACATTTATAATTTCTACAAGGTTCCTATGCAATCATGTTGCAGTTATATAAGCAAAAAAAAAAGTGTACATGACTTCAGCCTTTTCCACTAAAATGTTAGTTATTTCAGAAATACATTGGTCATTTTCTCTTTGCTTTTGATGCAAAAACACCAGGTTATGCCAGGTATCCTTACTCGCCAATAACTAATCATACAGATATTTATAATTTCAACAAGGTTCCTATGTAATTATGTTGTAGTTAAAAAAAACAAAAAAATGCATATATGCCTCAAGCCCTCTCCTCTAGAATGTTAGTTCATTTCAAAAATATATCGGTCATTTTCTTTTTGATTTTAATACAAAAAACACCAATTCACACCAGATATCCTTACTAGTTGATACATCTAACCATACTATCAGTAATAAATATATATTGATGGTTAATACTGATAGATTTTACATCACTCATCACACATTAGATAGTATTTGTGTCAGATAGAGAACCACTACTAAACATCTATTTGATGTTTTTCTATTCCCTATATTTATTTGCTCTACTGATGCTCATTGGGTCAGATCGGAACCAAATTCAGGATCAATAACCATTTCTGCTGTTAGAAGGGGATTGTGGGTAAAGACCTGCCCCTATCTGATTCAGCCCTAACCCTACACTCAGAGCTGATCGAAAAACTCTACTTTTGCTAAAACACAGCTTCCTCTTCATCAAGAATAATACTTGCTCAAGTTTATCCGATCAAAAGATTAAAAAAAAAATTGATTGTTCAAAAGTCCACTGTCAATGCTAGTTGACAAGATTTGGATCTCCTTCTTCTATTTCTTTTGCGTAAGAGGTTTTGACTGACATGCAACCTTTTAGTACACATTATATCAGCAAGCATTAGTCTTCAAATCTACAATTGCCTCACATTCAACATTGATTTTCAAGGAATAAGCTTTTATCTCCTGGAACTGGTCTTAAGTTACCATTTGCTGTGCACCTGATTTTGCCAGTTATTCTCTATGTTGGTACATTTTTCTGGCAAAGGTCTCCAGGTTTGCAATTTTCTATGCCATGTGCCCAGAAAAAGATCATGCTCAACATCATATGAAGAGATTACAAGACAGAACACTATATTAGAAGACAAAGAGCGGGCAAATATATCATAGAAACCTTAAGATAACTGAAATGGCAATGGGCTGGTTGTGCTGCAAGAATGTCAGAAAACTGCCAGACATCATGATCATATACAAAACTGTGACTGGCAAAAAATAAGATAGCATCATAAACTAGACAAATTCAGAAAGTATTGGCTCCGTAATGCCCATGTCAGAGAGGTCTGGTGAATCTTGAGGAAAGTCTATGTCCAATGCTATAATACTGATGAAGACGATGATGATCTGTAAAAGTTGACAGTAGGAGTAACAGCTTTTTGCTGTAACTGCCTTGACAGGTGAGGTAGTTAGCAACGAGTGGTTTACTCAAGTGCTCACTCAAACACTCTTCTCTATCAACCATTGTGGCATGCCAGTGATGAGACATTCTATCAAGATATCTTGGAATAGGACTGAGAGCAGAGAAATGAAGAATAAGATTCCATCTAGATTTGAGTTTACATCCGTTATCCTTGGGAGCCTGTCTAATCAGTGCTTTACCAAAAGTTCAGCTAGAAATTGTTCTTAAATAAAGCTGTGCAGTTGAGCAGTCAATGCGCTTTGGGTTTCAAGTCTTCCTTTGGTGCTACTGTTTTATCTGTGCCTAGATGTTATGTTTCTAGCATTATTATATGAGGTGCTACGCAGAAGTTTTTTTTCAGTTTGAATAGTGTGTCTGAACAGAATTTGGTACAGACTTTTGCAACAACCTTTAGATAGCACGTCATACTTCAGGTGATACAAGTTAATTCTTTATAGCCATCTCTTGCACCTTCATTGCTTTTCTGAATATGTTGTATCTGTTTTATAGTGAGACTTTTCAATGATAGAGTCATATGTTGATGGGACATTAGTCCGTCGGGTGTGTGTTGACTTACGTCTAACTGATTTATGTCCGATCATTGATACATCCCATAAAACTCATAAAATCCATCAACTGTTGATGACAGCAATTTCAGTCAATGCAGCTGTATGTCTCAACAGCAAATGATGACAATTTATGTCATGTCATGTCATTGTTAGCTTGCTAAAAAGAACAAAGTGTATATGTCGTGTTCGTTTTCAAGTCCTGTGAACAGGGGAGGTGAGAAGAAGAAAGTAAAAGAGCAAACACCTTGCTGGGTTTGAACCAATCGCTTTGCGAAAGAAATGTAATGGATGACATTTGTTCCCCTCGCTTCGGAAAGGCAGGAGAGATGTATGTGCAATATAAAAGTGTATGCGTTATGGTATCTACTGCTGTGGGGTGAATATATATTGTTCCATCCGATAATGATTGTCTTGCTCTGATCCAGTTGTATCCATACAACCAGAATGTAACTTGGATGCAAGTTTATGCCTGGTTGTACTTAGTGATATTTGAACACTGGCTTCCTTTCCGCGGATAACATTTTTTAGTAACATCTAACTACCATTGAATTAATATGTGTATGTGAGTGTGTATGTGAGTATGTGTATGTGAGTGTGTATGTGAGTATGTGTATTTACTGCAATTACTTGACAGTGAGCCATTGCATGAAGTTGATCTTTGCCATACATATCAGACAACAACACAAAGCAAAGGAGTGTCGTCTTTGAAGTTTTGGGGATCAGCTTTTATTGAGAAATCTAATTCAAATAATTAGAAAATTACAGTACATGAATTTTTCATCTACAGTTATCGATCTCTATTTAGATATGAAATATCTAGTTAGGCAATATCACTAAAATCAGATACAAAATATCTAGATTGGCAACATTGAAGAGAAGTGAATTTTTCATCTTTCATTGCTAAATAGTTCATATTCGTCTTCCAGCAAGAATTCAATACATGGATGTGTATTATTTATTTTCATAAAAGAAAAATATGACACAAGGTCATAATACGGGGAGGGGGATATTGGGATGATCTTCTCTTTCCTAACTTTATCTTAGTTAGTTTTATTTGCTGACCCGATATCACTTTTATGTTTCATTCAGCAAAACAACGCATTTTTTCTAATTACTTCAATACCATCTCCACCACAATACCAGATTTTCTCGATGATAATCCTATCTAATCCCATATTCACAATGAGGGGGGGGGGCTAAAACATGATAGATATGTAAATTTAAAAATAAAACCCCCGATGTTTTGATAGCTATAGTTTCATATGATTGACATAAATTACTTTATATGACTATAATGGAAGGCTGCTCCACACGCAATGAAATCCAGCCTCTTCCAAACCTTCACTTTTGGAAAAAGCACTACCCTAGTGAAATAAACTTGTTGAATCATTAAAGTTTGAAAAGAAAAGCTGACTTGCTATCATAGTTTATAATTGAACAACCATAGCCTCAAAAATTTGAAGTCACGTTAATATTCCATCAGAGAATAAGAATGGTCAAATCAAATTTTATTTACGACATCACTGGTGTTTTCCACAGTAAAACATGCAAAATAGAGAAAAGAAACATCTACATTCTAAAGAATCCGGAAGTTATTGATAGATCAATCAAAATATGCCCCAAAAAAGGTTAAAAAAGCTTTTTTTCCTAAAATTAAAGAAATCTTTTGATGATATGTCTCGTGGGGTACTGATGCTAGTTTTCAAATCCGTGTACAAAACGGTATGGCCAGGAACACTGGAGCAAACAAACTATTAACCAAACGAACAAACTGACACAACCAAACAAGCACTCATACAAACAAACACGTGCGCATATAAAAAAAGCTATAGAACCCTTCACCAACTTTGATGGCTACCGTTGTTCAAGTATTGGCTTTCACAATTGATTCTTTATATCTCTGTAAAATCAGGCTGTTTTCTTTTCTGTCTTGAAATCAAGAATACGAAAGAACAAAAAGAAAGAAGAACTAATGTATAAATCAGTGTATAGGAAATTTCTCCCATTGTGTCTTATCTTAAATAATTTGCATTGAAATGGTATGATTCATCGTTTTATGAAATTCCTTTTGGATTTCCTTTGTTTGGTAACAAACAATGCTTCATTTGAGATTGAAGACTCGAATGACTATTGAAGATTAATGCAAAATTGTCAGCCAACAAATTATACATAAAATCATAAATAAAAATGTTTATTTTCTCCCAGAATACTTGGAGTATCCATGTTCCAGTTATCAGAAACTGTCAACCCAAAACTCTCAACTTAGGTTTCTTCAGATATTAGGTTAATCTGGCTGGCTCTGTATATATCATGTATAGAAGCTAAATCTATGGAGCTAGAAAGCTGAAAATTTAAACATTTACTTATATCTACAAAAAAAAATTGTTTTCGCTTTTTTAAAAACTAACCCCAAGTAAATTTCAGTTTGCAATGTGAGTTTCTGCTAAATTGGTTGCTTCATTTTTGTCCATTTTTGTTTATTGAAAATTCAGACTCTTCCAGTGATCACTGCCCAACAAAAGGTAAGAGAAGTCACTCACCAATAGATCACTGCATTTTCCAGTTTTTTAATTGGTCACCTCGAAATGACATTGGTTATGAGATGGTTTCCATTGAGTGAGTAACCAGACTTGTTGTTATTCTTTTCATTGAAATGAAACTGAATTTCTTGAATCTGGTGATTAAAATCCCAGAAGTAGAAAGCAAAAAATTCTATGAAATATCCATCACAGAATCACTTAAATGATATCGGATCTTGTCCAGCTGCCTTAAACAAGTTCAGTCACTTTTTGATAAATTACTTTAGACATCCTATCAAAATATTCTGATGATTAATATTCAGAAGATTTCCATTTATTTATGGAGATATTGTAAAGTACATACAAAAACTTCAAGGATGCCAATAATCCTGAGCTGCATTGTATATATATATATATATATATATATGTTTTGTTTTTTTTTTCCTCTGAAAATTCATTTAATAGAAATTCAAAGATTTCTGTGGATTTTTTCATGAATAATAACCTGTAATGTATAAATCAGTGTATAGGAAATGTTTTCTATTACGACTTATTTTAAATAATTTCCATTGAAATGGTATGATGCATCGTTTTATGGAATTCCTTTGGATTTGCTTTGTTTGGTTACCAAGAAAAAAAAAATTCAAAAAATATCTTACGAAGCAGACAGCAAAATATTTAATTTGCATTTTCTGCCAATCAAATATCAATTTAGAATCACTTAAATGATATCAGATCCTGTCCAGCCGTCTTGTTCTTCTTTCAGTCTTTTAAATATGCAAAGTGAACTTGAAGCTTTTTATAAAGTGAAGTTAAAAGCAAAAATAACAAAAATAGGTCCGGCTAGTCACTCAATAGAAACCGTCATGTTACCAACGTCTTCTGGCAGCATGTTGTGTTGGGGGTAATCAATTCAAAACTTGGAGAAAATTGTAACCAATGAATAAGTTACTTTCAAAAAACAAGCCTGAATGCTGCTGGACACAAACTAAGGGCTGAATTTAGCATAAACTTGCATTGCAAATTAAACCTCTCTACTGAAAACCTATATATATATATATATATGGGAATTTTCAAAAAAAGGTAAGTTTTCTTCCTTGACATATGGAGTAAATGATCAAACTTTCAGCCCTCTAGCTCAGTTAGTGCAGTCTGTATGAATGATACATACATAGCTAGCCAGCCAGACCAACTTAAAAACTGGAGAAACCCACGCTGATAGTTTTAGTGACAGTCTTGGTTGTTACTTTCTAATTAAAACCACCAAACTGTCAGTCAAATATTCACTCGTGTCTGGCAATATTTTACTATTTTCAATTGACTTATGTTTGTTTATCTAATATATTCAAGTATTAACGATTCTAATCAATTTATTGATCTACAACTCAATAAAACTGTTTGTGTTTCTCTGTTTCTCTTCTCACTTTGTATTTTTTCCCAACTTAAGTAGCTGATAAAAATATTCAGAGACGAAAAAAATAATTCAGAAATTTAGATTTTTGTAGCTTCTTTTTTGAATGAGTCGTTTTTCTTGAATATTTTTCGAGACTGAAACTCGAGAAGACAAACCGAAAAGCAAGTCTTAGAGAAAACTCTCAAATATCATTGACTAGTTTATTTAGTTGTCGAATATATCCAGAATTATCGATCAATTCATAACAAAAAATGATCAATAGACTTAGTCTTCTTGATTCATTTTTTTGTTTGTCGTCATGTAAGCCTTTAAAAAGTTTCTGTGCCCACTTAGCAAAGACTATACCATTTGTTTATCATATGTAGTTTTTCTTTTGTTTATTGAGGTTAAAAATATATATTTACAGTTTCATCTAGAAAGCACTTTGAAAGCATATACTGCTGTCAACGTCATACACTAACTGAAAAGTGAATGAAAATCTGTTCATGTATACCTACAATGCAGGGAAGGTAACTGTGTGAATCTTTTCATATTCCAGACTATTGTTTTATTAAGTAGAAAAATATCTCAACAAAAAAATTCTTGGATCAGTCCTAAAATTTATCCCAAAGTTCACAATTCCACAAAATATTATTGAAATTCCCTGATTTGGAGATATTGAGAGGTCAGACAAGCAAATTGATAGAGGTAAATTGTCTGGCTAGTTTTCTTTCAACTGTTTTTGTTGCTTTGTATCACAATATTTTTCAGGCAACCATTTCTTCAGCTGTTATATATACCAATACTCAGGGACTAGTCTTTCATGACTGATGCCTTAACCAGTTGGGATATCCAAAATGAACGGACAAGAATCTTATCTGTAGTTAATTTCTTCTGACTTTTGTATTAGTGGCATGGAAGAACCCCCCCCCAACTTTTTCCCCCCAAATGGCTCAAAAGGTATACATAACCTTTGTTGCCTAGCCTCACATTGGCCAAAACTTGGGCAAATGGAAAAATTAGGCAATAATTTAGAGAAATTCAGCGAAATGTAGTTTCTCCATTATGCTAAGTACATATTGCCATTTTTAGTATTTTTATTACCCTTACACTGGAGAACGCTTATGGACTTCTGGTAGGGCAGCCATTGTTTACATTCTGATCGGCTTGAGCAAAAACTGCAAGGTATTGATGACAATTGGAATACAGAGATTCTAAAATCCGGAAAATGAAGAAATTCTAGACACCAGTAGAGATCTGGTTTAAGAGGATAGAATGTCAGAATTTCCTGAAAAAAAGGAAGACGTCCACCTAAAAATAAGCCAGTACACAAGAGAAGTGTGATGAATTTTTTATTGGTGTAATTAGCAGAAGCATTGTAAACTGTAAGAAGAAGAAGAGGAAAGAAAGGTTTCAGTTTTTTTTTTTTCAAAAATCCTGGAAAGCTCTTTTTTGTCCAAAACTCCACAGAGGATGATCCATTAGAAGAGCTGTTAAAATGTTTTGTGCGGAAACAAGTTAGTACAAATTGGAAAATGCTGCTTAAAACATCATTCAAACCAAACACTGATAACCACTAAAATCTTGCCTTCTATTCAAAAGGATTGCATGCCTGCCATACAAAAGAGCTTCCAAGTTAATGAATTCACTCGTTGGTGTTATTCCAGGTACATTGGCCACATTTCCCAGAGATTGGAGAAATGTATAAAACAGCAAATTCCTTCTTACACCCACTAAGGTTCATTAAGAAAAAACAAAACAACTGCCTAACACCAGTGATGTCAAGATAGACTCGGCCATAGGCCAACATCAATTGGATAACTCAGAGTGTGCAAAGACATATAGACTGTATCAAAGTTATTATTTTCATCAAAACAAAACAAAAAAGCCCATGTAAATAAATGGTGCAGTGTAGACAAAAGGAATTTGTTTTTTTCACTTATACTTCTTTTAATAATTTTTTTTCTTAATATGTACATTCCTTTATCATGATACCTTTATTTCTTGCATGTGTCTTTGATATGTCTGTTTTGCCATTTCGACTGACGTTTTAAATGATATTTTCTGATTTGTACGATTTGTCTCCACACAGTACATTTGATTTGGATGGATTGACCTCCAAGGAGATTTAGAGCTTTTCAGGTAAGTAGAAGCAAACGTTTTTACTGAGATGTTAAATGTCTGGAGGTGGACCAAAACTCAACTGATACACAGAGAATGGAGCTAACTAGTATGACAGTTGGACTACATAGTCGTGAAACCCAAAAGTATTCATCAAACAGTGGAAATTCCCAATGCTAGAAAAAAATCCTCATTCATTTCATGTAAGTTCAACTTTTACCTAAATTGATTAGCTTGAATGTCATTTTAAATTTTTACCCAGAAGTCTTCAGAAAAAATCTATTAACAGTCCAATATATCTGAGGATGTTGTCAATATATGGACAGACATTGTGTTTGTGACTTTTGCCAGAATCCGGAAGAACTTATTTTTCGGTACGATGCATAATAGACAATAAGTTTGAAGTTCCACAAGATTTTGATTATGTTTGCCTGAAGGTTGGAGGCATGATGTTGATGAAGGACTGAATGGACAATCGGCAGAAAAATGTTTGGTTTTTTTTTTGTGGAACACAGAAAACATTTTTATCATTCTCAAGTCTATGCTCATCTCTGAAGGGAAGAAAAGAGGGAAATAGCTGTTAAGTGAGTAGAGCAATTTTTGGTAATGAGTTATTTCCCTTAATATTCCTGACTGAAATAAGCCATAGAATATGCTTTGTAGTTACAAGGTTGTTTAGGATGACGTATATTCATTATTACAGTGTTGTCCTTTTTACGTATGCCAGCACACCAGTCTATTTTTCTTTACTCATATTAAGTAAAAATCTGAAAGGCCTCTATGGCCAATAATTTTTTTCAACATTTTATTTTCCATATTCTGTATCGAAAATAAACATAGGAACATCTCGTAGTGAATTTCTATTTATAAGATAGAATGTACACATTTTTTCCTATTGCTTTTATTTGTGGTTGGCTCCATTTTGCTTGATGCTCGCTCATCCGATTAATTAACAAGAGTCTCCAATTTAAATAGCCAGTTGAAATTTTTTCAAGCAAAGTTTGGAAAAGTACTGGGTTGTAATTATAGCGATTTACCTTCATATTGGTTGTATTGATGGTGATATTGACTGGCATGCATTAGCAATTAGGCATATTTATAGTATTTGTAACTGGAATACCTTTGTAGTGGTCAGTTATGGTGATATTGACTGGCATTAGAGCATTTTTATAGTCATAGCACTGGGTTGTGATTATAGTGTTTTAGATTGGCATCCGATGTACCTGAAATGTCGATTCCATTATTACATATATTTTTATTAGATTTTTTTAATCGTTTCATTTGTTTCTAAATCATAATATTTCTTATCTGATTTATTCTTCAGTCATTAAAGTGCGAGAATTAAAAATACCTTAGATACTCATAATTCACTGACTATGCCTCAACCATTGAACTTCCAAAGCTGTTATATTGAAGCAGACACTTATCCCTAATCTTTCTATTATCTCTGCTCCAAGATGTATCGTTGACTCCTGAGTAACACTAGTATTCTAAATTTATTTTGTTATTCCATCCTAGAATATTCGGCTCAGCTCATCTAAAACGATTCTATAAGCAAACCGTATAATACCAGTGATTCCATACTTTGTAATCCATCAACAAAAACTGTCAACATAGATTTCTTCAGTTTACAAGTTGGTCTGGCTGGCTATGTATGTATGTATCATGTATACAGGCTGCACAAATAGAGCTAGAGGGCTAAAAATTCAAACATTTACTCCTCGTTTTACCTAGAAAAAAGTTTTTTAGCATTCACAATTGTTTTTTGAAAATATTGACATTTTTAGTTATCACTGACCAACAAAAGACGAGAAAAGTAACTTGAGGTACATTTACATTACTAGCTGAATTCCAAGAAAAATAATCAGGGACTTGAGATTCATTCCAATTCTTAAATATTTGTATAAGGCATAAATATAAGTGAATCAGAGAATTAACTCAAATTATAAGATAGAATATTAGTTAACCCTCCCAAGTCTATCCTACCAATTCATTTAATGTCTGGAATTTTAAAATCGTAAAAAAAGAAAAGCCAGAAACATTTTTCATCTGATGTTTAAAGAAAGCCATTACTCAATTAAACAAAATACTTTTCATATTTTGAAAGTACAAAATGTTGGTGGAATACATTTGTCACAGTAGATATTTCTCTTGGGACACATGAAAAACGTAGTTGTAGGAGATCACTCCACCTATAATCATGTAATGTGAACTAATTTCTCTGCCAAGTCATATTATAAAGACAAAATCGTCTGAGTTCGTAAAAAGCAGGAGAATCTCCAGCACTTTTTCTTGACACAAATATACCAGTAGACTTCTTGAAAAGATTTACAGGACGCATATATCTCTGCAGTAACAGAAATTCTGGAATGATAATATATTGAAATATATTTACTGTGGAATATCTTAAATTTTCAATATATATTCAATTAATTGAACAACTGTGGCCATCAAAGATGGTGAAGGGTTCCACCTTTTAAATATTTGCATGTATTTGTGCATTCCAGCACTCCTGGCTATACTTTTTTGTCTACAGACTTTAAATTGGCATTAGTACTCAACTTGACCTCTCCTAAAGAATAGTTTTTGATTTTTAGAAAAAAAGCTTCTTTGACCTTTTTCAAATCTTATTTTGATGGGTTAATCAATAACACCTAGATTCTTCAGAATCTAGATGTTTCTCTCTCTATTCTAAATGTTTTCTCATGGGAAACACCAGTGATGTAACGTAATGGAATTTATTCTGAACACATTCTTTCTTTGATGGAATTTTTTACATGACTTCAAATTTTCATGCTACAGTTGTTCAATTATTGACTGTGACGGACAGTTTTATCTTACTTTTCTTCTCTAATGCTGTAGTATTTTTTTCTGTTTTAGTAAGGGAAATAATGGTTATAAGAGAGCAGGGCAGAGTATGTCAAGAATATATTTGGAGAAAAATCACAAAAAGAATTAGTTATAGATAAATAGTCGAATTTGAATTCAAAAATAGTATTGAATGAAACTTGATTTGATATCAAATTTATGTTTAAATCATGATAGACTAAGCAGATTAATCTTAATTTGTTTTGAAAAAAATTATTCCCATCAGAAATGCATTTTTTTTTAATGATTGAATTTAATCCATATCCGGTTGTTATGCCAGACAGAACATAAAGGCATCCTAATTTTGTACTTCGTGAACAAATCTCTTTTTCATCTAAAATATTCTTGTAGACAAAGTAGGGATACCTTATTTAATGAGTTATGTACCAATAGACAATTTTGCAATACCATTTGATTTTCAAGTTTAAGGATGTTTAGATTAGCATATATAGGGTTACAAACAACGTGAATTACAGAAAGGGATATCATGTAAATAATTATTTTGCAATTCAAAAACATTTCTACAATAGACATTTAAACTTTATCCCAATTTTTGACAACCATTGGTGAGATAAGGAAATAGCATAATACAAATGTTTCAGATCTATTGCATAAACATGCTGTCTGGCTTTACATAACATGTCATTCGTTCTTTTCAATTTCTTGGTTGAGATTTCACAATGGGATCTACCATGGAGGATTTCATCAAAGTAGATCCCAAGATATTCAATGCTTTGGATAGAAAAATTCTTTGCCCATTCATTTTTATAACTTCTATTATGTATCACAGACAGAGAAACGCAGAGGAAATGTCACATTGTTCATTATATTGATAGTTATATAACAGGCTTTAAAGTTTCATACCAACTGATGCAAAAATATGAATTATAAGAAGGGAAAATGAAGGAAAATAAAACTAGAAGCAATGAAGCTAGAGTTTCAGTTCCTACTCACTGTAGCAGGAGAAAAAAAAATCTAACTGAAAGATCGTATTTTGGAGAATGTGTCTGAAACGTCAGAGGAAAAGCCAAGCTCCATCAAGTTGAAAAGATACTTTGACACATTGGAATCTTAGGATCAAGGGATTGCATTTTACCAAATGTTAGCACATTCTTTATTCCAAAAAAGGAACTTTATTTTTCTATCTCTTCAATCTTTTACACTCTGAAGATAACATCATTTGCTAAGCAAAAAGTTTGTCCTGCCATTGGAGCCACCATTGATTGCTGAATGATTATACATCTGAATTTTGCAATTGTATTGTCATATCAACTTCAGACTTACATGAGCAAACACAAATTACAGGCTTTAAAGTTATTAAGTGCACAAAATCTTGGCACCCATAAATGTAAAGAGCTAAAGGTTACTCTTACCACAAAGATTGTCTGCTAAGTTTACAGGTTTCTTATCATTCAAAGATGAAGAGCTGAATCTTAAATTTTCTCGAAAAAACTAGCTGTTGGCGAGGTCACTCTTATCAAACGTATTGGTCATAGAACTATCAAATATCTCAGAAACTATTAAAGATAAGAGCCTGCAATTTTTATCATTTGATAACGTGTTTTAAGGATTCATTCGGATTAAAGAATACAACCGGACACGTCCCCTGGCTTGGCCCATTTGTCACACTTCTTGAAGCTTTATAACTTGGTAATTAATAGAGATAGAAACTTGGTTTTTTTGCTGATTGATAATTTATTGTTTTAAGATTTATCAAATGAAAGTGTGGTGGGTTTTAGTTGGGGAATTATGTTGGCTTTTTTGAAGCAAGTCATTTTTGGTAATCCTTGCTTATACAAATGTAATATATGGTAGCTAGAAATAACATGCAAACAATATAATTTTACATTTGTATAAGCAAGGATTACCTCATTTTTAGTGTATCTTGGGAACAGATAAAGATTGTCTGAATATGTTTTTGCTTCACAATAGAACATCAAAGACATTCGTTGCTTAAGTAAGGGAGCATTATATCCTCAACTTTAGTGATGGTTTGCTACTAGTGTTGTACTGCAATTCATGACCGATGTTTCTAACTGAACCATTTTGGTCGAGTGATGTGTGTGAAAGTTAATGAAACATTCAGCGTAAACTGGCAGCAATTAAATGCATTCTTCGTTTCTTCCATCAAGTTAGATAATGGCTGTGGCATAAGTGCCTTTTGGTGTCTTTGATTGTCTTCCCACAATTCTGTATTCCTAAAGCAGTGTGTCTATTCTCCTCTAAGCTTTTAATGGCTTTCTCACCGATTTCACTGATCTATGGGTACATGTGGCCTTAACTTCATCTGAGACATTTACAATATATATGTGACTAACTCTATGCAAAAGCATCTTTGAAGATTTCCTCAATCTACAAAACTTTATTTGAAGATGCATATTGCTTAGTGCAGATCAAATCCTCCATTTTCTTGTCAATATAAAAGTAAAGTTGTTTATCAAGTGACTTTAAACATTTTTGGTATTATTCAGTTACTAGTTTTTATCCTGCTAGTCTTATACAACCAATGCATCCTCCTGATTGTCACGTATGGAGCTGAAACACGGAACAATGCTACGTGCATGTGGGAGAATCATGCTCAACCTCACGTGAAGAAATCACAAGACAGCGCAGTACATTAGAGAGAGGACAGGAGTCCAAGATATCATAGAAACCATTAGAAAATTTAAATGGCAATTGGCTGGGCAAGCTGCAAAAATGGCAGACAACACAACCGCTGGACATCGCTACTCACAATATGGATCCCCACAGATCATATGTAGATATTAACGAGCTGGACAAATTCAGAAAGTACTGGCTCTGCGATACCCATGATAGAGAGGTCAGGCAAATCCTGAATAGGGTCTATGTCCAATGATGGATGCTACAAGGATGATGATGATAATGATGACTACGAGATAATTTTTTATGGAGGTAGTAATGCATAAGTTAAACATATCTACTTGTGTATCAGTAGAGCTCAAACTGTTCCTCCACATTCTCTTACTTTAAGACTCAATAATTCCCTACATCAGAGCCGTCAATTGTATAGGTAAATGTTTAGATGTTAACAAGTTTATTTGATGTTTTATATCTATATAGGTTTCCCTGCAAAGTGAAAGTGGAGTATTCCTATAAAAACCTTTTGTAAGCGGAAATGGCATTGAACACAATTACATTGATTTATACAGGGGTATTTTTTGGGTGCTCCCACTTCCCCAAAATGGTGATGATGGTATGTCAGGTTGAGTTGGGGTGATTAAGCAGGAGGTGCAGTTGATCTGAGTGTAGGAGAGAGAGGAAGAGGTTGTGCACTACAAATGTAACAGCTTGCTACAAGACAAACACTGAAGAGGCATAAAGTAAACTTTTACAAAGCTGGGAATACCTATATTCACTTATTAGAAGTCCAAATTTCCCTCTCCCTAACTTTAGTCTCTCATTTTCTGCACCAATGTTTACTTATTTTTTCCATCTTTCACTTCTTCCTCAGACTTTGGTTTGGGATCAGAGTGGAGTATCTGATTCTCAGTTGTGTTCTCTTCTATGAGTGGGACAAAGCATTTACAACGCAAGCCTAATTCCAGGGATTTCAACTCTGGGGCAGCACCTCCCCATTGTACTAAACGTCCTATCCTTAATAGTACTGGTTAACTGACTGAGCAATTTTGGTACTCTCCCATACATTGGTGTATGAGATCCCACAATTAACCTGACCTTGTGTCATGTTTTCCCTCATGGGGGAGGTGAATAAATCTCCTCCGTACTGAAATCATAAAGCAAAATATTTGATTCATTCGTACTTGTAAAATGCATTCTTTGTTACATATTTTTTGAAATTGTTATATAAACTGCTCAGATGTGTTCTCATCTTTTTCATATTTTCTCAAGTTGAAGTTGTGTTTGGTGGGATCCAGACGCAATCCCTTGAGGTCAAACTGCTAAAGGTTAAAGTGCAAAGTTGGACTAAACCCCCTTGGTAAAATCAAAACTTTGCAAAAATCAAACTAATTGGTGACAGTAATACATTTTTTATTTTTCTTATTATTTTCACTCAAGATTGAGTGTTTATCTGGCCTCATGTTCAAATCACATAATCTTGAAGCTATAACAGTTGTTCATAAACAACATAATAAGCCTGGTTGCTGCAAGGTCAAATTCCACTCCTATTTCTATCCCGACTGAAGATGATTTCTGCAACTTTTGTATTGTATATGCAATACACAGAAATTCATAAGAAATACATTTTTTTTAGTATGAATGTATTTATTTGGTAGAATGAATTAAGCCCTTAATCATACTCAACCTCACATGGAGAGATCACAAGACAGCACAGTATATAAGGAAGAAAACAGGAGTCAGAGACATCATAGAATCTATTAGAAAACTTAAATGGCAATGGGCAGGCCATGTTGCAGGAATGACAGACAACCAATGGACACCATGACTCACAACATGGATCCCCACAGATCACATGCAAAACTGAGGCCAACAAAATACAAGATGGAAAGATGAACTGGATAAATTTAGAAAATACTGGCTCCGCGACGCCCATGATAGAGAATTGTGGTGAATCCTGGGGAAGGTCTATGTCCAACGACGGACGTTAAAAGCCTTATGATGATGATGATATCTGTAAAATAAATTGTGATAGATATAAAAGATTTGTCAGTGTGAAATTACTTACAGACTGAACCAAATGGGATAGACAAACAGTGAAGAGTTTAGTCTCCCTAATTTGGCGAGGATTGTTCTTGTTCTGGTAATAGTACAGAAACGAAGTCAACTCTAGGATTTTGTTCTACATCAGTATTTGGTTGTCTCAGGGTTCCAGGTGTTTTTTGGAAAACTGAGTGCATTATTTTGACCAATCAAAAAATATAAAAGTTTTTTGGGGGGTCTCGAATCCACAGAGATTGAAAGGGATCTATTTAAAAAGAAAAAAATCCTTGCGAATATACCACTCGGCTCGGCTTTGCTCATCCTAAGCAATTCTGTAAGCAAATTGTATGATACAAGTGATTCTATATTTTAGAATTCATCAACCAAAACTTTCAACATAGGTTTCTTTTGTTTTCGAGTTGGTCTGGCTGGCTATGTATGTATTTACGTATCATGCATTTAAGCTGCACCGATGGAGCTTGAGGGCTGAATATTCAAACATTTACTCATATCTAAAAATGTTGATGGACAATAAAAGGATGATGATGATATAGAAAAAAGTTTTTATTTAAATGAAGAAAAATCCCGTCTCCTAAATAGGTTTTTAGTTTAGGTGGAGGGATTAAATTTGTAATGTAAGCTTTTACGGAAGTGATCCCAAGGAATTCACACTTTTTTTTGAAAATTTCAAATTTTTCAGTGATCACTGTACAACAAGTGGCGAGAGAAGTAACTTATTTATTGATCACCCCTTTTATTCAATTTTTAATTAATCATCCTCAACATGGCATGCTGCCAAAAGACATTAGTAACATAACAGTCTCTATTGAGTATCTAGCCAGAGCTATTTTCATGATTTTTTCATTTGTTTCATTTCAAATATAGGGATGCTCTCCGATTCTTTTGCTGTTAAGCAAAGTGTTTGTTGCTTCTTTCAATTATATTACTCTCCAGTGAAAAAGACTGAAATAGTAGCTTGCATTGCTGGAAATTGGCCGAGCCAAGCTGGTTGGTATGTTAGAGTCTGTTTCTTTTCTGTTCAACAATTTTCTGCTGAAAGAAAAAGCCCCCTCTTTCCTTCCAGATATGCACCTGAAGAAAATTATGGTATCAATCAGTCAAAATGTTGTGATAACAACGGAAGCTAAATAAACAGCTCCTAGAATGATAATGACTTGAAATTGTACATAATCATAGATTGTTTCCTCAATTTTTCAAGTAGATCTCCTCACCTCCAATGGATATGAACTGAAAAATATGAACCCTCAAACTTGATGTTGAGTGAGTCACTTCCTGCTTATTGAATTAAAATTGTAATTATTTGCTTATTCCTCTTATTTCCTTATAACGAACATGATAGACCTTGAGTTTTCTCCCTTGGTCAAACATTTTTTAGTCTATTTATATTCAAATGCTTTTATATAAAAAAAAGTAACCCAAAAGATTTGAACAACATCAGGCCAGTAAGCCTATTCAACTTTTTTAAAGTGATCACCGACTAAATCATCAAAGCACTAGATGAAAATCAACAAGCCGGCTGCGGAAGAAGCTACTTAAATATTGACTATCTCCATTTAGTAAATCAACTAAAAGAGAAAGCAGCAGAATATTAAATGTCACATGCTATAGTATTTGTTAACTTCTAGAAGGCCTTTCACTCACTGGATACCCCTAGAGTTATTGATGCTATCTTTGAAGAAGGTGTAGAACCTGTAAATGTCAGAGTATTGCAACATATCTACCTACACAATAGTTCCTTCACACGGCAACATTAAAACTCAGACCCCTTCCTGCTCGAAAAAGGAGTGAAACAAGGAGACACCAGCTCAGCCAAACTCTTTACTGCCTGCCTCAAGATCTTCCAAAACCTACACAGGGAAAATAAAGGAATCAGAATAAATAGGAAATACCTAAGCAACATCAGATTTTCAGACGACATCGTCCTTTTTGCCGAGAACCTTTATGATCTCTAGATAATACTGGACAGACTGAATGAAGAAAGGAAGAATGCTGTTCTCCACATGAGCTTCCGTGAAAGATATGCCATTCATAACAAATATGGTGGAGGCAATAACACAGGAATCAAAATAGAAGACCAAGAACTGGAGACAGTATCTTTATGAAATCCTTAAAAGAAGAAGAAATAAAGTGAAAAAACACTTTAGGTTGGAAATTTTTCAGCTGGGAAAGCTCAACCATCAAGAACGAGAAAATCCTGCTAGTGCTCGAAAGAAGAACCATGCAAGAGAGAATCATGTTCAACATAACAAGGAGAGATCACAAGACAGCACAATATATTGAACGACCAACAGGAATCCAAGAAATCATCCGTTATAATCCGTAAGAAAACTTCAATGGCAATTGGCTGGTCATGTTGTGGGAATAGTGCACAACCGGTGGACATCATGACTCACAATGTGGATCCCCAGAGATGACATGCAAAACAGAAGCCGACAAAAATATAAGATGGCATCACAAACTAGATAAGTTCAGAAAGAACTGGTTCTGTGATGCTCGTGATGGAAAGGTTTGACAAATCTAGGGGAAGGTCTATGTCCAAGATTGGCCGCTAAAAGGCTGATGATGACGATGAAATTAATTACTCAGAAAGAGGTGACCCGCTTAGACTGGGAAATCCTTTATTCTATCAAGCTAGAGCATTGATCCCTTGATTTGTGAATTGTTCCAGCTGGGGTGATAAACTTGAAAAAGAAAAAAAAGATACCGCACCATATTACTGTATGCAACAAAGCTGGAAAAAATGCTGCCAAAATATGCTATCACAAACAACTAAGATGAGGATACTGGTCTGAATTATTTATGGTGCGATGAAAATATATCTCACACTTCAAACAACCCTACAAAATTTGATGGATTATAACCAACATATCATCGGTTAGGATATTAACTTTATTTTCTGACGATACAATTTTTCTTTTCCTTTCATTTGATAAAAAGCTTGCATCTTGAGCAAACAAATATTTTCTTTTAATATTTTACTCTCAGTTTAGCTTTAGCACCTTCTTCTTGATATCCATATTCCATTACTCTGGAAGTTTTAGCCCTTTCCAGACAGACCAGCAAAATCCTGCTGGGAAAACACATGGCTTTGTTTACAATCAAATCTAATAGTACCAAGAAGCTGTAGAGGAGTGTACACTGTTGAATCAACCCAAGCAATGAAGCACCTTGATGTCTCAAAATTAATGATATGATTGAATTTTGATGCCATGACACCCAGATGTAAACTCATGAATTTTCAGAAGGCCTTGCAGGTCATTCTTGACTCTGATGACTTGTCCCCAAGTATATACTAACAGGCTGTGATTAAACAATATTATTTTGTGATATTCATTTGTAAAATATAAATAGGTTTATTCTCTTGGCTATTGATATTAAATTCATTAGATAAACCTTTTTAGGAACAAAATTGAGGGCATAAGCCACTAATAAAGGACTCATTGTTGACTTATCACTAATATTCTGGTCATGTATAAAGTTGATCAGTCAGCAGGAATATTGTCGATATCAAACATATCTGTAGTGCAAAAAAGGTTTGGACCTCTTGTTTTTAGAGGGGAGAATTATTATTTCAATAGAATAACTGTAACATTTACGATATATTTTTTTGGTGGGTGGGGGGATTTTATTACACTCAATTTCCATTGAAACAACCAAAACTAGATATTCAGGAGTATAAAAGTCTCTGCTATATAACCTGAACATAATCCTACCAGAATATTCGTGTTATAGATGGATTAACTATCTAAATTAATGTAGATAGCTCACAAATTGATCTTTTAATTTGACTTCCCCTACCGGTAACATTCAGAAATCAGTCTGCGAACAGTCAAGGCAAGTACATCGTATTCAGGCTTCTTTGACAGATATCAAACTCCTATTTTCAGATGTTGTCTTTTATACTCCTTATTCCAACCATCCCAAGGTCTGGCCTCCTCAACAGATATCAACCATTTTCTATTTTCAGATACTGTTTTTAATACCGTGTTCCAACCATCGGAGTTGCTAGAGGCAGTCTCCCTCCTGACAATATTCTTTACGGACAAGTAATATGATTTGGTGAGCTTTTCCTCTTCTCTGTCACTTTGCTTGATTTATTCATTCGGCTTTTTCCCCCCGATGAATAGCCAAATTTCATTATGGCTTCTGCTCTGCCTTACAATTTATTCATAAAACATACAATAGGTCAATGTTACCATGAACTTCTGGCAGGCAAATGCTAACAAGACCTTCAGAATAAACTAATTAAGCCCCTCAATGAACCTTGAATCATTTCCAGCTTCTCCAGCAAGAAATGCTGATTTTTTTTTTCTTGTCTGAATTTTGTAAGATGGGTCGTTTTAATCATTGTAGGTGGTTTGATTGTACTATTTTCCTTGTCTTTGTAATTCTTTTTTTTTATGATGTTTTGGCCTTGTACCCTTCGGTGTTCCTAGGGTGGTGTTTGTTCAGGAATATTGAAACTGGTTCCTGTAGAGCATATTTATTTCTCTTACTATGTGTGGCATTTCTTGTATTGTTCTCTGTATTTTGGTGATTATATGCCCCTAACCTCTGTACCTCTACATTCTTAGCATTACTTCCCTTCAATCAGGTGACTTCTGTCGAGTCCTGCAAGCTTTTCTTAAGCTAAACCCAGGGAGTGCCCTCCTGAACAATGGTTCTCACAAGCTATTCATATCAATACTTGGTCTACTGACCAGACTGTCAAAGCATAGTATGTGGGCAGATTATTTCAACTGTCTTATTCACTTTTCCTGTTTTATATTTCAAGTTCATTCCTAAAAAGTTGGTGTTCATCCTTTTCCCTTCATGGGTGGTCAGATTTAAAATCATCCCTACATCTTACATTTTTTTGATGTTCCTGAAGTCCTATTTCTTCAAGATTTACAATAGGCATTCACAGAGATTGAATTCTGCTCAGAAACTACAATTTTAGCTTTTATTCAACTTTTCACTCTTGAGTTTTTTTCAAAGGTGTCAGTTGTCTTTATTAGTGTTGTTTTTCAATACAATACAGTCCCCTTTTGCTTTCATGGTACTTTTGGAACAGAGTCAAAATGAGATTTTAGTTTGTAAAGTAAAAGTAACTGCACATATGAGTTTGTCAAAAGTAAATGCAGTAATAAACCAAGTATAGATTTCAAGACCAATGGGATGATAAACACAGTAGGAAAAGACCTGATGCAAAACGGATAGATGTAATATTTACAAGACACCTAAAACAAGTAAGATTAGAAAATAAAGATCTACTTTCACTATTAGACATATGTACATCCTTTTATATGAAAACCAATATGGCTTCAATAAAGGATGAAGAGTTATGTATGTCTCCAAATCCAGAATAGCCCATTATCAAGGGTGGATAGCTGTGAACTTCTCTTGCTATCTCCCGAGGGATATAATTACTTCTAACTTAACCAAATCATATTGTTAGCAGATCAGATTTTACACCTTTGCATAGGTTACTCTCAACATGGAAGTTTGGTCTTTTGTGTATGAGTTAGTATTGAAGAATGTGTATAGCTTTTTGTTTTTTGTTTTTTTCTTCAAACAGGATGCACTGGTGTTTGTTAGTGGGTGTGTCACCTCCAATCCATTATCATCCAATCTGGTGGGCAATTGCATGCCCTTTGTGTCTGCCATTTTGTTGGCTGGTTTTCTTTTTGGAGCTGCTATAATTATGCCATAGCTTGCTTCATCAGGTGTGTGTCTCCCCATTTTATCTGCGTTAGTTCCTTGGGCTCCTAGTGGTTCTGGACAACCACTGATATTGAAGTACTTGTTACTGTTCACTTTTTCCCATTCCTTCTTGTTCCGCTCTGATCGGATGCCTCACTTCTACGGTTACTGTGAATGGTTTTCGGTTATAGAGTAATTTGGATTTAGTTTTGTATTGCTTTAGGAAGACAGTGTTTCCAGTTTTTATATCATGGTGGTGGACATATGGCTTGTGATTTTATAGAACTTCCAAATTGTTTACACAAATTTTTCTGTTCAATGGGACCCCTCTATTTCAGGCCTGTTCATTTCATGACACATTTTGGTTAGGCAAGTTCTGATTTGTTGGCCAAATATGAGCTGTGCAGGAAAATTTCTAAATTGTTGGGTGTGTTGTTGAGTGGAACCTTCTTCGATGTTTGTTCAGTTCAACCTTCGGGCTTTTGCATCCTATGATTATTGTGTGCCATACTTTGGACAGGTTTTTCATGAATGCTTCCACTAGCCTCTTAGCTTCTGGGTCTTTTGAATTCTTTATTGGCAGGTGATTTATACCTGTCCATCAAAAGCATTGTTGGAATCATGATTTTTGCTCCCTATATTCACTTATCAAAGTCCGGCAAAACCCAAGAGGACCTATTTCATCAAAAGCCGTTATGTTGTTGACTATAGTGACTTCTGGGTATCTGGTCAGTTGCTTGATAACAAGAAAGAATATATTTTCAGTCTGCAGCAGATCCCCAAGGGTTATGTATGTGGTTCTGAATTTTTCTATGAGTATTCATGTTTGGTTAAAGTTTATCAAACATTTGCTTGATGGACCCATCGGGAACCAATATCTGCCCTGAAGTTTTGCTTGTATGGTTCTTCTGTCTGTTTGGCCATCCTGGGCTATCTGGATTATCAGGGATCTGATCTTGAGGACTCTTCAGTAACTCAAGAGTCTAGCATCATTATTAAATGCAAGTGCATGCTTTTATATCTAAACCAATACAGATTCTACAAAGACATACTTCTGCAGACAGACATTACAATAGAAAGGTTTTCTGATGTAAGCACAATCGCAGTTTTCATGGACAGAGATGGGAAAGGCCTAAGGGAATGATGATGACTCTATACTTCTCAAAGTTGTAAACTATATATGATTTATTATGTAGCATATATAATACAGTATTTACTTCATATCAATGGTCCCTAACCACTGGGCTGTAGGCCAATACTAGGCACAAAAACACACGCAAACTGGTTGTAAGTAAACAATATAATTTGGTGATAATTCATTGTAGAATTAAAGAAAATTCATGTTCTTGGATTTTGATATTAGATTCATTAGATAAACACTTTTAGAAACAGGATTGAGTGCATTAGCCACTAATAAAGGACTTTTAACTGACTTATTACCTATATGCTCATCATATTTATTGTTGACTGGTCCGCCAGAATATTGTGAATATTAAACTGGTCCACAGTGTTAAAAAAAAGTTTGGACCCCTGACTATATATACATATATATATATATATATATATATATATATATATATGAACACTTGATGGAAGTGAAATATATATACATATGAAAATTCAATAGAAGTGATATCAGTAAGTCATGTCTGTTGTTATACTAACTGATCCCTCATCGTTAAATATGATTTTGGGATAACCTACATAATTGAGTCCGGTTTCAAAATATCAAATAATATTTTGTATAAAATAACATCCATATACAATACATTATGATGATACCCTATATAAAAATTAAAAAAAGATACTTTTATGACATAAGCTATAAATCAAAAGAATAGCAAATATATAATAAGAGTCATATTTGTCACAAGTTGACTTGAGGGACCTTTATTTTGAGAGATATTGTCTAAACAAGAGGAATACATAGATATCATAATGAGGAAGGGAGAAGAAAAAAGGAAACTAACAAGAAATGTCTTCTACAAAAACACTATTGGTCAATATGCTTGTAAGTGAATAGCATAATATATATATATATTAAGTAACTCATTCAGGCCAGGAGCTCACGTTGGTGTGTTTTGGTGGCTTTTTTAAATATAGCAATCATTCTGCATGATAAGGTCACATGAGCATTACATTTGTATAATTTCAATATAAATGGAATCTATCTTATAACCTTCAGAAGGATACATGACTTCCTAGGATTTCTTAGAAGATGAGACACCTTTAATTCATCCATTGCTTAGTGACCCTTAAAACACCCAGGCCTGATAATTATTCATGATGATTTTAAAATGTTATCGGGTTTGGATTGAAATCTCCATGAATCCAAACAATGTATCAGTTTTTATGATTTTTTCTCCTAGTATAACAAATTTTTAGATTCATCCAGTGCATCTCTATAAGACACTTTTGGTTGGTCTGTTGGTCAGTACAAAAAAGGTTGGAACCCCTTGTTTTATATATATATATATATATATTATATAAATATATATATATATATATATATAATACTAATATGCTAAATATGTATTTTCTCAGCAGTATCATGTTGGATTTCTATGAAACTTAGTTCAGTCCACCGTGTGAACCATCTTTATGTTTCTTTTCCCCATGCTTCTGCTTCTACTACCATCAATGGAGGACGCATCATTAAACTTATGGTTCTTGTTATTTGCATACTTATGATAACTGTTAGAGGAGCGACAGGTCATGAACTCATATCTTTTTGTTTTAATAAAATGAAATTGAATGAGGAAATAGAAAATGTCTCATCTTCAACAGTTAAAGTCATTTTAATCAAGAAATATTCATTCAAATTTACATTTACTTATTGCTATTTCAAGAATGGATATTAGAATTTTCCTCCATATTCAATGCAGACAAAAATTCATATTCTGAATGTCATCAAACCGATTGATCACAAACTGCAAATATCTTACGAAGCAAAAGATTTCGGAAGTTTTTCTCAATATTCTTGGTTCTAAGTCGAGACTAAAGCAAATCAAATTCTCTTTCCCATGTCTTGAATGATCCATCAGTCTCAATTATTATATGTTTTTACTAGGCCAGGGAGCAAGCCCATCACTTTATATAGACTACTTTACATGACTAAAGAGCTCCGAGTGCCCTGCTATTCACCCATAACTGGTGAATAAGTATATTCATGCCTTTCCCAGGGGTATTAGTACAAAGTGAAACCAAACTGTCCCAGTTGGAGTTGGAACTCAGTTCACTTCCCAAAAACTGTTAAGCCATTGGCACGACTTGAGCTTGAGTAGAACTTTGTAGAAAATCAATGTATTTCTAGGGAATAATTTTCAGCATCAGAGTTGAATAAACGATCAAAGCAGAAGTAGATTTTAAACTTCAAAGCAACAGTTGTCCTGTTAAGATGTACAAAAAAAAATGTTAAATTTAGTTTTTGCTGTTTAAAATAAGTTTAACATATCTATACAATTTTGAAAAAAAAATATGACTTTTAAAAATTGTAGATGAATTCAAATGATAACAAACATAAAAAAACTGGTCTGGATGATCATCCAATGGAGACTAATGTGACTAACATCTTTTGGCAGCATAATCATAAAAGGGGTGATCAATCAATGAATTACTTTTCTCCTTGTTGGATCACTAAAAATGCAGATGGGCACAAGCTCTGGACCAATTTAACATAAACGTACATTATACAAATATTTATATTCTTTTTTTAGACATGAAAAGGAGTAAATACCAAAGATTTTAGCCCTCTAGCTCAATTGATGTGGCCTGTATATGTGATACACACACACACACACACATATATAGATATATATATTGCTAGCCAGACCAACTTGAAAACTGAAGAAACCTATGTTGACAGTTTTCGTTGACAGTTTCTAATATAACAAAAAAAAAACTTAGTACTTCAAATTAATTTCACCTCATATCCAAACAAAGCAACTGTGATATAATAGATACATCAGTTGACTGCTTGCCTACCCAAAGGTCAAATGTTCCTATCATGGCCAGCTTCCTCTAAATATTTGTCACACTGGAATGTTTTAATCAGTGCAGGTTTTCATGTCCTATAGATTAAGTAGTGGTGGTAGTAAAATTATGTCACCTTGATGAAATAACTATGAGTTTTGTTTTAACCTTAATTTCTTGATTAAGAACCCCCCACAAAAAAAAATGGGTCTGGTTAGTCACTCAATGAAAACTGTCATGTAACCAATGGCTTTAAGCGGTTTGCTGTGTTGGGGATAATTAATCAAAAATACGATAATCGGTCATCAAGGTATAAATTACTTCTCTTGCCTTTTGTTGGGCTGCGATCACTAAAATGTCCATTTGTTCAGAGAGCAAGCATGAATGCTACCAGACACAGATAAAAGGACCAATTTAGCATAAACTTACGTTGTGAATCGATCCCTACTCCAGAACAAATTTCAGATACATAGAAATGTTAGAACACATGAATTAAACAACTGAAATATCTTTCAATAAAAGAAAGAATTTTATTTCTTTATAATCTGAAAGTTGAATTTTATCACACAAATAGTGGAGTCATTGGAAACAACAAAAAAGTAAAGCATCCTGTTTTTATAACATTGCCTTAGCAGGTTTGAAGTCCTCCAAAGGGATATCTCCACCCTAATCACACAGCTTAGAGTGTACTCAGTTAGCTACCGAGTGCAAAAAGAAGTTTGTCTGATTGAAGAATTTTCCCCACTCTTCACTTATACCGGGATTGAACCTAGGGCATTGCATGACAAATTGTTCCCATCCCACACCAACAAAGAATCAATGCTTTATAGGTATCTCTCACTTTTTGAGGGTTTGCCTTTTGCCACTTGTTTTTACGAAAGATGGACGATAGTAATATTTTTCCCCCATTATCTGAGATTGGGAAAAGTGAAGATGTGACAATGATCAATTTATATGGGATGATCTTTTTGCACGCTCACAGAGCCAAAAAAGTAACCTGTCCATCTTGATGCCGAAGGTCAAGGTTTATTTTCTGCTGCAGAAGTCTTGAAATATGACACTATGTTTGACTGATTAGTCGGTTGCATTTTCTTATCATACAGGTTTTTTTTTTGTAAGCACTCAGAAAGATCCACCAAAACCTGCCCTAAACCAATGTATCCTTTCATGATCATGCTTTTTTTAAAATCATTACAGCACTGTCAATCATAGTAAAAATCTCATACAAGTTAGGCAGGGAGGGTCTTAAGGAACACTCAAAGATTTTTCCTATGCAAATTAATGGCGATTGCTTCTTCACTTTATGCTTTTTGGCTTACTGGAGGTTTTGTAGGAATTCACTACTACAATGGGTTAGGGCCAAAAATTGATTTAGATTACAGCTCTACCGAGGCTGGCAGCGCAACCGAGGCTGGCAGAATATTAGATGGAGAGACGAGCTACACAAGTTCAGAAAGTACTGGCTCCGCGATGCCCATGATGGAGAAGTGTGGCGAATCTTGGGGAAGGTCTATGTCCAATGATAGACGTTAAAAGACTGATGATGATGATGATGACATCACAGTTTGGAAACAAACTTCATTCACTTTTCATGCAATATTATGTAAATACTAAAAACAAAATTGAATCTTTATCAAAATACATGAAATGAATGTAAGAAAATAAGTTGAATAACAATTAAAACCTTGTGAGATGAAATTATGTAAACAAGGGAGATTTAACAAATCTATGTATTGATGACCGTTCCCCTTAAATGCCTGCCATTTTCAACTTCACAAATTCTTGCTCTTTCAGTTACATTCAGTTTAACATTTCCAAGAATATCAGGTCCTATGCCATTTATTTCTCCTTGGATATAATTCTTTAGCTCCTGGACAACCTTTAGCTTGTTAACATAGACCTTATCCTTCAAATAACTCAAATCCTTTGAAGTGGTCAGCGGGATAAGTTAAGCTAAGAAGGCCGCCGATTTGATGTTGCAGGATTATCCTCCATATTTCTCAGGACATGCTGAGTTTTCCAGCATTTCAGACTGAGAGCAATCTCCCTGTTCAAGGGTGATTAGTAACGGAGCCAAACCCTCAAAAATGCATGATCAAATAACAAATCGTTGACTCTGATGGTAGTGTCTGTATATTCAAGAAGTATGAGTATGCTCTTTGTCTCAAAATTGTTGATGGATGGATGGTATTCAAAGCAAATTTCTATTATTTTGTTTTGTCTCACAGTTAGGTACTTTTCCATAATGAATTTCAAAGTTTTTTGTTAATGTATCTAAAGCAACAGAAAAACAAATAATATTAAAACAGAAAAAATTATGATCGTTTTAAAACTCTTTTCAACTTTTGAACAATCTGGTTTATTGAATTATTCTCCCTGGTATTTATGAAACATCAGATGAAGGAATGTGGGTAAGACTTCCTTTCCATAGTTTTTTTTCAAACTTTCAGTGTCTCGTGGATGATGGATATTTTTAGTTCTGGTTGAGTTATCAATTTGTCATATGGATATTTATTTGTTAAAGATGATATCAACTTACGTATGATTGACAATAAAAGAAAATTTTCATAGCAAATATATATATATATATATATATATATATATAAGAAATGGATATATATGATTTAGACAGAATGTTTATAAATTGCATCATATTCCTAGTTTTCCACTTAATGGAGCCACCTTCACAGCAAAAGTTCTTAGCAAGTTTTCCAAAATGAAATGAGGGTTCCACCTCATGAGTGCGTGCAAATAGCATATATATAAAGTTACTTAGAGGAGGCACAGAGTGGCATAACACTGACCAGTACAAAAAAAAGAATTGGCGAACCGAGTTCCAGTTTTGGCCAAGGCCGCTTGTTTTCTCTTCTGTGCATGTCATAGGCATGGATTTTCTTCCCCCTTCTAAATGATTAGTAAACAGGATGGCAGTTGGAGCCCTTTTGCCATGTAAAGCAGTCTATCAAAGAGAAAATTACACTCACACAAAAAAAAATTTACAGTTTGACAGTTGCCATAGCTGGTCCCAAGCCTGGATAAAGAAGGTAGGCTTGGCCTAAGACTAGCAACTCCATCCTGTAAAAACTGTCGCATTGTGGTTGGAGACATATGATCAACAAGGAGTCCGTAGGAATTTATTTTCATAAAAGTTACCTGGATGAAAGGTTAGCAGATCAGTATTGATTGTTCATCTATTCTAGTATAAAGGATAGGTGCTTACATAATACATGATCCTCTTTATTCACTCAGACTCTTGTAGTATTAACCTGTAATTACAGTTAGCTGAACATTAGAGACCTTGGACATCAATGGCATACCATTAAATCAGACCAAAGAGTTCAAATATCTGGAAAGCATCTTCACTGGAGATGACAAGTTGAACTTAAAGATAAAAACTTGACTACAAAAAGCTAACAATGTTAGATTGAAGAACCCAACGTCCAATTGGAAATTAAAGCCTGGCTGATCAACACCTACCTTCTACCAATGCTGACCAACCAGTTTCAGACATGAACGCTTACCAATGCCCAGGAGATGAGAATCACTACCTCTGAGATTTAGTGTCTCAGATGAGGCGTGACCTGAAAGGAAACTAGAAGATCAGAGAAATTGTTGGAGCAATGCCACTTCACAAATATGTCCAGCACCAGAGAATTAAATGATTTGGACACCTGACATAAATGGCAACCCATGAACCAGCATTCAGAGCCTACACGCTCATAAATTAGGCACTAGCACTCAAATCCCATGTCTGTCATAGAGACAAACCATCAAGCCATTGACCCCAAACTCCGGGTGTCACCCCATTGCATAGATAAGAAAGATTAACCGGTGAATTCAACCCTTCTATAAAACAAAATAGATTTGGGGAGAAAAGTTTGGATCTTTGGAAATTCTTAGAATTTGACAGTAGTTTTTTTCAAGTTAAATGTTTTTATGGCAATGATAGAATAGCTTGAATAAAAAGCTAACAAAGACCCAAGTCGGACTTGTACCTAAGACATTTCAACTTTTAAAAAAATTGCAAATGGAGCTTGATTGCATTGTTAGAACTGTTCTTTTTAATGGCCCTATATTAGATCATGGGAATCTTCTAGTAGAAGGGGGTTACCAACCCGGAAGTTCCAGACAGAGAGATCATGATCTTGAAAAGTCTATCTCTGCAAGATAAGTAATGTTTGCCCTGGTCAAGAGAGTGTTTATCACGCACAGTACTCCAGTTTCTGCACTATCTGCCTAAAGAACTGGACTGATCAGTCATATTCAGATCAACCAACGATAGTGCAGCCACAGCGTTCATTGGAACGATAGTCAACCGACTAATCTAAGTTCAATTTCTAAACTGAAAAAGGATGATATAATTACATTACAAAAAAGAAAATGTAATTTAAATATTACTAAAGAATAGATGTTTATTGTGGATAGAATTTATTTCATTTGCAAAAGATCTTTTATAAAATGAGGAAAATGTTGAAAATTACTTTGAGAAGAATAAATGATAGATTCATGATTTCTTTATTAAACACACAACTCTCAGTAAGTTTTAAGATTATAATACTTTTTTGGTTATTGATATTACACAGATCACTTTAGATTAAATCCTTTAGACCAGATCATTTTTAGTCTTAATTTTTGACTGCCGATCTCATCGTTGCTGTTTGTATTTCTACATTATGGCCAGGGAGTTCTCCAGCCTCCCTCAACTGTACAATTCATTTGTTAGTATCTTTTTTCTCTTAGTTGTAGATCTGGGTGTGGTATTGGCAGAATACAAGAAGCAACAAGAAGCTAGGGGAACTTAATTTAAAGAAGCTTTCGTACAGATGTTTGTGAAGACTTATCAGATAATTTAGGATTAGAGCAATTGTCACTGGTAATGAATGATATTTTTTGTTTCTTTTCTAGTTGCTTCCCTTTGCTTCTTGTAGAGGGGACAAATAGATGGTTCAATTGAGTGCACACACGAGTATTTTGGATGATTTCTAAATACTTCTTCATATATCTTTTCATATCTATAAGATTATAGATACTATTTTGTTTTCTGAATTCGGTTCCAAACAAACATCTAGAAGTAATACAGGATGGGGTCTGGGGAGAGGGGGGCAGCAAGGTCAGGGAGAGCCTTGTTTGAGCTCAGCCTAGAGGCCCGGATAATTATTGTGATTATCCCAATAGTTTAGGGTTAGGGTAGTTCATTGGTCATTGCAATTTTTACTGGTAATGAATAATATTTTTCTTTTGCTTCCTGTTGCTTCTCATTTTACCATGACCCAACTGGGTGTCAAAAATTGTAGTAGATATACAGTCAATCTGGAAAAAAAATCCAAGCTGAGTGGATCAGGTATTAATGATGATATTTTTCAACTATGGAAGATTTATGGTTGGTTTTTTGGCTCTGTTGAGTATGGGTTTCCCAATAGCACTGAATTTTATATTTTGTGTGCCAGTATACCTCTCGGTTAAGTTCATGTATGCAGCCTCATTTACCAATAGAAGTCTATGACCTGTTTCTTTACACAACAGGCTCGGCTGATGGCTGCTATTGATTTTATAATTGGAATGGACAGAGTGGGAAGGAAGAAAATAAAGGTGATTAAATGAGGGTAGAAAGGGAGAGATGAGAAAAGAGGTAGTTTGATAAGCGGATAGGGAGAGAGTGAAGGGGGGCTGATGGCTGCTATTGATACTAAAACGATAGAAATGGCTTATATTTTACATATATATATATATATATATATATATAGAGAGAGAGAGAGAGAGAGAGAGAGAGAGCAACCAGTGAGGCTTGAACTCAGTATTGAAGTGAATGTTTGCACAATGGTCCTAACTATTGCTCGACAGCAAGGCACCAATAGAAGGACTTTGTTTGGTTCAAGGCCAAAAATGTTAGGCACCTAATGAGTATCAAACTGACTGCAGTAATAATGGTCTGCAAGACTAGTTTGCTATCAAGTACTCTGCATTAGAGTATGGGAACTCCTTGGTCAAGAGGGCAAAGGGCTTGATTTGCCTCAAAATGTACATAATCTTGCCTGAATTAGGGAGTGGGTTGTATGTCTATAGGAGTAGAGCCCCCCCCCTCCAATGAGACACTTACTTATTCTAAGCACAAAGAGGATTTGGAAAATTAATAAAAACTTTTTAGTCATGTTAACTCAGCTAAAATTCATCTTCTGAGCTATCTCGCCAGTTTAAAAGATAAAAATGAAGGAATGAGTGTGTGGCCAGCATCACCATCCAGTAGAATCTACTCACTCCTGAAACCATTGCAGTACCCCAGTGATAGCCCCAGCAATCACTTAAGCAAATTTTTCTTTAGAAGGGCTCATGATGCCTGATGGTGAAAGATCATGGACAGTCAGTTAAACTTAAGGTTAAAACCAGGATAGGGAGCTTGAACATCAGAAACCTACTGGAGACTGGGAAATCAGTTTGAGAGGTTAACTAGAATCGTTTGGGGAAGAGAAGTGTTGGGAGGTCAAAGTGTTCCATGAGCACATCAGTTGAAGATTAGGCAATTGTGGCTGGATTGATATGGGCTCAGCTGAAGGGAGTCGACGAGAACAGAGCCTGTTGCTCTGGTATGGTTGCAGGCCTATGCTCCACAAGGAGTCTACAGGTATGAGTAAAACACCAAAATCACTGCTGTCTATAGGGAACTGTTATACCCACATCTAAAACCATTTAGAAGTGGGGAGGAAAAACCTTACCTGATAAATTTTGTACCTGAAAAAATCATAATTAACTGAGAGAAAAACAGCAAAAATGATGAAATTCCAATACGTTTGGGGAGTCAAATCTTTTTTTGACATCCTTGATGTTTCCAACACATTGTTTTGACCCATCCATTCTTCAGCCCTCATCAGGTGTATATGTAATTCACGATAAAAGGGAGAAAATAGGTTTGTGTCATTCCTTGAATTATACACCAGATGAGGGTTGACGAATGGATCAGCTGAAATGTTGTGATAACAGGATGAATAGGAAGAGGAGAATCAATTGTTGGATCAAAAGTTAGAACTGTAATGACTCTTTTCAAGAGCAGTATTCAAACTGTGTTCCTAAGGTTCTATGCACACCTTTCTAAGAGTTTTGGAAAACAAAAATGATATTTTCATATATTCACACTTATGCCTTAATATCATAGATATTTTAGGTGATAATTGCTAATAATGTTCTTTACACATGACTCTTGACTAAATTCCAAACCCTCATTTTTTGCAGTTATGATAATATTGAAAACATCTTTGTTATTCATGTAACACAAATGCTGTTCAGTCAGTAATCATTAATATGTCTTTTTTTTCCTTTGTAAGCTTTCTCACTATTCCATTTGAATGTATATTTTTATATTTTGCTTCATTCACATTCAGATAATTCCATAAATAAGGCCAAAATCTAATAGTTACATGCATATGTAAATATGTATCTGGACAGGAAAGTTTTTTTAAAAACTTTTCATGAGGTTCCCAAGAAAACTTAATTAGAAAGGGTTCCCCAAATATTTTAAGTTTGAAGATCACAGGTATAGACAATAGTCCGAATAACTTGTGGAATAATGACAGCAGCTAGTCTCATAGGTTCAGGCAGTATTTCTGATTTGAATATAATTCCGAGCATCTTTGACATCTTTGGCAATTTAACATAAAATAAAAATCTGATTTTACAAACAAAAATACACAATCTTGTGAAAGAAATCTTTAAAATAAAGTAAAAATAATTATACACTGATTAATTCTGACCAGTGTCCTCATTTTGATTGTTATAGTCACAACTGTTCAGCTTTTGAACACTCCATCCTCCTACAAATATCTTTCATAGTAGGGAACCTCCAGGGAATTTTAAACAGAACCCTTTATTAAATCTATGGGGGTGGACTGTTCTCATTCCATTGTCTCTACCAGAGGATATCTTGTATCAGTTAATTTTTCCTATTTAATTCTCCCTTGGAATGGCACTTTTCTGGCTCTTCAACTAAACCAGAGCATTGAACTGGGTTTTTTTTCTTTTGCATTACACCTTACCTGCATGGACAGTCCGAACAACGACGACCTATCTATGTGAATTTGAATAAAGGATTAGATCATAAATTCACAGGACATTACTAACCACGGAAAACACCAGAAGAAGACCGGAGGATACATCCACTGAAACATTGTGACTTTAACGACTGAGACGAGGACACAAGTAAAAGGAAATCAGTGTATAATGATAGTAATTCCTCATCTCAAAAAATTCAGTGAAAAGTAATGTAGAAAAAAATAATCCAAGACACAGGGAAAGTAAAACAAAATATTTTATGGAGCAAAAGAAGGCCAAAAAAAAAAAAAAAAGAAAAAAAGAAAGAGAGAGAGAGAAGAAAGAAAGAGAGAAGCAAGTCAATTGTAGAGTTTACAAAGTTGCATTTGATAGAGAAAAACAATTTACACATTGTTTATGGGTACAGATAGTGTATAGGAAATGGTAACCCATATACAGGAGAGCATTAGACTGATCCGTTTTATTCTGTTTTTTCATTCTGAACAGAATGCTTTATCTTCATGATACTTAAGAAATGGTAAACTGAAACAAGTTTACATTTTTAGAAGGGTCATTAACATTCAAAGGGCTTTTTGGATAATTGTACTTAACAACAAAAATAACAAGGAGGAATTCAATCATCTGAAAAATCCCTTTGAACGGAAAGGTTACCTTTGCTACGGTTGACATTTCCTTAGAGGTATGTTGGACGAATTAATTATCAATCTATATAATACTAAAAATCCGATTTCGTTTATCTGTTGGTTACCTCTAAGTAGCTGAGATGGTGCATTTTAACTTGATGGAACGGAGTGAAGTATCCCTAAAAGGCATAATCTAAAAAGAATGCAAAAATTTTCCGGATGATTGGCAAATTAATAATCTATCTATATCATAGTGACTGATCTATCAAGGGAGATAATTATCAAATACTTATTGAGTAGTTGCCTTCATTTATGAGCAAATGCATAAGAAATTTGGATTTATTGTTTAGTCTATCCCTAGAAGCAGTTCTAAGAGTTTCACACGGATAAAAAAATATTTGGTAATTGGAAAATACAGAATGAATTTTTTTAGAAAAAAAAACTATTGTTCTGCCGACAGATCCTTTGATTTTTACCAACCAGAGACCATTGCCACCAAGTATAGATGTATATATATATATATATATATATATATACATGTATATAAACTTACTAAGTTTAGCTTAATCTGGCACCAGAGGGAAAAAGATGAAAAAATTATGTTGTACCAGTCTTCTAACAGAAGAGGGCCTGGCTGATTTAGAAAATCGGCTTTCAAAATCTTGGCCTTTAAATGGACTTGAACATAGACTAATAGCTCCAGAGCGAATATAGGACTATTTCATATTAAAGAAATTAAATGAGTTTTTCTTTACTAAGCTTGGCATGGTACACCATAAAACTAATAAGAGAGAGGAATAAAGGTAGGAAGATTGTGTCATACCAGTCTTCCGACCTGGGGACCCACTACCTGATTTGGAAATAAGTATTCAAAATCCTAACCTCAACTTAAAATTGGACTTGTGAACCAACTACCCAGGCCAAATGGGAAAATACACAACATCTTGGCGATAAGATAAACATATTTACTGAACTTAGCTCACTGTGGCAGAAGACTAGAGAGACTGATGAAGGATGTGAAGATTGTGTTGCACCAACCTTCCAAAAGGATTTGACTTGCCTGACTTTGAAAATTAACTTTCAAAATCCCGAGTTTCACCGGGGCTCAAGAAATAACAATTGGCACCCGTGTGAAATATGTAACTATCTCAGCAACCAAGCAGGCTTTGTGGATATCACAAGTACATTATTATACTGACCACAGTGGGCATTGGAAATAAAAGGTTTGAACATATGCCAGATATGTTAATCAACAATATGGATAACAGGAGGATTGATGATTGTACCAGAAGGGTCTCATTCAATGTGAGTTGATTTTTTTCAACCCACCTGTATTGCTAAAGAGTGAAAAAACCCGGGATTACATATCTTTTATCTTTTATCCCCAACCCCTGCTTTGTGGAGATTTTCTTCTTTGTAGCAAAAGTTAAAGCAACTAGTTACTAATTGATTTCCAAAAACAAAATACTAAAATTATTTTCATGGATGTTTTTTAGTCAAAAAAATAAAATAAAATCGTGTTTCATTATGTAAAGAAAGTAGTTAAAAGAAGTAAGAAAAAAAAAAAAAGTAATACAAGAAAAAATTAAAAATAACTTGGGCATTCAGATGAAAAACCCTAAAATTGATTGTCTATGACAAAGGTAGGCAACCTCTGCCCCATGAGCCAGATCCAGCTTGGGAAGGGATTTTGACCAGTCTGCGAGCAAATATTGGGATATAAATGCTTACTTTTTGTTCTGAAGATTATTTATGTGTTTCCAATAGATTCAAAAGTTACCTTCATTGAAATAAATTGAGTTCTTTGATTACTAATTGGCTTCCTTGATTAAGCACAAACAAATTTCTATCAAGAGTTATCTATTGGATTGCGGCAAAAGATAATTAGGTGTATTTAAATGGATATTTTCCGTAGATTGAGCTTTTTTTATGGCATTTATCTGGCCTGCCATCTGCTCGTTAATACACCATCTGGCACACAGAGGCAAAAAAGTTGCCGACCTCTAATCTATAATGTTAAGTAGTTATCGATTGTTTTTCTTTTAACAGAGTTTATTTCTTAAACGTTTTGCCAAATTTGACAAATTAACGTACATTGTCTTTTGGTGAGTGAAATGATATGACGGATTAATATCATTTGAGAAGAAATTCTTTAATATAAATTTGCACAAAATAGAGATTTAATCAATTTCATTAAAGTTTGTATTTTTTTTCATCTTATCTCTTAGTCTTAAGACGATCAATCTCTTTTGATCTCCGATTGATAAGATGTATCAAAAGTATTTTTGTTTTTACAAATGTCTACTCCAAAGCTTATTTCATGTACACATCTAAAGACTATCTATGACTATTATATTAATAATGTTATCATCATACATATAATTTTATTATCAATACTAATCAGCTGTGCGTTTTGTTTCAGATGTTATAACGGCAGATAGAAGGCATTATCTTAAACTGGGCTTCAAAGCCCCTGAAGCTGCTTCCAGGAAATGGAAGGAGATGAAACAATCTGACTGTGCTTCCCAAAACTGGTTTATAAAGGTGATGATCTGATTAAACGTACTCAAAAACCTATATAATTAATATGAAGGAGTCATAGATAGTCACGTGTGCATGAAATAAGTTTCGGAGTAAAGATCTGAAAAATAATGTGAATACTTTTGATACACCTTAATAATTATTAATCAAAAGAGAATTTTGATCATTTCATTACTCACCAGACCAGGCATGTTGGCTTCATGTATTCAACAAAAATGGAAATCTTTCCACCAATGCACTGTGAAGAATCGCTATTTCGAATAGATAAAAGTGGCAAGCTTTTTTTAAAAAAAAATGACCCAAATTGGGTAGATTTAATTTCCATGCAACTGTATACACAGCAAAACTCATACAAAGGCTCCAAAGAGTATAAATATACAAATTGTTGATCAGATATTAACATTCAGATAATGTTATTCTTGATGTAAAGATCTAAATGTTCAAATAATGGTATTCTTGATCTATAAGTACCATTCTTTATATTCATATACAAATATTTACTTTCTTTGTACTCTTTGAAGCCTTTGATTGAGTTTTTGCAGTGTATACAGTTACCTGGAAGTGAAATCTATCCAATTTTAGTCATTGAAAAGAGTCGTTCTCCACACTGCATTATTGCAGATGTTGCCCACAAAAACATTATTGCAAGAAAGAGTTTAGGCATCTGATTCTTTTTTTTGGAAAGGTTCTTTTTCATTTCCTGAATGTTCTGTCATTATTATAATTATTACTTTCAGAAAATGAATTCACTTATTTATTGTGCTTTAATTCTCCGCTGTTACCACTACATTTAATTATTTGCATTTATATATATATATATATATATATATATATATATATATATATATAATTAATAATCATACATTTTCAATTATTTGCATCCATCTTTACAGAATCATCAACAAAAATATTAACAGTCTTTAATAGTCTGGGACAAATTCCATGTTTAGCATATTTACAACAACTTGCATTGAAATTCAAGAGAAGATGATTATTAAGGTTTTTCTTCATAAACCAATTCCTTCTACGAGTAACTTTTAGTATTTAATTACAAGAAGTTTAAACATAAGCCATTTTTTTGTAAAATATAAAAGCGATATTATCACAGGTTTTTCTCATCTTGTAAAAAGGACATACGTTGAATTACAATACTTGACGGGATGTAAGACTCCCCTTACATCTCTCAAAAATGGCTCAAAAGGTAACCATAACCTTTATTGTCTAGCCCCAAATTAGCCAGAACTTGAGAAAGAGTTGAAAACAGGGCGATAATGAAGAACTCAAGGAAGCCCATTTTTTTCCTTGATATTCTTTGCTGAAGTAAGTTGGGGGGGCTCTTATTTGTCATTGGATACGGTAGGTTTGGTTTAAGATGAGAAAAATAAGGAATCTATTGAGCCCAGAAAATAAGTTGATGCATCAAACTATGGTACACTTCAACAAGTGGAAAAATTAAAAAAATCTTAACACCTAGGAGTATCTTGTTAAATGTGTACGAGAGAGTAAAATTATAAAATTCAAAATATTTGAAGATGCACAAAAAAAAAAAAAAAAGAAGAAAAGGAGCTGGTGAAATGTTTTAAAGTTGACTGAGAGAAATTTATCCCTAAATAAATCCATGGAAGACCACTTCATACAAACAAGAAATCACTTTAAGTATTTTTTTTATACCATTTATGTATATCTTTTTTTTTTGAAAAAGAAAGAACAAAAAAATGAATAAATAAAAGAACAAATATCTTAGACAGCAAAACAATGTATTTTCAAAAGAATATTTCCCCAACACACATGCTTGATACATAATTCTTACTTGTTAAACAGCAAAAATTTTATCAATCCTCAAAAGAATATTTTTTTGAAGACATTTTTTTTTTCTTTATCTTTCTTTTCCATCTTCTTGTTCTGAAGAAGACATTTTGGTTTAGCGGGCATCAGATAATACCCAAAGAAGCAATTAATTCCTGTCTTTCAAAGTTTATCGTTTTTCTTTTAGTTTCAATTTTTTGTTTATTTTTTGGTTCCAAGAAATCAGTCATCAGGAAAAAAAATGTCAAGGGTGTCAAAAGGCTGAGCATTTTTGTAAATGTTTATCAAGGTTCATCCTGATCACAATTATTGGAATATAGAGACAGCGACAGACAGTAAGATGAGGAGTGTGAGAGACGGGACTTGTAAAGAGAGAGTGACAGTCATTATTACAATGCTTATAAAGAGAGAGTGACAGTCATTATTGCAATGCTTATAACTTCACTATAGTTACCCATTATTAAAGTTTGACTATTATCCACCTTCATCTCAATTTTTTTTGTTGGTTCTTATCACAACTCAACTCAGGCCATCAATCTACCACAGCGAGTAAATAGTACGGATCATATTTAAAGAATAAGCTCCCAGTGAAACTCAAACTCATGTCCCTCTGGGTTTGGACTTCTGCAAGCCATTGAAATTCTCATAGCTTGGTTGGCAAAGCAGCTGGTGTATTTAACCAGGCTTCCCTGTGGCAGGATGGACGCGAGTTCTTATTATTTTATTTACAATGCTGTTAACTCACTGCCATAGACTCACAACCTGAGCGTGATAAAAACAGCTAACAAAAAAAAAAAGATGAAGGTAAACAGTAATTAAAAATGAATAATAATGGGGTACAATACTTCATCTAATAAAAAAATAGATAAAATAATTCACTATAGTTCTACTCTTTCAATTAATTTGTGAATAAAATAACTTAGAATTAAGGGGAAGAATTTTTTGTCTTAATCTTTGAAATGAAGAATTATCATAATACATGGATTTCTTCAGAAGTATTGTCCTAATATTGGTTGATTTCTTATACACAATGTTTTATCTAACAACCTTTTTTCAGGTGCATGTTGTCATCAAAAGACACTGTCAGAATATCGGGATGATGGCCCTGTTTTATCTGAGGAAGTAGACTGTCATCATTCTACTGTCTGTCCGCATGAGGTCTCATATTAAGCTATCTTACAAAAAAATAATTAATAACAAGATGGCCTGATACTAGACATCATCAGGACATGGATCATTTTACCCCCACAGATGGAATGGGGTTGTCGTCCTGACATTCCAACAGCTTTTTAGACCATGGCATGCACCTGAGGAAGGCAGTAGAGTACAATGGCTGAAACATGTACAAATTACAAAACAACCAACATGGGGACAATAGTCCTAGAATTCTATGTATAAAGGGAAGCAATTCCATGTTTTTGTCAGACTCTTGCCTTCATCTTTATTGTTTTCATTACACAGTTTCAACAAAAACATTCTTCGGCCTTCCTTAAGCATATATTGCATCCCGTGGTTTTCAGAAGTTATTGAATACTTTCCTTAGCCTTGTTTCTAAGTGACTTCCCAATACCACGGAAGGTAACATACACCTGAGGAAGGCTAAAAAAATATATCAGCCAAAACATTAAAAACAAAAAAATAGAGATAATAGTACTGAAAAATGTATGAAATGATGAAAATACTTCATATCTGGACTTTGGGAAACAAGGGGAATAACTCCTATTCTTTTTACAGAATTTAAATCATCTTGCTCATTCTGCAAAATCACTTGCATATATTCTTAGTTCTCTGGATATTAACATACTCTATACACATTTTAAATGACTAAAACATTGATAGTTAAAAATGAATGACTTGGTTTGTTAAAAATTTATTCAGAGAGTTAGGCATTATGTATGTTTTATGAAATCCAGCTTAATTTAGTGTCTCTTTATCTCCAGTTTATTGTGTTCATCGAGTACCTATATTATAATCAGTCTCCTTCTTTCATATCTTGGGAGTTGTGTGGATTAGAATCCATCATAATTCTACAGCATATCACTTCCAGCTTCCATAAAATAATAGGCTAGTAATATTCTTGAATATCTCCGTCCAATTGGATCAATTGCTTCATTCAATAAGAATGAATCTTTTTTTTTTTTTTTCATTCATGAAGACACAAAATTTTCCCCAACTAGAAAACAAATTAAAAAAAAAAGGCTCCAGTAAAGATGATTTTCCTCCCTTCTGAAGTTCTAATCAATATTTTTTTTTTTCTTTTTTCTTGGTCATTATTTGTGGTGTGTCTCTCTTGATGGTCAAACTCAATTTAAATTCCTTTTCATTTTTAGAATTTTTTAATTGAAAAAATTCCACATAACTATGACTATTCATGCATATGGTATATCGGCAGACATCTAGCATTTCCTGCTTTTTGAGCACTAAGAGAAAAATCAGAAGAAGCAAGAGAGGAAGAGAGAGAAAAAGTAAGGACATGAAGAGGGGGAAAAATTTAGAGGAGGGAAAAAAATCAGAATTTTGGTTGGGCACTTCTGAGCTCTTTAAGTAACTTATTTTGCACCATATTTTGCACATAACAGTTTCAGATCATCATGTTTAAATTCTTTAAAAATTGATTTGTGTGTGTGAATGTGGAAGAGAGTTTTAATGTGGCTATTAAAGCAATATTTAGATAATTTTAATACATTATTTTTTTTGGCATGCAGTTTTTCCTCTTAAAGCAAATTTCGCGAGCAAACCTTAACGAAATATTCATTTCATTCAACAGCATTGTTTTTCTCAGTTTCCTTGAAGTTTTTTTGAGAAAAATCCTTGGAAGAAACAAATATTGAACTTATCAGACGTTTTTGACCTTCTACAGAAAAGAAAACCAAGAAGATTATTGTTAGTTCTTGCTTGTTTCTACCATAAGCAAGAAAGACCACTCTCTTGCACCAACACACAGAATGGCGTGAATTTGTGTTTCCATGGAACAATATTGCACTTCCTAAACATGAAGAAGTGAAAGGACTTTAATGTACAAAATGAATATTTTTTTGAATTTTTTTTTCTTGTTACTTTTTCATTTGCAATGTTTTAGATGTTTTTTTTTTAATCTTTTCTGAGAAGAGTTCTGTTATAATTCTTTGTTTTATCAGATTAAACAACAACAAAAAAAAAATATCTGCAATTCATTATTACAGACATTCCAGGTTTTTCCTTTTTTATTTTTTTTGGTGGGTTGTTTTTTGTTTTTTTTTTTGGTTTCTTTAGTTTCCATAATTTTGTTGTTATTGTTGTTGGTAATTGGTTAACGTCTCTCAACTTTAGTAATTTTGCATCTGTTAAAAAACCTCCGATTATCATGGGCAGAAATCATTGGAAAGTTATTCACAAGAATCAATCCAAGCAGCAGCAGATGGAAAAAAAAAAGTAAAAGAAAAAAGAAAAAAAAAAAAATCTAGTCACTGTGTTTTTTTTTTTTTGTGTTTCTCTCACAAAGTTCAAAGTTCAGAGGGCAGCCATGCACCAACAGCAACTGTTAACCTTTGACACAGCACAGTTTGGCGTGTTTTGTCGTTGTTGTTGTTAAGTTTTCCTTTTGACGGCAATGGGTTGCAGTAGCAGCAGCAATGGTAAAACCTGGCTGAAAAGTGTTTCCAGCCGACTGAAAATATCACGCAACAGAAAGTACGTCAAATGTCGATAACAGAGCAAACACGATCAAAATGGACGTCGAAACTGTGAAACACGATTCAGCTGCTCTGTCTGTATATAAACCTTCTGAAAAGAAATTAATATCAATCATTAGCAAGGTTTTGACAAAAATGGTGTACAAATAGTGTGGTCCCTAAAAAGAAATGCAGTCCCCTCTACAGAGCTAGTTGTATTGCTTTTTTTTTTTGCATACCGTACACCAATAACTGTGGCCACAAGCTGAAATTAAAAACTATCAACCCAAACTCTCAAAATAGTTTCCTTTTAGTTTTCAAGCTAGTCTGGCTGGCTATGTATGTGTCATGTGTACAGGATACATCAATGGTGCTATGGGAGTTGGAAAATTCAGCATTTACTCCTTATTATGTTGAGAGAAAACTTTTTCAAAAAAAATCCCCAGCAAAAAATTTTTAGAGGAAGGTTCAATTTGCAATGTAATGTTATTAGTCCCTTAGTTTATGTTTGGCAGGATTCATGCTTGGTTTTTGAAAATTCAGACTCTTTCTAGTGATCACAGCCCAACAAAAGGTGAGACAAGTAACTTATTCATTGATCACTGTAACATGGTATGCTGCCAAAAGACAGCCACATGATTCTTTATATTGAGGGATTAACCAGTTGTAACACTATAAATTCATGCGCCAAGAAATATACTACCATTATAAAATCTAAGTGATTTTTTATGAAGGTGAAAACAAAACTACAGTCACACAGTGATAATTTTCTTTCTCTTGTGAGATGGACGGCACCATACAAGCTCTTCTTGCAGCAAATGCATACTCTGAATAGAACAATTGAGTAGTGTTTCTCTGAATTTTTGAGATGAGGTATTATTATCATTTCTATTATTGTTCGGACTATCCTCATCGAAACGTATGAAAAACAACCAAGATGAAGTCCGAATAATAATAGAAATAACGATTGAGCAATACTACCAACTCTGTGAGGGCCTGCACTTTTCTTTAAGGACCACACTATTCTAATTGACAAATCAAGTATCAAACAAGATTTTTCAAAAGAATTTATCTGGTTTGTAAAGTTTTTTATCAAAATATTTAACATAGAAAATATAAAACATTGAAGTTGAATACACCCTGACCACTTCATTTTGTAGAGAGCTAATTTTCTTCTAGAAGAACATAACACAATCAAAATGGATATTATCAGGTATTATTTATGACAAAACTCAACAGCATTGAAACTCTGTTGCCAAAGATTATTTTTTCTATTGGTGTGCTCATTTTTGGACGGCAACATTTCATAATTTGGGTCACAGAGTCAAAGTGTTTTTTCTTCTACAATTCAAGATTATAAATAATTTAGTTTTTTGGGTTTTGAAGATGCAGCACAAAATTCCAATGCTTCTTTTTATAAAAACAAAAACATCTTCAGTTCTACAATATAATATGAAAAAAGGGAAACATTTTCATACAAATCCTAATGATTTAAATGAATTTAAATGTTCACACAAAGAACATTATCAGCTTTTTCTAAAACAATCTTGCCTTGTAATTAAGTTCCGTTATAGTATGAAACCAGAAAAAAAAATATTCACTTGAAATGCATTAAAAAGTTAAACCATTTCCTTTCATTTGAATTTTTTTTTTCAAGTGTTTTCTTTAATTTGAACTCACGTCATCTCAAGAGAAAATCTATGACTTAAATAAAAGTCTGTTGTAACCATTGAAGAGAGAATGCAAGAATTCTCGTTTTATGAGTTTTTCATCAAAATAGAGAATTTATTTCTGGGTTAACTCTGTTTTGATTGAGAAGAAACGATCATGATTTCATAGACCATGACAACTTTTGAGGGTTTGATCCTTGTGGATGTCCTAAAACTTTTACCACATTAAATACATATAATCAATGTAATTATGATTGGTTAAAACATAGATGAATTTTCAAGGCTTATTTTAGAGAAAAAGGCCTTTCTCATTTAGTGTTATCATCATGATTGGAGTCATAGTCAGAAAAATGTTAAGCACTTAGAATTTACAAGTAACGAAAGGCAACATAGATTCAGAAAGGGAAGAGTACATGCCTACCACCTTCTGCCAGTATATAAAACAGACAAAAAAAAAAAAAAACTATGCAAATATCACACTGCATCCATGACTAGGAGGGCAGCCATCTACCAAACTTTGGTATGGACAGTTATGGGGATCAGATGAGGTGGAGCTTCAGTCCTCCAAATACCCTTGTAAATCATTTGTCTTATAGCCCAGCACATGCAGTAATTCTGAACAGAAATGAGCATAAGGAAATCCGTGCGGATATTGAACAATATGAAATAAATAACCTAACATTGACAATACTTATTTTAAGTTGAAGGCAACTGGTTACTTCATTTACAGAATTTGATACCTTTCAAGGATACATTCAAGAAACAAAACAATATGAAGTCATTGAGTGAAACTTGCAACATAGATAAAAGCAATAAAAATCAATTACTTACGTTCAATTTGAGCACTTCCACTTCCATGCGGAGTGGTCTTGGTGTGATAAGAATTGTATGATACAATTGAAACATCTGGTCTTTTTCTACCATTGTTAGAATTCTCAATGACTGGCCCATGGCCGTTTAAATCAGGACCATATTCTCCGGGCTTCACAGAACTTACTGTGCTTGGTTTTTTACTGGACACTCCTATTCCTGCAATGAAACAAAGTGATAATTAAAAACTGGGTGAAGAGGAATTGAATGAAAAAATTTGGCAGAAGCAACATATGTGCTTAAAATTCAATAACTTGAAATGAATTTTAAGTAATTTCTATTCTTGTATTTTGCCTTTCAAATATTTTTCTTTTATTTCCAGATATTCCTTTATAACTTATGGGCAGAGCTAAAAAGCTTTGGGGAGAGAGTTAATGTATGCCTGTAGGATTTCCAAAGAGAATATATATCAAAATCTTGACTAAGTTGAGGTTCAAAAAATTAAATATCTTAAAAAAAATTACAAATATCTTTGCGAAAATTCACCAAACAGATTCATTTGAAAAAAATCCACAACACAATGTGTTTATGTGTGTGCATGTGTTCTTGATGCCTGACACATGACCTCGTGGATACTACATTTCCATCCTAGGCAGAAGTGTCAGGAAGTGACACTTTGATCTTAGGGTGGAGCACACAGATACCCTGACCCTACACAAGAGTGCCAATCCATACATAAGTAATCCTGTCATTTTACAGGCAGTAAACTCTCAGAAAAATGAAAAAAGTCAGGATTAGGCAAAGATTGCATGATCCACAAACAAGGCATACTGGAATTTGCAAGACTTCATCAGACTTTGGATGGAGAGTCTGGCTCTGAAAATGATCCACATATGATGCTGATTGATATCTCTGATCTAAATATCATTGCCCTGATAACTGCACTTTCATCAAAATCCAATATCTTCTTGGGTACCACGACTGTTCTTGACTTCGTGATTATCTCGATCATGCAAAAAAATTCCACAAGTGACTTTGATTAATTTGTTCTGTAATTGCACATTGTTGTAGATCTGATTCTGAAGTTCAATAATCTTTCTACATCCGAAATTGTACAAATTTGGTCCCTTCCACATTCTGTGTAGACTTCACACTATTTTTAACAACATAGTTTAGTTGCAACAATAATCGTCAATAATTAGAATTTGTTTAAAACTCTTTATCCTGCTGCTATGGACAGTGTTTGATATTATTTTAATAACCAATGGTAATGGATTTATTCCCTTCCCCCATACTTTTTTAGGGTTATGACTCAGACCTGGGCTCCAGCCTGCTATACTGTTGGACCATTTGGGGTCTCAACCAAAAGTTGCAGATAGCTGTACTATCCGGTGTGTTTGTGCGTAAAAATGCTGGAAGCAGATGACAGCCATAGTGTACCAATTCTCCTCCAAGGGGCGGTAGAACTCTATTGCTAGCATGGTATCTAACAACTGCGGACTGTTCAGGTTGTGAGGTACAACAACAGGTCAGCCTTACAGTCGGATTACTCCTGCAAAGGGATGGCAAACCCCCCATAGCTAGCTTGCATCTGTCAGGAGAGTAAATCTCCTGTCAAACCAATGACCTTGGAATCTGTCTATCCGTGCCTCCTTGGTGGACCATGGCTTAAAGTGTGGGGTTGGCCCTGGGCAAGCTAGTTCCATCTTGAAAACCCATTGCTCAGGCTGGAAGGATGTTCTACACATAGGCCCTGCTATCTATGTATCTACTGCTGTGAATATCACTTCCAAACAATTTTTGTCTGCTAAGTCGAGCCATTCATTCATACACACACACACACATATATATATATATATATATATATATATATATATATATATATATATATATTAAGGATAAAATTTTTACATATATTCTATCCCTGGTATCAAGCACTCTTCATGGATTACTCAACTCTAAAAAATAATATATATATATATATATATATATATATATATATATATATATATATATATATATACAAACATCCATTTCAAAATTGAATGAACTGAGATTCATTGAAATATTCACTCACATACTGATTTTCAAATTCACTGTTCCATATAAGAAAAAAAAAAGATTTAATTTTCAAATTCATTCAGCTAGGCTTTATCAAAAGCAAAGAATCACTAATTTTCAAATTTATTGAATTGAGGTTTATTTGAGAAGAATGCTTTCAAAATCATCATAGATGATAAATTTTCAGAAACTTATCTTCATATAGGGCACGCAAAGTGGACTTTTCAGTATTTTTTAACAAAAAAAATGTCTTATATGTTGTCAAATATTATATTTGCTGATCAGAAAACAGATATTTTCACTCAGCTTCTTTACTTTATTACCATTACCATATCTCCTGACAAAAAAATCTGAATATGACTTCCTTCCTGAATCTAGATATTAATGTTATCAAGAAAAATAAAAACTCAAGTATGTGTTTTAAAAGATTGAGTCAACAAAGATAAAATCTTACAAACAGAAAACATATTTTGGATGAAAAAAAGGAAATTAAATTATTTATGACTCCCCATAACTGCAGGAGTCAAATAAATTTGAAAAATCAAAACTAGTTTCATCAATCTCGATATGATTTGCCTTTGATATTGACTGTTATGTTTTGCTAAGGAAAGTTATACATAAATATTTCATTTACACCTTCACAGCAGGAGAGACAAAAGGGAGCCAAAACCTTTACAAGGTCTCATTTCTTTTTTAACAATCAAGCTTTTTATTATGCATGTGTATACATATATATGTGAATTATTGCTCAAGGATATTACAGTCAGTCCGACATGTATACAAGCAACATTTTTATATTAAAAGGAAAATGTTTGTTGCAGTTCAACCATTTTGTATTCAGAGGCACAATACTTTTTCCGGTTTACCCTATCAAAAACATCCTGGACCTCCTACTTGCTCTCAATAAAAATTTGGCTAACAGCTTGCGATAGCTTTTTGGGGTTAACCAGACAGGGACACGGGAGAATGATCACATAATTTCAATGGCTTGGACCCCGCCCACCATCCAGTCTGCTATATACAAAGCATGCCCAACGATATTGCTCAAAAATACACTGATTGGAAAATCACAGCAGGAGGTGGGCTTTTCTTGCCCTGTGTAATCAGCCATTACAAAGATTTCAAAACAGAATATTTGTAGCATAATGTACTGCTCTGTCGGTCCGGCTAAAAGTCAGTGAAGCAAAACTATTTCACGACGGAATTAGCTCATTAGAGATCGACACGTACAAAACCTGGTGAGATTGACCATGCAGGAGAGTTGGCTCTGAATTGCAAATGTAACTTACAATCTTTACAAAAAAAATAAAGAATAAAAAAAATTTAAAGAGTTGTGCAATAATTCTAGGATATGAAAACTCTGCGGATAAGTTTATCAAACGGATATAAATCAACTGAAATAATTTTACAATCAGTTTTTAAGCATGTGAGAATGAGGAAAAAGTATTGGTAAACAGAACTTTCTCTGATTTTATTAGGAGGTGCTGTGGTTGCTGGTATGGAAAATGGAATTGATGAACCAAGTTCAAGTTTCACTTGAAGTTACATTCACTTTGTGGAAGGTATGAATCCACTTCTCCCCCTGGCTATGGGTACGTAGCTGGGAAGGTAGAGTTCTTGGTCCTATAAGGCAATCTATCTAAGGGAAGGTTACTCTGACAGAAGAAACAGTTGGGCCTGAGCTAGCAACTCCATTCTGTAAAACTTACTTGCTACTGAAACCACGAAAAGCAATTGTATGCTCTACAAGGAGCCTATAGAAACAAACAAAATGATTGATATTAATTATGCAGAAAACAACCATTTGATTTACTTTTGGCTTCCAAAAGTGGAAAATCTTGCTTTCTTCAACTTGAAAATAAAAGCTTAAACATTAGCGATGATTAGAAGTTTAAATAATTCTTCTTTATGAACTAGACAAATTCAGAAAATACTGGCTCCATGACGCCCATGATAGACCTTCCCCAGGATTGGCCACAATTCTTTGTGTCCAGCAACGGACAATAAAAGACTGACAATGATGATTACTTGCTCTTTAGTAGTATTTTCAGTTCCCAGATCATCATTCTATGATCATAAACAGTGTGTATCTCAAATAAAGAATCTTTGGTGAAATGAAGAAAAAACTTATATGGTTAGATTTGAGCTTCTGTAACCAATAGTTTTCATGGCCTAATCAGTAAGGCAGCTGTTCAGAACAGACAGGCTTCTTGAGGAAGAAAAGATAATCTCACAAGAAGCTAATTCTTTATTTCAAATTTGCGCAACATACAAACTAAATGAATTAAGCAAGAAAGTTGGCCTCGAAATGAACTTCAGCCAAACAAATGTTATGTACAACAAACATGTTGGGGACAAAGACGCAATGATTGAAATCTAAATGCAGTGCTGGAGAAAGAAGACCCCTACATCTATCTAGGAGAGTGAGCCTCTATGAAGTCATCATCAGAAGAAGAAATGAATCGAAGAGTCATAATAGGTTGGCAAGCTTTTGGTAGAGCAAGCTTGACTTTCAAGAACAAGAAAATTCCATTAATCCTAAAAAAAAGGTATACAACCAATGTATCCAACTGTTAGTCACCTCTAGAGCTGACACAAGGAACCTTACCAAATGATTGGCCCTCAAACTGAGAACCATGCACAGGAGAGAATAATGCAAAACCTCACATGGAGAGATCATGAGACAGCGCAGTATATAAGAGGAAAGACAGGAGTCCAGGATATCATAGAAACATTTAGAAAACTCTAAAGGCAATGGGCTCTTTATGTTGCAAGAATGGTAGACAACTGTTGGACATCACAACTCACCATGGATCCTCAGAGATATGTAAAACTGAGGCCGACAGAAAGTAAGATAGCATGACGAGTTAGATAAATTAAAAAAGTACTGGTTCTGTGATGCTGATGATAGAGAAGTCTAATGATAGACGCTAACAGGCTGATGATGATGATGACGATGAATAATGACTAGAAAATGAGAGTGGTAAGTGACAAAATCAACAGAGGTAGGATGGAAGGAATACAAGTCAAAAATCAATAGTATATGATGCTTCTCAAAGAAATTCAAATGATAATTCCTTGTTAAGCTCAAATGAACTTTGAAAACTAAAGATCAGAAAAATGGTAAAAAATTTATTGTTGAGCAATTCAAAAAAAAGTCAATCTTTAAGAAAGATTTATAAAAACCAGATTGAGTATGCAATGGATAATTCAGATGAGTTTCTTCACCATTGCTGTTTTGTTCACTATATTTTGGCTGATAGGCTCTCTGGCCTTCAGTTTTATAACACAATCCTCATTGATCCAAACAAAATTTGTCTGTTGCAAGTAAAAAACAGCAGTTAAAGATTAAAAAAATAAATTGAAGCTCATCTAGTCTGAAATGTCTGAGAAAGATCAAAAAGTGAATAAATAAACAACAAAGGTGAGGATACTAATCAAATTGTTAAACAAATTATGACTATCATCAACAATTTTGACTACTATTTTCCTCCATCTTAATTTTTAGTTGCTTTTTTTTTCCATCACAACTTCACTTAGGCTGTCGACCTAATGGTTCATTAGTGACTATTATTATTGCTATTTTTGTTGCGGAGGAGACAGAATCTTACATAGATTTGCTAACATTACTGTGACAGAGTTTTTTTTCTTTTTTTCTAAAGCAATCGTTAAATAAACACATTGCAAGGTTAAAAACATAAGTCACGTACATCTTTAGTGTGTGATTTGTTGCCTTTGGTTAAAGATGATTTTCTTTGCTTTTTCGTAAAAAAATATTCTTTTAGTTAAATAGTGAATCAACACTATTTGTTAAACGCCCCAGAGACAATAAAAAAGGTATTTAGAAAAGAAAAGAAATTCTTTATTCTGATGTTTTTATTTTTTCTGCTAATGTTGGTTGGTTTCTACTTGTAACAACATCCCTGATGAGAGAAGGTTTCTTCTAGGTTGAAATTCATTTTTATTATTTCATACTAGTTGTCAGGGCTAGATTTAGACTCAAGCTAAGCAAACAGCAGATTAAAGCCTCACACTCAGAGTCTTTCCAGGGCCGAATCTAATATTCATGGGTCCAAGAGACATTTTTTTGGGCCCTTCATTTTTTGTGTCTAGCTAATATTTTGAAACAAATTAAAATTTAAAAAAAGATATTCCTAAAAATGTTCTTTTTGATTTGATATAAAGACCTTTATGGATCAATAATCTATCTCTGTGGAACAATACTCAAACAAATTGAAATGCATTTATAATAAAACGAATCTGTGAATTAAGAACTTTCTTTGCTTTTTTCAGAAGCCAACTTAAGGATCATGTCACAAGAATCTAAATATCATAATAAATCTGACAATACTCATTCGAAGAAGAATTGCCAACTCAATTGTTCCACTGATGTTCTGTTAATATGGGGGTTAGGGGGTTAAATTTTGGGGCTCCGTGCAGCTGCAATATTTGCACTACATTAAGCATGACACTGGACTTTTTTTTACAGTGTTGTAGCAAGCAGGGTGCAAACTAGGGTCTCAACTAATTCCTATAGACATGGGTCTCTCTGTGTTTAAATCAGACCCTCCATTGCATAGTTTAGACTTTCAGTCACTTATTTTATTGGCACCTAACAGGTTTGGATGATAGCTAAAAAGTTGATCAACACCATTCGGTGCTGAATGTGTTAAGGAAAAAAGAAAATGAAAATTTCACATTTGAAATAGATTCACATTTTAGAATAGAAGTCTATAATCCGCATATAACAGTCCTTTGCTTCTACAACTTTAAAATGATTACAAAAAAACTAAAAATTATCAAAAGTCTGTTGGTTATTTTTTTTATTCACCATTAAAAGTATTTCATACAAAAAATTGTATTTTATATTTTTATTTTCCAGATTTTTAGAACTATTTGTAAATAGGTAACAGTTATTCATTTTCTATTCTACTTAATATGAGTGCATCTAGCACACAAAATAGAAAAAAACACACACATATGACAACTTAAATGCTTTTGGACAGAATATTGAAATGAAATTATTCTTGTGTGATATTACAATATATGCGGACAATTACATTGCCTATATATTTTTTATATACAGGTATACCTTGAACAGTGTGGTTGATTTGCTTGTGTCTGTGTGTTCACATGCACTAAAGCACACAGTTCAGTCTGTGTGTATACATCTGCATCACTATCACCACCACTACTGCTGCTGATATCTTCATAATAGAACATAGAACAAATATAAGCATCTCAGATATTCCATGAATAAAACAGATTTTTTTCTCATTAAAGAAAATATGAAGAGTTGTAGAAAATTAAAGAAAAACACATTTCATTTTAAGGTATATATTTTTTGTCTGCAATAAATACATTTATGATGAAATATATATTTGTATGATTCATCCATATGAAAATGATTACATCATTTTTGATAGTTAATAGACTAGTATTTAATAAATCCCAACCGTGATATCGCAAGAGGCATAAACAACTGATAAGAAATAAATGGTAAAAGTCCCAAATGTTACAGACAGACATTTAACTTGCTTACTTACCATACAAGATCATGGTTTCTTCATCGTGTCCTAAGCGATTGGAAGCCACACATGTGTACACTCCGTAATCTTCTTTAGATATCTGACGTATACGCAAACTCAAGGTGATGGTGTAATCATCATCACTATAGGCATCTACCCGATATTTCCATCCTGTTTGTAGCTCTGTGCCATTCTTTCTCCAAACTGTGACTCCTTGTGGCATAGCTGTTATTTTACATTCTAAAATTGTCTCTTTAGCTAAGGCTTGTCCAATTCTCTTTGTTGGCAGGTAAATCTCAGGAGGGACTGAAAAAGAAATCAAATTCACAGTTGGAAAAACAGTCAAAGTAAATTAAGTGTGGTTTTGTGAAAAGAAATTCACGCAAGAGTAATTCACATCATTTACAGATTTACGCCATGGCTTATCCCCTCTGCCAAGTAAATTTGAAGAGGTATATGCATTAACACATGTCTGTCTGTCTGTTCACACAATATCTCCAAAGGTTCTCAAAGGTTCCAATATTCTGTGGAGGGATGGGTGTGGTTTCATGAAAAGAGATTCATGCAAAAGTAATTCACATCATTTACAGATTTAAATCATGGCCTATCACCACTGCTAACTCAGTTGGAAGAGGTATATGCATTGAATCAATTCATGTCTGTCTGTCTGATCACACAATATCTCCAAAAGTTCTCAATGGTTTCAATGTTCTGTGGAAGGATGGATCATGAGCTGAGGAGAAATTGAATAAAATTGGGGGTGGATTCGGTAATTGTTTTTTCGAATGAGAGATAATTGTTCATCTTCTTTTCATATATATATATATATATATATATATATATATATATATACTCATGTTTGTTTGTACAATATCTCAAAAAGTTCTGATTGAATTTCAATGACATTCTGTGGAAGGGAGGGCCATGGATTGCAGAAGTGATTGAAATTTGGGGTGGATCCACAATTTCTTTTGATTGATAGATATGTTCTCATATATCAAGCAGAGGTAGAAATTATCAAAAATATGGAAAATCAAAACAAAGGTTACCTCCCCTTCATCGTATTTACAGATGAACAGAATTTTCATTCGGTTGAGTTAGTGTGCGGCATTGGCAGATATAGTCACTCTGAATGCTTTCTACTTTGTCAATAGATAGCACTCATTCTGCAGCCTTCCACTTGGTTTGGACAATAGTCTAAGTAATATGAATGAATGGCCTGGCTTAATGAGCAAAGATTGTTCGGGGTTGATATCCATAGCAATAGGATCATAGACGGTACAGCCTATGTGCAGAATATCCCTCTGAGCAATAGGTTTTTTAGAGTGAGGTCAGCCTATATAAGCATTGGTTAAGTGTATGAAGTTACTCGGTGGTCATGCGTTCAATTCTTTGGTCAGGCAGTGAAAATCAAATACTCTGGTTCAGTGGAAGAGGTAGACTTGCAATGCCACCAGAAAAATCAACTGATGTGATATCCTTTGGTAAATACAGTGGAATGAGAGCTATCTATTGAGGAGTATTAATGAGATATCCTTCAGTAAATACATTGGAATGAGATCTATCTACTGAAAAGAATTAACTAACGTGATATCCTTTAGTAAATACGGTGGAATGAGGTCTATCTATTAAGAAGAATTAACTAATGTTATATCAATTAGTAGATACAGTGAAATGAGAATTATCTATTCCCTGAGGATTGGATAAAAGGTTCGGTTCAAACTTCCCTGGCAGTTATCAAATATGAAAGGCATCTTGAGAAGTTCAGATGTTACAGTGGCTGAAATGTTGAGGCTACAACTAAGATGCGGTAACCAGTTCAAATGAATTGGTGTATAAATAAGATTCCTCCTCTCAGAAATCCGGACAGAAACTATTGAACTTATTCTTCATGTTGCTTTGTTACCACACTGATTCTGCAGCTTTTTTTTCGGGTGTACAACAAAGTCTACATGAAAAATACTTTCAGTTCTTGGATGATTTTTCCCAAAATTATAGCGGGCACTATCATACTTGATTTTCAAAAAACTAGAGGTAGCATTTTTTATTGATAATATTCCTCTGCTGTCTTTTTTATCTGCTTGATTTTATTACATAAACTTTCTCATTCAAATATTTGTTGCGAGTTGGTGGAAGCAAATATTGCATATAAGTTTATTTCATTCTAGTTGTCCTTAAGCTTTATTACTATTGAATGGCAAAGATTAGAGATCATTGAGTAGGAAGTTAGCTTGAAACATTAGATGCTCTGTACTTCAAATGAGTATGGAAAATGTAACACACACCATAGATATGTAGTAGGTATAAAGCACATTATTATATTCAAGTTTTTGATTATATTTGAAAAAAATCACATGCAGTGATTTTTGTCTTTATTTCTCAAGTGATTTATGGAGACCAAAACATTGTTGTTGGCAGTTTTTGATCTGGGTGGGGTCGCTAGCTCAATGTCCAAGATGGACTGCTTCACAGGGATAAAAGGATCCAACTGCCCTGCTCTTTACCCATAGCTGGGAGTAGAAGTGGGGTCACGCCTTCTCCAAGGAGCTACAGTTTGAACTTGTTTAGCCCATTCCATTCTCTCTGCTGGTGACTGCTGGGCCATCTGTATCCCTGATTATATTTGAGCAGTTAATTCAAAAAAAAAAAAAAAGGAAAAGAAAAACATATATAAGTTTGAACTAGAAAAAAACCTGTGACCAAGCACTTTGTTGAAGCAGAAAATTTCCTTGTTTGAAAGCTGACTGAACACTGACCATATTTAAACTGCCAATATTTGATCAATTATCTGTAATCCATTGGGACCAATTTGACCAATCACAGTACCATCGAATCAAACTAATGCAACAAAATCGCTTCTCCAGCAATAAAGTAATAAAAAAAAATCCCATTAAAATGATTGTGCCGGATTATCATGCAAATTTCAATCAGTTTCAAGTTGATTCAGTTATCTAACCTGAATATGGTCTCTTCAGTTACATGAAAATGAAAAGTGTATTTTAAACAGGAATTGCTGTCTGTTGTCTTCAGGGGGAATAATTTCATTAGATATACTCAAAGCATTTTGTTTTGACAATAATCATGCCACTGTTTAATGTTTCACTATTAAAAATGGACATTTTTTCTGATTCATCTAATACCCAATTCTCTTAATAGGCAGAAATTATTCAGCAAATCTTTGACAGATTCCATAAACAAAAATCTGATTGTGGGTAAATGTTGAGAGGCAGTTTTCCAGCTGTGCTTTTGAATCAGAAAGAGAAAATATGGCTGACAATTCACTGACTCACTCAATTAAGAACTTAATTATTCTTTTCTCTCTATTCCAGCTAGATAAAAATTTTGGCAATGATTACCATAGTTCTTTTTTAATGAATCTTTATGACATAAAGATTCTATAAATCATGACCAGCCATTTGATTTTCATTATTTTGATAAATAGTCCACAGAGAATATTTCAGCTCTTGGAGAGTTGGGTTTGTCCAGTTCTTCATGCAACTCATTTACTGTTGTATCAATTCAACCAAAATGTTTCTTTTCGTTCATCTTGCCAGTCCCAAGCCTGGATAAAGAAGGTGTATGTGACGTGGGGATAGGAACTCCATCCTTTGAAATCTACTTGCAACTGGAACCGCAACAGTATAATCTGAACAACTGCCCCAGCAATCAGAAAAAAAAGAGAGAAGGTCCCATTTGATCACTTGAAATATTAGACAAGAAACTGTACGTATACTCCGACATTGTTAATTTAAACTTTTATATATTGACCCATTAAGTAAATAAATTAAGAATGAAGATCATATGTAAAGACTGGCAAATTGTAAAAAATCATTCTAAGTGCAGGTGTTTCTCTTTTGAGGGAACAAAAGATGAAATATATATAAGGAAGAAGCAACACTGGGAGATCTATATTATGAAATATTTGTTGAAATGCTATAAAGAAAACTGAAGAAAATGTTTGATATCTTTTGGGAATTAAAAATAAGCCTTACTGATATCTTTAAGACCCAAAGAAATGATTGTTTTTTTTTTAAATTCCTGTAGACTCTTTGTTATACCATTTGTTGATAATTGATACAGATGTGTGCAAATATCTCTGAGTTGCTTTAAGTATGAAAATACAAGAAATTAGTTCTCATTAGCTTCAAATGTTGGTTTACCATCATTCCAATGGTGCCTGTGACTATGTAGAAATTTGCATAGCAAAATCAGCATGAATACTTTTCAAGCGGGAGGATCCTTGTACAGGGATGATCCCAGCAAGATTGGTTCCACTTGCATGATGAAATGTCAGCCTTTTTGGCTGCAGGAAAGGAGGCAGAATTTTACCATCAGTTTGCCTCAGGGGATCCATTCTTGGTTGGGTTTTTTTCTGTTGGAGAAACCGTATCTTTGTTGGACTGCATTACAGGACTGAAGAACTCCAACTGCCTCGCTGTTCACCCGTAGGTAAGGGGAGAAGTGGATTAATGCCTTTCTCAAGGACAATTGTGTAAAATGAATATAAAAACTCAAACTTGGTTAATTAATTCCATTTGCCACGCCTGTAACCATTATATCAGCCCACACCTTGGACCCTACCCTTACCTTCAAACATGACGATTCAAAATAAGTTACTGAAGAATTTCAGGGAGAAATTTGGTAAATTAAAAATAAAAGAATCGTCTTCAGTTAGTTTGGAAAAAACCTTTTTTCAAAGTATTGTGAAAACTGGATATAAATAAATAAAAAAAAAAAATTTGTAAACTTTTTTGTAAAAACAATGAAATATTCAAAAGAAAGTTTGGAGAGATGAGAAATTCTATTGTTTTCTTTTTTGCTACTTTTGTCTTTCTTTTGCGTTGCAAGCATTCATTAGTGTGAATCGATTCTTTGGGCGTGGAACCAAATTTGTCTTAAATTAGAGATTTGGACATTGTCAAAATCCATTTTGTTCAGCCACAAATTAATGATAATCAATTATTGACATTTCTGGCAATTATCGTTACATGTGGATGATTTTATTTTCCACAACATTCCATTTATTTTGACAATCAACCCATGGGTGTAAAAACATGGTACCTATTTTTATGAAGAAATAAGGTTTTCCACATTCCTTATCAATTATACACCTGACCAGGGCTGAAGAATGGATTAGTCAAAACCTTGTGTTTACAATATCAGGAACATTAAGCTCAATTGTATGATTAAAATGTGGAATGTTAATGATTCTTCTCTGATTTATACACAACTCTCTGGATTTGTTGATTCTTCTTCTGTCTTCATTTGAAACTATGGGTCTTGTTCAAAGGGGTAACATAAATACAGAGTTCTATTCTTATCTTAGAAAGCGCTATGTGTTCAAATCATATACAGAGAAACAATTCCAATGATATCCTTTAGAACGAAATGTTTTCCAACGACAGTGAAAGAAGCTGGAGAGCTTTAACTGCAACTGCTCCAATGGAGAGCATGAGCATAACTGAGATCTGACCATTAATGGTTCTGAATAGTTATTGTATGCTTCAGAAGGTTTGGGTTGATTGTCATTTCATTTTATGTTTCAGGAGTATTTTAGAAGAAAATTGATTCAGAGGCATTTTACGTTGTCACTTCATTATGATAAGATTCGTATCACTTCTTTGAAATTAATCTCCCATTTATCACTCCTTCCTTGCTAACCTGAAACCATGATATTTCCATGGGTGTCTGCTTGGGATAGGGAGAAAGGGAGGTCAAACAAGGCATTTGACCTCTACTGGATCAGGCCTTCTCACCTAAAGTGAAGTGGTTTAAAAGTTTGAACCTTTTAGTCAGTAAATGATATTGCTACAGTACAATTGTTTATGTGATCCCAATTCGAGGTATCTATATAAAAAAATGGTATTATTCTTGGCTGTTTACAGGTTTGCCACTAAGCTATATTCAGAATGTCTTCTTTTGCGCCAATTCCCCCCTCGCCCCCTCAAAAAGTGGCAGTGGACACTCATGGACATTTCCTCCAACTATTCTTCCCAACGAATGTTATGTAGGTGAAAAATCCTCTCCTAATTTAATTACTTTCTCTATTTCACTTAGAGACCATATGTCTTCCTGTAAAATTTTAGAGATGCAGGAATGATGCTCTCGATTCATTGAAGATGCAATTTCAACTTCCAAACTGGTGTCATTTTGTCAGAATTTATTATGCTCTAAATTTGAAAAAAATCTGTTGCAGATACGTGGACTAGATTCTAAGTAGATATTACGAAATCATTTTGAATTTGAAAATTTCCTAGAATCAATATTCGTTCTTGAAATTGTAACTAAATTATATAAACAATGTTTTTGCAAATTTTTCCACCAGAGGAATAGTGCAAAGATCAAAATTCTGATTCAGTGCAAGATAATTTTTTGATTTTTAGAAAGTGATTTCAGTTAGAGGCCTAATAGTTAGCCTCATGGAGAACGGAATTGCTGAAAAGAGTTCAAACTTTGGATGGGACTGTTTGTGTTCTCTCCACGTGAATGCCCTAGTGAGAAGCATGAATCTGCTCCTCTCCACTCCAACTAAAGGTTAATAGGAGGGCATTTGGAGTTCTTTAGCCTTGCAAGGCAGTCCATCTTAGGCATTGAAGTGAGACCCCGGCTCCATGAAAACCCACAATTACTTCGAACAATAATTGAGTCCCCATGGATCATTCAAAAACTGGAGATAAAAATCTATGCCCCATGGGTCATGCAACACGGAGGAGGGAACTTTGCACTGCTTTATTGTTGCAATTTCTCTAAGCCTTTAATCAAACTAGATTTTGGAAATAACTTCATTATTTATTTCCTCAAGTTCTGGGATGGAGTATTGCCATAATCCATTTATGGATTTATATACTTATCTTTAGTGATTCAATGATTACAGTTTGTCTGGTACTCTCTCAAGCCCTCCTCATCTGTATTTCATATCTATTAATCTTCAACCAGCATTGAATAGAATCTCTTCCCTTATGCCTAGTTGTTTTTTCTACTTTCTATCATTGCAGTTAAAACGATATACAAATTTGGACAATAAAAATTTGTTGGTAATTCAGTGTTTAATGAGTGTCACATGAATTGTCTTCCAGATGTGTGAACATAATTGAGAAAAAACACTCTCAAAGTATTTTACCCCGACTTTTTATGACATTATGTCATCTTTCAGATAAAGTGTGTATTCCATCATAAAATTTTGGTTTTGATATAATGAATTTCTCAAGGAAATTTTTTTGATATTTTGAGTTTCTAAAAACTGCTCATCGGACAAAGGGTATTGCATTAAGTAAAGCAAGAGCTAACCTAGAAGTGATTGGTGTGGAGAGAATACCACACGTGGAAGAACTTCCCATCTTGGCCTCATGACTGATTACTGCATCACATTTGCAACATCAAGATAGGCACTGACATGCTGTCAAAAATCACTAGTCAACTTCCTTGCCCAGAAACAAGGTCTTTTACTTTCCAAAGCATCATTTAGCAAGAACAATAAGTTCAACAATGCATTCCTCAATTGTGGTAGTAAGAGTGGGAGGGGGAATAGAAGGAGAATAATGAGGATGGTTCACCCAAAGGTCTCGACCAAGTTTCATATCAATTCAACATGATATAGCTGAGAAGATTGATATTTAGCATCACTAGTTGTGGTAGAAATAGCAGAAAGCTGAAAAGGAAGATAATGTTAGTTCACCTGAACGTCTGGACCAAGTTTAATGTCAAACAAACATGATCCATCTGAGAAAACTGAGAGGGACTGACTGACCAAAAATTGTCTTATAGAGATCCGTAGACATATCTAAAAAACCCAATTGCTCACTGGAGTGTTGTGCAGTGACAGTTTGTTCATCATCATCAGTCCTTTTAACATCCATCGTCGGACATAGTCTGCATCTAAAAACTTTTCACAAAAATTATCACCAACCAGATCACTGAAACACTAGATGAAAACCAACCATGAGAACAGGCTGGATTGAGAAGAAGCTACTCGACCATGAACCATCTCCATTCAATAAATCAGCTGAAAGAGAAAGCAGCATAATATAAAATGCCACTTGCTGTAGCATTTATAGACTTCCAGAAGGCATTCGACTCTGTAGAAATTCCCGTGGTCATGAAGGCCATCACTCTACAAGGTGTAGACCCCGTATACATTGATATACTGCAACATATATGCTATCCCAAAGGTTTGTTCAGGCTCCAGCAGATCACTAAAATCTGGACTGACTTGAAATTTCAATTCAAGTGTTGACTTTTAATTGTATTTTCCATCCTATGTTTGTCCTTTGAGGTGAAAAATGACCATGGCTTCAGTTTAGAGAGGTGCAGCTGCTTAGCAGTACTGAAAGGTCTGAAATGTTTGACATGGATTATAGTAAGGGAGATTTACAGACAGCTTCAGCCTCTCTTATCTCTACCTGCCTGAAGCAGCAAGATGTATTTAGGACAGCTAGAGATGGACCAGAAAGCAGTCAAGGACCAGGGCACATTAGACATTTTTTCTTGCACTCAGCAGTGTGGTCATGAGGGGACGAGACTCGGTTTAGAATCCGTTGTATGTTTCCAAAACTTGGTTAGTAACGATGGCCAAGGATTCCAGTCTGCCCTGCCATATAACCATAGCCGGGATGAAGAGGTGGATTTACGCCTTTTCCAAGGGCATTAGAGAAAAGGGAATGCAAACTGCCTCAACCATAGTTTGAACTTGAGATTCACCAATTACATTCATCATGCCTTTAGGCCATCCCTACTTTCACTACTGGCAAATATTTTAAAGTCGACATTTTGATAGAAAAAAAATATTCATTATAGAAGCTGATTTGCTGCTTGAAAGTTGTCTGATCAAAAGATATAGGTCGTTTTTTGGGTTATTCTCACAAAAAAAAAACATAACGAACAAATACAAAAAAAGCAGCAGACATTAGATTTGTTTTGTTGGCAGTATTAGAGAGAAAGCACATTAGATCTCGAAGAATGACTCATAATTATACTTCTGATGAGAGGAAGCAAAGCTAAAAGATGGAAAGGGGCCCAGCCCGAGAGATATAGAAGTGGGAGAGAAGGAAGAGCGAAGAGACAGACTGGCAATCATCCAGCAAAGACTGATTATAACTGTGTGATTGAGTAGCACACCTGTATCCTGAGGTCTTTTTGAAATTTCTATAAATCATAGGTTATCTTCTCCTGCATAGAGTATCAGAGTATCTACGAAAAACAAATTACTATTTGTTGTTGTATACCTGCAAGGTTTATGTCTTCAGCCATTGTTCCGCTTATATTCAATATATTGAGGTAATGAAATGTGTACACCTCACTGATGCAAGGATTCACAACAGATGCTTTTGCCTTGCATACAGCAATCTATCGTCTTTTTTTTCTTTCTTTTTTTTCTTACTTCTCAAATCTCACACCATTCACCTCTTATCCCTGCTTGTGTCATTAGTTAGATGTGTGCAAAATATTTTTTGTTGAATCAGTGTTCATTATTTACTTTTTTTTCCTGGGTAAGGAGAAAAGTAAATTTTGCAGTTTTTGATTTGTTAAGCCTCCTCGGGGGATATTCTTCCATCTTTATGGAGAAAGAAAAAACAAAAAAAAAAAAACAAAAAACGTTGGGGGAGAGATTTCTCTTTCTTGTATTTCTTTTCATAATAGTGCACAGATTTGCTCACACCTTTTCATTTCTGCTGTAACACATCACCGAACTGTTTTATATGATAAACATCCACTTACATAATATGCCATTTGCATGTCTATATTTTTTGTCTGTAACATTCATCTTAGCCTATCTTGCTTTTTAGAATTCTTATTTTTTTGCAAATGCAGAAAATAAGCAAGATATTTCAGAACAACTACTTTCCCAAGACTAATGTCACCAGCCCCAAATCTTTGTTTAATGGAGTTCCTATGCTTAATAAGAGAGAAATGGAGGTGTTGATTCAGTTGGTCAACAAATATTATTTCTTTTAGGACAGTGAAATTGCAAAATTATTTAAATACTGCCATCATTTTTTGAGAGCACGGGTGAAATTTTGAAAGTTTGAAAAATAAATTCCCAGTGATTCATTTGGCCTTGAATAATATTAATTACAAAGCGCATACTTTTTTCAATATCAAAGACAAAGTTATACATATCATATCAGCAGTTAATTTGCATCTAATTTCTTTCTCTCCTGATTTTATTTCATTATGACTCAATTCAGAAAATCTTGCTTTGAACATTAATTACTTCTGCCAACAAAGTTGGAGGGGTAAATGTATTTGGTCATGTCTTTCATTCTGTTTGGCCTCACAATATCTCCAAAAATACACAGGGGATTTCTATGAAATTTCCTGGAAAGAAAGGCAATGGGGTAAGAAAAAAGTGGTTGAAATATCAGGCGGATCCAGGAATTTCTTTTCATTAAAAAAAGTATATATATTTATATACAAGCTCTTGTCAGTTAACTGGAAATCTCTATAGGTTCTCAATGGATTTCTATGAAATTTTGTGGAAGAATGGACAAGAGGCCGTGAAAGAAAGTGATTAATCAACAGCGGAGATAGCACATCAGGACCGTGCTGTCAGTTGACAGCAACGATCAGCAGTGGCTGAGCTGTTGACAACCAGGACAAATATTCATTGGAAATTATGTTAGTTTTATCATTGTTTTCATAAAATCAAGTTTATTACATTCTTAATCAGAGGAGGACAGTTTCTGTGTGCTAATTCCTCTTTCTGTTGAACAAGCAATTAAAAATATTTCTATAATTTCTCAAATATTGATAAAATTCACTGCTGAAATCCAAGTGGTTAATTAGCAGAGATGTTTATAAAAATTTAATTTGGATATTTTTCTAAAAGCTTTTTCTTGAGCTCTTTAGAAAATTATATAATGTAATATTTTGGAATAATCACAAAAAATCCTTAATTTGTCAAAATCATCAATTATAGGAATCTTACAGACTAAACATGATGCATTTTGAATTAAAATAGAACGTAACTTTTTGTCCTGGAAAAGAAGTGACAAACCAAATTTCATTCCAAATATTTCCAGCCACTGAACAAGATATAAAAATGTTATATATAATGGTATGTCATCTAGCATCTTTTTGCTAATTTGGTCTCTGCCTTTTTTTTTTGTTTTTTGCTTAAAACTGAAAATCTTGATTCTTACCAATTATCAAAATTCCCTAGTGTTTGTGGTTTGTGTTTTGACTGTGTACCCATGGGCCTTCCTTGAGTTTCTATTATGTTCTGAAATGTTGAATCTTGTTCCAGGGAAAATTATGCACTCCTTTATACACACCATGTTGGGGATTTAAGATTTGCACTTAATTTGTGACCCCCCCACCTTTAAACTTTGTTCATGCAGACATCCAAGGCAGGCCGGAGCGTACAAAGCAAGAACGTTGTGGAAAAAAACCCCAAATAACACAAAGATGAGGAATTGGTCCAAGCAATGAACACAGAATGATTAGAACACCCTATCAAATTCAGGCTATCTAAACCAGGGTTTCTCAACCTTTTTTTTATCTGTGTTGCTCCCTTCCAGCTATTCTCTTAATCTATTCCCCCAAGAGATTTTTGCCCTTTTTAAGAATTACTGCTGTACCACATCTAATGCCTTCAGGCAAATGAATATACTCATATAAAATAGCTTGACTGTACATATTCTGAAAAAGAACGTTACTTTCCATTATGTAATGCCTTTAGTTTTTTTTTTCAAAGAAAAATCCATTCGTATATGACAATATATTGCCCTAAGCTCCATCCTACCAACACAACTTATGCCACTTTGGGGCTGATATTACCCCGGATGAGAACGACTGATCTAAGCAAATCAAGAAATTCAAAATCAATGCATTGTATATACAAGTCAGTTTTACTTACCTTTGCTTATTAATGACAAAAGCAAACAAGTTTTATGTCAAAATCTTGGAAACAGTGGAAGAATAAATCTAAGATCGTAACATAAAGGACAGTAAAAAAAGATGTTTAGATGTTAGATCTCAGGTGTTAACGCAAACCAGAAAACAAGATATTTATCAAACTCATATTTTAAGTTGATTCTTATAGAAAGCCTTGCCAATCTCTTCAGGGGGTGGGAGAGAGAGTGAGGTGGGGGTTATGACGGCACAGGGAGGGATCTTTACCCATCAAATTTAGAATTAAATTCTGTGCAAAATATTGTAAAATATAATTTGAAAATAAAATCAAAATCAAGTAGAACTCATCCACATCAGACGAGGGTTTTGGGTTGAAGGAGGTTCGAATGTTATAAAAGTTTTTAAAAAATAATTTCCAGCATAGGACCCACCTTTTGATGGGTTAACTGGAATTTGAAAGTGCATTTATTTTCACTATCCTATATGATGCAATTGTTGATCACATTTGAATTTTAAAACATCAAATTTTCTAGTAAACACTGATTTATTCTGATTGTTGTCCTCATCCTGGTTGATATAGACATAACATTTTGACTGTCGTACTCTCTGGCCTTATTTGGGTGTCGGTCATAATCGGCTACGTTCTTGGAATTTCAAGCTGTGGGTAGACTATTTTCATTCTGGATATATCTCAAAGAAAGCTGATAGGTACAAAAACATAAACTTTACGACTATAACAACCAAGATGAGGACAACAGTTTGAATAATTCAGAGTATAATGATAATTCCTCATCTCGGAAATTTATAAAGACTATTCATCTCAAAGTTAACAATTTTGCCACTAAAGATATCTCTTACTCATCTTTTGCAAAAATCAACTTGTCTACTTAGATGAGTTCAGTCACTTTTTAATACAGCCTCAAATGAAATTGATGAGACCTAATTTATTTACACTATTATTAACAGCTTCAAAGTAATGTATCATCAAGTCTTAAAGTGAGTAAGTGACTGTGGAGAACTCCCGAGAAACACTGGTAGATATTTTTACTAAATACATTATGGCCTTTTATATATTTCTTCTCTGAAAAAAATGATAATTTCATCAAAATTCAAATACATTTGAATTTTTTCATGGTTAATAACTAGTTTTCAGATCAATAAATTAATAAATAATAATTCTTACTCTTTTTTATACAATGAATTATATATTTCCCATTATCTCAATAATTCAATAAAAGAATTAGTTTCTTTTACATTTCTTATATATTTGTAAGCAAAGCAATAAAGGAAAAATTATGATTCAATTAAAAATTATTGTCCACTTATTGAAAATATTGCATAAATTCCACTTGATATTATATATGCCAAGAGATTAATTGTGCCCTACTTGAAATAAGAGTAATAAATGAGAAGTACTGGCCGTGATGGGTTGCATAAGTATATGGGAACCCTTTTTTTGAAGGGGAATAGAGCTTGATTTGCCTCAAACTTCACATGGTTTTGCTCAATTATACTGATTTGCCTGAGTTTTGGGGGATCTTTGCAGCCCCCCATCTGCATCCTTGGCGCATATGCCTATGACGTCTGATCCAAGAGATACAAGGGGAAAAAATATAATCCAAGGCTTGGCTATACAGAAATCAATGCATTAACAATTGAATTATCAAAATAAGTTTTATTCAAAAAATTAAAATTTTTGATTATTGACTAAATAAGAATATGAGAAAGTAAAACCATAAAAATTGTAAAAAATTTAAAACAAAATAAATAATAATGATAACAAAAAAATCATCAAGAAAAAATCAAAGAATGAAAGTTGCATAAAAATGAGAAAATTAGATTAACTGTATTTTTCATCATAGGATGCACAGATTCAATTCCTGGTTGGTCTGACAAGAAAAGTACAGAGTGATTTTCAGACATAATTTTTTGGAAGAATAGTATGCAGTATATGTCAGAAAAATTGGAGGAAAAGTATGCATTATTTTTCTGTAGAGTTAGGGAAAAACTTGTCATAGGTCAGGAAATTTGTGAGGATATTTGGAAGGAAACAAGGATTATACATCAGGAAAATTGGGAGCAATAAAGTGCATCATACATCAAGAAATTAGGGATGGAAAGCATGTGTTGTATGTTAGAAAATTTGTGAAGAAATGTATGCATGAAACATCTGGAAATTCTGGAGGAAATGTATGCATTTGACATCTGGAAATTCTGGAGGAAATGTATGCATTTGACAGCTAAAAATTTTTGAGGAAATCTATGTATTGAAAATCTGGAAATTTTGGAGGAAATGTATGCATTTGACATCTGGAAACTTGGGAGGAAATGCGGGCATTGAACATCAGAAAATTTTGGAGGAAATGTATGCATTTGACATCTGAAAAATTTGGACAAAATGTATACATTTGATATCTGAAAATTGGGGAGGAAATGTGCGCATTGAACATCTGGAAACTTTGGAGGAAATGCATACATTAAACATTTGGAATTTTGGGAGGAAATGTATGCATTTGACACCTGGAAATTAGGGTGGAAATGTATATGTTAAACATATGGAATTTTTGGAGGAAATGTATACATTTGACATCTGGAAGTTTTGGTGGAAATGTATGCATTGAACATCTGGAAGTTTTGGAGGAAATGTATGTATTTGACATCTGAAAATTTTCGAGGAAATCTGATCATAATATGCAAGGAAATTCTGACAGAAACGTATGCATTATATATAAGGATATTAGGGAAAAAATGTGTGCTTTATATGTTTGGAAATCTGGGAGAGAAAGTGCATATTATGCATCAAGTAATTTTGGAGGAAAAGTATGTATCATAAATAAAAAAAATTGCAAGGAAAAGTATACATATCACAACAGGAAATCAGAGGAAATGCATCTATTGTGTGCCAGAAAATTTTGAAGGAAACATGTGCATTATATGCCTAAAAATACAGCAATTTTAAAATCAGAATTTCTTACATAGTAAAGATTTTTAAAAAAGGAAGAATTAGTCTTTTTTTTAACCAAATATCTGGACTATATATAAAAAAAACATGATTTACTAGATTAAAAGTGGAGATCAAACAAGTTGAACAAAAATTTCAAGACTAAATAATCATTGACCATCAGGATTTTATACATACCTTTGCAGAATCAAAATAAAAGTAGGAGAAGGAGAAATCAACCTAGATCTAAAATAAGGGGTTGTGGTAAAATATAGGAGCATCAAGAAGCAAAGCAAAGATATTGTTTATTATCAATGAAAATTGCTCTAAATCAGTCACTAATCCAACCCTCAATTCTAAATTATTTGAGTAATAACTACAAATCTTTCTAGAGAAGGTTTTTTGAATTACAATATCTTTTCTTCTCATTACAAAAGGCAGAAGGTAGCGACTCAAAGCAAAAACAACTATCATCATCATCATCATCATCATCATCATCAAACTCTTAATGTCTGTCATTGGACATAGACGTTACCCAGGATTCAACACACTTGACTATTGTGGACATCGTGGATCAAATTCTAGTCCAACTTGAAGCCTTCATTTTTTCTCCGTAACAAAAAACAATCCAAACCAAACCGATGTATAAAATTAAGATTTCCTTGCTGTGATTTAAAATCACAACCAAGTGATTGCTAGGTGGCTTTCTTACCAACTGAACCAAACTGACAAATCTTATATATTGATGAATCCATCATACCCACAAAACAAAGGTTGTAGTGATCATTTTCCGTTGGAATATAAGTATGGGGTTGGATTTAACCCTGCGACAGACAGGCTTGTTAAAATTACCTTTGCTCCTTGTTGCTCCCCATTTGCACCTTGCATTTTTTTTCTCGGACCGTAAAATAAAAAGACAACTCAAGACGAAAAAGGATGACTATAGATGAAGAATAAATGAAATAATTCTGTTACTTACAGAAAACCGTAACTTTAATTACATGGTTGACTGCGTTGGCAACTCCGTTGTCCGCAACACACTCATACATGTCATTACAGTAACGGGAAATGTTGTGGATCATCAAGACCTCTCCAGTCATCCCTATTCCTGGAACACAACATAGAACACATGTATTCAGGCCGTCTCCAGTCATGCCTACCCCTGGAACACAACATAGAACACTTGTTTAAAAATGGACCACAGTAACATGAAGTGGGATCAGTAGAGTCAACACAGAAAATATAATTATAACAACCCGAATTGATAGAATCCCTTTCAATAGAAATACTCATCAAAAGTTATTGCTTTTATCTAGACATTAAAATTACTGTCTGATTTTTTTTTTCAGATGAGGAGGGATCACCATATGCATAAATTTTTTTGAACTGTTATCCTCATCAAGATTCATCTTTTGAACAGAATGTTCTAGCCCTTCTAACCAACAGCCTCCTTCAGGTGGGTGTCATATGTCTGGATAATCCTTTAAAAAAAACCCCCAAAACACTTCTATAACACCAATAATGGACATAAACATGATTATAATACCAAAAACAGACAGCAACATGCTTATGACCTAGGGAACTCTTCAATCAAAAAGAAAAAAAATAGACATGAAAATGAGGACATTCTCTCCCCACACTTCAAAGACGGCTCCACATCCCAAAATTCAAAACCCTCCCCATTTATGATACCCGCTTGAAGGAGGCTGCTGTGTACAATGTTTGGAACTTCGTGTTCAAAACCAAGATGTGGACAACGGTCTAAAAGAATCTATTGATATATCAGAATTAGTTAAAAAGTTTGTAGCTCAAGATGGACTGAACCTTGGAGAATTAGTTTTTGTAAAGAAATGTCAGGTAGCATTGGATAATGCAACAGGTGCTTAGTATCAGATAATGCAATAGAGCAGCAAAATTATGTTGAATAGACACAAGAATGAGGCCTCAGATGGTCCCTTCCATGCCACCAAGCCAGATAAAGTCTCAAGTGGATGAGCCTGAATTCTTAAGTGGCCGTTAAGTGAACAAGAATGGTGGATTCGGACAATTGGCCCTGACAGAGCAGGTGGACTCAAGGGCTTATATATATCTGATGATTCAACCAACGGGAAGAGACTGTGGCAGAAGTCTTGGCAGAGAGATTCAGTCAGGGAACTTAAGTTAGTTGTGTACACATTTTGAATCTTGTATCCGTTGGTTCATCCCAATGTATCATGTTTTGTCTTATGAACAAAAAGTCCTTCTGACATGGAACAAAAGAGAAAATAATTATTTTTTCTCCGCAGATTGAGTCCTACCTTGTGTTATGTAATGGTTTTTTGCAATGTGGGTGTTTTTTGTTTGATATGAGCATTTTTGTTGAACGGCCCCTTCTTTATTGCAGCAGCACGTTAGTCACCAAGCGCCGACAATCACAACTATTTTTGGGGACAGCTATCTTCAAAGACCTCTTCTTTTTTTTTTTTTTTTTTTTGTCTAATGCTGATGTTTCTAGAACCTCCACAAGAAGAAAGTGATCTCCGGGGGAAGGAGGAGAGAACCCAAAGAAAAATGTGTTTCATCTGAATGTTTTCCTGTGGATATGTTTTCATTGCATTGAAATTATTCCTATTCCATTTTTTTTCATGTAATGACGATGTTCGGGAGGAATGAGCTTTGGCTCTTGGGGAGTTTCTGAGAACCCGACCTGTGACCTCCACCTTGATCACTGCAATATTACCTAAGGAAGGATACAGAACCTGGGAAATAATAGAAAGCAACTCCAGAGGTGAAGTCTGTCTCAAGCTCCAAAACTTCTATCACATGTATACGCATATCTACACAAGTAAACAGCAATGTTAAACACACACACACACATACACACATATATATATATATATATATATATATATATGTATATATATATATATACATATATATACATATATATACACACACATATATGTATATATATATATATATACACACACACATATATATATAATTTGTAAGTTTTGATAATGTGTCACATTTAGAGACAAAGACTAAGGACACAAAGTTTATTAATAAGTATTGGTTCATTGAAATGTTCAGCTTATTTTTGTCAAATACTGTATATACTTGAGTGAAAATTGATCTTGTGTAAAAGTCACACCCTCTATCTTTTGCCGAAAAAAATTCGATCTTTCTATATATCTCAAATAAAAGTTGACCCTAGTTCATCATGATCAACAGATTGACATTTATGAATTATTATCTTGGACATAAATGTTACGCTGAGGAAATGATTTTTTTTCTATGCTATCATGTTCTAACGTACGCCATCAAAACACACATCCTATTAGATACTCATAAATACGGCAATGTTGCTAATATAGATACTGATAGTTAACATTGACCTGCTTATCTAGATAAACCTCTGCTCCTAAATCTAGTGGTGATGTGTATTTTTTAAGAAATGTTCCATTTCTGCTTTGTCTGCTTGCCTGTTGTGTAAACATTCACAAGCAGCAATGCTGCAAGAGCAAAATTCATTGAGACTTCATAATTACTGGGTCAGTATATCACACCATCATTTCTTGTATAACCTAAGCCAACATGTATTTATCAGTAATTCACTATAATTACCTTATTTCTGAATGAGTAATTATGATATATTTTGTTAATTTGAAATCATGACAACACATCTACCTATCATTTGCAAATGTAAACATATCTATGGATAGCAACACAGCTAGACTGAAATGCATTAACGATATGTTATAAGTATCAGTTTGATATTGTCAGAAGTTTTTTTTAATAAAACATTACTGACGTATTTTTTCATCATTCATGCTTTGCTTTTATTTCATGGCATAATAAAATTTTGATTCCTTCCTGCAGGATTTGATTAGATCATTGAGACTATATGAAAATCTACTATTTGATGATTTTTTTTATCCAAAAAGATACCAGTAGCTTGAAATACTAATCCAAGTCTTGAGAAATAGACGAGAGAAGAAAAATGGAAATGGAAGAATTTGTCTCCAAAACTTTTTGATTTAGAAGCCATGCGGCCTTACTTATGTTTTGTTAATAGGATGTGTGTTTTGATGTGTAGAAACATTAGTATTATTACTGCGGGTCATTGTTTTTGTTTTTTATTCAATTAAAGACCATTTTGACTTTTGATATGGTATTTTGGATTGTAGTAGGAATTTCTATCCTTTGAAAGCAGTATTCATGTAATGGTTGACCGCATTAATCTAATTTGAAAAATAGTCTGAAAAATTCAACTTTTATATGAATATAAACAACATGAAGAAAATTCAAATATCTATATCCTGCCAATTAAAAAATTCATAAGCCAAGATTACTTGCTTTAAATAATATAAAAATGTATTATAAATCTAAATATATAGAATACAAAATATGATAAAATATTCATTGAAAAAGGGGCATTTAGATTCAAGTGATTTTTCATAATGCTTGATTTAATCAACCAACTCCCAAGTTTTAACTGATGAATTTTTTTGATATTACAATGATTTATCAAGTCAATCAAGCTTTTTTAATAGAGATTGCCATGAGAATTCCAGGACCCTAGACTGATACAACTCGGTTGCCAATATTCAGTTGACACTATATATGTCACGTGTTAAATGCTACATACAAATAAACTTCCTTGAAATACTACTTGGAAAGAATAAACTTCCCTAGAAGACTACTTTTAAAAAAATATGTTAAAATACTAATTTAAAATAATACTTTTAAAAAAACTTCTTTGAAATACTACTTTGATAAAAAAAATCAACTACCTTGGAATTCTACTTTTTCAAAAATCCTTAAAATACTACTTTAAAAAAAAAAAAACTTCCTGGAAATTCTAATTTGAAAAGTTTCTTGAGATTCTATCTAAAAAATATTCTTCAAAACAATCTAATCTAAAATTATTCTAAATTCACTAAAAACTTCTCTCTCATACTAAGTGGAATATCCAAGTAACATTTTTGTGATCAAATTTTAAGTTGCATGCCTTCATGACTGCAAATTTAATGGCTGCCACGTGTGCAACCTGTGAACAAAAGTGATAAAGAAGAGTTATGTCTTGCTAAGAGCATCCTGGGCTAGCAACGAAAAGTGGAGGCTGCAGTAGCAATAAATCACCCAAGATGTGACATTAATTCAAGCTGAAGTAACAAGAGCTGAATTGGTCGAATGTTTGTAAAGGCAATAAAGACAAATTAAATAGTTTTATTATCAACTTGTGCAAACACAGTGGCAAGATTGGCTTTTAAATTGGTTTTCATTTAAAAGCTGCAATTTGTCTTTACTCTGGTTTCTTTGTAAGTAAAAGATTGATTATTTGGAAGGGAAATTAATCAAGTTTTACTGTTACATACGAGTCAAGATTTGGAAAACTTTCAGGCAGCCTTTGGCAAATTTCACATTTATTAAAAAGGTACATTTTGGGATACTTTTTGGCTATTTTATGAGAAAGTTCCTTGAAATACTGTCTTTAAAACTTGTAGAAATCCTTTTTATTGTGCAGTAGAAGCCATTCACTATGATCATTTCAAGACAGGCCCTCTTCTCAGATAACAATAACTGGTTGATAGCTTTGAGCAAAGGATATAAAAATTGGTTCAATTTTGTATTCATTGTTATAAATTCATTGTTATTTTACATTATGAAAAAATAATAGGAAATTTATTTTCTAATCTTCAAAACTATTCATCATCAGTCTTTCATTGTCCGTCATCGGACATAGACCTTCCCCAGGATCGACCACATTTCTCTATCATGGGCATTGCGGAGCCAGTATTTTCTGAATTTGACTAGTTCATCTCTTATTATGTTGGCCTCCTTTTTGCATGTGATCTCTGGGGATCCATGTTGTGAGTCATGATGTCCATCGGCTGCCTGCAATTCTTGCAACGTGGCCTGCCTATTGTCATTTAAGTTTTTCAATAGATTCTATGATGTCTCGGAATCCTGTTTTCTTACTGATATATTGTACAGTCTTCTGATCTCATCATGTAAAGTTATTTCAAATAAGATGTTTGGGAATGGCCGATTTTGATTACATTTGATTATAATAAACGGCTTCCTCTGTATAATGATATTTTATAGATGCCCGTCAAAGAGCAGTCGGTAGTAAGTGACCCCTGGACCATCCTCTCTATTTTGACCTTGTACCTGGTTAAGCTTAGTAAATATCTGGGGAGTCTGCTTATAGGATAGTAAGTTTGATCTCAACTTGGTGTCCCACTCTTTTGACCTCATATCAGACAAGGCTAAGCTCTAAATATAATTTCAGTATCATACAGTGATGGGTAGCAAGCTAATCTTGACATATACAGCCTTTTATGTATGATTTGCTTGCATCTTTGCCTTTGATACTCAAAGAAAAAACCCGTTAAGATTCGCATTTATAGTTGAAATCATTGCATCACTTCCAGTTTTCAAAACCCAAGCCCTGCTAATGAAGATATCAGCCTTTATGGAATTCTTCATGACAGATAAAACTGTAGAGAAATGCTCCACTTGATTAATTGACATGCCATTGAGACTTGAATTAAAAGCAACCTTATTCTAATTGTATTAACTTAATGAACTTAATGCAAATATCAAATTAGCAAACTGGATTGGTGCAGTAACAAGGTTTCGGCATTAGTATTAACTTTTAATTGTCAAATTTGCTTGATAGTAACTTTGTTATAATTACAAATGCTATACAAAGCCAAAAATAAGTACAAGTAGAAATCAAAATCAATTGTATCGATCAAAGTAATGTTCTGTTAAATATGTATCTTGGAAAAAATTGTTTTGATTCTTTATTTCTGTTCTTGATACTGTGTTATTTCATTGTGCAGGCACACGTAGCTCTAATTTTTATTAGTGCTAATGTAGCACCAGCAACTCTACCGACTCAACTGTGAAAATGAATACCATTGGAAGCAACTGATCTAACATTAAGACTGTCTATGAAAAACACGCGTAGCACGTCCAATGGCTGTATAGAACACATATCTTGAAGATTTTGTTCTACCTCAAGTTTTTGATGATAATTTGTTTAATGATTTCATTTGTTGCATCATCAATTATTATCTACTGTAAACTGACAATTATTAATGGATAAATTAATTTCTTTAATTTGTTATCCTTGTTTTTATTTTTAGAATGACTATCATTTTGTCATCTTTTGGAATTAATATATTGATGGATAGATATAGACTGCAAGCAATCTGTTGTAATTCATCAAGAGTACCTTCCCCTTATTTTTGATTTACTGATACAAAACTTAAGATTACTAACAACCCAATTATATGAATGAAACAGTGTGTGCGAGAAATTTTGCAGAACTTTTGTGCAGAGAGGAATGGATATGGCGACTCATCATTTTCAATCAAGTCCCTGAGGGAATGCAATATATTTTGACATTTCTTTCCTTAACGTTGCTTTAAAACCTTAAAATGTTAAGAGACGTCTGTAAAACATCCGATAAAACAAATTCATATAAATTCCAAATGAATTTTATGACAAACGGAGACAAAAAAAGATTCAGGAGAATGCAAAGAAAATAAAACAGAACAGAAAAGTTGAGAAAGAAAACACAACCGTGTACATTTTCACATACATTAATGCAAACAAAGAAATAAACAGGTCTGGTAAGTCACTCAACAGAAACCATCATGTGACCAATGCCTTTTGGCAGCATGCCGTGTTGGGGGTGATCAATTGAAAAATTAGAAAAAAAGGGATAATCAAAGAATGAGTTACCTCTCTGGCTTATTGCTGGGCAGTGATCACTCGAAAAAGACTGAATTTTCAAAAAGTCAGCATGAATGCTGTCAGGCACAAACTAAGGAACCAATTAAGCATAAACTTACATTGTAAATTGAACTCTTCATTAAAAGCCAATTTTGGAGAGGGAATTTAAAAAAAAGCAAAAACGTTTTTTTCTAGATATAATGATGAGTCAACGTTGAAATTTCAAGTCCTCGAATTCTACTGGTGCAGTCAGTATGAGTGATATATAAATATATATATATATATATATATATATATATACATATATATGTATGTATATATATATATTACACATGCATGGACAGCCAGACCAACTTGGATACTGTATATTGTCAGTTTTGGTTGATAGTTTCTAACATAGTATAGAAGAATAATTTCCCCTCCAATCTAGATATTGGTACAGCTGTTCAAGATGTATTTCAATAACTTCTGTGGATGCTAAAACAAGACAGATCTGGACCGTATATAAATCTTCGTAGTTCCCCTGCCCCCCACTATCAGGAGTAGAATGTTTGTATAAAAACCTCTCAGAAGCCACAAGAGCATAAAGCAAAGAAGTAATTACTATTAGTGGAAAAATTTTTTTAGCGTTCCCAGACCCCAAATTTGGTGGATATTGTAGCTGATTCTTTGTAGCTTTGGGGGTATAGAAGAGCGGGAGTGTGGAAAAGAGAGGAATACAATGTGTGCTGCATCTATAATAGCACACCAGAAAACAAATGTTTTTTTTTTGTTTTTTAGCCTTTCTTCATGAAAACAAAAAAAATTTTAACTTTCAAAGAGTGGGGAGTGGGGGGGGGGGACCAGTACTGTTTTTCCAAAACGTAAATACTTATGATAAAGTTTGATTTATGAATTAGGCACAACAAGAACAATAATTGATGATAAAATTGAGTAATTATTACAATGTTCTCTAATTAAAGTTTTGCAGAGGATAGAAGATTTGTATTTGCTCTAATTCACAGCATATGATTCTTTTTCTCTTCCTTATCAAGACAGAATGTTTCACCTTTTCACTTAAAGGAAGAGCTTCGGGGCTTCCCTTTTGAATATCTGACTCGTCAGCATTATTACCATCACGTCCTTAGAAAAATATCTAGTAAAAACTTACGAATTTTTTTATTTCAGGTAACTAGAACTGCAGAAAGAAAAAAAAAAATCTGCAGATTAGCTGACAGGGTGGGTTGGGTGCGACCATCGTATATGCCCCCCCAAAATTATCTTCTTTCCTTTAATCTTCTCTTTCCAACACATCCAGGTTTGTAGCTACTCTCTTACCCCCCCCTCTCTGCCCAGTTCTTGGTTGTTAACAGCTGGAATAATTTTGTCAGGCTTTTTGATGTCCGTTTGCTTTCAAATACATTAAATACTTCAAAAAAAAAAAATAAAGAAAAGAAAATTCTTTTCTCATTTCTTTTCTCTTTCAAAATCCCTAAATTTTTGTGGGAGTGAAGTTTGTGTGTCATATGCAGTCTCTCTGAAATTATGTGAAGAAAAACCTTACTAAGTTATACTCAGTGTTGCCAATAAAGAGGTACAACCCGACCTTTATTTTTTATAGAAAGTTAGTTTTCTTATAAATCAAACATAGCAGGATGTTTTTATTTCTGGTGGAAGATTGCACAATCAAAATAGATATTATGACGTACTAGTTGTAACAAAACACTGACGCCAAAAAGTTTTTCATGTGGGGGTACTCAGTTTTGAATGACTGCATGTTTATATTTTTGGCATCAGAGTTTCAATGCTATAGAATTTAGTCATGAATAATATCTGATAATACCCATTTTGTGTAATCTTCCATGTATGTATATTGTCAACAGAGGTTCATTTGTTGAAAAAAAGATCAATCTATTCTTATATATATTAATATTAAATTGTTTCTTCTTAAAAAGCAAGCGTCAATCTATATATGCAATATAATTAATCAATGATTTCAGTCAAAGATAGGTGTCAATCTATTGGAACAATAAATTCATGAATATATATATATATATATATATATATATATATATATATATATATATATATATATATACATGTCTGAAATGTTTTACAGCTTTAAACACTGAGCACATTGTAAAACTTTCTTTCAAAATTTTTTGTGTCACTTCAGTCACTTATTTCTTAATAAACATATTTTTTTTCAGTGTTTATTCATATTTTACAATACTTTGATATTATGGTACAATGAGTGAATTTTTTTCTTGTTGGGATCATCAATAGTTTACCATTTAAATGTTTCAGGGATTCAAGAAACAAAACAGCAGTGTTGATCAAACACCACCTCCCTTCCAGCAATGATTTTGATGTATAACTAATGTGATACTACATGCTGTTTGTTATTTTATAGAGGGTATTATCATATTGTTTTGTACATGGATTTTATACCACATATCATTAAATATTTTTGAAACTTAGGGCTCAAATACGTAGATTATCCAAAAAATGTATTTGACAATGAGGGAACAATAAGTATAACAACAGACATGACTCATTGTTTGTGCCACTTGGTTTGAGTGTTCACCTATGTGAATATTAAATCCGTTGTCAGGTTTAATGTGCATCAAATAATTCAGAGAAAAAGGAAAAGTATGTGTTGTGGAATAAAGAAAAGTGAGAATTATAAGGCCGAACAAGGCAAAACATAGAGAGAGCAGGTGGAGCCTCAGTGCCAAAATAAGAAAGTGACAACAGAATTCAGAAAAGAGAGTGTTGCAGAAAACAAAAAAAAATTGAGAGTTTGTCAAAAACAGTTGAATTTTAAGAAACAAAAAAAAAAAAAAAAGTTTTTTTTTAAAAATAAAATAAAAATGAAAAAAAAAAGAAAACATACTGTGTGGCAGTGGCAAACATAGGTTTTGACTGAAAACCCAAATTTGAAGGAAATTTGCTTTTCGTTGCCAACATAATGAAAACATACTCACGTTCTTTTGGTTTTTTCCCATTTATAGATTTGCGGTACCATGTTACATTGGGATGTGGGATTCCAGATACGTTACATACCAATTCCACTGTATCACCTTCCTTTGCTGTCTTGTCTCTGCTCGACATTTCTGCATGTAGGGTTGGTTGTACTGGAAAGACACGGAATATACCATTAAAAGTGCATAAAGGAAGTACTTAGATGACATTTACTGACATTGCTATGAGGTTTATGCTACCAGGGATTCCAAGACAAATTCTTATCTTATTCCGTGAATTATTCAGACTGATATAACCTTACGAATATTGCATTTTGCACCTGGAAAAGACCCTAGGAGGAATCATCCAAAATGTTGTGTCAACAACAATGATCAGAAGAAGGGATTAGATTACCTGAGCAAATGTCGGTATCCTCGTCTTTTCTTATCTCAAATTTTTCAATTCCATGGAATCGATTGTACTGTTCGGAATGCTTATTATTTTACAAGCTGCACAATCCAAACCCAATTTCTTACCATTCTTTCATCTAATATATTTCGGCTTAAGCAGAATTATGATCATTATACATTTTACTTGAATATGAACAAAGGCCATGGAAAATTTGCATAAGTATTACACTAGTCAACAACAAATTTCATCAGGCATATTTTTTGGTGTACTTCATTTAGTTTTGATATTAAAGCCAAACATATAATTTGTTTTCTTTAATTACATCTAGTTTTCATGATGAAACAAAAGCCGTATTTTAGGATATAACCCCTATAGAGCTCAAAAGGGGTTCAAAGCTCAACATTGTTTGCTCGTACTTTTGCATGGTATTGCCTTTGTATGTCTTATATATAATAATCTTGATTTTCTGCATTGAAAAGTTATGACTGATATAGATCTAGTTTTCATTAAACCTTCACTCATTTTCTCTCATATACATTAAAACTGAAAACAAAATATGTCTGTTGTTAAAAAGTAAGACCTACTAGAGTAAAATGGACTCAAAATTCATAATCTGCATTGAATACTGGTCTGAAAACTTGGACTGCAACCTTGGAGAGAAAAAAGTTTAGTTTTGTCCATCAGCGTGATTTTGTCTATGAATCTCAATTATTCTGCGAGTTGTTTGGACTTGTTGAATTCCAGACACTATGAATCTTCATGTTAAAAATGTAACAAATAAATTAATGATGAGGCAGTGCATCAAAGTAATATTTACCATATTTGAGGGCATATGAGAGATACATTTAAATTTAAAGATTTCTGCAAATAATACAATGCATACAACACGCTGATATTATGACTAGAGGGCTGTCTACCAACATTAAGAATGGACATTTATGGGACTCGGAGAAGTCGCAGTGGCCTCTACATACTATTGAAAATCATGCATCTTATATGCTGGTGAATATGATATTTATCACCAACTTAGTAAAGATCAGAGTTTAGGTGCTGTTTTCATTGCCATTCAAGAGTACAGTAAATGATTCAGTAAACATGGTGTTGGGCTTGTGTTAAAAGAAAGGTTGCAGTTAGCAAGAAGAGAATTCTCTCCAATAATGTTTTAATAAATATAAAAGAACTAGCCAACAGAAAATAAAAATTCATCTGGAACAAAAATACTTGGAAACAATTCTGAGATGAAGGAGAGTTATTATGAAAAACCAGTAAATGAAGATAGAAGACCATGTTGAATAAAAGTAAAGATTCAAGAAATGAAAATCAATGACAAATTGAAGCACAGAGGAGAAAGAATTTTCATTTATTATTAATCCTAAAAAAGAATAAAGTCCATTATTTTATTGCATTTCAGATTAGAAAAATGGATAAAAATAATATTTTTGCTCAATTCAAGACGGCAAAATTGGTTGAAAGTTTAAAAGAAAAATTCTTTAAATGCAAAAAACTTACTTTTCATGCATTCAAGTTTCTTATCAAAACTTGAATCAATTTTCCAATAAACAACCACAATTTCAAGAAAATACATCTAGACACATGGGGTCAGTCAATCGGTACATTTTTTTTATAAATGACAAAAAGAAAAAAAAAAACTATGCTGAGATGCAGGTAGTCCAATGGTTAGAGTACAAGAAAGAGATTGAGAAAAAAAAAAGTTTTTAAGTTGCATCTATCATTTGTGGTAGTAGGATGATCAAGATGAGGATGGTTCACCCAAAGGTCTGGCCAAGTCTCATATCAATCTTGTATAATATGGTCCCAAAATGATATTCCAATTCATGGTAGTAGTAGTAGTGAGGAGGAGGTGGAGGAGGAAGAAGATGAATATGAGGATGGTTCACCAGAGATCTTGACTAAGTTTTACATCAATCCAACAAAATATGGCTGAAAAATTTGATATTTAGCATTGTGGTAGTAGTTGTAGTAGCAGCAGGAGGGGAGAATTGAATGAGAAAGATGAAGATAAGGATGGTTCACATGCAGGTCTCGACCAATTTTCATATCAATCCAACCTGCTACAGCGGGGAAAATTGATATCTAACATGAGACGACTGACTGACTGACTGACCAAAAAGTGTCTCATAGAGATGCATTGGACCCATCCAAAAATTCCAGAAAATGCATCTAAATACATTCAGTCAGTCAACTGCATGATATCAATCTCTTTTTTTTTTACAACTTTCAATATGTATATATTTTGCAATTTTTTCCATTCGTAGTTATCTTTGTATGATTTTAGACAAATCTGAGTTGAAAAATATTCTGATATCCTAATCCTTTTTTATCTAATCACTGTTTTGGTTGATTTGTTCTTCAGTCTCCCTCAACTGACATCGTCATTATTCCATGAGTTATTCAAACAAGTATTCCCATATCCACATCTTTACGATTTTCATCACAACATTTCAGAAAATAAATTCTTAAGCTCCTTGAACGTATAGCATTTATCAAGTGTGGGCGTCAGAGATTCTTGCGGGCAGAGGTCAGTCAACAAAAAAAACTCTAAATACATGCAGCACTGAGTGAATTGGAGCGTTTAAATTCTCACTTTGTTCACATGACACTCTGTACAACAGATAACAGCTGTATTCCATCTTGTCTCTACTTTTCTGTGTAATCAATTATGATTTATTTTGTACAGAAGATTTAGATTATATATTTATAACAAATAGTTTTTAATTCTGAACCTATCTAAAATAGATTCTAATTTTAGAGATAATGTATCCTAAAGAAGACAATAAAGGGTTTGTGACTCAGCTTATTAAAGTAGGGCCGGACAGAGCTGGTAGTAGGCCCAGGCAAAATAGGAAATGTAAGCCTCCAATTCAAACTGTTCATTGAGTATTTTTGTAGTCAGTGCTAAATGCATATGATTTATGGGTATATTCATGTATGACTCTAGTGTAGGCCCCTTCCAAAACCCCAGGCCTGGGCCAAGTGGCCCAACTCCATCTGGGCTTGTCTTTGATGGACTATTTGGCTTCTTCATTGGTTATTTATGTCCTGTAGATATAAACATAAGCCAAACTAAAACAACAGAAAAGAATAAGAATAATAAAAAAAATACCAGCCGTCTTGGTGTGATGCCATTTCTTAATCCAATATCCTTGACCCTCTTAACCTGAACCTATGGCCTGGGGAACACTTTTGACAAACTTCAATATCTGTTCAGATTTCTGAGTGGGGCAAAATTGATTCTCATCCAAGCTATCAGCCATATTGGATTTATTTGAGGTGATTATTGCAGATAAACTGAATTGGAGAACAGTTTTATTGAGCAAATAAAGTTTTTATTTGCAGTGAAACGTCTGCAATGATTATTCTAAAGACTGATGGAATGTGGATAAATCTTGACACAAATTCAAACAATTTATTATCAGTGGAAAAAGGAAATTAATGCAAATTTTATCGTAAGAGTTTACTTGTTTTTTAAAAATTCAAATTTTCTAGTATCAATTGATGAAGCATTCTAGTACAGTTTTACCTCTTTAATCAAGCAATATGACAACCTGGCCATTACTGGGGTACAGGAAGTGCTGAAACACAGAGATTTTACTAATAGTTTGGAAAATTAAACAATACAATTTTAGTATATTATGAAATATAAATCATACTATGATAAATGACAATCATCCGTGTTCACTTTTTTATCACCAAATATATGCCTAAGTTTATACTAAAATGAATATTGAAAGTTGTCGAATTTGAAGTTCTTTGATTCGATGTCAAACCAGAGTTAAGTTTTTATGTATTTAGTTTAATGACTGCTCAATTATAGTTCAAACCACAGATTGAAACTGAATCAAAGAACTTTACTGGCAAACACACTAACTAGATGATGGTGGAACACCTTAAATGCAAGCAAGGAAAACAAATGCTACAATGAAAAGAAGCTATTTGGAAAAAAAAATAGCAAATTTCCAACATCTCATTTTCAGCTGTATTAACAATAAGAAAAAAAATTAAAATGCATGGATGAAGAACGAGAAAAAGCAGTACATGCTAACCCTAAGACTGCTAAGTTGATGACATTCTACAGGCATTTTATTCGCACTGTCAGCCTTGCTCATCATTAAAGTTCCATGATGGAAGGTGATGTTCCTTACTTTTAAAGAATTCAAAAAAATCCATCCAGATAGTGATTTTGAATGGATGGCTTGTCTGGGAAAATATAGTACGGAAACTCTATTTAAAACTATTTTTAAAATGAGAATAGCAGAACGAAAGAATAGGCAAAAATTGAATATCAAACCCTCCCCAAAAATGTATATTCTTTCATTGTCTGATATTAGAGTGAAAGAGGAATGAAAGTAAGATAAAGAAAATTCATGAATATCTTTGCACTAGTTCATAACAGCAAATTTTGCATTTGTTTTGAGATGAAGAGTTTTCATTATTTCGTAGATAATCAGGAGAGTTAGTTCAGTTTATCAAGTAAAAGACAATTTTTCTATGATGAAAAAGATAAAAAGTTCTGAGGAAATGAAATTATGAAGTTACCTGAAAGATTATAGAAGATAGAACAAAATGGTGAGAATATTGTTCATAAAGTTGATGTTGGAAATTTTTTTAAGATTGTCTTTTAACCAATATCAGCAACTTACTGTTTAGCCATGCCATAAAAAAATGATAGAAGAATTAGATAATTTTGCAATTGTATTCTACTTAAAAGATATCAAAAACATTATTTTGCTCTGCATTTTCTTGTTTATGTTTAACCGGAATGAACCAAAATCTTTTACAAATTGGCAAAAACATATTTAAAAAGACCACTCTGTGATCAGTATTTAATAGTTATCTCCCTTGATTAATGTTACAGGCAGAAATATAGACATTAATGTCGCATGCTATAGTAGTAGATTATTCTACAAGTGTCAAAGAAACACTATCAACAAAAAGCGTTAGTTTTCAATAAACACATTTTTATATACTGTTAATATCTTTTAGTTCTAAATTTAAAAAAATATAAATCCGGCTCTGCCAAGAATTGCAACTGAAATAATTCTCACTTCCGCAGTTTGAACAGAAAGGTTTTCTGGGAATATTTGTTGACACACAAGTTTGATTCTGCCTAGGCCAAAAATATTTTCTCAGTTTCTTACTTCTCTAATTCTCATATTTCAATTTTTCAACTTTTCTCGATGCCACTGAAAATACAAGCCTGGTAAAATATCTCCAAATCCACTGTGCATTCATCTCCTTCAGATATAAAGAGACCAATTATAACTGTAGTCTAGGTGGTCACTCAGTAGAAACCGTCATGTGACCAACGTCTTATGGCAGTATCCCAAGTTTGGGATGATCAATGAAAACTTGGAAAAAGGGTTGATCAATAGATAAGTTACTTCTTTGGCTCTTTTTAGGACATTACAAAAACTTGGATTTTCCCAAAATATGCATGAATGCAGCCAGATACGCACCAAGTACCAGTTTAGCATAAAACTTACATTGCAATTTGAACCCCCCAATAAAAACCTCTTTCAAAGGTAAATTTAAATGAAAAAAAATAAAGTTTTTTTTTTCTATACATCACTGGTAAAGGTTTAGATTTTTACTCCACTAGCTCTAGTGATACTACCAGTAGGTGCAAGATATACGAAGCCAACCGGACCAGCTGTTTTGGGGTAATGGTTTCTAATTTTGTCAGTAGATGTAGCAGTCAGTATCAAAGGTTGCTTGAAAAGATTTTGAAATAATCTATTCATTTAAATTTAGATTTTTATAGAAGCTGCCTTCAAGTTTGTAAATTGGAGATAAGAATTCCTGATTCAGATTAAACTCAAGTCATGATAAGAGATGTTGAGAGAGACAGAGGGTGGTTTTTGAAAAAAAATCAGCAATTTTTTTTTATTTTCCTAAAGATTAGTATATTTACTTGAGCTTAAGAAATTATTCCCATTCCCCTCCTCCCCAAAGTAAAAATCAAAAATTTACCCAGCATCCCACAGGCCAAAGGTTCCTTTTTTTTCATTGGCCTAACCCAAACGCAGAGGAAAGTAATCTATGCGAGACAGTAATCTAAACTCCGGTTTATGACCTCTGAATGAAGTGTATAAATTATACCTTCCAATATAAGGTAAAAACCACTGCTTCGCCAAAGACTGAATTGAGGAACTGCAGTATTATCTTGTAGGTACTTACTAGAAGGCTAATTGTAAACTTTGGGTATAAAATTACTGTGTCTAATGTAAGAGAAAAAAATATGAAGTTCAAGTGGTCCAGAGGATCTTTTTGTCTCTCAGCCACCCACAAAACCCATTAGTAAGGTAGGTGAAAATATTGAGACTTTAATTTTAAGTTCATTCTTAATTTCAGAATCCTGTGAGTCAAAATTGAGCTTGAGGTCAGAGCATTCTCGATACTAGATAATATGGTAACACCAATCTATGTTTGTCTCAAAAAGATATCGCTTCAATTGTTTCCTTAAGTTCAAGAATGAAGTATTTCTTTTTTTTTACATATTTTTCAGATAACTTTCTCTGTGTTGTCATTTGAAAAATAAATTGAGCTATGATAATTTATTAACACATCTTATGATAAGAAAGGTTGATTTCTTGATGAATATAAAGCTCTTCCACTATTTTCTCAGTTAGATTGTGGTATTCTAGATGATGGAGATGTACTTTTGAATCTCATCTATTCTCGCATAATAACATCCCTGCGATTTCGTTAAACTGTGATATTCTAGCTGAGAAGATAATCTTCCAATATAATCTATTCTTACACTAACAACCCTCAACACACGGTCCTATGATTCTCTTAGAATTTTGGGTTCTAGGCGGACCTATTCTACTCTTGAAACTCATCAATTCTCACATTAATATAAAACCTTAATGCTCAGTCCTGTGATTCAGTTAGACTGTGGTGCTTTAGTTGAGGAGATGGTATTCTTGCAACCTCATTCTGGTTTTTTCCAATGATATTTCAGTCCATGGATGAGATTAAAGAGAATGCAATGAGGCAGCTGACAGTAATCTTGAAAGAAGACTGAGCACACTATTTTAAAAAATTGAAGGGACTGTGAGATAAGTGTCTTAGGTGCCAAGTAGAGTACTTTGAAGGGAACTCAGGTGCCATTGCCATAGGTAGAATATTTCTTTCACTTGTATTGAATGGCTGCATACTTACTGGACAGACCTTGCAAAAGAAAAGCCTAAATCCAATCAAAATATGTTATAGCAAACTTGGACAAAAGATTTTTGTGGGGAAAAAGCAGAACAAAGAGAAGAAATAGGAATAGATTTGTCAATAGATAGAGGGGAAGACAATCACTATCTTTAATAAATGAATATCTTGAAAGTGTATTAAGATATATTTTTTTTATAAATTTCAAAAGAGAGAAAATAGCCTTTGAATGTTAGTGTCATCAGAGTTGAGTTTTTTGCTTCAATAAATCAAAATGTTTTAAATATTAATTTAAACTTTATCTTTATTTTTTGCCTGCCTAAATATTTTGATCATTCATCAATCTGAAAAATTCCCGTTTATACTTTACTGAAAATCAGTTTAGAAATCCTAAATGAATTGAACAAAATTAGATAACAGGTCTGGTCAGTCACTCAAAAGAAACCATTACATGACAAAAGTCTTTTGGCAGCATCAGTTGAAAATTTGGAAAAAAGAGTGATCAATGATTGTTGTGTCTTTTGCCTTTTGTTGGACACTAAAAGAGTCTGAATTGAAAAAAAAACAACAAAAAACAAAGCGTGAACAGAACTTGACATAAACTAGGGACAAGTTGGGCATTAAATTATATAGTAAATTGAACCCTTCACTAAAGACCTATTTTGGGTGGCATTCCTGAGAAAAAAAGAGAAAGCTTTTCCTAGACGTGTTAAATAGTAAATGTTTAAATTTTCAAATTCCTAGCTCAGTTGGTGTATTGTATACATGACGCATACATACATAGCCAACAAGCCAGACCAGTTTAGAAACTGGAGATACCTATGTTGACAGTTTTGATTAACAGTTTCTATCATCTAATAAGATAAAATGTGTAATTCTATAATAAAATCTGTATATAAAATTATGACAAATATTCGTTCTCATTAATTTGATAAGACTATTTCTTAGTAACAGGTTGTATTACTGAATATATGTATAAATGTTTGTTGTGTGAATGTGAAAATAGAATCACATAAAAACAACACATTATAACATAAGAGATACAAGGAATTGGCTGACACCCAATAGACCATTTAAGAAAAGAACAAGAAAAGTCTCACCCACCATCAGCCAAAAATATAAGTCAACACCTATCCATTGAATGCTAGACACCTCTATATTCTAATAAAAAAAACCCAGTCAAACAAACTTTGAAACCTGGAAACTGACCATTCTCATCCTGAGCCTTCTTAAACAAGCCTGATATTCACAGATACAAAACATTCTCATTCCAAACAGAACTTGACTCCAACCTTCACTTATACTAATACTATTAAACAATCCACAACACAGAAATATCCCCATTTCTTCTTCAGATATCAAACATGTGAACAGCATACTTTTTTTTCTCTGCACAACTGTAAGTTTCTCTGAAAAAGATGGCTCACAAACATCAAAATGCATCAAAACCTGTCCATGTCAAAATTCCTAGATGTAACATTGGCTTCTCTCTTCACCCTGTAATCGTCATTTTCATCAAAACGCACTCACAGATATATATACACATGACTTTTTCCACCATCATTTGTACGAAGTACAAGACTGATTTTATTTTTCATGCTGTAACCATTATGCTACCCCATACCATAGTTCAGATTATGGCTTAGACTGTTCATGATTACAGCACTAATGCTTTTTGAAAAGGCATGCATCCACTTCTCCCTGCATCCTATCCAATCCCATGTATCTTGACAAACATTTCTCGTTACTGGTGTGTATCAATAGCTGACAGAAAAGTGAGGAACAGTTGGTCAAATCACACACCCATAACTATCCTCATCTACCCATAAAGTAGCATCAAAGCTGTTACCCCTGGAGCTAACCATGACAAGGTCCAATTACACACATATGCAACATAGTTATTTTTGATAAATATATGGCGATTTCAGTTGAGGTTTTTTTTTTGGCAGTTACCCAATTAAAAATGAAATGAATAAATTTTTTTCCTTCATTTTTCAAATATATATCTTCCAAAGGAACTAAGAAATATTACAGAGTGTCCAACTTGCAGTGGTTTTAAATCTAATTGTGAGCAGGCAAGCCACAGAAACAAACTAGATTGTCTGAACTACTTTGTATGTAGTTTCAAAGTCAAAATGACATCATTTATAGCTTCCAGATAAAAACGGAATAACTTAGTTTCATTGTTCAGGAAATATTGAAGATAGGGTTTTAAGCAAAGAGGATTGCTTCCAAAAATATGTTCCTGTAGAAGTTTCTCTTTTTGATCCTACAAAGGAAAGCTGATTCCAAAGATGAAGAAAAGTCCAGAAGATGACTGATAGAATTTTATGTAAAATCTTAGGGGGAAAAACATTTTTCAAGCATTATTTGTTCTCTATTCAATGGACATTTCAAGTATCTGTATATTAATTTCAATCTAAGTATTTTATGGTAGGATGAGTGAAAAATTTCTTGAGATCTATTCAATTTCTTTTTTTTTTCCTGTTTTTTTCTCGTAGAAACCTTTATATTATATTGAGAAAAGAGGGAAATATAAGTTACTTTATGGGAGACGATGAAACTAGTTAAAAAAATGATTGTAAAATTGATAGGAAATATGAGATTGTATTTTCCTAAACCAAGAAAGAGAGATAATGTGAGTGAGATTCAAGCCAAGTTGTAAATAGTTTAAGACTTGGACAAGAATTGGCAAGGAATAAAGGTAATGGCTAAAAAGTATCTCATCTCAATACAATATTTGCACTTATCTCTGCCAACAGGGAAAATTTATGATGCATCAAGGGTAACACGATTTCTGAATTTTTTAGCAAAATGATAAATTCTACCAATGATATCATGGGTTACAATAACAGCCGTTGTTGCTATCATCAATAATGGTAATAAGAACAGAATCTGTCTGAGTGAATAAAACACATAAGATTCTCTAAGACTTTGAAATTCAAATGGATAACCTGTCATAATCCAGGCTAGCCTCCAACTCTGACTCCTGGTTTACAACTTCAACTCCAACTATACACAATTTTCCTGGAATTTTGATGATTTCTTATCAAAGAAATAAACATTCTCATTTCTGCATAAAAACATTTTGGCTGGGAGATACATCTTATACTAAAAGATTAAAACAACGTAATCTAAAGACTATGGAATACAGAAGATAATGTGCTGACTTAATGGAAGTCTATAGAATCTAGAACAACATACATAGAGTGGGAAGTAATGTTCATTGCTTGAAATGTTCAGATAAGAAAAAGCTGACTTCATCAATCTGTAGTTTAAACATAGGACATGGCTATAAACTAAAAATTCAGACCTTCACTGGTATAAGAAAAAAAATTCTGCTCGACCAGAGAAGAAAATGCGTTGAACAGCATAAGTCAAAAGATGGTCACATCCAAAAATATCAATATTTTGAAAAAATGATCTTTGTTCTGATATTGGTCATACCAAATTTAACTACCAATTTCTTATTAGTTTGATCCCATATCAACTAAATTGATGCTGGGTTAATGATGCAATTAAGTACTGTTAAAGAAAGTACATTCAAGTACATATTAATTAGAAATAGAAAAATAATATAAATTCTTGCAAATATTTTTGTTGAAAAAATATCTGTATTATTTGAATAAATATACAGATATGCTCTGATATTCAGGCAACTTATGGTTTGACTGCAGTGAGTTTAATCTTGTCCTTTCTCAGACACCCACAATGGTGATAATGGAATGTTAGGTCAAATCCCCAGAGGTTGGGGCTGTGGGAGGTATGGGAGACTTGGGTGTTGGAGGGAGAATAAGAAGGTGTACACTGCTTCTATGATAGCTTGCAGAAACACAAATACTTACAGATATATTTGATTTTTATGCTTTTTTATAAAAGTGAAAAGGTGATGTAGAAAAGAGTTTTGTTTTGAAGAGTAAGGAATACTTTTGCTTTGCAATAAGTCCACAGTGATTGCATATCTACTGAACAACTTCATGACACAAAAGTGGGCTCTGAGCGCTCAAATGATAAATGCAGCACAATTGTCCTTCTCTCATTAGGCCACCTGTGTGATACAAAGCTAAGCTTCGTGTATATCATGAATTGAATCGATTGATGTTAAAATGATTGTACAGGAATTAATTATTGAACTAGGAAGCACTAAAAGATCAAATGTTTGAATAAAGATTAAATGCAGGGGAGGCAACTGTGTAAGTTATGATTTTCAATATTTTAGACAATTATCTTTATGTATGCAAAATATCTCTAAATCAAGATAAATTTATGGATACATCCAAAAACTTATTCCATAGCTCACAGTTTCACAAGTGTCATTAAAATTCATTGAGAACTTTCAGAGAAATCAGGTAGACAGAAAGATAAGCATAAGTGCGTACACATAAATATATCAACTAAAAAAAAATGAAAAAATATCTCTACACCAAAGAAATCCTTAAATCCACCCCCAAAATCCTTTCAATTCTTCTAAAGCCAAAGGCCACCCCTACAACAAAATGTCATTGAAATTCAATGGAAACTTTTGAAGCTATTGTGAGGACTGACTGACAAACATGAGTGAAGATATATAGATATGAGAAAAAAAGAAAAATTATTTCTCGATTGAAAAATAAATAATGTAAATTCTTCTATTCCCCATTGCCAAACCCTCAACAAACTTTTCGTGAAATTCATTGAGAACTTTCGGAAATCTCCTGTGGACAAAGAGCCAAACATGAGTGAATACATGCAAATGAAGCAAATATCTCTCAATCAGAGGAAAATTTATGGATCCGCCCTCAAATTTAACCAATTCTTCTTTAAGCTATGATGTAGCCTTCAAAAAAATGTCACTGGAATTCATTGAGAACTTTCAGAGATATTGTGTTGACAGACAGACAAAAATGAGTGAATAAATATATCTATAAATATAAATATAACTTTGTTGGTTGAGTTGAAATATCTCTCGGCCTAAATATCTCCTAGACCCGCCCTCAAATTTAATCAATGCATCCTGAGACTATAGCCCAGCTTTCCTGAAAATTTCATTGAAATTCATTGATAACTTTTGAGGATATATTGTAGACAGACAGACAAATTGATAGGTAAATAGATAGGCAAACAAACAAACATCTCTTAATCGGAAAAATACTCAGCGATCCAACCAAAAATTTAATCAATTCTTCTTTAGCCCATGTAGTCTTCCAAAAAATTTGTTGAGAACTTTTGGGGATGTGTGGATAAAGACAAAAATGAGTGAATACATACACCTCTTCCGACTTTGTTGGCTGAGGTAAATTAGTATTTACCCAAACGTCAGCGGCTCCAACAATCTTATTAATTCCGAGAGATTTTGGAATCCTTGCTGCAGGCAAAATCAGAGGTGTATGGTAGTTGATAAAAATTAAACTTAGATTGAATCGTAAAATCCTATTTGTTCTTGTACCCTCAAGTACACGTTTATTTCATCACTTTAATTGTGTTCCAAAATATATGCCCCCTTCCTAACTCGAGTTCTTTGCTGGTCAAAGGTGCTAGTTCCATTATAAAATAACCCAGAGTTCAAAATCAATTGGCACAATGCTAACTGTCATCTGAAACAATCTGTAAGCTGTGATTTGTTCTGGAATTGTGTGTGAGCTGATTTAGGCTGCCGTCTACAAGCGCTGGCCAGGTGAGGTCTGCAGAGGCTAAGACTCCAGTCAAACCATCAGCTCGTCACATTTTGGCAATGCTTCCGTGCCTGCTGAGAGGTTTGACAAAAGCAAGACAAGTGAATTCAATGATCTGGCTACGTGCCACTGTGGACAACAATAAGCTTTGACCGAAGAGCAACCATATTACAAAGATTTACATTCAATGTCTTCATCTTCAAGATGAAGATTTTACTTTTGCTACCACATCTACACACGCATACACTAAGGAAAGAGCTCGGGGTTATTTTAGGAGACATCTTGTCAGACATTTGGCAAAATTAACCAGTGCAACCATAATCGCTAAGAGTCTCCAGAGAGGGGTCAATATTGTGCGGCTTTCTATTCAAAACCATGGATAATTTCGAAACCTTTTTTTAATTTTTATACACCAATTCACTTTGCATTTCAATCAATATTAATAAAAAAATAAAAAAAAGTTACGAAGCAAATGGTATACCTCGGAGTGAAAATCTTAAGCACAGTAGTATCTAGATAAAATTGGAGGAGTCGCCTGAAATGACCATTCCCAGTACTTAACCAAATATTCCACTTACAAGAAACAAGTTCTGCTCCATCTCATTTTATCTTACGTCTTTTCTTGATGACTGAGTTCAGCGGTTCTCCTTTGGTAAATATCTTTGCATTACACCTCCTATTCTTTTGCGTACCCCTACCCTGCTTATATCTCCCTCTCATTGCAGTTTTTGTGTTATGATTCCCAACTCTTCTCCTCTCACCACCAACTCCTTTCACCATAATTTTCTTATTTTCAAAGCAAGACAAACAGAAGTGTGACAGACGTAAGAGCGTTGATTATTATGAGATTAATAGTCTTGACAGTTGTAATCTGTAATATCGTGGGTAGGATTTATTCTACAAATACATCAAAACGTTCTTTCACTTTTATGATAAATTATATTCTATCATCCATGAATGAGTACATCCTTACCACATTTATATAGAAAGTTAATTTTCTTCTAAACCAAACCTAGCAGGATATCATTTCTTCTGGTGGAACATGGCACCATCAAAATGGATATAATCAGATGATATTTATAACCAAACTCAAAAGCATTGAAACTCTGCTGCCAAAAAGTTTTTTTCTAGATTTGTATTCATTTTTGTACAACAGCATTTTCAAAATTCGGGCAACAGAGTTTTAATGCTGTAGAGTTTGGTCATAAATAATGCTTGATAATATCCGTTCCCAATAGGAATAATAAACCCCTGCTATGTTTGGTTTAGAAGAAAATCAATTTTCAATAAAAAAAACAGTAGGGGTATATTCATCGATCGGCGATGCTGTATAGGGTTGCAGCAAATTCTTCTGATGAGTATAAAATGAAACAATAATCCATTTTGTATTTTGGCTGGCACTGGGATGAAAAAAATTTAATTATGATCATTGCTGTATTTTATCAAAAAATTGCATTTTAATCTGATACATGTTAGCAAGGTTTCAGGTTTTTCTTATCACTGCCTACTGACTTTGCGACAACTCTATCTCCTTCTGGCTTAACTTTAATCATTGTCTGGACTGACCAAAATAAATATTCTTGGTTGTTGATTTAGCAATTGCTTTTGCAAATTTTTATCAAGATTTTCATCTGTTTTAGCACACAATCTATATATTGTGCATTAAAAAATCAAGAAAAAGGAGTGTCATCAATCAGGAAATAATGCAAGCATCACTTACAGGAGACCTATTATATATGATAAGTTGTTTGACTGAATTGTGATATCACAATACATCAACCTTTTTATTCTCTAGCTCCCCTATTCAGGGTTGAGCACTCTTTAATGCTCTTCCATAGGAATAGAGCATTCTGGTGGATGGGGAATATATGCTAAATAAATATAACACTTATATTCAACCTTACTGACCGTCCACTTCTGTGGAGCAGAGGTGGGATACCGGTCTCCGGGTTTGAAGCAAAGGTTTCAATCCTACCTCGTGGTACTGGATAGGATAAGGGATAGTCTATAGCTACACTGAAGAGTTGTAATACAACAAAACAGCTCTCTGCGGATGACACAATAATTAATTAACATATATATATATATATATTAGTGACACAGTGAATTTTAGTGTTAGCTGGGTAAAATGAAGAAAATGAAATAATAATCACAGTTGTATTTTAACATCAACTGTATTTGGACCTGAAATACGTTGGCATTGTTTCGGCTTTTCTCATTCCTCCCACTACTTACTTAGCCTCTGTCATTTTCAGTTTTAACGAACAAAGTATTTCTGGTAAAGGAGAAAAAAAATTATAATTAATCATTATTCTTGAATTTTACCTAAACTTTATTGGAGCAAATTTTTATTACCAGATCTTCATGATGTAGATAGAGAAGGGATTGTCAATGACAGAGAATTAAGACTTTTACATGTATAATATACAAACAATTACTAATCTTACACTACCTATGATTTTACAATAGAATGAATTGCAGATATTATTTCATTATGAAAATACATTACAAACTATTTTACCATAGAAAAGTACTGGAATCAAGAAGAAAAGGAATGTCAGTGATCAGAAATTATCATGAGTGTTACTTAGTAGATAGGGCAATTATATGTATAATGTAAATATATTGCTTATGATTTTAATTCAACAGCATTGAAAATCAGAAAGAAAGATTGAGAATTCATGTAAATAATAGTGATAGAACGAGGTTATGATATTCATTCTGTCATTCATACCAGGAATCGAACGTAGGATTTTCTAGATGTGAGGCAGACGTGTTAACCATTACACCATCCATCTGAACTAATAGAAACAACAATACAATTTATTTTTATCTAATCTTATATTTTTTTTATATCTCATAATTCTGTATATTTTGATTGATAAAGTGACCTTCAGATAAGATAAGGCCTAGAAACCATTAGAAAACTCAAGTGGCAATAGGCTGGATATGTTGCATCAGACAACCGTTGAACATTATGACTCACTACATGGATCCCCAGAGATCATCCACAAAATTGTAGCCAACAAAATGTATGATGGCGTGACAAGCTAGATAAATTCAGAAAGTACTGGCAAATCTTGGGGAAGGTCTATGTCCAACGATGCACACTAAAATGATGATGATGTTGTTTAGTCACTTTTTTCATACCTGGTCTATAGGATGATAGCATTTTTTTTAAAGCTGCTTCAAGCATCATCTTGTCCACCAAAATAAAGGGTAGTATTCTGTAACACATTTTTTTACATCTGATTTTTGTGTATGGAAAAAAGAAATAAACTTATATCACTTACCTAATACAAATAAGTTGACTTTATTAATTTTAACAGGGTGTGTATTTATTTGACAGTTGTACTGGCCTTGATCTGTGGGCTCGACATCTCGGATGTGAAGATTCCATTCACCTGGATGATCCCGAACCACCATGATACGGACATCGTCAGTGATTCTCCGATCACGCATTGTTAAAAGTGTATGACGTTGATTTGTCCATATCACCTAAATGACAAAAAAAGATAATTGGTTCTATAAAAATACATATTTAACATGAATTGCACAATAGAATATACCATGGTATATGATTATGTTCCTTTGGCAATAAAGTCCAAATAATAAAAGGAAAGTTGTTCAGCATCTTGGAGGAGTTCTTTAGAAAAATATAATCAGGAAAAATTAGTGACATGACTGGTTAGTCCTTCAGTAGGAACCAATTCGTGATCAATGTCTTCTGACAGCATGTCGTTTTGGGGTGATCATTTAAAAAGTTGGAAAAAAGGGAGATGATCAATAAATAAGTTATTTCTCTTGCCTTTAGTTGGATGGTGATCACTAAAAAAAGTCTTAATTCTCAGAAAAACCACCATGAACCCTGCTGGACATAAACTAAGGGACTGATTTAGCATAATATTACATTGTAAAGTGAATGCTAATAAAAAAACCTTTTGAGAGGAGGATATAAAAAACAAACGTAAGTAGTAAATCTTAAGATTTTCAGCCCTTTAGCTCCATTGGTGTGGTCTGAATGCATGATACATACGTACATAGCCAGCCAGAGCAACTTAAAAACAATGTTGACAGTTTATAACCAAAAACATTTATGATATGAATTCTTTGATGTGAAAATAATCGATCAGCTGCAGCCATTTTAAACTTTTTTTTTGTAATACCCCCCTCACAAGAGCCCCTCTCAGGTTTCAGGTTCCAGGGTTCCCCTCCAAATAGGGATACATACACAGAGGCATAATGAGAGATTTGGGGAAATGGGTGACTTGTCTCCTTGAGGGGTCTCCTCCAACACTTAGTAAGATTTGTTATTATATAATGTTAACAGAAATTTAGTAGGTAAGCTATTATTCCTAAAGCTTTTAGGGCTCCCCTTTCATTGGGGGGGGCCCTGAGGGAGGACTTGAAATTGATCACCCAACCCCTCTCCTCAGCTACACCTCTTGGGATGTAACATAAACAGAGAAATTCATTATTATTAGTTCAGTTTATAGCCCCCTTCAAATGTGCCTCCCTCCTAGAGACCACATGCACCCCCCACACACACACACATACATACATACAGAGAAGCTGTGAGTACTAACTAGCTCAGTATTCTCACAAGCCGGAACAAGTTCAATACTAGCTGCATGCCTCATCATTTTGGCCTTGTGCCAGACTAAGATGAATTTACTTAAGACATAAATTTATTATCATTGAAAATATATTGTTAATGTGTTGGCAAAATAAATAAAGTTTTACACCTTTGTCTTTTGAAATATTTATAAGGATAGATCTTGGTTGTATATAATTCCAACTAAAGATAAGACTACCTGTCTTGAATTCAATAGAGAAATTATGAAAAAAACTAGATAATACTGAATGAGTGCATACCTCTACTAACACCATACTCTGACAAAAGAGTGAGTGAAATACATTGGGATGATGCAAGTTTTGATATTCCATATTATCAAGGCTCTACTAATTAAAGCAGATGTATTAAGGCTAATATTAATGTGTTCTGTGAAATAAAACTGTCCAAAATAAAGCCTTTTCAGTTCTATCACCAAATAGAATGAATGGTAGGAGTAAAAAGCAATCATTTTTGTTTTCCCAGTCTAAAGAAAATTGTGAGTGTTTTTTTAAAAAAAAAATAATTGATTGTCTGGAAGATGGAAAGTGCAGATAAATTTAGAAATTGGTCATGAGATATATTTCTCTGGTATTTATCTTTAACGTATCAATGTCTTAAATGTGTATAATATATGCTTAGGTAAGATATGCAAAACATGAAAATTTGTTTTTAGAAAATAAATGCTTTATGTGATTTTTTTTTTTTAATTGAACAGGAAAATTTTTCCGTAGAATTTTTTTGAAAACACTGGAGACATTCTCAGTAAATAACATTTTGCGCCCCCCACCCTGAAAAAAATGAATAGAGATATGGTCTTTATAAGAGAAAAAATTTAGACGGTGACAAAATATTGATGACTTTCAGTCAGTATTTCAGTTTCAAAATTTAGTAAAGACAAATTTTGGGGATTCTGATTGAATAGTTTATGAGAAATTGGAATAAACAAAAATTAACCATTGGGGTAAGATTTCCTCCAGGTGCAAATGTATCACCAAGACCTGTCACTGTCAGACTATTACTTATTTCACTCTATGCAACAATCATTGTCTGGTTAGCAATTCCAACAATTTAGAGTATGAAAGGATTCGTTTGATCATAACTGAAACCCTTATTTGATAAGAGAATGCCAACTTCAGCTGAAAGTTGGTATGAGGAGAAAATACTTTGATGCACTGAATAGTGATGCTATGAATTTATAAGAATAGAATATTTTGTCAAATATTGCCAGAAACTTTTACGCTAACAATGGGGAGACAACTACTATGATGAAATACAGGATTTGGCTGAAAGTAGGTGTAAGGTCGTAGAAATCCCAGGTGTTGAAGATTGAATTATGATGCAATGAATTTATAAGAATTAAAAAAAATTGTCAAAAAATTCTGCATTGGAACACTAATGGAATCCCTAATTTAGCTGAAAAGAGGCATAGGATCATAGAAATCCCAAGAAAAATACATTGATGACTGGATAACAATGGTATGAATTCATTGGAAGAAAAGATTTTGTCGAAAGGTGTCGGAAAATTTTGCGTCAATCCCGCATAATGGAGTACGCAGTTTTGCAGAAAGTAGGTGTAAGGTCATAGCAATCCTAAGAAAGTAGGTTGAAGTTTGGAATATGATGCAATGAATTCAAAGGGATAAAAGATCTGCATCAACCTCATCTGATGGAGTCCATAATTTACTTGAAAGAAGGTGCGAGATCATAAGAGGCCTTGGAAAACATACTGACGACTGAATAACAATGCTATGAACTAATAGAAATTAAAGATTTTGTCAAAAAATCCTGAAAACTTATGCATCAACCCAATATTTGAATGGTGGCAGAGGGTAAGTGATGAAATGATTACAATTTCCTTGATAAGTTTTACTAAAAATTGAACTTCTCACTTTTTGACTGTAAACAGTCTATCTATTAAAATAAGCAACATGTGTGTTAATGTGTCACACTTTAGAATTAGTAAGTTTTGTTGAGGAGACAGCTACTGAAATGCTAAGAAAAGAGTAGTCTTCCTTACTATTTACTAGCAAATAGTAAATATGTAAAAAAAATCTGAATTCATTTTGGTCACATTACATCACACTTATTCTTTTGACTAGAGACCATTATTTCAAAATATATACCTAACGAGAGGTATGTCTAGATGTGATAATGGGGAAAGTCACGAGAGGAAACGAATACGCATGTAAGTAAAAACTAATATGCATGTAAGTAAATAGCATTGTGTTTATATACATATACATATATATATATATATATATATATATATATATATATATATATTGATTGGGACAATGATCTTTCGAAGTAGCATAACATCATTAATGTGTTGGTAGGTTAGGAAAATTACCCTTTAAACAAAATTTACTCGAATGTAGGTTTTTTTTGACAGCAGTTAATGGCATCATTAAGCCAGCTTCAGTTTAAATGGGATAAAATTAAACTAATAAGAAAATTGGTAGTTGAATTTGGTATGACCAATATCAGAATGATGGTTATTTTTTGAATTATTTATATTCTTGGACGTGACCGTCTTTTCACTCGGGCTGTGCAATGAGTTTGCTATTCTTACTGATAAGAATTTCTCTTAATACCAGCAGAAGTCTGAATTTGTAATTTATGACTGTTTTTTTCACCTAAAATCACATAAATTTTCATTTGTTCAAATGATAACCACTGGCAAAGTGGCGTATCATAGTTTCCAGTATTTCTTAAATCTTCCCCAGTTTGAATATTCAAAAGACGAAAACTCTAAGATTTCTGGTGATATTCCTTTACACTACTTACATCATTTGATAAATTTCCAGATTTAAGTTTTCAAAAAAGTTTACTGAATGGAAAAAATCCTTCATTACAAATAGGAAAAGAAATTTCTGAACTCACTTGATCTCTAAATGACTGTTTATTTATTTCTTTATTCCTGTGTTATAGAAATTGTCAGAATACTTCCAGTACCTTGGGGTAAAAACAATCACCTTCTGTTCTATGAAACATATTCAGAAAAAGTCAGGTCTTGGCAGAGACCAATTGAGTAGGCTGTAACCTGTGCCAGATTAAGATTTTGTGCACCCTTGGGCTACAGGCACTGTGAGAACAGCTAGTAATATTTTTAAAAGGAAAAAAAAATTAAAGGAAAATTGAATCTATTTTTTCAAAGCTAACAACGATCTAAAATTCAAAGATTTGCTTTGCATAATTTCTTGGGAACAATTTTCTCCAAAACATCAGTGAATTGTTGAGAACATATTTCTGTGAGAGCAAGTCTCTCATTTGTAAATGTTACAAACCATCATACAATACATGTATGCAGTACCGTGTTTCTTTCTGCCACATTATGTTTACTACAAATACATATATCATCAGCCTTTTATTATCAGTCATTGGACACAGACCTCCCCATGGTTTTTTCCAGACATCTCTATCATGGGCATCACAGAGCCAATACTTTCTGAACTTGTCTGATTTGTCATGCCAGCTTACATTTTGCCAGCCACAGTTTTGCATATTAACTCTGGGGATACATGTTGAGAGTCACGATTCCCTTCAGTTGTCTGATATTTTGCAACAAGACCAGTCCATTGTCATCTGAGTGTTCTCATGGATTCTATGATACCCCTATTCATTATTTAAAATACTGTGCTGTCTTGTGATCTATCCATGCAATTTTGAGCATGATTCCATCATGTGCATGTTGCATGGTCCCCAGTTTAAGAGCAGAAAACCCTGGGCCCCAAACTCTTTTGCTACATCCCTGTTTCAAGGAACTTATAATTTGATTCTGTATTCACCAATAAATTAACCTTCCTTTTATCTGTGGAGGCCCTTCCAGCTGGCAGAGACACCCTGGGCTGCAGCACCGAAAACCCAAGCCTTAATCTGACACTGGCTGTAAGCATAATGAAGAAGAAATCAGAAAGATTCTAGAGGAAATTTGATCGAAGTATAATTCCATTAATAGAACTTCACACTGTTTGAAATGAATGCGGATTGTGAACATTTATATAAGCTCTGTTCTTTTGACAAAGGAAATTTGTGACAGAGAAAAGATGAAAAAGAATAAAAAGAAAAGTATTAAATGACTTATAAAGACCAATAGATGTGACATATAACTAATGAAAATCAAAGAACATATCAGTGGAAATGATGTGATAAAATTAATGAAGAAGATATTAATACAAAAATCTATGGTATAATGAAAATACTTCATCTTAAAACTTCAGCAAATGATTGCTTAGTTATGGTATAAGTAGATGAGCTTCTTAAACAATATTTGTCTGAATCAATTAAAAAAAAAAGGAGAGATTTCTCAAAAGGAGAAAAAATCAAGCAAAGGATCATACTAGCATTTAGTAGGGCAAACAAGAAAATCCCATTATTTCTCAAAACAAGGGTATACAACTGATGCATTCTTCTGATAGTCACCAATGGAGCTGAAACATGGTACCCAATCAAGACACTGACCCTCCAACTGAGAACCATGCCATGTGTACAGGAGAGAATCATGCTCAACTTCACATGGAGAGATCACATGACAGCGCAGAGGGAGGAAAAAAATGAGTGCGTTGATATCATAGAATCCATTTGGAAACTCAAATGGCGATCGGCTGGTTATATTGCAAGAATGGCAGACAATGGATGGATATCACGACTCACAACATGGATCCCCAGAGATCAAATGCAGAGCCAGAGCTGGCAGAAAAAAGAGATGGCTAGACAAACTGGACAGGTTCAGAAAGTATTGGCTCCGCAATGTCCATGATAAAGATGTTGATTGGATCTTGGGGAAGGTCTATGTCCAACAATGGATAATAAAAGGCTGATGATGATACTGCTTCTATCATAAAAGCAGAAGCAGTCAGGTATTTTATATGTTACTACTTTTTTTTTACTCCTAAAAAAACTCCCAGCCAGAAAAATGTCTTAAATTCTTTGTAGATCTCTGATGTTCGAATCAAAAGTCTATGTAAACTAACACAACCCACAGTTATCTCCTACTATATGCTTTATATATTTGTTTTAATTTTCATTTCTTATATTCTGATGTCTTAGTGCTGGTGGCAGTAGCAGCAGACATCCTAATTTTGGTAGTACTGAAAAAATACACTACATTGCTATTTGAGTTTTGTAAAAGATTCTATGATATCCACGTTTTTTTCTCTGATACACTGCGCTGTCTTGTGATTCCTCCTTGTGATTTTGAGAATGATTCTCTTATATGCACATTGCATGGTTCTCAGTTTGAAGGTCAATCCTTTGGTTAGGTTCAATGTTTCAGCTCTATAGGTGACTATCGGAAGGATGTACTGGTTGTAGACCCTTCTTTTTAAAACTATGGGGATTTCTTTGTTCTTATAGGTTGTGCTTGCTCTACCAAAAGCTTACAATCCTAGAGTGATTTTTCACTTGATTTTTTTTTCATTTGAAAGTTTCACAGAGATTTGTCGTAGGAGATGGTAGGAACCTGAGAACAGCGGACAGAATCATACAAGACTGAGACAGGATATTCATCATCTTGTGGAAAGAGTTGCAGATCCTACAAGGAATAACAGATGGGCAGTTTGTAGGGAAAATACTTGAGAGTTAGATAAAGAAAGCCTCAGGCTAAAGAGTTGTAACTTGCCCAAACCATGCAAGACAGTGCACATGTGTGTTAGGAATATTTGTGCATTGGTAACAGGAAGAAAACAGGAGTCCGAGATATCATAGAAACTATCAAAAATACTTAAATGGCAATGGGCAGGCCATGTTCCAAGAATGACAAACAACAGATGGACATTGTGACTCATAACATGGATCCCCAGAGATCACATGCGCAACCGAGGCCGCCAGAATACAGGATGGAGGTATGAACTAGACAAATCCAGAAAATACTGACTCCGCGACGCATATGATAGAGAGTTGTGGATACTATATTGCCTAATATTTGTATTATGATATGTGGAGAGGAGATAGATACAACAAATTACTCTCCTTGCCCAAGAGACATCAAAATGGACCCAGCACAGCATTATGACAGTCCTCTCAATCACTGCACCTGCCAAATTTTCTATTTGACCCAGTACAACTTGTGTCATATGATGTGGAGAGAAGATGGGCAATGCCAAGTAAATCTTCCCGTGCTAGCCTAGAGATGGACCCAATTTGGCACCCTAACTATCTCCGAGATTGCAGGGAAAAAATAGTCTCATAATTTCAGACAGATTGACCCATTGGCTAAATCTTATCCAATTCTATTTTTTGCATTAAGTTTCTTTGGAACTTCCTTTGTGTTGATGCAGTTGCCCATAGATTATCTATTTTTGTGATATTCATGTGTATCAAAATAAAAGAACCAAATAAAAGGCAGGGAAGTGCAGGTGGCCTGATGGTTAGCAGCATAGAAAATGGAATCGGCAGACTGAGTTCAATCTCTGGCTTAGGCTGTTTGCATTCACTTATCACTAGTGCATCTAGAAGAAAAGGCATGAAATCATTTCTCCCCAACTACACCAACAGCAGAGCAAACTGAGCTCTTTGATTATCTACCTGTCTCAAGCCAACTGAGCTTTGATTGTCAACTTGATGAAAGGAGTTTGGGCATAGAGTTAGCAACTCCATCCCGTAAAATCTACTTGCAGCAGCCGCACCTAAAAAGAAACATGCTGTATTTGCAACTCCATGTCCTACAAGGAGTCTACAGGTATAAATAAAACAAAGTAAATACAGAGGAGAGTTTTCGTAGTCTTGAGAGCAGCTAAAATATTAACATCCATGAGTAAAAAGAGATGAAAGGCACTAAGAACATAACAGGCTAGCAAAATATAGTTCACAATAGTTAATAATTCATTCCTTATAAAACATGAAAACAGGTCTGGTTATTCAATCAGTATATAACAGGCCACCACACTAAAAAAGCATGTAAAAGAAGATATATATATATACATATATATATATATATATATATATATATGAAAGAGAGAGTTGAGAAAGCTTTACAGCTTTCTAAATATTGAAAACTTTTGCAATAGAATTTTTTGTGTCACTTCAGTCACCATTTCCCAATACCTGTCAATGTAATTTATGTGATTTTCTTCTGTTTTTTTTTCCTTATTTTCCCTATACTATGTTACAATGCACAAATTGTCCCTTGTTGAGATCATCAGTTGTTTACCGTGTAACCAATTTGGGGATTTTAAAAATAAAACACTCATATAAACATGACACTCCAGCATTGTTGACCACCCCACTTCCTTATAATATAGTTTATACATTACATATAGTTTGTCATTTTATATATGGTTTTATGTGTATAGTAAATTGATACTATTTTATACTACTTATCTATTTTTTGAAACAAGGCTCACTTACGTAGGTTTCCCGAAAAACGTTTTTAATGATGAGGGATCAGTAAGTATAACAATAGACATGACTCGCTCTTTGTATCATTTCTATTAAATATTCACCAATGTGAATATTAAATTCATTGTGTTGGTTTTAATCTCATACTGCATGCAAACCACTTTATGATATCTTTAAGAATGCTAATAACACAGAGAGAAACTTCTTTGAGTCGATACTCTATCAATATATTCAACTGAAGAATTTGACAATTACTTTCCACTAACCTTAAAGTTAATTTTCTTATGTTCCATAACATCAAACTTCCATCATATGTTTTTTTGAAACTTTTTTTGAATTATCAAATAAAGTATTCTTATAGACATGGTTGAAACAAAACCATTTTCATGCAGGTAGTAACATTTCAATGGGCGATTCCATTAATGTATAATATTTACTTAAACAATCTATAACATGGTATTCCATGTTTGATCTCCCAGCCTGCCCAACTACCTATCAGTGAGACAAATGGACCAGAGCCAAATGTTTTCCCCTTTCCCTGGTTCCAGTCAATACAATAATCTTTCATACTGGCGAAGAAGTTTCATTTATTTTGATATACACCATTCATTTATTCTATTTTTATTCTATGGATAACATATTCTATAATTTTCATTATCATTTACCAATAGTCAAGCATGTAAACTTTAAAGGGATGTTTAATCATAGCTTTATTAAATTGTCTAAAAATTTTTATCAATTTCACAACCTTGATTAACCATTCTTACAAATAAAGAAACAATTTTGGGTATAAAATCAATAAATCTTAGTGTTGCTCTTGCGATTCTCAGATATTCCAATAATATTGTTCTTTAAAATATACATGCTGGAATACTACTTGTTCTGAAAGGCATTCTATCTATAAGGAATGGGAAACTATCTCGTTTATCAAACAATTTGTAGATAAACATTCCATCCTCGATTTCGCTATCCAAATCTAAGAACGCTGCTTGCATTTTTTATGTTCAGATCATAGGTATCCCTATGGGAATCTATCTTACCCCCTACTGGGCAAATTTATATTTTCATAGACATAAATATATATTCATGTCATCTTTAATTATAACGAATATGTATTATATATAAGAATGAATAGCTACAAGGACCTTCTGGAGTTGAGAAAGTATATGAAGAGTATTTTGAACTAATACTGGAAGTTTTTTCTCATTTATAGAAATGCAGAGTATTGTTGGTTTACTTCTGCTTATAATCTGGTCCGTAGCATTGGTTCTGTTGTCATGGTACTTTCACTGGGTGCCTCTGTTGAGTCCACTACATGAAGGGCAATTCATACATTTCTATATAGTGGACTCCTCCGGTGAAGTAAAGAAAAAGTCTGTTTAGTTGCTCGATAGAATCTGTCACATGACCAGCATCTTTTGGTAGCATACTGTTTTGGGGGTAAACGATTTAAAAATTTGGAAAAAGGGTTAAATTACTTCTCTCACTTTTAGTTGGATTTATAAAAAGTCCTGATTCAAAAACAAGTGTGAACATAGCTGGACATAAACAATGGTGACAATTTAGCATAAACTTGCATTGTAAATTACCCCACCACAGACATGCACCCACTAAAACCTATTTGGAATGGAAATTCTGAAAAAGCATGAAAAAAATTTTTTTCTTGACATAAGGGATAAAGGTTTGAGTTGTCCACTCTCACTTGATCAGAGTGGCCAGTACACACTATACATAGCCAACGAGCCAGACCAGCTTAAAAACCTATGGTGACAGTTTTGGTTGATGGTTTCTAATAAATACTTATAAGCAATATGCATACAAAGCTTCAAAGAACAAAAAAATTCATACATTAATCTTCTGCACATGGATAGATGATGATGATCATCATCATCATCAACATCAGTAACAGCAGCCTGAACTTGTTTAAATCCTCACAACATCTTATTTTTGCCAGCCACAATTTTGCGTATGATCTTTGGGAATCCTCAGGTTGACATGATGTCTAAGTGTGCAATACCAACAACAATTCCATGTTCCACCATGTTTTTCAACCAACCCTCAATTAAGAGGCATAGACAACACAGAATACTTGGGAATGGCATAGCTTCCATTGAAGATAATATGCAAGGCCACATAGCTCAGGAAAAAAGTTATAAGTATTTGTCAGTTTTGTTATGCTAGCCCAACACCCAAAAGGCAGAAGAATGTAAAAAGCTAAGTTTTAAAAATTTACCACAGAGAAGAATAGATGATATTTAATATTGATTCTCCTCTAAACCAAACAAACACTATTCAAGTAATTGAAGACTGTGTTTCCAAAAAGTGGTACGCACCATTTTTCAAAAAATGTGTTTAATCTAATTAAAAGTCAAAATCTGAGTTTGTACTTAGCCTATCATAATGTTATAGACATATCTACAAAATTGTGATAAGATGAAAAAATTAAAATACAGCATATGATTTTTGATTTAATTAAACATTTTTTTTTAAAACAGCACTTATTGTGTTTTCGAACCAAGCTTTTCAATTGTTGACAACATCTCTTAACACATATCAATCATAACCGAGCAAAAGATAATCAACTTATCTCATAACTAAATTTAAAAATTATTTTTAGGAAAAAAAAAAAAAAATCACTTTAAAACCACGTTCCGAAGAGAAATCGGAAAGATTCAGTCGACGAAATGTTGCATGTCAGGTTTTCGAAAGTTTTTCATTTATGATTCTTTCCGCAGTCTAAATATATCGAATAGGAAAGTAATTTGAAACGGACGCAAATATTGAAATAAGAAGATTTGCAGCGAAAGTCAAAAGCTGTCGTAGACTCTTCTGCTAGCATTTTGCTTAATCTACCAAACAGCATTAGACGAGGAAAATCGAAAAGTCGGTTGGAACATTTCAAGGAATGCTGTCAAAGATAAGACGGGTTAATACAACCACATCAAGGGATTATTTCCATGGAGAGAGTCTGAAGGAACTCAACAGCCAAAGATTTAGTCAGGGGTCAGAAATAAGGCAGTTCCATTTTGACAGTTATTCAAGCTTAGAGCCAGTCTGAATATTAGTGAATGAACTGGTCAGAGAAAGGTGAGGCAAAATATAGAAAGAGAGTCAATGTGTATTGTAAGTGATGGAGGCTTGCCAAGAGAAATTTGCAGTATAGTCTTGATTCACAGGTGAACGGTTGGTCATGGAATCAACCTTGGGTCTTTTCATTAATGCGTTGGCTCCTGCCCGACCCATCAGTAGGTCGTTTTAGTCCTCTAGTATGTCCTAGATGATTTCTGGCAGGTCATGCTTCTTTTTATATTGATTTCAATTATTTCAAGTACAACACAGTCGTCTTCTATGTGTATGTGTGTAAGAGATTAGGAAATCTCCATCCATATTTCGGTTAATTTTTGCTTGCACCGTCTAACAGGCAAATACTATATTTTTTTTTAATAGTATAAAATAAGAAAAATGAGGAGGTCTGGGTGGCCTAATGGTTAACAGCACAAAGAATGGAGTCAGTGGACAGAGTCCGTACTCTGGCTGTAACAGTAGGTGTTCTCTTCACTCTAATACCTTAGAAGGGAAGGTATGAATCCATCTCTTTTCACCTAGCTATAGGTTGATAGCAGGGCAGACAGGATTCTTCAGACTCGGTTGGTGACCAGTGTAGGAGATAGACAACTCTGATTCTGAATTGGAAAAATCCAACCTCTTTTTCAGAGGTGGGTAAAAGACAGAGTTCAGAACTTATTCCCTAAAAGTTTGGCTAACGTGGCTCTGGTAGAGCTTTGACGTGTCCAGCAAGCTGAAAGTGGATTGTGATAAACTGTTCAAATAAAATAGGAAAGAATAAAAATAGATCGATGAAATAACACAACCACTTCTCCACTACAAACACCTTGAGTATGAATGGAAGATTAATAAAAAATAAAAAAAAGAAAAAGTAACCAACAGCCTTTTGATATATAAGAAAGCAGGTCTAGTTAGTCTATGAATAGAAACTATTATGACTTTCGGCAGCATGCCTGCTTGGGGTGATGGATTGAAAAAGAAGAAATCAATGAATATGTTACTCAGTTGCCTTTTGTTAGGCAGTGATCTGAAAAAGTCCAAATTTTCAATTAGTGACACAAACCAAGGGACCAATTTAGTGTAAAATTAGATTGGAAATTGACCCCCTCCAAAAGAAAAAGAAGAAACAAAACAAATTCCAAACAGTTTTGGGGGGGGATTTAAAAAAAAAAAATATACATAATAAGGAGTAAATGTTTGAAACTTAAGCCCTCTAGCTCCATTAGTGCAAGCTGTACACCTCATACACACATACAGAGCCATCCAGCCAACTTAAAAACTGAGGAAATGTATTTTGACAGTGTTGGCTTGCTTCCTAATACATCATTTTTTGAATGAAAGTTTTCAATTTTTTTGAATGAAAGTTTTCAATTTTTTTGAATGAAAGTTTTCAATTTTTTTGAATGAAAGTTTTCAATTTTTTTGAATGAAAGTTTTCAATTTTTTTATAGTTAAATAACTATTGTATATAAATTTATAAACCTAAAATTTAATAGTTTTCAAGTGAGAATAAAGAGGTTCTAGAACTTTAGAAAAGTCACCTGTGTGTTACAAATGGAATCCCCCCCCCCCCCGTAACATCTGTGGAAGGGGTCAACTCAAGGTACTTGCAACATGGGCAGTCACTCAAGGTGTCAATGTCGGGTATCTATCATCTTTATGTTAAAAGAAAGCAAAGGGACCAATGGCTATTTCTAGGTGGACACCAGTTCCAATGCCATAATATATAGGCTATTAGACTTGTTTGCATTGAATCCAATTTCCTTTATCTTTATAACCATTGTCTTAAGTTTCAAGACAACTGAGACTTCGTCTCAGAAGATACCATCCTGAATATGTGAAATAATGAAAAAAAAAATCCTCAAAACAGACAACAGTTATGAAGATACTAGTCTGAATAATGTGTCGAATAATGTACATATTCAATCTCCGAACCTCAGACAATAGAAAAATCTGAACTCTACATTATGATAGAATAGTCCTCATTTTTCCTGACAGCTAGTTAAGTGTTCAAAAAAACTAATGAATAATAATTGAAGCATGATCTGATGAAAATGTATCTCTTCAAAACAGCAGGGAAATTTTTCCTATTTTGGAAGACAAAAAACTTTTCTCGGCAGGAAATGAGTCATGTGATGACATTTAATTTATATTTAGAATATTTTTAATGGCTTCAAACAAAACCTTTGTTTGCTGATCTTGTATTTCATTATGGAAGATACTTGACACTCTAGTAGGCTTTTCTTTCAAATCTAAAAGTACAGTTTATTGTCACTTCATTTTTAAATAGCTGGATACATAAACCACAATTGAAAATAAATATCTAGATAAATTTCCTTGGAAATAATAGCAATTTCAGTTGGAGTTTTAATTTTTTTCAAAGTTTCCTAGAAGAAAAAGGAGGCTGTCAATAAGATATAAATTTTTAAAGTTATTTACAATCTCTCATTATTTCCTTTCAATACAATAACTGTCATCTAAATGAAACAATGTGAGTTATTTTAAAAGTAAGAAAATCATTTTTCAACCACTTTTCTCAAAATATCCAAGCATCTCCGAGGAATAAAATAAGTAAAAATATTAAGTGGGAAATAATTACAAAGCTTCGAGAGTTGATTCAGTGCCGCTTAAGTTGCCACCAATTGCTGTTTGATGTTTCCTAATTAGACAAATTGATTCCAGACCAAATATAATTCGACCAATCTTATTCTCAATTGAAAGGCTGCTATTTAGAATATGTTGCTTTTTAAATCGGAATATCTGAATTATGTTGCGAATTTTACATATCAAAGAACTTAATTTTCTATTTGCCTAATTAAAGAAAGAAATACTTATTCTTATTTTCAAATGCTTCTGATTTCTGTATAATGGAAAATCTATGAAGAACGAAGTCATAAGATGAACTTCTACCTTATGGCTGCAAAAAAGGAAAGTCCTTGTCTGTTGTTTATAGAGTCTATAAAACTATTAGAGTGAATCCACTACAAAAAGCATTTTCAACCAGTGTAAAGAAAACATTGGAATAAATATTGAGCAATTCAAAAAGTTTATTCAATTTGTTTAGTTTGACATTTTTTCTAGTTGATATTTACTTCATTGAAAAACATGTATATCATTTTGCTTGTTCCTTCCTGTTCACATTCGAATATTATACTTTAATAAGAGGGCGAGAGGGGAGGAAAGAAAATTAGCTTTAATAAAGGTAGGTTGTTCAATAAAAGTGTATAAAGGGAGCAGGCAGAAGAACTTGTCTGAATTTTTTTAGAAGAGACATCATCAATATGTATAGATTTTTTTGTACTGTTGTCCTCATCTTGGTTCATATTTTGAGCACAATATTTTGGCTGTTGTACCCTATGGTTTTCAGATCCCAAAATTCAAAAACCTCCCCATTCATGGTACAATGGCTAAAACGAGTATTTAAAAGACAAATCAAGATGAAGTCAGCAGTAAAAAAAATTCTGAATTGATCAAACCTCACAAATCCCTATTGAAACATTTGATCATTCACAGTACTATCTACAAAAAATGCACAAATCTTCTATGTTTGATTTGCATTTTTACTGTTCTTAAAATAAAAAATGCATAATATTTGATAATATATCAAAATCTTGTTTGCTTCCTTCAATGTTAGAATAAATAAAGGGGAATGCATTAGTTTTGACAATTACAAAAAAAATTCTTGCCGATATGTCTGCTGTCATAATAGTCTACACACTTAAAAATTGGTATCAGTGGTCTACTAGACCTTGTCTAAAATTTACCATTTTTGATTTTTGGAAAAAAAAGAAGCTTTTTTAAAAAAAAATCTCTTTTGGACCTTATTTTGAAAGGTTGGACTTTCCAGAATCTGGAAAATTTCTAGATGTTTTTTTTTTTTTTTTTTTTTTACTTCAGATGTTTTTCAGTAGAAAATGCCAGTGATGTCATGGATAGAATTTATTCTGACCATATGTATCCTTCATTTGAATTTTCCTCCTTACAAGACTTGAAAATCAGTTTGATTATTGAATGTGATGGTGATTTGTTCATAAAACTATTGATGATAGGTCTCTTATGTATAATAATTATCACAAGCTTTTTTTGTGGCATAGTTTGTGATCTGTAACTTGTTTGTTCAGTTTTGAGAGATGATGGCCTTGGTGGTTGGATGCAATCTCTGAGTGCTTTCTAGTTTGTAAATGTTTATGCTCCAAGTTATACCATGTTTAAGTTAAATGAATGGGGAGAACATAATGCAGTTGTTTGCATTGTAAAGAATATACATCTTGTATACATCATTATATTCACATTCATTCAGCAATAAATTGTATGATAGCTCTAGTTCATCTTTCTGTTTTTCTTTTGTCCAGATAATTCATTGTCAGTTTGAAGTAGGCAAAGGTATAGAAAAAAAATGTTTTTTCAGTATAAATTAAAAAGAAAATCAGAAATCTGATAAAGGAATACATTAAGAGGATACTTACAGACAAACTAAATAACATCTGGTCATTCACTCAATAGAAACCCTCATGTGACCAACTTCATTTGACAGCAAGCTGTGTTGTGGGGATGATCAATTAATAAATTGGGAAAAGCGGTGATTAAGGAATAAGTTGTCTCTCTTGCCTTTTGTTGAGCAGTAAAGTTGGAATTTTCGAACAACAAGCATAAATGCTGCCAGGTACAAACTGAGGGATCAAATTAGCATAAACTTACATTGCAAATTGAACCCCCTCCAATAGTCTATTTTGGAGTGTGAATATTTAAAAAAAACTTGATTTTTAAACATAGGTAGTAAATATTGAAATTCTAGCCCTCTAGATCCATTTGCAAGGCCGGTATGCATGATACATACCAGCCAGACTGACTGAAAAACTGAAGAAAACTATGTTGACAGTTTTGGTTGACGGTTTCTAACACTGATAGAAATATGTTGTCTTTTTTTAGAATAAGAAGTATTAGACGTGATGGTGCTCGAGGAGAAACTTTGACAATTGAATATTTGCTAATTAGAAGGATTTAACATTATAAATCAAAATTTATCTGGTGCAAACAAATAAAAGCAAAACAAATGGCAGTTTGAATTTGTCAGTGAAGTTTTTGCTTGTGTCTCAAAGGGATATAACAAATTTCTTACAAGGTTCATATGAAGGAGAAAAAAAAAACTGAAAAGAAGGACAGACAACTCGAGTAAAAAGGCTGAAAGAATATTTTGGGAAAAGTAACATTGTCAAAAACTTGAAAGGAGAAGCAGTGGAGTAAAACTTTCTGATTTAAAGAAACCTTTGGTAGGAAAAAAAAAAAAAGAATAATAATCGAATGAAGAAAAATACAAGTACAGCAGAATAAATAAAGATGGAAAAATAGATATTTGTTTTTTTTCAATTCAGAAAAATGAAAAATGAAAAGAAGAACGAAGAAAGAGTGGAGAAAATTCTATCATTAGAACAGATTCAATGTGAACGAGATGTATTACTTACTTCCTTTGATTTCATATCAAAGCAGAAAATCTTGTAGATCTGATTCTCCTCTTTCTTTCGTATGGCTCTTGAGGGGAGATGTTTCTTTCTAAACACATAATTATGTTTCTCTGCGTGTGTGTGTGTGTGTGTATGTGTACACACATGCAGGTATGAATACAAATATACATCCCCATACTCTCACATAAGAAAAAGTTGCCTACCAACGGTATGAGACTTTTCAAGGAATATGAAATGATGTTATACACAAGGATAAACAAAGAACTTTGGAATACAATGATCAATAGAAGGAAATTTGCAGTAAGGTTATTGAAATAATGGAAGATGAAAGGATTGAAACAATGCTATCAGGATTGAGAGGAGAGAAGCAATCATTGGCTGAAATAAAGCTGAACACTTTTATGCATATTCATTCATAACAAACTTAAACTTGGATTCTGAAAAAGGAGATGAGAATTATTTTGGGCAAAATTGATAAATTCCTCCAGCGAAGCCAGTTCGGCCATGTAAAAGTTATATGGATACAGTGATAGATATTATGATGCGACGCCAGAGAAAAAAAATGACGTCTATGTTGGCATAAAAATGCAAAAGCCTCGTGGACTTGATACGTGGTTTCTTTATTCTGTTAACAACAACAAAAGTTCTTGCTACTAATTTTTGATAACAAATTTCCTTCATCTTTTTTTTTCTGCTCCTTTTATTTTTATCACAACTCAGGCTATCAACCTATGGCAGTGAGTAAACAGCATGTATCGGAAATAAATAAAGAGGTCAAGGTGAGATTCAAACACACATCCTTTTTGCCAGAGCTTCAAGAACTCTAGAGATTGGCAGAAGACCGAATCCTCTCACTTTTAAACCTACTCTCCATTCTGAATTTCTCCAGTGCCATATTTATTTTTGTATTTGTACTGTTTTGTATGAATAGAGCAATTATCTTTTATCATTTAATCTTATTCAGTGAAGTATTATGAAACATTATCATCAAGTTTTGACAACTATTTTTCCTTATCTTAATTTTTAATTGCTTTTTATCAATTGTTTGGTTAATTGAACACCTTTTTTGTGTTGATATTGTTGCTACAAAGTTTTGGCTGATCCATTCGACATCACTTGAGAGAAAAGAGTGGGATCCTCTCTTTCTGACTCAAATTGGTCGCTAATATATCCATCAGATCAGTTCATTCTGGCAAGAGATCCCTCTCTTTCATCACAAATCATACACCTGAAGAAGACTGTAGAATAAGATGGCTGTAATGTTGTAGTGTCAACATCAGGAATACTAATTGTCTAATTGTCTTCACAAAGTTTGGAAATTTAATGACTATACCCGAAGTCATGGACAAAGGTTAGTCATTTCCATCACTCTAATACACATTGACTGAAGATATAACTAAGATTCTCACAAATCCAGGCACACTATTTGATGATTAAACTTCTTCAAGTCATTGAAAAAGAATGACACAGGCCTAAAATGACTTGATCAAATTTTGATTTGTGGTAGTATGTATGCAAGAATATAACAGTGTCTATCGCTTTCTAACACACAAAACAAGTCACATTAAACTTTTGTTTATATCTAATGAGACCATGTTTATATTTCATGTTTTGCATGTACAACTCCAAAATATGTTCAAATAAAAAAAAAAGCAACTTTTGTATCCTTAGAACATATCATAGATCATTTTTAAAGTCTCTGTACATGATGTGAAGTATCAGTTTTCGATTATAGTCAAGTAAAACTTAAGGGGTCTTTTGAAGAAATGATTTCAATATCTTCTTGAATTTTTAATATCTATCAAAATATACTGCTGTTTTTCATTTTTCCAACTAATTTATGCTATTTTCTTGCAGTTTAAAACCAATAAGGCAACCCTCGGAGAAAATGAGATCCCAACTTGGTCTCAATTTCATAGTTTAGCTCACTGTTTTTGTATCTGGCCAATAGCACAACCCAATTATTTCGAGAGTGATCTTCGGGTGCTTCAAATGTTGTCTTATCTGTTGAAATATAGAGTATTTTTGAGTCCTTGAAGCAGGTTTCATTTAAAATTATTTTGATTGCGCCAATGTCTGACAACTGAAACATTTAGACTTGGTAATTAAGAATCTTCCCAAAATAAAGCAGCCATTATTGAAATATATGAATCAATGATTATTAGATAAATTACTGATTACTTGACTAGATTTTGAATGATTATGATTTACTTTTTACTTACAATTTAATGAAAAATACATTGTTTTATGACTTGCTTCTAATGTGAGTATTGAGTCAGCCTTCCTTACCATATTCAATTTGTAATGAAAGCCTACTTATATTTACATGCATTTCATAGGACAATCAAAATATGGATGACTGAAAGTGGCAAAACCTAGAACCCATAATGGCAAAAATGTATTCCCGACATTAAAACACTACCATATCAAAGGCAACACTCTGATTTCTTATAATATTTAGTAAATATGGAGGATCCAGCTGCCTTGGATGATTCAAAGAGAAAGAAATGAATTCACAAGCCTGAAGGGGAAAGCAGAAGGCAAGCTGAGATATAAAAATGTTCTGAAATCAAAATAAGTTGTGTGCTGTAAGGAAAAAAAATGCAATAAAAATGTTTGCAGAACACACCAGTAAATACATAAAAAAAATAATAAAAAATTAATATCCAACTAATGAAAAAAAAGGGGATTTTTTTGATTAGTCCCCACCAGAAGGTATGATTTTAAAGTATAGGAGACTAAAAAGGAAAGAAAAAAAGATTAAGTAGTATTTCCCTTTTCTTGCTGACCAGAAATCCAATTTGCAGTGTTGGTTTGGGGTCAAATTTTAACAGTAATTTGATCTTGGAGAATCTGAACACTTCAACCTTTCTCCCAAATTGTCTGTCTTGTATATCTTTTTAGTTGGGTTCTAGACCAATCAAGCTGATAGAATTTTTGCAGTTTTGCCAGAAGAAAAGGCTAATCTTGTTGAAAGTTTAAAATAGGAAAACAATAGCTATATAGGGTGTAAGATTTTTGGCACTTTTTCGTCTGTCCCCATAATACCAAAATTTTCATAATCAGTGGGAATCAATATGTTAAGTATATTTTGCTAGTCCCCCTTAGGGTTAGGGGTTAAGGTAAGACTTACTTTAAAATCATGAATGTTATCTTTTAGTAAGCACAAACAACAAAGGCCCAATATTTGTTAAATATAGTCAAAAATTCATAAATAAAATAAAACAAAACAAAAAAATATAAAACAATTTTCAAAAAAAGTCATGGAATGAAATTATGTAAATGAAATTCATCATGCTAATAAATTTGCTGGAAACCCATCACCAAATTGAAAGGAAGACTGGTTATTTTTCGTTGGCATAACAAAAAGTTTTCAAAGCAATCACAGGGGAAAATGAAGCCGAAAAAAATGAAAACAGGAATGATTTTGGGGGGCAGGAAAAGATTTTAGTTCTCTCAGGCATGCTTGTGTCTGGTTAGTGCAGAAGAATGAGGAAAACTTTCAGGATGTATCCAGACTGGATCCTTGTTAAGGTTGACAATCGTAGTAACAGCTTTTTTCTGTAAGCAACTGGGTAGGCAAAGTACTTACGGGAGAGTGGTTTTTCTAAATCACCAATTGTTTGCAATCATATATGATAAGAATTACAAGCATATATACCTGATGAATGTTAACATTTCATGCATAATGCACTTATCAGCAATATTTAATCTACAATAGATAAAATCTGTTTTCTGTTTCTTATTGTATTATGACAAATTGAAAACATATTACAAATTACATGTATTTATATATATATATATATTTATGTTTATTGTTAGGGGGGAATTTTTCATTTGTCAATTTCCTGGGTGTGAGGGTCGGTGGTGTGTCCCTGGGGTTGTTATGAGAGAATATTTTTTTTATTTGGTGTGTATCATAGTCTCTTAGCCTCTGATCAGTTTGGTACTCTGTAGTGATAGTGATAATCTTATGGGTTAGAGTTAGATATTAGGGTGTTTAATTTGATATTTAGTCCATAAATATTCACATATACATGTATGTGTGTGTGTGTGTGTGTGTATGTATATATATATATATATATATACACACACACACATATATATATAATGGATAGTCTATAGCCAAACTGAAGAGTTGTAGTACAAAGAAACAGCTGTCCGTGGATGACACAATAATATATATATATATATATATACATATATATGATGTGCACTTGAGCAGTAATTCTTCATTAATACATTTGATTAAAAGCCCTGGTAAAAAATTTTTTTTTCTTTCAACGTAAACTTTCCTGTTTACATATTGAGTGAATGTGTGTCCGTGGTAAGTGTAAGTAAAAACTGTCCAATAGGTTTTGATGGTGTTTTCAGCTTTCTGTGTAGCCATTATGAAGATCAAAGTCTTCAATAGGATGAAACACAAACTGATTATAGATGTTGATTGTGTTTTTAAAATTCAATTTTTCAAATGTCAACATCATGGTGTTTATGTGTTATAATGACATCACGAACAAGGCCACATGCAATCAAAGTAGTTCTTGCATCAATAATCAGTTGTCAAATTCATTGAGTACCATAATTGATGTAAGATCTTATGCGGTTTTGGATTCTTTTCATGATAAATGCTTCAAGAATTTGAAACATTTTTTTGCATTTAGCATGGTATAGTATATGCACATTATCAACAAGTATTCGGCATTTACACTTCTGCTTGTTGACAAGGTGGTCTCATGGTATCAGGACAACTGACGGCTCCCTCAGATAAATGACACTTGACAGTTGCCTCTTGGACAATATCCCCATGAGTATAATCATTTACATAGTCAACTACTTACTTTCAACTAACCTAACTTTGATTTCACAGTTACTGGGCAATTGCCATGAGACACTTGTCCTCGAACCAGTTGCACACACCATGAACTGGTAGAGTGAACTTGATCCTCATGGGGCGCCTAAAAAGCAAGGTTCTGTGATTGTCTGACCTGCACTCAATAGATTTATACATTCTATGTATGGGTGTATAAATGGAAATAATATTTTTTGCTAAAAAGGATTCATTACCTCAAATATAAAAGTTATTTTAAGACTTTCACATCTTGGGTGTTTTCTGATTACAATAGTTTTACGTGCATTTTTTTTTGTTAATAACACTCTTTCCACAAATGTTATGTCAAAGGTTAGTTTAACGGATACAAAAAATTATCTAAAATATCAAAAGATTCTTCTTTTTTTATTTCAATGTTAATAGTGACTAATAACAACTTCATCAAACACACTCTGATTCAACTTGTCTGCAAGACTTACAGAAAATGAAAGATGGATCACTTAAACATCCTCTGTCCGAGACAGGTATAAGAGGGAGATTGTTTAATTACTAAAAGTAAGGGAAGATAACCCATGGATGACAACATATTCCAAGCCATTGCAAGTAATTGGCTGTTTCCAAGAAAACAGCCTTTTTGAAGTATGAAGCCAGGTGTGGCAAAGAACGATAAAACATTGAATTGGACCAGAGAAGCAAGATATCCCAATGGGTATGTCCGGAAAAGCCAAAACAATTTCGGAGATTATCCATTTAAAAATTCATGTATCTACATAAGTGAACTTTATCTTCTTTAGCTTAGATAAAGAAATAAAGGATATTTCTCCACCAGAATGTTTTAGTGAGGAGGATTTTTATTTGCCAAAAAATAGGTGGGGAATGATATGGTCACTCTAGGGAGAGGAGGATGTTGAAGCGATTAGAAAAGGTATTGAACATTTCGTAACAAGCCAAGTTGTGAGTCTGTTGACAGCAAACTCTTGTTATTCATTGTTGTAGGTTTTCAGAAGAACTTACCCTGAGGTTTGGGTCCTAAAATTGAGATAAAAATGAAAACTGAGAAACATTCTCAAACATGATGAACGCAACAAATTTATTGATCTTATGATTGATTTATGGATGAATACCTTTTTATTATCTTAATAGTTCATCGAAATAATTTGCTTCTAATGGCTATCAAAATTTGGTCATGCATATCTTTTCCGATATTCAAATACACATTGTCCCCAATCAGTGCTGAATCTTGGGCTGAGCAAGTTTACAATCCAAGGGAGAGCTCAGCATCCTGTCCCAACCGCCCTGAATTAATCTGCCATTGATTTTATTTTATTTCATTTGTAATGATAAAAACATATATTAGGTTTTATTGTGGTTATTACAAATTTTCTTGAATGAATTATGAATATATTTCAAGAACAAAATCCTCATTGTTCAACTAGTGTATAGCATTGAGCCACTTTCACAACAGGCACCAGAAAGAATACATTTTCATAGAGAGATGACGAAAAATAACACCAGTAACATTATCATTGTTCAAAAAAAATGTTCACATATTTCTGCAATCTACAATCATCTTTACGCAACCAAGTGGGGTGTGGGTATTGACCCCTTCTTTAAGAAATCATGTCCTAGTTTAGGGCTCCCAGTTGCCTTAATCCAGCCCTGACTTACAATAGGGTTAGGGATAGAAAATGAGATAGTAAGTCGTAAAATTGCTAGTCGGATGTACTTTTAAATGTATTCTATAAAGATGAGGGGTTAAGTTTGTGTTCTTGAATACTTTTATTTTTGAAATAAGGTTGAAATAGACAATAGATTACCATAATTGTTTTATTAATTGATGGAAAAACAGTTCACAGCATGTGATTAAAGGAAATTAGTTACCATTCATACAATGGATTTAACAAACAGAATGATGATCAAACACACATTTCACAGGGTCATCAAAGTGCCCTTAACATGTACTAAAAGATTAGATGTCATTTGAAGCAAGCAGAAGGAAGTATATTTTTTAGAAAAATATCCAATGTCGTCTGAACATTTATCTTTTTCTTTTCATTCTAAATTTTCCTGTAGCATGAAATGGAATTCTATTAAAGTATGCTGTCTGTTTTGTGTTATTTGCAATTTTGAAGAAAAAAATATGATTGAAACTTTGAAATATTGTATCAAGTAATTGTTAGTTGGAGTCTATGTGTAATGGTTACCAAGAATGCATTTTTAAGCATAATTAAACAGAAGTTTTTTGTTATATCATAAGCAACAATAAAGACAATTTAAAGTAAACATTGAGATAAGGGATAATTTACCTAATGGATTATCATACAAAGTACTATCCAGAGGTTTAGGTAATTTGGGAAGCGTCTATAAACTCAATGCAGTATGGACTACTACTACAACCCTTTGTGAGTAGTGTTCAAATAGCAGTGTTTCTTATATTACATAGGTTAGGTAGATCAATAATTTCATGGTCTAATAAGAAAAAGAAATTTTTTCCACATATTCTCCTTCCTTGTTAATGCACAGGATTCATTAATGAATATTAATCACATAGATTGAACATCAAACGGAATATTTGCAATCAAAATTTAGCTTTCAAATTTTTGCGTGTGTATATGTGCATGTGTGGAGAAATTTGTAGAAGCTGAAATAAAATTAGTCCTGAAACAAACAGATAAACATAAAATTGATAACTGTATTTTATAGAAAAAAAATAGTTTATAATTTAAAGCAATAGATATCATGTAATATAGAATTAAAAAGAACATACATTAACAAGTCCATATCCTGATGTAAAAGAAAAAGCATTCATTTTGCAACATTATCTCCCTCAATACATTTAATTCAGTGATGAATATCAATCATATAGCTCGAGTGTTAATCAGTGAAAATTTCAGATCAAAAATCAGCAAGTAACTGTGTTCGGCTACTAACTTATCAATTCATCCTTGTGAATGTACAGGGTGTTTTTAAAAATATGCAACCATCTTTTTGACAATTCTAAACTATCTAACTACAAAAACCATTTTTAAAGACACAAATTACAAAAAAAATAACAAAGAAAATGATAATTACATATACATTCTAACTTTACAATAGACATTAAAACTGATTTCCTTTTACCTGGATGCAGGTTCATATCGGTTTCATTACATTGGAAAACTACTTAAATGAGACTATAAAAAGGAATGGAAGCTCAAATGAGGCTAGCGCTACATGCAATCATTCCAAGAGATAAATACTGTTGTTTCCGAGTACAGCATTGTCATCGGACTAATATTGTTGCATAAATTTTAAGGGTGTAAATTCTACTCTATTTTCCTTTGGGTTATGTCCTTCAAGAAACACCTTGTATGGAAACATTTACAAACATCTGCTTTATATTTTGAGTGACTACATTGAGTCATTAACAATAGAATGGTAATCAAGTCATTGGAAGAGTTCAGAGACAAATTTCGCCATATGAGATAGGGAGGTAGATTTTTGGCACAGAAGATCCAGGCTAAAGATTTTCCTTCAAGAAGCAGTCATGTGAAACACTCAATAACAAGATCTGGCAATGAATGTTTTGGTCTCCTCCTAATGAGAAGGTAAATCCAATAAAATCATTGTCCTCTTTGCGTTAAAGCTTTCAACTTCAACCACGGTTTGTTATGTTCTACTGCTTGAAGAAATTGGAGATTTACCAACGAGGAAGCAATGTCCAGTAGGATATTTCACTATAGAGACAACAAGAAAGAAAAAGAAAAAAAGACAAGTGAAAATGAATCAAGGATTGTGAATAAGTGTATAAAAAAAAACCCTCAGTAATCAAAAGGCTCAACTCAATAGAAACCATCACCTTTTGGCAGGTTGCCATGTTGGGGATGATCAATTAAAAACGGGCAAAAAGGAGTGATCAATGAACAAGTTACTTCTCTTACATTTTTGGAGCAGCCATTGATACTAAAAATCTATTTAGGGGTGGAATTTTCATGAAACGAAAAAAAGTTCTTTCTAGACATAATGAGGAGTAAATGTTTGAATTTTCAGCCCTCTAGCTCCTTGGAGCAGCCTGGAAGCATAATAAATAGATATCAGAGCTGAAAGCTGAGGAAACCTATGTTGACAGTATTGGTTGATAGTTTCTAACAAGTGGAAAAGAATTAAAGATTGCAAAAAATAAAAGTGTATTAAAAAGATCTGTTTTGTAATGTAACAGAGTCATGTGATTATCCTGCACTCCCGCTGACTATGGTTCAGCATAATGTTTTCTCTTATGTACTGATTTTGTTGCTGAAATGGAATTTTTCTTCTAAATTTTTGTGAAGAATTATCATTATTAAATAACTCCAACTAGTGTCCTCATCTTGGCTGTTGTACCCCCCAGCCTTTATCCGGTGTCTGGTCGTAGGCATTCCTAAAACCCTTTATTCAATCCATTAGGTAGATTGTTCTCTTTCCACTGTCTATGCCAGATGACATCTCATATCAGTTAATTCTCCCTTGTTAATTCATTTCTGTGATGTTGCTTGTCTGTCTGAAGTAGAGTGTATAACTTCACTCTGCTATGGTTACTACTACATATCCATATATTGAGAATATTCTTCTTAATTTAACTGATAAATCCTGTTTTCCAAATTTGCAAGGATTCTTTTTAAGCTATTTTACCCATGCTGTAAAGAAATTAGTAGCAATATTTAAGTAATTTTGCGAGTGCAGTTATGAAAAAATCTTGAAATATAAAGAGGAGGTGTGAAGCCAATTCATTTGGGAAATTGTTACAGATTTCAAATATTGTGCACAATCATCTTCCTCTTATATGAAATGAAATAATCAAAAGGTTTGTTAAGGGAAATAACTCTTGCATGAAAATACAAAGAAACATCGATATCCACTTGGTGTATTATATAATAAGATTCATAAGTTTAAAAAAAATGTAAAACGCCATTTGGTAAAAGAGGAGAAAAAAAGTTGAACTTCTCTCCTTTCCAAGTCCTTTGCTCCGATTCACTATCTGTGTAAGAAAATAAAGTTCTACTCATTGAAAAGAACAATTCCTCAAAAATGTTCTGCTCGTGCAAGAAAGAAAAAGTGGGTAGAGTATCAGAAAGCCGGATAAGAAACCTCTCATTTATGCTAAGAATAATTTTTTTTTTCTTATTTCAAAGCCACTTTATGCAAATGTTCTAGTGCTAACTTTTCATGGCTCTCCCAGTGGGGGGGAAAAAATTTCATGTTGGAAGTACTTTTGCAACAATGTCAGTTTCTTTTCTATTTGCCGATCAAAGTTTATCAGAAAAACTCCTTTGATCAATTTCTTCTTAGATCAAACAATTTTTTCCACTAACACTGATTCAGTAACAGAAAAAATGGGTCAGAAATGAATAGATAGTGTAAGTCAGTACGGTAAACTAATTCTTCTGTTCAACTCTCCATTCTCACCTCTTGACATTTACATACAGACATACAAATATAAGTACACACATGTGGTCAAAAAGTTTGTTCTGTTGATTAAGTAACAATGAAGGACAACTTTTAAACTTTCACTGTGAAATTCATTTAATAGTGTATTTACCGTTTAACTTGATAATTCCATCCTGGCAGAAACTATTTATTTTTTTTCAGTAAAGAACTGCCCTAGATATCTTTTGCAGTCTTCCAGGGAACTTGAAAAAAATTTCTTCCACGGAATATGAGGGGGAAAAACCTAGTGAATCTTGTCTATTTGGATTATCTTTTCATATTTTGTGTGGTAATAATATGCTACTATGTTAACAATTAAAAAATACATGGACGAGACCCTACTGAGAAAAAAAAGATGGGGGAGGAAGAAGAAAATGAAGAAGAAAAAGAAGAGGAAATATCCTGAAGCTAAATCGTCAAAGAACACCAAGAAGCACTAAGAGAGAGAAAAAAAAAAACAAAACGATGAGAGATGTTTGAATGGAATGGAGCAGGTGACAAGAGAGGAAAAAAAAATAAAAATAATGGCTTTCACTTAAGATCTTTCTTATTATTGTGAATATTTGATAGACACAGCACAATCAGGGAAGCGGATTTTTTTGATTTTTTAGTGCTCTGGTTTCGCAAGGTTAATCTGGATAAGAAATGATAAAGACAGTTCTTTGTATCAATCTTTGAATAATGCATTGCTGTGACAGTCTAGAAAGAGGGTTTAACAGGTCTGGTTGGTCACTAAGTAAAAAACCCTAACATGACCAATGTCTTTTGGCAGCATGCCATATTGGAAATGATCAATTGAAAAAAATTGGGAAAAGGGGTGATCAATTAACGAGTTACTTCTTTTGTCTTTTGTTGGGTAGGGATCATTAAAAAAGCCTGAATACTGAATCAATTTAAGATGAACTTACATTGCAAATTTGAACCTGCCCCCCCCCTACTAGAAAACCTATTAATGGGGGAATTTTCTGAAAGGGAAAAAAAAAAGAAGGTTTTTCTCTGTACATAATGAATAAATTTTTTTATTTTGCAACTCTCTAGCTCTATTTGTACGGCATGACACACATTAATTTGTACACACAGTTCATACAGAGCCAGCCAAACCAACTTAAAAAACTGAAGAAACCTTTGTTGATAACTTCTGGTTGACGGTCTCTAGCAGCTGCAGGTTGTCACTTCTCTTGTCACTCTGTGGAGAGGAACTTTTTTTTCCCCAAGATTCTTCGTGTTCTGGTTTTACTTCAACACAATATACGCACTGCAGGGAAGCGGTTGCTAGCTCTACTTGACTTCCAATCTTTAAACTTGGCTTCCTACACAAGTGACATTTTTAACTCTCCAGAGGTAAGGTTCAGCATCGAGCGATAATGTAAGTGTGGCCTTCTTGTGCAAATATTTCTGATTTTTTAAACCTCAATGTTGATGATTTTTGCCTTGGTCCAGCAGCAAATGTTACTTTTCAATGTAAAATACAAGCGAAAAACACAATTATATATATATATATATATATATATATATATGTATATATATGTGTGTGTGTGTGTGTGTGTGAGTGTGTATCTAGTGTCTGTGCACAGTAATCTAGCCTCTTATTTGAATAATATATCTTCAGGGCTATTTTTTCAAATATGAAAAAAAAAGTGGAAAAAAATATGAAACAGCCTTGGGAGAAGTTGAATGGAATCTCAAAAATATCTTGAGATATGAGATTTGAATAAATGAGTCCCTATTTTATTTTTAAAAGAAAATAGTAGTGAGAGTGATTATAAAGTTAACTTTTTTCTTTTTTTTTTTTTTTTTTTTAGATCAGGGAAAGTTTTAAAAAAGATACAAAACTACCGACAGAAAGCACAGATTCTCACTTCTTCATTTTTTGAGCAAAAGAACTCCTACAAGAATCATTAAAGACATTGATATTTTCATTGCAGAAACCTCTAGATGAAACCCTAATAAATTTCTTGATATTTTCATTGTGAAAACTTCTACAAGAAAGGCAGACAAACTTCTTGATCTTTTCATTGCAAAAAAAACCCTTCTGACAAACATCTTGATATTTTTTTTTGTAAAACATTCACAAGAAACACTGACAAATTTTTGAAATTCCCAAAACTCAACTAGTATTTCCTCTTTGCACAACTGAAGATATAAATCTATAAAAATCAATGAATATGAAAAAATTTGGAATTGTAATTATAGGAATTATATCAAAAAGGGATCCTTTAGCACAAAAAAGGGTACATCAAAGATCTATAGAGATAGAATACAGAATGAACATAAATGTACTCTTGCATTAACTGCTTCTCATTACATTATTGTACGGTTGTCTTATAAATTTCAAATACAATTTCTTTACCTTTTTATCAATCATTGTAGTTCTTTCATTTTGTTCTATTACTTCTAAGTACATAATTTGTACAATTTGTACTTGTATACCCATTCAAAAATCATATGTATGAATACTCATTAGGAAAATACTTAATGGGCAGTATGAATTGGGGCATTTCCCATCTGGTCTAGGCCTATTGCCAGCATAAGAGAAAAAAGGTTCAAATATAAGATAAGCAAACTTACCTTATGAGCTTTGAGGTACTCCACAGAACAGGGTAAAATTGCTTTTCGACCAGCCACAACTGTAACATTCCGAGCTGGTACAATAAAACTTGGCTCTCTAGGAGTCTCCGCCACTGTAAAATAAAGAAATAAATTGATAAAGTCAAAGTTTGAATTATTGCAGAATCTTACATCAATGTGGAGTTAAAAAAAAGAGAGTAAAAGTGCATATAAAAAAAATTAGTATAATACCTGTCAAATGTGACGGATTTATTTACATATGAATTGTTATTTCTGGCAAGGCGTAGAGTATCTGTGTAATTAGCGTATGATCAAAGTCTTGCTCCGTGGCCCACTGCCTTGGATCAGGGTGTAGTATCAATGTGCTCTGCAAAGGATCAAAGTGTCGCTTCCTGACACTTCTACCTTTGATCAGAGCAGTATCTGTGCACCGATAGAAAAGTGTTACACACACGTGTGTGTGTGTGTGTGTGTATATATATATATATATATATATATATATATATATATATATATATATATATATATATATGCACGCACACACACATATATACATACATACAAGTGAACAATTGGGGATGAGAAAGACTCAGGAGTAAAAGAATATAGAGACATTATTTGTTGTTAAATTAATTGGTATGCTATACATGCTTTAAGTGGTTTAAAAGTTTCCATTGAAAACACACACACACATATATATATATATATATATATATATATATATGTATATATATATATATATATATATATATATATATATATATACATACATATGTACATATACAAGAAAATTCACACATATAACCATAATATCTAATTCTGTATATAACAGAAAACCCACTAAAAAGCTTACATAAATTGCATTAACAGATATCTAGGAATAATCAACTGGAATGACAAATTTTATTTTTCAATATATTTAGTGTTCAAAGCTGTGAAGCTTTCTAGAATGAATGAATATATATATATATATATATATATATATATATATATATATATATATATACACACTGCATTTTGTATATTTAGATTGCTTTTTATGATTAAGTATTTACTGATATCCTAAGCAAACAAAGCTGTAAATATTAGTCAAACTATGAGTTTAATATAACCTTCACTCTCAACTAACTAATGATGGAAATGGAGATAACTGATATGGAATACATAGTACACTTAATATCTAACCCAATAGGGGATTATTGTATGTTCTGGGGAATGAGATCCTCCTACCTTTTCAAATCTTTTAAGAAAGAGTGGCTTATTCTTATGATGTTGATTCAAACTAAACAAACAACATTCTGCTACAATGGCAGAGAGAAGAATATTTGTTATGGTCACATGTTTTGAAAGTGAGGAAATTACCTCTCCAAACGAAATTGGAAGCATAATATGTATTCACCCTTACATATATGTCTGTCTGTCCATACATTTTCTCATTGAATTTCCATTGAATTTTGTGGATGGATGGGCAAGGTTCTATATGAAGAAGTGATTAAAATTGGGGATGGATCTGGGAATTTTCTTCATTTAACTCTAATTGTAACTATGTGTCAATACCACACAATATCTCTAAAAGTTCTCAATCAATTTTGATGAAATTTTGTGAAAGCTAAATGAGCTACAGAAGAATTGATTAAATTTGGGGGCAGATCAAGGAAAACTTTACTATTATCCTCCCTGTACAATTTCTATATTTATGATTTTTTAGTAAGTGCATGGTGTTAGCTGAAATATGGATCTTCTGGGCTGCATTGCCAAACTAAAGTTTCTTGTTTTTTGCAGTGCAAAAATTCACCATTTATTGCTATTTTTTGCCCTTATCTAGTGCTATTGTCCAGCAAGTTTAGCCAATTTTTGGCTCTTCTCTGGCCAATTTAGGCAAATCTAGTCATAAAATGGTGAATAGCATTTTTTAGCATGTTTTAACATTTTTTATGCTTTTTCAGGGTTCATTTAGTGCAACACTGTCTCTGAGTGCTTTGTAGTTTCATCTGTTGAAACCCAAACTATTCTTCATGCAAGAAGTCACAGGAGATTTGAAATGTTTTCTTTGAAGATAGAAAGGAGTGTAATTTATACAGTGAAAAATGCAGCATTTGGTTAACACCTCAGCAATCTTATTGTTTAGCATCCCAAATTATGGTAGCTGTTGTGAAGACAGTTACAACAAAATACTAACAAAACATACATTGATTTCAATTGAAAAATTTTCTCAGTCATTTTATTTGAAATTATGAACAATATGAGGGCTGATGAGGACTCTTTAACTGAATATTTCATTTTATTCTTAAATATTTGATTTTGTTGAAGATTTTTTTTTTTGCTTGGGTATTTGTAAAGCATATTTACATACTAGGTTGAAGATAAGATAAGTTACTGACTAACCCTTTTCAGGTACCAAAAGTCGATAGAAACATCTTGAGAGGATTTATTGACAAGCTAAAGCTTGGTCGTTTGCAGGTAGTTTGAAAAATGATGCTTGGGTGTCAACAGCAACGTTCCCTCTAAACCTGGGTATTCTTGTGTGCAGAGAAACAACATAATCCATTGCATGGCTATTGAAAAACATTCATCGTACACAGACCTCTAACATATATGAAAATACAAACAAATGTAGACTACTTAGAATAAATATGATCGTCAAAAGTCAAAAATTGTTTATCATTGCAATTCATTGTTTACAATCTAAAAACTAAATGGTAAAAGTGATGTTATACCAGAATATTTCCTTTATACAATGGATTCTTGAGTTTTCAAAGTTTCAAAACTATTTACCTAGAGTTTAAATAGTCAATGGCGTGTTCACTTTATCTCAATTTTTTTTGTATTTACACTTTGTTTTAATCAGATTCTATATCTGCTCAGTTAATATTTCGTAGTAACTGAGCAAGTGCCAGAGCAACAACTATGACCACTCGTCATCATCATCAGCAGTCTGTTAGCATACATTGGTGGATATAGATTTGCCAGACCTCTCTATCATGGGCATTGTGGAGCCAGCACTTCCTGAATATATCTAACATGTCACGCCATCTTACTCTCTGTCGGCCACAACCTCGCACCTGATCTCTGGGGGTCAGCGTTTTGAAAAGTGATGTCCATCAGTTGTCTGCTATTCTTGCAACATGTCCAGCCCATTACCATTTGAGTTTACAAACAGTTTCTATGATGTACAAGTCTTCTCTCTTTTCTGATACACTTTGCTGTCATGATCTCTCAATATGAGGTTGAGCATAATCCTCTCATGTACGTTGCATTCTTCTCAGTTTGTGAGTCAGTCTCTTGGCTAGGTTCCATGTTTTAGCTCAATATGTGACTATGGATAAGATATATTGGTTGTATACCCTTCTTTTTAGGTCCAATGGGATTTTCTTGTTTTTGAAGGTTGTGCTTGCTCTACCGAAAGCTTGCCATCCTAGTAGGATTTTTCACTTTATTTCTTCTATTTTTGATGACTTCATTGAGACCTGCTGTCCTAGGTAGCTATAGTGGTCTACTTTCTCCAGCTTTGCATTCATGACAATTGAGGTCACTAAATTACAAGATGGCCAATACCTCATTGGCTTAAAACTTGTTTGAGAATAAGAAATTTTGGCATTGATGTACTTGACCAAAACATTAGATAACAGAAATATATGGAATTTTATCTTTGGAAGATAAAAATCCAATCAATTCTTTGAAATATCATCATCAGCCTTGTAAAGTTTGTTGTTGGACATGAGCCTTTGCCAAGATCTGTCAGTTCTCCTACTCTTGAGTATCACGGTACCAATAGTTTCTGAACTTGTCTCAATCATCATGCCATCTTAATTTTTGCCAGTCACAATTTTGTTTATGATCCCAGTAGATACACATCAGGAATTGTGATATCCAGCGGCTGCTTGACCTTCTTGTGACATAGCCTGCCCATTGCCATTTGAGTTTCCTAATGGCTTTTACGATATCTGACTATGGTTTGCTTTTCTAATATAATTTGCTGTCTTCTAATCTCTCCACGCAATGTTACACATGATCCTCTCCTATGCCTGTTAGTAGGAATTAAAGATGGTTTAATACGAGTCGTAAATCAGCCTAGGATTAAAATTAAAATCTAAAAAAAAAAAGGAAAATTTTAAAATGATACACTGCAGCAACATCAGTAGTACAGAGTTTAAATTGATAGATTATTTAAATCTTTTGACAATTAACCTTTGATAGAATGTCAAAAAACAAATCAATACGAATGAAACCCTGTTGAGAGAGAGAGAGAAAAGAAAAAGTATTGTTTTACTATCAGCTGCGAGAACAAATTTTTATAAAATACTGACAATATAAATTGATTTTTGGGTGACTTTTGTTTGCAAACTAAAGAATATCTGTCTTGTAGCTATTTTTATGATAAAAAAAAACAAAGAAAGATACAGACAAAGGCAACAAACAAACCAGAATACAAAAATACTAACAAACTACAAAAGGCCAAACAAACAAGCCTAAAAAAGCCAAACAATCCAAGAACAGAGATACAATCAAACTAAAAAACAAAGATACAACCGAGATAAAAAGAAACCAAAGAAACCAAAGAAACAAAGAAACCAGAAAAATAAACCCAAGAGCAAAACAAACAAACCGAATAAAAGCCAGACAAACAAATTAACAAATATCAACTCTTTAAGACCATTAGAATAGAAACAGAATACAACTTTGATTTTTTTTTTTTCTTTCTCAAAAAATTATAGTGAACTTTCACTTTCAGATTTAATTCATTTTTGGGAGAAGTTTTAATTCTTTTGTCATTGACTTTTATTTGTAGTTGGGGGAGTTTTATAGCTGACCTTCTGAATTTCCTCATTAGAAAAAAAAAACAATGAAAAAAAAAATCCAACTAAAACCTAAATATGCTGACTGCATGGAAAAAAAAAACAAAACCAAAAAACGAAACCTCATCTGGCAGATTGTGCATTGCGTGTAAAACAGAAATTCACCGATGTGAATGACACTTGCATCTGTTTTCTGGGGAGAAGATAGAAAGAAAAGAAAGCAGCAAAGGAAGTAAATTTTTTAATTTTGCTCCTCAGTTTCATCAATTTAATGATAAACTTACAGAAAAAAAATAGGAAGGTGAGGGAAAATTTTAATTCTAGGAATGAAAAGTGATATTCCGTCTTTCTCAAATTAAACCACAGAAATATTATACGAAGGCTGGATTCAGGCATAAATTAAAACCAGCTACAACTGTGAGCTTTATCGTCCAACAGGGTATCTCTAAGAGTGATGCAATGAATAGGATCCAGGCTTATTCAGTTAGTAATTGCAAAAAACATCCTCTACAGCTTCTCACAGCTCCAGAATTCACCATGTCTAAATCCATCTCTACCTCTTTTTTAGAATCGCACAGAGACATATGGAAAGGAAAAAAGATCAATATGAACAGATCATGGTGGAAGATATTATACAATTAAGAAATAAAAATGGAGATCGGCTGGACACTTAGCTAGTAGAAGTGACTACAGATGGAGCTAAATGCTAACTGATTGATGTACATGGGACAGTAAACAGAGAAAACATGGAACCTAACCAAGAGACTGACCCTCTTATTGAAAACCATGCAACGTGCACTTATGAGAATCCTGCTCAACCTCACATGGAGAGATCACAAGAGAGCACAGTATATTAGGGAGACACCATAGAATCCATTAGAAAACCCAAATGGCAATGGGCTGGTCCTGTTGCAAGAATGGCAGACAATCACCGGACATCACAACTCACAACATGGATCCAAAATGAAAAGAGAAAGAGAGAAAAGAGCATTCAGTATTTGTTTTGCTGCCATCCATTATAGAGGCAGTGCACACTGTCTTTCTCTCTCTCTCTCTCTCTCCTACACTCCAGTCTGTTAAACTTCCTACCGAACCAGCCTCCAACAATCAAGCCTAACATACCATCGTCACAATTTGATAAGGTTCGGGAAATATTTTTATATAACGTATTTCTCTGTGTATGATATGATTGTTATATGATACAAGTACTATAATATGATGTGAAAAATATGTATAAGATTGTAGCCTCTTATTTAACACAGGTTCTCGATTTGAGATTACAGTTCAGCAGTCCACCTGTTTTTCTGCTTTGATGTTCGAAATTCATGTAATGCAATAAGTGCCCACTATTCATCTGACGTTATGATTAAATGGTAATTATTCTAATTTCTTAAAATGAAATGATATGACAAAAAAACAGAAAAACAAACCCAGAGATACTTACTTTTGTACACTTTGTGTTCTCAATTTGAAGCCATTTTTTCAAAATTTAGTTATTTCCTAAACAAATTTGATTATTCTAACTCATTTTAGTTATTCTTTGGGTATTTGTGCTGCACGTGTTTCACAGAGAGGAAATAAACATGGCGGTGCTCAGAGATTACGGTAAATCCTTTCAATCCTTAACCCCTGCATCTCCAGTGGGGGAGGCTCAAAATATTTTTTTTTTTTTTTTTAAAGTTTTGTTCACTGCCAACTAAAATGTTTTTGTCTGATTCATTTCATTTTTACAGTTGGTTTGCCAAGTCAAATATATTTCTTGGTGGGAGTTTTGTCACATCTGTCAACAAATGGGCTTAAATTTACTTACATATAAAAATTTTCTTTATACATTTGATTATAGCATGACCTACCCTATTTTTGCTCAGATTAGGGTACAAAATTTTTCATGTTTTACCCGTAGAAATATGGTAAATTAATGGCAATTGCTTTTTCATGATGTCATTTTAGATTACGAAAGCTTTTTGTCAGGAACCTCTTTCAGAGAGCGGGGAAACCTATATATATATATATATATATACATACATAAATGTATATATTTGTGTATATATATATATACACATGTATATATGTGTGTGTATATATATACATATATATATATACACATGTATATATGTGTGTGTATATATACACATATGTATATATGTGTGTATGTATATATATATATATATATATACATATATATATATATATACATACATGTACATATATGTGTGTGTGTGTATATATATATATATTAGTGTATGTGTGAATAGTTTTTATGGTTTCCTCTTGAGAAGTCTTGCTGTTTGGGTCAACATCCTCAGCCACATCTGTCCATGTTGACCAGACCTCTTGATCAATGGTATCGTAGGACCAGTACTCTCTGAACATGTCTAGTCTGTTGCACAATCTCATTTTTGCTGGCCTCAATTTCACATATGATCTCTGGGGATCCACATCGTGAGTCATGATTCAGGTACTGCTCACAAAGTATAGCATCAAAAATCCAAATAATAGTCAAATACACCCACAGTTGATGCAGGCATATACTAGACATGCTACAGCTACTCATTATTTGAATGGACCTTCCTGACAGTGATATAGGAAATGAAACAACTATTCTTTCACCAATTACTATATAATATGAACCTATATCTACATATATTTAAAACATGTACTGAGGTATAAAGTTATTCCTTGTCAATCGAGATAGCCGCAAATGCGCTTAATCTGTGATTAATTTTTGTTTCCCCCCAAAAATAAATTTTAAAAAAACTTTCTCAAAACCTATAAATCTCGTACCTTAAAACTTTTGATAAAAAATTTCACATTCCCAAATTGTTAATGTACAGACAAATAAAAGAATACAGTAAAAATTAAATTTTTTTCTTTCAACAGATCCATCAATTATGGTGGAATCAATATTTTTTTTTTTTTGTCAAAAACAAACATGGCCTCAATCTGCTCAAAAATCCACTGAGTAAACTAAAATATTTTTTTTCATGACTAACTTTATGCTATTTTATTGCAGTTAAAACTAAACTTTTAAGGAAGATATTTGATTATTGCAATGTAATTTTAAAGAGAGTTGAAAAAAGTTGTAGTCGATGCTAGTATATAAAAATATACAGTCAATTTGTGGAAACAATTAATCTTATAAAACTACAATGCAGTAATTATCAACAATTCATTTTCCTTTTTATGCTACCATTCACTTTCATCTTGATATTATTGTTGCTTTTTAAAAAATTTTTATCTGGTTTGTAAAAATATTGTGATAAAAAGCACAATGAAAAAAACTTGTTAATAATGATATACAATATTTCATCTACTGAAAATGACTAAATAAATTTGTTTACAGCACAGTGAATTGGAAAAAAATTAATGTCTAAAATACTGTTCGATTGACTGGTTTGTGAGTGTATATATTAAACAAGTTTTTAGCTATGATAAGTTTTCAAATGGGTATATATTGTCCACATAGATAATTTTTTGTTGATAATTATCTACAATCTTTCTTCTTATTAATAACACAAAAATTATTACATTGCATTTATGATTTCCTAAACTTGTCACATTTTGTTCATACTGTACTACCTATTTTCTATCATGCAGTGTTCAGTGGTTTCCCTGATTATATGTGATATATAGTTTAAAATAGAGATCAGTTATTTTACATTTTAGGATTAAGAAAGAATAGGTCCAATCAAAAAAAAAAAAAAAAAAATCATATATATATATATGTATATAAAATAGTCCTCCAATCTGTCAATACACTCTTTTCGGCAAGCCATTTTTAGGAATAATTTCATATGATTATTCAATTACAACTATTTACTGATTAATTAAATATGTGAGAAAACATTTGCATAAAAAAATTCACTCTGATTAAGCTGCTTGCCACTAATTGTCTGGTGACCAAATCTGGCCATTTTTGTTTCAATATGTATAGTAATGTGTGTTTATGGCTAGAAGGTTTGAAATTAAATCATGTTTTCTCCACATAAATAGATTTAACAATATTGTCTACCGTATCTGAGACAAGATAGACAGTGATATTTTGTTTTGATTGCTTTTTATATACTTCATGTTAAGTATTTCCTTAAACAGTGATTTTCAATGAGTCTGCGGCAAAGAATCAACAAAGTTCGGAGAAATAGCAAATATTAGCAGAAATTCAAAAATAATATCTTTTCAAATGTACCAGCAACACTTTAGAAATTATTAAAATTTTGGTTATTGAACATTTAGTTATAACTTCTGTACTTATTTTTTAGAACTTTTTATCTGGCTGAATAGAAGTTTGGATCAAATTACCCAGAAGGTAACCAACCACGATAAACACCTGAAGAAGATCAGAGGGTACAACAGCCATAACAAAGAGAGAAAAACAAGCCAACTGACATCATACAGACAAATTAAGTAGGAAGAATCATCTAATATAATATATCCTCTAGTGTGGACAGTAGAATAAGAATGATTCATCTCCATGGATTAAATAAAGATTTGGTTCAAAATTCCGAGAACGCTGCCAAGTACGACTAGCACCTTAAGAAACAGTCAAAACATTAGGACTACAACATTCAAGATGAAGACACTAATCTCAGTAAATCAATCTATAATAATCACTTCTTTTGATGATAAAATCTCTCCTCAAACTAAAAATATGCCTTAACAATTTTAGCACCTTCCTCGGTGAGCCGTGATTTGGAAAAGGTTGAAAATCACTGACAGTATCTTATTGAAAAGTTGATCTGTTCAAGTGGAGGAGTCCATCATTTTGAATTGTTACCTTAAAGAGGAAGAGTCCAATATTATGAATAGAGAAATAAGAATGTCACATGGTACATTATGTTGAAAGATTTTTTATAAGTATTTTTTCATGTTAATTTCTTTGTTTACCATTTTTGTTTCATTACTCACCGTAATGTGTTTTTTTGTTTTTAAAATTAATGTTTTCTCTCTATGAATTGATTCAACACTTCTATTGTTCACATGATACGACAAACATTTGATATTTTGTTTCAATTACTATCTCTCAATTGTGAGTTCCTTGAATAGCAATTTTCAACAAGTGTGTAAGCTATTGAACAAAAATCATAGATACAGTAAAAGCTGTGTCTGTCAAACATAGTATCAGTTATAGCCATCAGCCTCTCTCCCTTCCTAACCTCTTATTAAACTATCTAACTTTTTCTTCCTTCTCTTTACTCATTTTACCCTGTCACACAGTATCAGTAGCAGCTATCAGCCAGGCCCGTTCTGGCACTCTTACGATAACAATCAATAAAGCTATGAGTTAAGGATTAGTAATTTCATAAAAGAGTCTATGACAGATTTTAGGAACATTTGACAATTAACATTAATACATCAAAGTTGACCTCTGCGTGAAGGAGAGCTCTCGTATACCAGGGGAGATAACAAAAACTTGATAAGCAACCCACTTGACATGAGCAACTTTAATCACTTATGCAATGGCATCAGACTGAAGATTGGTTCCAAGTAGTAATAATGTCAGAAGTCTGTAGTCCTCCTGACATGCCTGCTTTTATACATTTGGTCTCTGCCAGAAATCAGAGCTTTGGTTCTGAAGAAATTTCTGCAGACAGAGAGAAAGTCGAACCTGTGAGTAGCCAGGAAATGTTATGTTGCTAAAACATGGCAGTCAAGTGGAGAGGAGTACATGTTTCAAGATGGCATCAATGGTATTGATGAAAAGGAGTAATAGATAAGTGATAAGTGGAAGCTTGTACTGCCTCTACGGCGATGATGAAGAAACGAAAAAGTGCTAGACAGTAGCTGTTATTTGGAAGACATAGAAGGGACATGGCAGAGTTAATGGAAAGCAAGAACGCTTTGTAAAAGTATGTGAACAACTGTAAAATCCTATTAGTGATGAAATGCTAAACTTGATAAGATGTCAGTTATTTCTATCAAGCAATTCTATATTGTTTGCCTCAGAAATTTATGTCCAGCGATATGATACATGTGGCCCACTCATATGTCAGATGTCAGAATGATTTTCAGGCTGTTCAAATCTTCTGGCTCTTGGGTCAATCTCGATGCCCCCCACCTTTTGCCGGCCCACCTCATCTCTCCATATATATTTGTCTTCCTCAGTCGGCTCAAATCTATCTTGATTGAGGCTTTTCGAAGAAGTTTCAAACTTTCTCATTTCGAAACTTGGAATGGTACCAATGAACTTATTTGAGAGATGTTAGCATTTAAATAATTAAATTTGATTAAATATATCATGTAAAGCAAACACATTGAGGACAAAGACACGGAAATCCAAAACGAAAAACACAGAACTGAAAAAAGTAGACCACCACATCTACCTAGGATAACAAATCTCAATTAAACCCTCAAAAGAAGGAGAAATCAATTGACAAATCACTCTAAGCTGGCAAGTTTCTCGTAGACTAAACTCAATCTTCAAGAACAAGAAAAATCTCACTAGTCCTAAAAAGAAGGGTATACAACTAATGCATCCTCCCTATAGTCACCTATGGAGCTGAACCATGGAAACTTACCAAAAGATTGTCCCTCAAACTGAGAACCATGCCACATGCACAAGAAAGAATCATGCTCGACCTTACATGGAGAGGTCACAAGACAGCACATAATATTAGAAAAATAGAAATCATTAGAAAAACTCAAATGGCAATGTGCTGGACATGTTACAAGAATGGCAGACAACTGATGGACATCACGGTTCACAACATAGATCCCCAGAGATCATATGCAAAACTGTGGCCAGCAAAATATAAGATAGCATGATGAACTAGATAAGTTTAGGAAGTGTTGACTTTATGTAACCCATGGTAAGAAGTCTGGTGAATCCTGGGGAAGGCGCATGTCCAATGATGGATACTTAAAGCCTGCTGCTACTGATGATAAAATATTGAATGGATTATACTGAAATATTAAACTCAATACCAACAAGTGAAAATATTTCCTCATCTTTGTTATCCATAGCTAAAAAAACAATTTACATAAATATTCTATGAAGGCACCAACCAACATATATAACATATATCTAATTAATTGAACTTCATTACTGGAAGTCTATAGAATCCGGAGCAAACATACATACAGTGAATACTGAGGTTCATGGCTCAAAATACCCTGATAAATGCTGACTTTATCCATCTGCAGTAAAACCAGAAGAGACAGCCATAGATAACTTATTCAGATGTTGACTGGAGTTGGAAAAAAAATTCAGATGTAAAAGATCGTCACATAAGAATATCTATATTTTTAAGTATAATCTTTATTCTAATATAAGACATACTAGATTTAAATACCTATTTTCTTATTAGTTTAATCTAAACTGAAGCTGGCTTAATGATGCAATCAACCATCCTTAATAAAGCCTATTTCAATTGTGTGTATATATATATATATATATTTATGTATGTATATGTATGTATGCATCAAGTATGGATTGTATTGCGTTGAAATATTAAACTAAATGCCAACAGGTGAAAATCTTTAAATCCTTTTATTTAGAGTTGAAAAAAAAAACAATTTACTTAAACATTCTTTTGAAGACCCTAAAATTCTGTACAGATTTTTTCCTTAAATCACTATTATCATGATTTTGTGAAAAAATCTGGAGAATAACTTTAACTGTTAATGGAGGAGGTTGCACATTTTTTGTTAAGAGATATTTTAGTTTGATTTCATACTTAAACTCTAAATGGCAAATGACTGAAATTTCAGCCAATGCAGATCTGTGGCACAACTGTGAATGATGGAAATTTCCACCAGTCACCCCATGAAACCTCCCATTTAAAGTTACGGACAACTCATTCTGCTTGTTTCTTAGTTTCACTGTCAGTTACTCTAGGTGGAACGGTTCATTGTTTCCCGCAAAAGCCTGTTGTTCAGCTTATTTTGTACCATCCTGTATTATCAGAGCTACTTCCACAGCAAATGAGTTTCCTTGGCTTCAGTCAATGGGTTAAAGAAAAAAAAGAAAAAGAAAATAAAAGGAGGGATATTCAAGAAAAAATGGATTTCACAAAATTTTGATCAGCAACTCTTTTCCTCTCTCTCAAATCTTAGATAGCAAAAATAAACCCTTAGAGAAACTGGTTGTGGAACAAGTAAACATTTCTTATTTGAGATTTGTAGATAAAATATCATCAACCATTATTGATTTTTGACCAATTTTTTCTTTCTCCTCCAAGTTTTTCTAGTTGTGTTTCATCACAACTTATTTGGACCATCACTCTCAGAGGCAGATCCAGGGGTTTTAAGCAGGCTGGGACAGGAGGGGTCATTTTTTTCATTTTTACTCCATCTGTAGTTGGGTAATGGTTATAATACATTTCAACTTTTAATGTTATTTCATGATGTCTAGAGATTATTTGGGCTTTTTGCTTATGAAATTTCTTTATCTAAATAGTAAAAATTTTTAAATTGTACTCTAGCCAAGCAGAGGGGGCATAGGGGTCTGGACCCCTGAACTTTCTCTCGGGTCTGCAACTGTGTGCATGGTCCCCAAAAGGAGTGCTTTCAAGAGGTTTAATGCATTATTGCAGATTCAGTATCAAGTAGCTTTTATGCTCGTCCCATGTATGACCCTCCTCCTTTACTCAGGCTTGGAAACAAGTTATGGCAACTGCCAAACATTAGGTTTTTTTCCATCAGTAATATTGTCTTAAATGGACTTCCTTGCAAGGCTAAGGGCTTCAACTGCCCTGCTATTTACCATAAGTTTGGTGGAGAAGTGGATTCATGCCTATTCCATGACTTTTGTGTGAAGGTAATGTAAACAGCCTTGGCTGAAACTTCAATTTGGTTGACCAATTCCGTTTTCCATGTCAGTAACTGTTAAACCACTCTGTGCCTCCATTAATGGGTGTTTGATTTTGATAGATATTTAACTGACAAAAGAGAGCAGTTTGAATGAATAGTCCTAGCATTACAAAAATTATCTGAACCATTATCCTCTTCTCGGTTGATTTGAGAACGTTAGGAGATACTGTGCGGATAGACTGACAAACATTAAAAAATACATATACCTCTTCCAACTTTGTGGTTGGACATAAAATATGTATATCACAGATGAGGATACTCATCAAAAAAAGAAATTTGTTTTAATTCAATTACAACAATAATAATTGCCAGAAGTAGATCTGGTCAATAACTTCTGAGGAGGATTGGTGTTCCCAAAACATACATACAAGACAGTAAGGCTGCAATCCTCTTAAAGGTTTTTTTTCTTACAACAAAGGACTCCCTAGCTTTTTAGAAAATGTTTGTAACTATGTCGCTCCAACACAAGTCGGGAAAATACTTTATTCAAAACTCCTCAGTCGGATTAGCCAACATCAAAGGAAATTGCTGACAAGCAAAAAGTATGATTAATTTCCACTTGAAAGGAAAGACTAACATTTCCCTTAGGCAGCATTTTATTAAAGCACTTGCAATCCTTTGACACCTTTTGTCTGTCAATAATTGCAATGTTAGCACAAATGAAAATGATAAATCAAAAATCAACAAGGCCCTCTGGGCATGGAGTTGATTCTGCTGAGAGAATCTCCTTAAACAAAACATTTTGTATGAATATATACGAGGGCTATCTGTAACGCGAAGTACCCAGCCATTTCAAATATCTCGAGAACCTGCTGCGCAGCCTAGCTGTGACTTATCAAGCAATCAGAAAGAACCTTACAGCGTATGTATAAACAATCTTCCATGGGGTTACTCAGTTGGCAATTGCCATTGAGCAAGCCCATGCATTGTGTGACCTTCACAATCAAAATGACCTAGCAAGTTCTACACCACATCTTATGCAGAGTTTTTTGGCAAATCATCACATCATCCAGGTTAGTCAGCACCCTCTTACAATCTAGATTTGACTCCCTGTGGCTTCTGGCTTCTCACCACTGGTGGTGTTGGAGATTTTGGGCCATGAACAAAATCATGGAGAATACGACAAGGTGATCTTGAAAAAAGACTTTACAGACTGCTTTAAAAAGTAGAATGGATGCTAGGATAAGTGTGTAAGGCCTCGAGGAGAGCACTTGAAGTAGACTAAGGCTCTATTACTCTAAGTAGGCTGCTTTTTCATTAATGTTGAATGAGTTGAGACTTTCATAAACCTATTACAACCAAAAATCAAGAAAAAAATTAATTTGATATCATACAAGGAATTAGGAGAATTATTCCGTACTTAACTTGTATATTCATTCAATAATCAAGGGCTTGCTTGGTGGCTGAGGTAGTTGTATGTTACCCACCAGCACAAATGGTCAGTATTAAAGCCAGAATTTTGAAATCTGATTTTCAAGTCAGACAGATATCCAAGACAGCCAAGATTCTCACAACTAACTAAGACAGTTGCATATTTTTCACTGGTGAAAAAAGCAAGGATTTCAAAGGCTGATTTTCTGGGCAAGCTCATCTACTCTAGAATAATGGTGCAACACAATCTTCTGAAGCTCTATATCCCCCTATTTGGCCATGTGCCAAGTGAAACAATTATAGACATGCAATATGGATATGTATACTATATACACCCTTATTTATCATCTCTCTTTCATGTACCATACATTTATATAAAGGAGGTGTGACTGATGCAATAATTAATGGTACAAAATATAGAATCAGCAAGCCTCATTCAATCTGATTGAGATTGTTTGCATTCACTCACACATACCATTGAGAAAGGCATGAATCCATCTCATTACTTGGTTATGGATGAAATAGTAGGGCAGACGGGGCTCTCTAGCCTTGGAAGGAAACCAGTCAAGGTGAAGTACAACTCTGAATCCATAACCAGAAAATAGTGGGTGAGTTCAGTTATCCGCTACCTTTCCCAAGAACCAGCATGACCATACATTCATCATGGGAGGAGTTGGGTAAGATTATTGTCCAGCTGTGGATCTGAACATGATGATGATGATGATATACAAGACTTAGGATCAACATTGCTATTTTGAGAACGTTTATGATTTTGGCAGAAGAATCATGGGTACTTAGAACTTTTGATTACAACATTAAGTTCTGAAGGCATGGTTGAATTTCAGAACAAAAGAAGAATCCAGATATCCAGAAATAACTGCTTACTTACACTGAGTGGCTTCCAACAAGAATTCTAAAAGGCTTTACAAACAGTATTTCTTTCATTGTAATTGATAAAACAATAGTAAAATGAATTATGACTTGCCATCACAGTCAATAATTGGACAACCGTAGCCTCAAAGTTTGAAGTCATGGAAAAAAAAAATTCCATTGTAGAATAGATATGATCAAAATAAATTCTATTTATGATATCATTGGCGTTTTCCATTGGAAAACGTCTAAAATAGAGTAAGAAATGTCTCAATTCTCTCGAATCTACATATTGATGAAGCCGTCAGATAAACCCCTAAGAAAGGTCCAAAAAGCTTTTTTTCCCAAAAATATGAATGGGAATTTTTTTTTTAGCCGGGGTCTACTTCAGTTCTGATGCCAATTTTCAAGTCTATAGACAAAAAAGTATGGTCAGGAGAGTGCTGGAACACGTAAACACATGCACATATAGAAAAGGATAGAACCCTTCACCATCTTTGATTGCTACAAATGCTCAATAGAGAACACCAATAGAAGAAAACTGAAATACAGGTATTGTATAATATAATGAAACACCAGCCGATTTCCTCTTGTATTTCTAGACTAAATTAATATTACATATGATTTCAAATGACTGAAAAAGCTCTTTGAATACACGGCAGATTATTGGGTATTACGTTATTCCACAGGCCTCATGTTGGTTTATTGAGTTTCATGGAGTCAAACACCGCAGAAGGGTTGCAATCATCAAACCTTTGCTTTTGCTAATCAACAGGGAACATAAAGGAAAAGTAGAGTAATGACCATAAGAATTAGACCATTGAAAGGATATGATACACTCTGACAAAATTTTCCCCTCCATTATTTTCATGTTCTGGCCAAGTTTACATCTCGAGGCAGCCTAAAGAAGCTTATAATCCTGACCGTCTCATCCTAACATTTAAGATTTGAAGTGGATCTGTGATAACTTGGGAAGCAATATCATGAAATTCTCTTGGTCCAGCAGTAGTATTTCTTTGTAGGGTAAACTCCAAGGACTATCTGTCAATTTTTGCAGACCAGTCACATCCCATAGTGCATCATACTTTCCCAATTGTGGTACTGTCATTTACAATAATAATGCACTCATTCACACCGCTAGGGTTGTTAAAACCTGGTTTGAAATGCCTGAAAGTGAACTTATACACTCGGATTGGTCTCCGCAATCACCAGATCCTAATATAATCAAGCATTTGTGGTATTGATTGGAGCAGCAACTAAGGAATCGATTCCCTCTACCAACATCCCTGAACTCCTTTAGATACTGTCCAAAAGCAGAATGAATCAATTCCCTGACATATTGAAGCTGTCGTTAATGCTAATTGAAGTGGGCCAACTCCATATTAAAAATGTATAAAAATTTCAATAAAAATTGGTAATTGAAATGGTGTTTCCATTACTTTGTACAAACCTTGTATACATCCACTAAGCCGTTTTGTTAAAAACACCAAAGATGGAGACAATAATTAAAAAATAATGAAACTATAGAATAATAAAAATACTTCAGACAATATAAAAAAGGCTGAAGAATATCACAAGCAAATCTTTACACTCGTCATAAATAGATGAGAGGCTTGGAGACCTAGGTCGGTCAAATCACTGCAAGGTATCCTCTGACCGATATAAGGTACATAAAATATCAAAAGTATATAAAAAGCTATAGCAATTTTTATCTTTTTTTTAATTCCTATTAGATGAAGTATTATAAATCATTATTTTCAATTTTATGACAACTTTTCATCTTAATTTTGATTTATTAGTTGTTATCTGATGCAACTTTAGCTCACACTGATTACTCTTTATTTCTGTTCAACGTAGTTTGCTCATTGCCAAACAGTAACTAACTCCAGCTGAGATATTTTGCATTAATGCAATTAGGGAAGGCACAAGTTCATCGCTTCTACCTACACAAGCTGTTGGTTGATAGCAGGGCAGATTGAGCTCTTCTTGGTTGGCACCTAGTCTAGTAGATAGACAACACTGAATTCAATCCAGGGAAAAGTCCAACCACTCATTTGATGTCATGAGAGGCATCAAATAGATGGAGCAAAGAATATGTTTTGGAAAATTCAAGGTCAACTGGGCTCTGGAGAAGTTTTAATGGGACTAGCAAGCTGGAAGGGGATTATGACAAAATAAATCACACAAGTAAAGGTGAGGGAGAATACAAAACAGATAGACAAAATAATGTGACCGCTGTCTGTACCAACCCACAACACCTTGAATACAAGTGGAAGATTTTAAAAAGACCCATTTCCAGTGCATAATTGTTAGGAAAATGAAAAGGCCCTAAGCCAAAAAAATTAATGTTGAATATGTCCACTTTAATTCAAGGAGAAATGATACTTATAAAGATAAATATAGAACAAAGATTGTTCACTTTTTTTCGTTTCCCCTCTGCAGACTTTTTTGTGCTTTAATTAAGAAAATTAAATTGTCTAATTATCCTCTAGAAGTGTTGAGTACATATGAAGTAGATGCTTCCAAAGATTAGGATAGCTTTGATCAGTGTTAATGGAGTATTTGTTGAATAAACACTGAACAAGAGAAAAAGTGGTTTTACAACTCAGATGAGACACGAAAAAAGTATAACTTCTCTAATTCAATGATTCAGCAAAATTCTGTCACGTCTATACTTTTGTTTTTGATAATACATTTAGAGGGAAAAGTTTGTGACTGAGATTCCGAGTTGTCTGACTCTAATTCTCATTGAAATGCAAAGATTAAGGGCAAAATTGACTCTGTTTGAAGATGACATTGTTAATTTTTTATCAGCATTTCTTTCATCTTGGTGATGCAGAAGATGTTAGAAACTATATCAGAATGAGTAATTTTTTTTTATCTACAAATTCTGCGAACTTTCGGTGAGAATCTCGGGACAAGATATATAAATTTTTGGGGGATTGATATTTAAGTATAAATCAATCGTGCACAGGGTCAAATGGAGGGAAATGCGGGCTAGAAAGATTGTGTTGTACCGCATACTTTGAAAATCAGCATTCAAAACCCTTTTTTTTATTACTTGGGCTCAAGCATTGTTGGAAATATGCAACAATCTCAGCTGCAAGGCAGGCTGTACTTCTGGTTATAGCATTGAATAATTTCATGAAGGTTAGGGATTTGATAGTTTACTAATATCAAAACTTCACTGAAAGTATTCATATTTTCAAATTTTATGAATACTTTTTACCATCATCTTCATTCATTCTTTGCCTAAAAGTCATAAGAAAAAAATAAATATCATGATCAGTTTTATCTAATCTAATAAACATGAATTGGAAAAAAAACTCATTAGCTGGCGGTAGTTAATTTCAAATCATACACATGTATCAATAAGTAATTCTTGAGTAATAAAATCAGGTCCTAATTTCATGTAGATTATCATTGTTAGCAAAAGACAGTTTATCAAAGGTGATTGGAATGAATTATTTGGAAATCACTTCAAAGTACGTCACTTGAAAGAGATCAAAGATTGACCTATGAAAATTATGGCAATAATAAAGGCAATTACATTTACTAACATATTCAAGCCTCGTCTCACGTATGGCGGACATTATGCTTACACGATGTTTTTATTATGACCAAAAAAGAAGCAGAAATTAATAAATGACATTATTTGCTTGCAGGATGGAAAAACAATTTTCAGGCATTTATTTGATTCACTCTAAAAGGCAAGATACAAACTCAATTAAAGCTATATATAGTACGAATTAATGACCATGAAAGCCTACTTGTAGAGAAAAAAAAAATGAGGTACGTCTGCTTAGACACTCAGTAGAAACTATTATGTGACCGTCTTTAAGCAACAAGCTGTGTTGGGAGTGATTAATAAAAAAATTTGGGAAAAGGGGTGATCAATGAATCAGTCACTTCGCTTGCCTTTTGTTAGGCTGCAATCAATAAAAATGTCTGAATTTTCAAAACAAAAAAACAAGTGTAAACCCTGCCGGATAAAAACTTGGAACCAACTTGAAATAAACTTAGATAGTAAATTGACACCACCCAACTCATAACTTATTTTAGGGTGGGATTTTCATAAAATGAAAGAAATTTTTCAAATTTTCAGTCTCCTAGCACCATTGGTGTGGCCTGTACACATGTACACAGGCTGACCTAAATTTTGAGGGCCCTGAAGCTCGACCTACCAGTGATAATAGGGCAACATTCAACAAGGTCCAAGGGGTCATGTTATCCTTGCAAGAACCTCTTGGCCCAAAGGGAGGCACAGTGGTGGTGATGTAAAATCCTTGAAAATGGGGCCATACACCTTCCACCACTACAATCTTCTTCAATGGGGTCCAGGTGAATCTATTCATTTTTTCTTTTGATTGCAATTTTGGGGGCATTTCCAAAGCTTATTTTGGTTTGCTTAGACCATGATGGCAAAAGCACAGACAATTTTGTGATTCTAAGTAATTTAGTTGACATTTGCAAGAAAAAGTGGATTGCTTCCATGATAATAGGTCTATAGTATTGTACTGAAACTCTGAGTCATGAGGAGTTAGGGAAGTGTTGCATACACAAATCATGGAATGATGAAAGAAAACTGAGCAAAGACTACGCTCAATATAATCTTATATTTTAGACACCTATGAGAATACTACATAAAGCACACGTTATGAAATACCCTTTTTTTTTCTAGAAACGTATTCATGTACAGTTTTGTCATATGAGAGCTTCCTTGCAGTGTTGTTTTCAAAAGACAATATGCATAAAGAATTTAACAACTCTTTTCATGGTGTACCGGGATTCGCTCTCAATAAAGGACACCTTTGAGAAATCCCTTTCTGTTTTACAGCTGATGATAAGCATTGTCATGTACAGTTTAAGTGTGATAGTAATATTGGGGAACACTTTAATTAGATATTGCTTACAAATAAGCAGAATATCAGTGCCTTACATTTTAGATGATATGTTTCCTTCTGTGATTTGGGATTTCCTAAAATGCAAATATTTTTTGACTGGTAATAGCCATTTACTAAGTTGTGGTCAGTATCATTTTTGTAATCCAATATTATGGGTTGTCTTTAACAATTCTGGGAAAAATTTTAACCTTTTTGTGCTCTGCACATATAGGTCGATTCTTTTGCGTAACTGAATTATCAAGCAGTGACAGAGTTAATCCTGAACTTTTATCCTGAATTTGTCAGCCCCTCTAGAAGAAAAAAAAAAGCACCGCTTGGTCCATCTGGAAATTTCTTTGTAACAACGCATTTGGAAGCATCAGAATAACTAGAGGCGATATCTTCACATAAACCTTTTCCTTCTGATTCATAGAGTGCAATCCAGTTGGATGAATTTTACTGGAGCTCTTCAACAAACATAAGAAAAGATGATACCAGAGGATAACCTTCAAACACTTCAAGACCTGAGGCTTGGAGTTTCTTGTTTTGTTGAAATCTTTTAGCTCTTCTTCATAGCACATTCCAACTGATATAAATTCTTTGTATCTCATTCATATTGAGGCTTCTCTTCTGAGCCTTCAGAAATATGTTTGAAAGATTCTAAAAAAAACTGTATATCCATAAAGGAAGAAGGCTATACAGGCAATTTAATTTTTATTGCTCAGTTTTATATGTAAATGTTCAGTAACAAGTAGAACTTTTAAATTTTCATTTAGAGTATGTTCCACTAAATGAGATCAGAATATATGCCTTATGGTACTCCATTGTTTTTTTGAGTCGCTGTAATTTACTCTATATTAATATAAGTATGAGGTCGATCAAGAAAGTGTCCACCACTTGATGATAGAATAGCTTCCCTACTGCAATATGCTCTTCTTGGTACCTTCTAATCTTTCCAGTTCAGTTCAGAGTAGTCTGCAAAGACCTTTTTTTGGATCCCCATCAGCTGCCTCACAGCAATGCTCCTTAATCTCACCCATGGTCTGAAATTGTCACTTTTCGAAGTATGGTTTTGGCTTTGGTAAAATCTAGTGCTGTAAGAGGATGGACAAACCTGTCGGATGTGATGCTTAGCCAAAAAACCTTTGATGCATATCGACTGATTTACTCACTCAGTACACAACTTCATTCAATGGCATCTCACTGCCAACTAAGTAACCCAACTTGAGAGTGTCTATAAATGGCTGCACAATAAAATCCCTTTTGATTGGTTGCCAAGTTACATCAAGGCTGCAAAGCGGGTTCACCAGCCATTCAAAATGGTTGGATACTTTCTGGATGAACCTTTTTTCAGTCTGGCCAACCTTGGCTCAACATTACGAGAAGCAATAGATTAGGAATAATTGGCTCTCTAGACGGAATAGGATATTCTGTTCATCATTCCATCAGAGGTAGGTTGAAATACATCATATAAAATAGAAACCAAGTTGAGAATGAAAAAAAATTGTAAAACTAGCACTGTCTAAAAATCTCAGATGATGAAAATTTATATAAAAAACAAGCTATATGCATGACATTACCTCCAAATGAAATCATAGCAGAAAGGGAGGTGGTATTTAATCAACACTGCCAGGCTTCCATCTTAATATAACAGTACTGTTTTTAAAATTCCTGAAGCTAATAATCCCTACAAGAGAACATTTACAAATTGTACCATAATGATGAAGTGTATGTAAAGCATAAAGAAAACACGGAAAAAAATTACATTATTAGATATTCAGTGACTGAAATGACAAAAAAGATTTGAAAAGATGATCTAACCATTGAGCTAAACAGCCACCAGTATTGCTACCTTGAAGCGGTTACTCTATCGGTTACAGGTCCGTTTCCTCAGCTATCCTTCTTTCTTTAATTGTTTATTCTATTTACGTTGTATAGAGCAAGTGATACATTAAGGGTATAGAAACGGGAGATAATTTCAAATAAGTTTCTATATGATACAAAGCAATTTATAATCATATATATATATATATATATATATATATATATATATATATATATATATATATGGTAGAGAGTAAGCAGTGTGGACTGAGTGGTTACAATAAAAAACAACTAGAATTTAAATAAATAGAAAGAAATCATCCTCAGCATTTTAAAGTCCGTCATTAGGTATAGACCTTCCCCTAGATTGGCCAGACATCTCAATCTTCTGAATTAATCTAAATCACCTGGCCAATTCAATTTTTTGCAGGCCACAATTTTGCATATGTTCTTGGGGGATCAACATTATGAGTCATGATGTCCAGCTATATCTCCTGTTTGTTCTCTAATATAATGCGTTGTTTTGAGATCCGTCCATGTGATATCAGGCATGATCTTGCCCTGTGCTTGTTGCCTAGTTCATAGTTCATAGTTTGAGTGCCAATTTTTTGATTTGGTTCCAAGTTTCAGCTGCGTAGGTTACTATTAGGAGGACACACTGGATGTAGATCCTTCTTTTCAAGACAAATGGGATCTTTATACTAGTTGAAAATTAATAATAATGGTTGACAATGTTTCTTCTAATAAAAAATAAATCAAAATGATATTGCATTGTTTGTAATTGTGCAGTCTGTTACAGTGGTTAAAAACCTAATTCTCTTGATAGGATTGGGGTATTGAATTTAAAGGTGCAGTTATTTCTACCCTTAAAGCCAACAAGCGAGACATGTTAGTGAAATAGATATCAGTTTACATACAATAATTGTTTTCTTTCCTTAGTCCAAAGCAAATTCATACAAGCTAATTTAAATGCTGATTTTCAAAGTAGGCAAAGCTTCACCAAATAGAAGATTGGTGCAACACAATGTTCCTAGTCCTTTTCCCTCTCTATTTGACATTGTGTTATACCAAGTCCAATAAGCTAAGATCATATTTATGTTAATAATATCATATCTATTTGGCTTGCTAGGAAGTGGCGATTGTTGCACATCCTCTATTAGATCCATTGGTCAGTTTTTGAGTCAAATATAGGTGAACGCTTCAAATGCAGACTTTTCAAGGCACGCATGACCTCCTTACTTGGAAGATTGGTGGAATGCAATCTTAGTAAATAGCAAACCTTCCGTCCACAAAGAAAAAACGAGCGCAATACAATCATCTTGTCTCCATTTCCTCCCATTTAGCCTTTTACCAGACTAGCTCAGGTATTATTAGTAGTACAGCCATCAATAATAACAATGTTGCAGTCTTTTTTGCCCTATGTCTGTACATCTTACTATGACTGACATCAGCTTTATGAGGACATTTTCTCCTCTTCTCTTTGTCAGACAGAGAAACTTGTTCTTGGAGCCACAAACAGCTAAATGTGATTAACAGGCTTGTTGGTTGGATAGCTTTTTGTAACTTTTTACCATTTTTGCTTTTTCATTTCCTCAGACACCCACTGTTAGGATTGGTTGGAGAAGAAAAAAAAAATTACAGGGATACATAACTGTCATGTAGCCGTGAGCTTAATTTCACCCAAACTTGTTTTTTTGGTTTACAAACAAAACTTGAATACACAGCCCCTTAAAGAAGCACACAGATAAACAAGTCCATTTCTGCTTCATGAAGAATAAGACATCTTGTCTCACCAATTTGTCTGAGATTCAGGTGAAAAAAAAAAAGAAAGAAAAGATGGTACTGCAGAAGTATTGCTTACATGATTCATTTTCCTCCTGTTATGAAACAGAGGGTCTGCTTTGAAATGTTGCCTATGTCATAACAAGGGGAAGATGAATAATGTCAGTCGTACTTCCGTATGATTAGTTGAAAGTAAGGGTCCATTCAAGCATTATAGTTATATTGTAAATAGAACTCCAATACTAAAACCTTAACAAAATAACTTTTCAAAACTGATAAATCTCCTGAGGAAACAAAGGCTACAAAAAATTATTTCCAATTTTTAAGTCGGATGGATTTAGGTTAGTAATGCCAAAAAGACAATTTCTGTAAAAGTTGGAAATTCAAGGTTAACTCATGTCTTTATTATACTTTACTTTTGCCTTTGTCTTACAAAAGAAAAAAAATTTTGTGTCAGAGGGCAAAGGTTGGAAAGGTTCAGGACACAAAAAGATATATACCAGAATTTATTTGGCAAAAAAATCAACCCATGTCTCTATGGAGGTCAAAGGTTTCTCTACATTCTTCAACTTCTGTTTGGTTCTCAGCTCCAAAGCTATTAATAGCACAAATAAATGTCTACATCAGATTGATCTCATCTGAGGTTTCATTTAGAAGTGACTAAACTTGTTAAAGTGGAAGAATTCATTGTTTTAAAAGGTACTTAGGGGATGTTTTTCTCCTCAAAATATAATTTTTCTTACTTTTATTATTACTGACAGAGAAACAAAGTAATTAACAGAAAAAGTCAGAATGTTCATTAACATAGATTGTCTTAATTTTAGACCAAGTTATTTTTATTGTATGATTTGATTAATTCAGTCTATTGGTACAAATGAAATAGTCATTTTGTGCAATGTTGGCAGTTATAGATGGCCTGAGTAAACTTGCAATAAAGAGCAACTAAAAAATCATAATGGTAGAAGATACAAATAAGACAGATAATAATGGATTTGATCTTCTGTGAAACAGTCGAGTTCTTGTAGCTTACTTGATAAGTGCAGCTGGTATTGATAACAGTGCTTCCTTGACGCAAAAGGCATGCAAGTTTGAGTCTCTCTCTGCAGTAGATTGATGGCCTCAGTTTAGTCTAGAATTGATAATGATTAGACTTAATACCCATTCTAACAGATGGAACTAATTGATATCTAAGAAAGGAATTTATGAATTAGAAAAAATACAAAGATGGAAATAAAACAATATTTAATTAAACTGAAAAAAAAAAGAAAAAAAAGAAGAATAACTCGATGGAAAACAACAAAAAATACATCAATCTAAATTATATTGTAATTATTAACTTTTGTCAACTATTTACTTTTACCCTAAAAGTTGTTGCTTTTTATCACAGCTAAACTCAGGCAGGGTACCTTTCAGATGGAAGTAAATAAAGAATAAGTTCCACGTGAGAAATAAACTAACAACTTTCAAAGAGAAAGAGACAATCTCACTGAACTAATATGTTCTCCCTCTTATTCTCCCACCCTCTGTAGAAATGATACAAAGCAACTCCCTGCTCTTTGACTGTACCTGAATAAGCAATCAGCCAGTGGAGTTTGATTGTTTTGGGGCATGAGAATTGTGTATATTTCAATCAAGATTTTTTATGGTGAATCAATCAAACTCCGCTAAAAACACTTGGGGGATGATTTTCTAAATATAACAGGCAAAAAAAAAACCTGCCAAGGGCTCACAGGAGTACCCACAGAAAATTTCATGGGTTTATGTTGAGAAGTTTGTACAATAGGTTGTAACATAAGAATAGACATTTGGTGAATTGTAGTAAGATGATTGGCAGTTTTGGTCTGAAGGTTATCTGCTCTCAAATCAACATGTGCTCACCAACGCTATCACAGAGAGAGACTCATGAAACTAGCTGGATAACATTCAACACATGCCAGAAAATCTCGATGCTTTTGTGGCAAGGAGATGGATTCCTATGAGTGAGAGGACAAAGAGAGACAGTCCAAGGAAGACGTGGCTCCCAACATTTGACTAAAACCTTAAAAAAGTTGGACAAACTTGGGGTAATATGCAAGAGGCTGGTATGGATCATTTGAAATAGATGCAAACCATTGTCCAATTTGTCTCATCATATGGGAGAACCTTAACTAAACTGATGATATAATTATTTTAAGCATTTATCTGAATTTTTCTCATCAACGATATCTTACTCATAATGATTCAATCTGCGGATATAAAGAAGATTGGAAAAGGGAAAAAAAACAAACTGTTGTTATACCAAATCTTACCAATAAAATGATAATTGGTCACTAGACAAATTCGAATTCAAAACTCATCTTACTTGATTTAATAGTTTAAAGGTTATTGATCAGTGATTTTCCTTAAACCACTTGTCTAATGTTATGATTTAAATCCCTTGTCACTTTTTTCTATGTTTGTCACATGAAAGCAAGTAGAAAGTGAGGCAAGGTACAAAGCAAAGCTCTTCTCCGTCATTCTATTAGTGTCCACATCACTACTACTGATGATGATGACGATGAGAATTCTTTACTAGTATTACAGAAAACAATTCTGCTAAATAAAGACCTCAGATATCTCATGAATAAAAATGGTGTTTTTCTCATATTAGAAAATATATAAGGTTGTAAAAATTGGACTCAAAAAAAAAAAAAAATTGTTCAAGGTATGCAATAAATCATTTTCAATAAATACATATTTGTATGAATTATCCATGCCTAAATAATCCTGATATTTTTGATGGATTCTAGTGTTATAATAATCATTGTATCATAAATATTGATTTGAAAAATACTTTCAAACAAAGGTATATATTTTTATCGGATTATTATCTGGAAGAATCGACCAGAAGTTAATCAATTTGAGAAGCGGACAGCTTTGGATGATAGCTGAAGTGGCAGAAGCATCACCCCCATTGATGATAAAGTAGTGATCAACTTGACCAACCAAGCAGTAAAGTCCATTGTTTTTGTTATTCTATTTTTAGTATAAGATGCACCTCTATTTTCAGAAAGAAAGCAAATCCTATAAGATGTTAGAGGTGACTGTGATTGCTTTTAGACCCTGCGATACAAGATGCTTTGCGTTCATGAATGAGACTCAGAAGAATTCAAATTATTGAATTCTTCATTTTATTGACAGAGTTGAAGAAGATATTTTCCGTTCAAATGATTACATGAATTTTCAAATGCATTATCACCGAATTAATTCTCAAAGGTATTCCTTCATGCTCACTGCACACACATCTCCTTAATTATGGACTTTTGCTTGTTCCAATCTATTTTACCATGATGAAAGGGTCATTCAAAAGATCCTTTCACCTCAAACAATCACTTGGAGATGCCCCCCACCCCTAAACTGATCAAAGAAAAGAATCTTCAAGTTATCCAAGTTTTTATTTCTGGTAAAAAATAGTACATTTTATACACCTAGAAATACCATAATGATGATATTTTGTTGCATTGGGAACCTCACAGGCTTTAGTGCAATGCTCCAACCACAAGTTTTTCCCTTGTTATATAAATCTGAAAACACTTTGTTAATTCTAAAAGGATTTTGAATTGTAGCTCAGAGCTCAGATACCATTTTATAAATTGTATAGAAAGCTAATTTTTAAAAAAATGAGACTAAAAATACAAATTAAACTCTTTACTAACCAATGAAAATTGTAAGTCTTCCCAGAGTTCTAATTTTGTTCATATATGATTAATTTGATTTTTTTTAAAGCTTGAGAATATCTAATTATATGTTTCCTGTGGCGCAGTTGCTGCTAATGGCAATGTTTGTGTAAACAAAGCTTGCTAGATAATAAGGAGGTGCTCAATACAATAGACTGGGTATGTATCAGCACATGCTACCTGGAAAACAAATAACATGATAGGTACATATTTAAAACAAGACGATGGGCTATCCAGGCTATAAGACAAAAAGCTGAAGCTAAGAATAGAATGGAGAAAATGAGTATGGGAATTTGGGTGAAAAATATTAGGATGAGAATTCAAATGAAGAATACTGGGATGAGAATTTAAATGAAGAATCCTAGAATGAGGATAAGAATGACGAATACTAGAATGTAAATTCGAATGAAGAATACTAGAATAAGAATTTAAATGAGGAATACTGGAATGAGAATTCAAATGAGGAATACTGGAATGAGAATTTGACTGAGGAACACTTGGAGGAAAATTTAAATGAAGAATCCTAAAATGAGAATTTAAATGAGGAACACTGGGATGAGAATTTGAATGAAGAATACTAGAAGGAGAATTTAAATGAGGAATACTGGAATGAGAATTTAAATGAGGAATACTGGGATGAGAATTTAAATGAAAAACACTGGGATGAGAATTTGAATGAAGAATTCTAGAATGAGAATTTAAATGAGGAATACTGGAATGAGAATTTAAATGAGGAACACTGGGATGAGAATTTGAATGAGGGATACTGGGATGAGAATTTGAATGAGGGATACTAGGAGGAAAATTCTAATGAAGAATACTGGGATGAGAATTTAAATAAGGAATTCTAGAAGGAGAATTTAAATGAGGAATACTAGAAGGAGAATTTAAATGAGGAATACTAGGATGAGAATTTGAATGAGGGATACTGGGATGAGAATTTGAATGAGGGATACTAGAAGGAGAATTTAAATGAGAAATACTAGAAGGAGAATTCTAATGAAGAATACTGGGATGAGAATTTAAATGAGGAATTCTAGAAGGAGAATTTAAATGAGGAATACCAGAAGGAGAATTCTAATGAAGAATACTGGGATGAGAATTTGAATGAAGAATACTGGGATGAAAATTTAAATGAAGAATACTGGGATGAAAATTTAAATGAAGAATACTGGGATGAAAATTTAAATGAAGAATACTGGGATGAAAATTTAAATGAAGAATACTGGGATGAAAATTCAAATGAAAAATCCTAGAATGAGAATAAGAATGACGAATATTGGGATGAGAATTTGAATGACAAATACTAGAATGAGAATTTAAATGAGGAATGCTAGAATGAGAATTCAAATGAGGAAGACTAGAATGAGAATTCAAATGAGGAAGACTAGAATGAGAATTCAAATGAGGAAGACTAGAATGAGAATTTAAATGAGAAATACTAGAATGAGAATTTAAATGAAGAATACTGGGATGAAAATTCAAATGAAGAATACTGGGATGAGAATTTAAATGAGAAATACTAGAAGGAGAATTTAAATGTGGAATACTAGAATGAGAATTTAAATGAGGAATACTAGAATGAGAATTCAAATGAGGAATACTAGAATAAAAATTTAACTTGAGTATATTATTTTATTATCAGCTTAGACCTGAACTGACCCTTTCCCTGCTGCTGATGATTTGTAAATTATTGAAAAAGAGGAAATAGAGTATAGATTCTCAAGCACAGTACTCTGATAACTAGAGTATATGTCTTCCTTACAGTCAATCAGTGATTATTGTTGGAGCCGCAATCTCTCCGAGTTCACCAAGTCAAACTTCTCTGTCCTGCTGTCAACTAAGACTGAGCCATTATCTTCACCGTAACCCTGGTATGAGCGGCTAATGGGTACTAATACTCGATTTTTCACCAATGGATCCGATGAGGCTGATGTTATTTTAACTGCAGCTTAGAGGGAAGGGAAGATTCATGCCTTCCAGAAATTCATTGGTGTGAAAGTAAATATTAGTAGACACAGGTGAGGTTAACATGCAAGTCAATTGGCCGAGCTGTTATACACTTGGTCACCACCCCTATTCAGGAATTTTGGAATAAAAAAAAGTAAATTGAATGCCCCCTGAGTTCCCATTTGCTGTGGATTCATGACAAACAAGGCTAAATTCATGGTAAACTTGTCTGCCATTGAGCAGTGGTCAACAGACAATTGTTAATGAAATGATTTCACTCTTCACTTGATGCCTTATGACTGTAACCTTGTGCCAGACTTGAGTCAGCTAAGGGAATATCTACAATAGTGCACATGTGAATCATTCACTAGAGGGTGAATGGAATTATTTCAGGGTGAATGGAGAAAAAAAACCTTGAAAGAAAAAAAAAAAGCATTACTCTTGACCCTGTATGATCTAATGGGTTTTTTGAGCACCACATATTCTGTCGATTGATATGGGATATGTGCGTCCCAGCTGGGACTAGTAAGATTTTATATATATATATATATATATATATATATATATATATATATATATATATATATATTATATGTATATATACATACTAGATTCAATACACGTATATATATATATATATATATACACATATACATACTAGATTCAATGCATATATATACATACTAGATTCAATATATATATATACATACTAGATTCAATGCATATATATACATACTAGATTCAATGCATATATATACATACTAGATTCAATGCATATATATACATACTAGATTCAATGCATATATATACATACTAGATTCAATGCATATATATACATACTAGATTCAATGCATATATATACATACTAGATTCAATGCATATATATACATACTAGATTCAATGCATATATATACATACTAGATTCAATGCATATATATACATACTAGATTCAATGCATATATATATATATATATATATATACTAGATTCAATACATGTATATACATAGTAGATTCAATATATATATATATATATATATATATATATACTAGATTCAATACATGTATATACATAGTAGATTCAATATATATATATATATATATATATACACACACACATGCATACTAGATTCAATACATATATATGTATACATACTAGATTCAATGCATATATATTTATACGTACTAGATTCAATGCATATGTATATATATGTTCTAGATTCAATGCATACATATGTAGGTACTAGATTCAATACATACATATGTACGTACTACATTCAATACATACATATATACATATTAAATTCAATACATGTACATATGCTAGATTCAATACACGTATATGTACTAGATTCAATACACGTATATGTACTAGATTCAATACACGTATATGTACTAGATTCAATACACGTACATATGCTAGATTCAATACACGTACATATGCTAGATTCAATACACGTATATATACTAGATTCAATACACGTATATATACTAGATTCAATATATGTATATATATACACAAATATTAGATTCAATATATGTATATATATACACAAATATTAGATTCAATATATGTATATATATACACAAATATTAGATTCAATATATATATATATATATATATATATATATATATATATATATATATATATATATATATATATATATATATCCTATATGTAGCTCACACCCTTCAATATGTAACTTACAGCCACCCACAAAAAGATTCACACAACTAAAAACAATAAAACAAAATGAATAAGTCCTCCTACTCATATTGACACCCACAAGACTCACACCAAATTCCCCGAACTAGAATCTTAAAACGCATACAATCATTCGCCTGATGAAGCGCCAGAGAGGGCAGAAACATAAATTGTTTGAGTAGCAAATCCACTTCCTCTTATATATATATATATACTAGATTCAATTTATATATTAGATTTCATGTCTGAAAAAAAGATGGCATAAATGATAAACATAGAACAATTTATTCATGGGCAAATGAAATTTTTTGATAAAGATTTGAGGTCAAATGACACTGAAATTGTTCAAGATACACTGATCTATAACCCAGTGACGGCAGTAGGTGATTGGGCCTATTTAATTACTTTTATGAGGAAATTACTGAATGATCTTAATTAAAAATTACAGAGAATATTCAGTACATTTAATGAGGATAAGGTGTTACTAATCAAAGTCTTCTGTTACATTTCAAGGTGAGCATATAATCTGAAAAATCTTCTCTGAAATTGTTTCAGTATGACAGAGATTGATCATTGCCACGTGAGCCAGTCATTTCTCTTCATGAGAGAGAATAGACATTGTTCAAAGATTCAAATTGAGAGAAAGAGACAGAAAGAGAAGGAGATTGGGTGATGAAGTGCAAAGGGAGTGCAGGCTAAAAAAAAAAAGAGAGAGGGGTGAAAAGAGACAGAGGGGTGAAAAGAGAGAGAGAGAGGGGTGAAAAGAGAGAGAGAGAGGGGTGAAAAGAGAGAGAGAGAGGGGTGAAAAGAGAGAGAGAGAGAGGGGTGAAAAGAGAGAGAGAGAGAGGGGTGAAGAGAGAGAGGGGTGAAAAGAGAGAGAGAGAGAGGGGTGAAAAGAGAGAGAGAGAGGGGTGAAAAGAGAGAGAGAGAGGGGTAAAAAGAGAGAGAGAGAGGGATAAAAAGAGAGAGAGAGAGGGATAAAAAGAGAGAGAGAGAGGGATAAAAAGAGAGAGAGAGAGGGATAAAAAGAGAGAGAGAGAGGGATAAAAAGAGAGAGAGAGAGGGATAAAAAGAGAGAGAGAGAGGGATAAAAAGAGAGAGAGAGAGGGATAAAAAGAGAGAGAGAGGGATAAAAAGAGAGAGAGAGGGATAAAAAGAGAGAGAGAGGGATAAAAAGAGAGAGAGAGAGGGATAAAAAGAGAGAGAGAGAGGGATAAAAAGAGAGAGAGAGAGGGATAAAAAGAGAGAGAGAGAGGGATAAAAAGAGAGAGAGGGATAAAAAGAGAGAGGGATAAAATGAATGTCAGAAGGAGTAAAAGGGGATGGGAATTAGAAAAAGGAAGGCAAGGAATTAAGGGAGACAGATATGAAAAAAGGTCTGGTTAGTCACTCAAAAGAAACCGTCATGTGACAAACGTCTCTTGGCAGCATGCTGTGTTGGGATGATAAACTAAAGAATCAGAAGAAAGGGCTTATCAACGCATGCGTTACTTCTCTCTCATCATTTGTAGGGCAGTGATCACTAAAAAAGTCTGAATTATCCAAAAATAAGCATCAATACCACTGGACACAAATTAAAGGATCAATTTAGTATAAACAGATTGCAGGTTGAATCCCCCCCCTAAAAAAACCCATTTAGGGGGATAATTTTCCAAAAATTTCTGGACATATTCGCAGCTGTTTAGCTAAATTGTGAGAGTACTACTACATCAAAGCAGATACCCTATCAGTCATAGGTTTGATTTCAGCAGCAGCCCCTATTTCTTCAATTGTTTATTCCATTTACATAATAATGATTGAATATTTAAATTTCCAGTCCACTAATTCTATTGGTGAGGTCTGTATATATGATCCATACATAGCCAGCCAGACCAACTTGAAAACTGAAGAAACCTAGGCTGACAGTTTTGGTTTATGGCTTCTAATAATGGGAACAGGGGAAAGGTAATCAATAAAGGAAGACACGGCAGACGTTTATCGGTAGTTGAGTGAAAAATGGTGCCTAAAATTCACAACTAAACTGACACTTTATAGCAAGTAGAAACAATATTGATTCTGACAATCATTCCACAGCAAATACAAATGGAAAGAAAAACCAATGTTGTTCTTGTTTTGCTGGTGTCTTTTTTTATTTGTCTTTTCCAATTATAAAATACAGGGAAAGAATGAGATGTATTGTTTGAAGCAAGTGAATCGGCAAGAAGTAACAAGTGCAAGCACCAGCAACAAAATGGCTATTTTTCTTGAGAGCTGCTCATTTAAAAGTTGAAAGTCATCTATCTATATAATACTAAAAGTCTGATTCTGTTTATCTGTTTGTGATTTTTAAGTTACCAAAATGGTGAATTGTCGCTAGAGGTATTAAAAACAAGATACCCCTAAAATGCGCTAACTAAAAAAAATGCTGTAAAATCCAGATGATAGTGCTTGCATTTGCAATTACTTCTACCAATATTATTGCCGATTTGTCAACAGATTGATTAGTTTCCCTTATTTATTCATTTGCAAATGGTCAAGAAAATCTGGCTCATTCTGGTCATATCAGATTGCACAAATTTTCTCTCAGAGGGTTACCTATGGTCTTCTAGTAAAATAATAAAACTTCTATGCCACTTTTTCACTTTTAAGAAGAAAAGCAAAAAAAAAATAGAGATTGTGTTCAGTGTTTGTTCTGCAGGAAGCTGTTATAGAAGCAGCATGCACACTCTTCCTCTCTCTCCCTCCTTCCCTCTCTCCTAATCCTTTACGGCTACACCAGCCTCAGACAACTAACATACCATCTTCACTATTTGGGGGTCTGGTAGCACTCGAAAATTTTCAATTATTATAAATCAATGTTAATTGCTTCTTGGCTTTTCAAAGGCTGAGCTTGAAGTCAGATGATTAAGTAATAATCACGAGAATTTAACCACAGAGAAATCACCCAGAATTGAATTAGAAGCAGCAATCATAATATCTTCCAATGTTAATTACTGTATTTGATGGCATACAAGACTAACAGGCAAATAAGACCCCCCCCCCCTAATTTCAACAGGGAATATTATGAAAAACATTTTTAGTGAATTAACGGACAATCTTTATTTATACAAGATATCAAATCAAAATAATATCAGTCTTACTAATACAACTCGTGGGAACAAAAATAATAACAAATACAGAACTGACTGTTTGAGGGAATAAAGGATAGTTCTAGAGATAAGATTTGATTTTCTGTCGGCTATAAGAGTTTTGGTAGCTCATTTGGTAAAACAGTTGCTGTGAATAAGCAGCCTTCCCTTGGTAAACGGCATTCTCATTTCTGATCAGTGTTGTTTACTCATCATTGTAGACTGACAGTGAGTTGTTTTGATGAAAATCAATTAAAATAAAGATTTCAGAAATACATGTCAAACAGTTGATAATGGTTGACAACGTTTCACCTAATAAAAAACAAATCAAGATAATATTATTACCGCTAATTCTAGGAGTGTACATTAGAAAACAAGCCTGGTTGCTGCAGAGTCAAACTCCACAGCTACCTCAATTCCAACTGAAGATGGTTACTGCAGCTTTTGTACTGCAAATATATATATACATATATATCTATTGATTCATCTATATAAGACTTGTCTGTTGGGCTCAGTTGGTAAGAGAACCGCCAAACAATGACTTGGTCATGATTTCAAATTACAGTAGGGAAATTTCAATTTTATATATGGGTTTAGTTCAACATGACAGGATAGACGAACAGTAAATAGTTTACTTCTTTAAATTTGGCTTTAGGTTTCACAAAATATGGTACAGAACAATCAGGGGAAAAATCAAGGGGAAATCTATATGGTTAGATTTAATCTTCTGCCAGCCAAAAAGCTTTTGATGCTCGCAAGATATAGCAGCTGGTATGGATAAGCAGTCTTCCTTAGGCAACAGGGACACAAGATCAAATCTCGCAGAGTTCTTTCCTTTATTTCCCAATCTTAAAACCATACACTGACAATCTGAGTTGTTGCCATGAAATCCAACCAAGATGGAAGAAATACTAATAAGAAAAAGAAACAACAACCGCAGTTTAATTGATAATGATCTAGATATCTAATCGTTAAACTTATTGGCAGATATAATTGAATATTTTTAAGGCACAAAGTAAAATTGATGACTGCTGTCATCTAGTTGAAATGACAAATGCCATAAATAAATTCTTTTGGTTGAAAGGGAAGTGGTATTAGCATAAGTGAATTAGTTGCAAGTTCAAGAAAGAAAAAAAAGAATAAAGGATTCGTAGCAGTTGGCTGGACGGAATTTACATAAATGAATATACAGAGCCGAATGAAAGGAAATGAACATCTACGCAAGACTCGTGTTCTGCCAAAGGAAATTTAAATCAAAATTTATGCCTTGGGGAGAAAAGATTTTAGCTTGAAGATTTTTCTGAGATTTTTTTTTTATCTCTATTTTGTAAGTGTTAACCAATTCTATGTATCAATTACAATTTCTAATGAGCGCTCAAAATTGACAGAGATACAAAGTATAAACGAGTAGCACTTCTACCATCATCAACCATCTAGTGCCCATCATCAGACATAAACCTTCCCCAAGATTTGTCTGACCTTTCTAAAATAGGCATTGCAGAGCCAATTCTTTCTGAACTTGTCATTCGTTATGGTATCTTTTTTTTTCACCAGCCACGGTTTTGTACATGACCTCTGGGGATTTATGTTTGGAACTGTTATGTTCTGGTTGTCTGATATTCTTCCAACAACATGACCAGCCCATTGCCATTTGAGTTTTTTAATAGATTCAATGGTATCTCTATGATTTTCTTTATTACATTGTGCTGTCTTGTTATCTCTCCACGTGATGTTCAACATGATAATTTTCTTATTACATGGTTCTCAGTTTGAGAGACAATCTTTTTGTTAGGTTCCATGTTTCAGCTCCATAAGTGACAATCGGGTGTGACGCATTGGATGTATTCCCATCTTTTTAGGACTAATAGATATTTTCTTGTTCTTGAAGGTTAAGCTTGCTCTACCGAAAGCTTTCCGACCTCCTGATTTTTTTCTTTAGAGAATTCCTTGGAGATTTGTTGTCCTAGGTGGATGTAGCGGTATACTTTTTTGAGCAACCTAAAAACCGAATGAAAATCAGTTCATATTTAGGTACAATGGAAAGGAGCTGATTGTGTAAGTTTTTATTTTCTATATTTAAGCTATGATCTTGATATATGAAGAAATATCTCTCAATCAAAATAACTCCCTAGATCCATCCACAAATTTAATCAATTCTTCCTTAGCTAACAGCCCAATCTTCCACAAAATGTCATTTAGAATTTTTGGTGATATTGTGTTGATAAACAGACAGACAGGGGTGAATATATATATATATATATATATATATATATATATATATATATATATATATATATACATACCTTTTCTAACTTTATTGGCAGAGGTAAAAATAAGATAGAGGGACATAAAACTGAACGACTAAAAAAAATATAGATCAGTTATAAAACAGGTAATATCCATTTCGATAGTGCTATGCTCCCCTAGAAATAATAATGGTTTAGAAGGAAAGTAATTTCTATAAAAAAGTTGTAAGGACGTACTTGTTTATGGCTGATATTGTATGTATTATAATAACTGTTTAAAAATTCCTTTATTCCATTAGGCTGTTACAAATGAAATGTTTTTCAAAATAGTGAAATAATGAATGATACTAACAACTAAAATGGTAAACATTTAATCAAAATATGATTCATTTGAAGCAATACCCTTTTCCAAATGATCCCCTAATGAAAATATGCCTTCTCTGTAAAATTGTTTAGGTTTAGTGGTCACCAATCTAGCAAAAGCACAATTCACGGCTACCTTATTCCTGAACCTTTTATTACGGAGATGAAGTTCAAAATGCTTTGAAAGGTAGTAATCTTTTGGAGAAATGTCATTTAAATATAGAGGAGGCTGCAATATCCTGATTCTCTAAGCTTGGACACAATCAGCTGAGTGATCTGGTGTCTGGGAATGTCACGGAGCATTTTATTCAGTTAATGTGGGATCCATTTCTCCTACTTTTCAACCTCTTTTTTCACCTTGATTTGATGAGATACAGTCACAATTTAAGTTCTAAAGTCTCCAGAAAGTGTTTGAACCTTCATTTGTGGTTCATTGGTCATTGGTCATCAATAAGTCTTCATCAATAACAGTTTTAGGCTTTCCTTCAGGTTAATTATTGGCATCTATGTTTCCACACCAAAACCGTTTGAACCAACACTGGACAGTTTGCACTCCAATTGCTCTGCTGATGTTAGCAGCAGCTTGATTTGGATCTGTACTTGAAAATTAGCCTAACTTTTTGGGGAGACATCATTTCTGTCGAGGGCTAAAAAAAAAACTTCTACAATATTGAACTATTCTTCTATTTATATTGAATGTGCAAAAAATGCAATCTCATAAGTGAATTTTTCACTCTGATGCCAAAAAAAATAATATTTTATGTGTAATAACCTACTAGTGGTTGGAGTCAGTGGTCAGGAAAAAGATGCCAGTCATGCCACAAGAAAAAAAAAAATGAAAATAAACCTTGAGATAAAAAAAGAAACGCTTTTTTTCTCCCCCTACAACATACTGTAAATTCTTGAATATAAGTTGACTCTGAGTATAAGAGAGAACTGAGCATAAAATCTCAGAATCTCAACTGACTTGAACATTGGCCAAGTTCGTTATTTTTCTCTAATGTTGTCATGAAAGATATGTCCTTCTTATGTATACGCCATTTATGGAACTCAGTTAGCTGTCACTGGAACATGAATTTCTCTCATCTTTAACATATCGACCACTGTTTTCAGACTGTAAAAGTGAAATTTTCATCAGTGATGACAAGTCTGTCCAAAAGAAATGATTCAAAGTGGATATTGGATAATATGCACAGTATACTACTACTTCATTGGCAAGCTTTCTGAAAAGCAAGCTCGACTCTCAAGAACAAGGAAATCCCATTAGTCCTAAAAATAAGGATTTACAACCAATGTATCCTCCTGAGAGTAACCTATTGAGCATCATGACTCACAACTTGGATCCTGAGAGATTCTATGCAAAACTGTGGCCGATAGAAAGTAAGATGGCGTGATGAGCTAGATAAATTCAGAAAGTACTGGCTATGCAATGCCCATGATAGAGTGGACTGGCAATCCTGGGGAAGGTCAATATCTGAAGGCAGATACTAGAAGGATGATGATTATGACGACTACTACTTACATATCATTTGATGCAAATCCATACTAATGAATTGAATTAAAACCACAGGCATTATCGCTCACTAGTTTACAAAGGTGACTATCAATGCTGTATTCATATAAGCAAAAGTATTGGTCATTCTGACTGATTTAGAAAGAAGTTGAACAGATTATTTAAGGTCATTTCTTATTGCAAAAAAAAAAGCGATCCGTATTCAGAAGTACTTGGAATTCAGAAAATCAGGTCAGTACATGTTCTGAGAGTGCTCACTGCTATGGACAAAATAACTTGACTTAGCAAATTGTCAGCCTGGTGCCATAGACAAGATAGCAAGTTGTCAGCCTGGTGCCATAGACAAGATAGCAAATTGTCAGCCTGGCGCCATGGACAAGATAGCAAGTTGTCAGCCTGGCGCCATGGACAAGATAGCAAGTTGTCAGCCTGGCGCCATGGACAAGGTAGCAAGTTGTCAGCCTGGCGCCATGGACAAGGTAGCAAGTTGTCAGCCTGGCGCCATGGACAAGATAGCAAGTTGTCAGCCTGGCGCCATGGACAAGATAGCAAGTTGTCAGCCTGGCGCCATAGACAAGATAGCAAGTTGTCAGCCTGGCGCCATGGACAAGATAGCAAGTTGTCAGCCTGGCGCCATAGACAAGGTAGCAAGTTGTCAGCCTGGCGCCATGGACAAGATAGCAAGTTGTCAGCCTGGCGCCATGGACAAGGTAGCAAGTTGTCAGCCTGGCGCCATAGACAAGATAGCAAGTTGTCAGCCTGGCGCCATGGACAAGATTGCAAGTTGTCAGCCTCGCGCCATGGACAAGATAGCAAGTTGTCAGCCTGGCGCCATGGACAAGATAGGAAGTTGTCAGCCTGGCGCCATGGACAAGATAGCAAGTTGTCAGCCTGGCGCCATGGACAAGATAGCAAGTTGTCAGCCTGGCGCCATAGACAAGATAGCAAGTTGTCAGCTTGGTGCGATAGACAAGATAGCAAGTTGTCAGCCTGGCGCCATAGACAAGATAGCAAGTTGTCAGCTTGGTGCCATAGACAAGATAGCAAGTTGTCAGCCTTGCGCCATAGACAAGGTAGCAAGTTGTCAGCCTGGCGCCATGGACAAGGTAGCAAGTTGTCAGCCTGGCGCCATGGACAAGGTAGCAAGTTGTCAGCCTGGCGCCATGGACAAGATAGCAAGTTGTCAGCCTGGTGCCATAGACAAGATAGCAAGTTGTCAGCCTGGCGCCATAGACAAGATAGCAAGTTGTCAGCTTGGTGCCATAGACAAGATAGCAAGTTGTCAGCCTGGCGCCATAGACAAGATAGCAAGTTGTCAGTCTGGCGCCATGGACAAGGTAGCAAGTTGTCAGCCTGGTGCCATGGACAAGGTTGCAAGTTGTCAGCCTGGCGCCATGGACAAGGTAGCAAGTTGTCAGCCTGGCGCCATGGACAAGGTAGCAAGTTGTCAGCCTGGCGCCATGGACAAGGTAGCAAGTTGTCAGCCTGGCGCCATACACAAGATAATTTGTCTCACAATAGCATGTTATTCACAAGATGGCAAAACCCCATTAGAAAGATATATCTTGATGTTGTTAGGCAATGGACTAAGGAGTGCTTGAGCAGTGACCCATCCCCTGAATGATATTGTATGAATATAAAATTCAAAATGGCAAAGCAGATGATATGAATTTACTGTATATAAGGTGACCTTAAGTGTGGATCCTTTTTTTCAAGATATTTTATACCAGTTCAATTATGTTATCACAATATTTTTGCACATGGATGTATATATTATATTTATTAGATATTCTATTGTACTAATTTGTTGATTTGTATGAAAATCCAACCATTCAAACACGCAAAGAAGACTTTATGTTTCTATCAATTTTGAAAAATTAACTGGCACGGGAGTTACAATATTAAAAAATATACAAGGCTGCAAGCAGGTTAGAAGAGTGGCTTTTTCACCAAGAGACGAAGATACGGAAATCAGAAAGATGGCCATGGTTGTCAACAAGGTGAGAGAAGAAACTTGCAGTTGAATTACATAACTACTTTGGCATGTCACTTCCAGTAATTTTGAAGAAAATATGCCAACAGACTGACAATCATTTTTTTTCTTTAAGTCAAAAGATTCTTATAAGCAAAAAGCAGACATAAAAACCCGATGTAAAAGACAGTTTAAAACCATTTGCAATGTGAGTGACGAATTAATATTCTTCTAAAGTGAAAATCTCCAAGTTTTATGCTACGTTTACATTATTTTATTTCTTTTTTGCTGTGTTTTTGTTCTTTTAATTTTAAGTGAGCAAAATGATATTACTGAAAATTCCATCGTTTCTTGTCATATAGGATTTTAGAATCGCACGGCCATAAAAATGCTGAATATAAAAAACAGAAAAGATGAGAGTTTTAATAGAGTGAGAGATTTTTTTTTTTGAACGGAATGAGGAAATTAAGCAAGAAAAAACATTAGAAAGAAAATAATGTGTGGAAGTTTCTGAGTTTGTTTTTTTTCTATCATTTTACAGGCATTGTTAATGGTTGCCTCCCCTTGTTTTTTGATTGACAAGTCAATTCCTGTAGGGAAAAGCAGAAGTATCTCACATCTGAGTGTTTGAAGAAATGCGTTTTATCATGAAAATGCCACCAGTCCATTCATTGCAACATAGCCTATCCACAAAATGAAAAGACACCTCCAATGATGCAGTATACTAAAAAAAGACCGAGTATTTCAACTTTTTTTTTTTTTTTTTTATTACTCAAAAATTTTGGTAAAAGCATAGCATTTTTACCAAGTATCGTGCTGCTTTTTTTTTTTCTTTCTTCTCCGTTTCTTATCTTGAAGATGTTTACAGTCGAGTGGTATTATTTTAATTCTATTTATCATTTTATTTTTGCTGAGTGAGTGGGATTTTCTGAAAGCCAAATTCAACCATAAAGAAAGAATTAATTTCAGTTTTCTGCAGACTTCATGGAACCACAGACTTTGACAAAGAAAACATTTCAAATATGATTTTTGATAATTCATTTTTTTTAATCAAATTTTCAATTTGTACTATATATATATATATATATATATATATATATATATATATATATATATATATTGTGTGTGTGTGTGTGTGTGTGTGTGTGTACATATATAGGTTCTCCAGCTATCTGAAAGTAGAGCATTCTTATAAAAAAACCTTTTGCAATCCAAAATGTTGGTAAGCAAAGAAGCAATTACCATTAATTCATATGGGAAAATTTTTAATTCTCTCTGACTCCAGAAGTGGTGATGATGATTATGATATTTCAGGTGTAGTTGTCAGAGGTTGGTAGTCAGTGTTGGAGGAGACTGGAGTTGTAACTTTATAGACACCAGCAATCAACGGGTCTCTATGAACATGTCAGAGCTTCGGATCGGTCACTGCTCAAGCACTCCGTAGTCCATTACCTGGCTACCAACCTCACGATATATCTTTTTGTACCTCCACTCTTATCAAAAAAGAGTAACATTAAAAAAAAACAGGAAGGTGGGAACAAACAGAAAGATATTACAGAAGATGATATAAGTAAGAAATCTCAGATTAAGTGGCATGAAGCATCAAACTATCTATAGATTTTATCTCAACTTTGCTAGTTGAGAATTTCGTCCCTATTGAATGGCAAGGCCCACTATTTGGTTGAGTGCCAATAAACATTTACTTAAAGAATGCTAAGGTGAAGCAGAGCAAAAACACAACAACAACAAAAAAAAGATAGTAGGAAACGACCGGAAAATAATGGAATGACTTTTGACCTGTGAAAAAGTAATTTTTCCTCTTACCCATTGAAGTTGTGTTTTGTTTATTTAGGTAAATTGAGAGCCGAAAGATTTGCGGTTTGTTTGTGTCTCAAATCTCAGAATTGCTTCTCAATTTACAAGGGGGGGAAAAAAGTAACATTTGTGTTTTAATCAATGATTGACTTTTAGGCCTCATAAAAAATTACCCTCTGCTTCTAAGATAACTTCTTGCTCTGTCATCTGCTGTGCCAACCAAGTGGAGGGTATTGTATGTCCCACTTTGAAAAAAGTATGGTACAACTCCACTCTTAGCATGATTCCAAGTGAAGTTGATTATTACATCTTTTGTATTGGATGATGTAATGAATAAACTCATGGATATACAAGTCTTGTTAGTCCAGGAAAGTGATGCCTAGCAATCACTTGGTCAGGACTTCAAATCACGGTAGGGAAATGTTAATTATATATATATATATATATGGTCTTCCAACATGGAATTGAGCACACTGGTGGATGAGGAATATATACGATAAATAGATATATTGCTTAAATTCAACCTCACTGACCGTCCAGTCCCATGGAGTAGAGGGAGGATACCAGCCTCTGGGTTTGAAGCTAAGGTTTCGATCCTGCCTCGTGGTACTGGATGGGATAATGTATAGTCAATAGCCACACTGAAGAGTTGTGATATAACAGCTGTCTGTGGATGACATAATAATGTGTATATATATATATATATATATATATATATATATATATATATATATATACATATATATATTGTAAGGGTTAATATAGCAAAATAGACAAACAGTGATGAATTTACTGACCTAAATTAGGTGAGGATTGTTCTCGTTGAAAAGGAAAACAAAGTTGACAACTCGGACTGGAGTTTGATAAAAATAAAAGAGAAAGCTGGAATAAAAAAAGGGGTGAGTAGGAGGGAACTAAGCCCATCTAGATGAATGATGGACAAAATGGTTGAAATGAAGTGGTTCAAGGGAGAAGGTTTCATTTTTCACAGACAAGTTGGCCATCCGAGGCTGAAGAGGTCTACTTTCCCTAATTGAGAAAAGTGTAAAATTATGCACAAAATAATTATTTCTATGAAATTGATTTGATTGTCAGATTTTTTTTTTTTTTATCGGTTGAAAAAATAAGTACCTTCTAGGAAATCAGTACTTATAAAAAAACTATTTAATCAAATAATAATTTTAAAGATATATATGTCTATAGCATTACGGGGTTAGTGGCTCAAGGTTAAATGTCAGGAGTGACACAGTTCCAACTAAATTCACATAAAGCTAAATTCTTTGAATGATTACATAGAAAATTTGAAATTCATAACTGTTTTAATTTTTTTGTTCTTGACAATTGAAAATTGAGTGTCAGTAGTTATTGAGAAAATGGACAATATCTCCCATCATGCAATACACCTGTTCACTTCTCAACTATGTTGTGAGTAAAAAACAGGCTTCTTTAGTTTCATCACGGACTTCCTCGGTGATAAGCACTTGATGTCGAGGAGGCAGACGGCAATATTTGTCCATTTCAAAACAAGATGACTCATTTCTCAATTGTCAGGAACAAAAAGAATACTAGCATTCCAAGGGAAATTATAAATCACTGCCAGCTATATGTGCTTTCTACCTGGTGATTCAAATAATGGTGCTGGTAAAATTGAGTTGCCTTAATGAAAATACTACCAGTATGGTTTGAGTCATAGATTTATGATTTACAAAGAAACAAAAAAACACGTCTGGTAAGTCACTATATGGAGATCATTACATGGCCAAGTCTTTAGGAAACATACCATGTTAGGGGTGATCAATTAAAAGAACGGGGAAAAGGGATGATCAGTGAATAAGTTACAAACGTCAGGCGGCATTTTTTTTTTTCTTGTTACCTAGAAACCTAATTTGTTATGTAAGTTTGGTGTCAAATTTCAACAGAAACTTGATTTCTGCAAATCAAAACATATGAACTTCTCTCTAAAAACAATTAGTCTTGTATATCCAGTTGAAAAACTATTAAGGGTAGTTTAGAAAACAAAAAACAGGAAATGTTTTTTCTAGTCACAATATGGAGTAAATGCTGAAATTTTCAGCCCTCTAGCTCCATTGACACAGTCTTAAAAATTGAAAAAATTCAAGTTGGCAGTTTTAGAGACAGTTTCTAATATTTTTTTATAATTGAAAAACAGAATGGGTGAAAAAGGTTTTTGGAGTTGTATTCTTATCTTGGGAAAAAATTTATGATTGTAATATTTTGATTGATAGATTCTAAACATTTATTGATAACTGAAGATAAATTGAATAAAAAAAGAGTTTAAAGAATTACTGAATTACAGATAAGAATCAGAATTTCATCCATATAAATAAAATCTGTTTTCATTAATCAGAATCTTCATCCTGTTTTTGTTCATGGAAAAAATTTTGAAAGAAGATGGAGATTCAATTAGCTTTGAAAGGATGAAATCAAGTTGTATGAATTCTGAAATGACAAAAGACACTTGATGACAAAGAGAAGGAGAGAAAAGGAGAGAGAGAAAGACAGAGAGGGGGTGAAAAAAGAGAGAAATAGAGAAAGTGAGTGAAGGAAAAGACGGAAGAGGAAAAGAGAGTAGAAAAAGAAAAAAAGAAAAAAGCAAGAAAAAAGAGGAGAGAGACCAAAGAGAAAAGGGAAAAAGAGGCAAAGAGAGGAAGAAGAGAAAAAACAAAAAAAGTGAGTGAAAAAGGGAAGAAGAGGAGAAAGAAGAAAAGGGAAAGACAGAGGAGGAAAAGGGAGAGGAAAAAGAGAAAAAAAGATGAAGATGAGAGGGAAGAACAAAAAAGACAAGAGAGAAGAGGAAAGAGACGTGGAAAAAGAGAAGGAACAGAATGACAAAGAAACTGGTATCTACCTAAATACAAAGTTAATTACACTGATGATACTACATCAATCAGTCACGGTAACATCATATGAAGGAGTGAATATCTTAAATAATTTTTTCAAGTAATAAAAATACTCAATAATGTCTAGATTTATTGAACTTGAAATGTCTGGAAAATAAAAGTCAAACAATAGTTTTGTGGCTTTCCATTGTAACAGCTTTCTGTTAAGATTCTTAAACAGTGAAAGGTTTATGGCATGAAATGGTTCTCATTCTTTTCTCCATAAACTCTGTTTGCTGTCTTCCGAACAATCTTCTGCTACATTATTGGTGTTCTTGATAGCATTCAAATATGGCTGACTGCACATCATGTGACTGCTTGCTACAAGCTCATTGGTTGACTAAAAATTGCACTTGTTAAAAAGGATAAATTCCCATTGGAGCTTACAATAAAAGTGACACATTCTGTAGACAAATTGGTGTCTGCCTTTCCTATTTTGTATTAATTGATAATGTTCACACTGTCAAATGGGATACGTTGCAGAAATCTTTTATTACGGGATGTATTTTATTAACTTTTTATTCTTCCTCAGTGTTTTCGAAATGCTTGCATTCTCGGGAAGAAAAATTTCATTTTTAGAGGATAAGAACCATTTATTCTGAGGAATGTCAATTTAAAGCAGCTGCTGCCGTTGATTTTCATGTGGGATTTTTTGGCCTTTTATTTTCTGGGTTTCATTTCTTTTTTTTTTTTGTCAGACTTGATCAATTTGTAAATTTGTTCTATTCAAATAAAATTTTAAAAAAGAGAGGGATAAAAGTTACCAAAATTTAAAAAAAAAAATGAATAAACGCCACATATCAAAGCTGGGATGTGAAATTCGTCTTCGGAAAAAAAACAAAACAAAAAACCCCCCAAAAACGAATTCATATCTTTGCATATATTTAAACAGTTTGTTGAACAAATACCCCCATGAAAAATAACTTGGTGCATGTTATGATGTTGCTGACGCTTGATTTAAATTACTTGAAATTCATCACACACACACACACGCATAGAGTGGATTTCAGCAAAATACAGGTTTCCTCAGCAATCCGAAAATATACCGTTCCAAAAAATCTTTTGCAATTACCATTAATTGATATTGAACACATTTTTTTCAGTATCCCAAGGCCCCCTGGTTGAGGATAGTATGTAAGGCTGAATCGTTGGAGGTTGGGATGATGGGAAGAGTAGGAGACTAGGGCGTAGGAAAGAAGGAAAGAGTGCGCGCTATCACTATGATGTTTTGTTGCAAAACTAACGCTGAACGCTAACTTTGCCCGATTTTGTACAAAGGAAAAAAAGCAGTATAAAGCAAACATATTAGACAGTAATCATGAGAATTATGATACTTAATTAATGAATATCATGTGTAACAAACATGTTAAGGACAAAGAAGCGGCGATCAAAAACGAATATGCAGAGCTGGAGAAAGTAGATTATTTCATTTACCAAGGACAACTAATTCTCGTGAAATCCTCCGAAGGAGAAATTGCCCAAGCTTGGCAAGCTTTCGGTAGAGCAGGCTCGAATTTCAAGAACAAGAAAATTCCACTCGTCCTGAAAAGAAGGGTATATAACCAATGTATCCTCCCGATAGTCACATAAGGAGCTGAAACCTGGAACCTAACCAAAAGATTGAACACCCATTTACAATTGTCCTTATAGAACTGAGAACCATGCAACGTACACACGAGAGAATCATACTCAACCTTACATGAAAAGATCATCAGACAACACAGTATATCAGAGAAAAGACAGGAGTCTGAAATATAGAATCTATTAGAAAACTCATATGGCGATGGGCTGGACATGTTGCTTTGGACATCATGACTCACGCCATGGATCAAGCCTTTGTACAGCATAGTGAGCAAAATAACTGAATCCAAAAAATATCACAATTAGTTAATTTCGATTCGTCAGAAAATAGTTGATCAAAAAAATAAAAATCGCAAGAAGTTGATTTTGATTGGTCAGAAAATACAAATACACACTGGCCAAATGATCCATAAAATAGATTCACGAATATTTCAGAAACCCTTTCATATCTTTAAAAAAAATCAACTTAAATGTTTGAATCAGTTGGCGTCCAAGATCAATGCAACATATTGACAATCTATAGCTGACTGACAGATTCAACATCAGATTTTGCAAGAGCTTTACTCCAACAGACTCCTGTCTCCTTACCACTAACTTTATTAACACAATTATCTCGAAGGTGTTGGGTGGTGTATTGGTTATCGCCATTGAAAATGGAATCGGTGTACAGAGTTTGAGTTTCGGCTGAGGCTAATTACATTCACTAATGCCCTTGGCAAAAGCATGAATCCACTCCCCTCCCCAGCTATGAGTAAATAGCATGTAAGAACCCATTAGCCTTGTAAGGTTACTCTGACTGTTGAAACGAGCAAGGAGTAGAGTCTTTAATACCAGCTGGTGGTAAACAACCTTTTTCGCTGTAGCCAGAAGACCACTAATTGTGACGTCTCACAGTTCCACTGGAAAACGACTTTTAAGAGTGCAAGGGCCCTCCTATCTTAAAATAACAGCCCCTGCACAGCCTCAGCCATAATCGGGGCGATTGTTAATCAACAATCTTAATTCACTCTGACAGCAATCATAACTTACAGATAGTAGTATAGAGAGTCAGACTAGAGTTTTAAAAAAAATCAAGTGAGATCGAAATTGTCCCAAAGTTATCCCTTTTTCTTTTTCAATCGTCAGTTCACAGAGCAATATCGTCAGTTTTGTATCCAATATTTTGTAACATGCTAAGGAACACCCATTTACAATTGTCCTTATAGAACCATTTAGAAAGTGAAGTGTATGATAAGCTGTTACATGACATTTTTGTAGGCAAAGACACTAAATGATTATCACCTAATAATGGATTTTTATAACCCTGAATTTAAAAAGAAAAGATTTGATGAGTTTAAAAAATGTTATACACTGAGCTATTCATACTAGTATCCTCATCTTTGTTGTTATAGTCACAACGTTTTGGCTGTCATTGTATTCGGTAACTGTCTGGGAGGTTTTGACCAGACTCTTTTTTAACCCACATAAATGGGCTATTCTAATTCTGCTGTCTATACAAGTTGTCGTATTTTTGAATCTGCCATAAGCAGTGTCCAGGTACTTTTTCCAAATATTGCGTGCTTCCATACTTTAGACAAAACTTATCCACATCTCTCAACCAACGTACCTGTCAACAAGTAGGCTTCCAGGAGCACTTTATCGAATTAACCAATGGAAAAACAACATTACCCTAAATCGGCCAATCAGAAGACATCTAGCTTAATTATGAAAGCTGCGTCCAGTCCTGATCGCCAGACAGTCCAAAACCAACTTTCTGGACACACTCGTGTCCCGAGGAAAATGGCTGTCTTACACCCACGCACATTCACCGATGCACAAAACACAACATACGCACACACACGCATATATGTACTCAACAGCGAAGGCAAGTACTTTAAACAATTTTCACAAAGAAATACATTCTCAATCGCTAGACAAATACAACTTACATAGACAATCATATCACTCACGATTGAGAGACATTTCCTTTTTTTCAGAACTCTCCTAATTTGTACGAACTTTTCAATAACTCTAACTAATCAACTTTAATAGTGACAACTTTAGCACTCTTGTGTCTTAATTCAATAAATACATCTTTTGTTATTGATATTCGTCTGTTAAAAAACCCAGAGAAATAAGGAAGCATATATCTATTTAAAAAAAAGGGACTTGTGAAGTAACATGCTTGAGAACAGGAAATCAAATCGACAATACCTTTTTAGTAACATGAGACATAAGGTTTATATGTACCCAACATACATCGAAGACAAAGTGCACGAATCAAGTAACGGCACAGTTAATGTTCATGTATAAAGGTTAAAAGAAAAGGGACTATCACAGACTTTTTGACGCTCTTTTAAAAACGTATTACAAAATGTGAATATCTTCTTTGAAGTTGTAATTTTGGTTATGATTGCAAGAAATAACGCAAAATATTCATCATAAAAAAGAAAAATAATTTTGCGTATTCGAAAGATTGCTAAGCGATTTCACATCACGATTGCGTAATTTGAATAAAATTCCGACATTTTTGATGTTTTGGTTGATATATTAACAGGAATATGGAACATAACGTTCAAAATCTTTCAAAACAGAATTTACCTTGGAGAAATTTTAATCGACGAAAATCAGTTGATTTAATGATTAATTGAGAGGATTATGCAAAAATATTGGTTACTTATTTTTGGAAATATAGTGAAAAATGAGGTCGAAACAGAAGTTCAGAGGTCAGCTTTGATCTTACGTAATTTAATATAATTGAAACCTCCTGCAACCACGAATCAAGCCGGATATTGGCTGGCTGGTGATTAATAAGGATGAATGGAATGGCAAATATAGCGCCTAGCAAGCTAAGAAAGGCAGTTACCGGCTACCATATACAAATAATGCTACCTTCTGTAATGAAAGAAAGAAAAAAAAAAGGCTTCTCAGAATTTGTAAGACTTTATAATTATTTATCGATATACTTATCGATATAGTTGAAGACCATTCTTTATGATAATGAAATTTCATAATCTTGCAGTAGCCAAAATATTAATAATCTGATGATAGAAATTTTTAAAGATCATAAAAATAATTACGAGCAGATTTTTTTTTTTGACAAAATAATTGTACAGGCCAGCCGCAGGATCGAATACAATTCAAACAGATTTACTTCTCTAAGGCGTTATCTTTAATCAAATGTAATATGGTCGGGGTGACAGCATATTTCGCTGAGTTATTACAACATTATAATAAGCGCGGTTACACTTGAAAATATTCCATAAGACCATACCCTTCCCGTAGGAAAATACACTAAAAATTGATATACCCCCAAATTTGTTTTGAAATTGGCACATTTGCTAAATCTTGGTGAAATTTAGAAATGTGTGTGAAAATCAGGCTGAAATTTCCAAATTCTATCCCTACTAGTATATCGGAATACGATATAATGATTTCAAACCCAGTACTCTCCGGTTTCATATTGTTTGCAAAAAGAATAGCTGATAATTTTCTGCAATCTTTCTCATGGACAAACACTAAGATCACTACGATACAATTGATAGATTTCAAGTTACAGACATTTATTGACAAACGTTGCTTTTGACCAAAAGACCGTGATAGACCCTCGAGTGTGAAAATATGTTTCCGAGCATAATGATTTCAAGTGGAAAGTGTTATGCGTACTGCTGAACGAGCCTTTTAAAGATGTTTGAGGAGGCTTCAGGGCAGGGAAGAAATGTTCGAAATAATATTCTCTCGTACCTATTGGTCAAAAATATCATTTAGCCTTTTCCCGATTGGTTGTGCTATTTTGAATTTTATTTTTTTCTACAGGGATTCAATTGTTTCGATCCTCTTATTTGAAGGTAAGTGAGTAAATAAGCTTACACAACTGCACATATAAACTTTTTTTTACCGAAGTGATAACCAAGACACGAGATGGAAACAAACTCATAACAGGCTGAATTTAGACAAAAGCTACACAACCATTGACCATTTCCATTCGGTATATCAAAAAAAAAAAGATATATTATATATATATTATATATATATATATATATATATATATATATATATATATATATATAGAGAGAGAGAGAGAGAGAGAGAGAGAGAGAGAGCAGAAAATGAAATGCTACTTGTTATAGCATTTGCTGACTTTAAGACAGTCTTCAACTCGATGAAAATCCAAAAGGTCTTCCATCAATGCTATCTACAACAATGCGTAAACCCTGTACATGTCAGAGTCTTGAAACTTATATACCAACAAAGCAGTTCATTCATAAGGCAACATAAAGACTCTGGGCCTTTCCAGCTCGAAAAGGGAGTAAATGCAAGGGAGCAAAGCTCACCCAAACTCTTCACAGCCTGCTTCGAAATGATCTTCCAAAACCTCTACTGGGAAAATAAAGAAATCGGAATAGACAGTGAATACCTAAGTAACCTCCAATTTGCTGAAGACATTGTTCTTTTGGAGAAAAAAACTCTTATGATCTTCAAGTAATGCTACTCAAACTGACCGAAAAGAGTGAGAAAATTGGTCTTCACATAAACTCTAGTAAAACGAATGTCATGTAAAACAAACATGTTGAGAACAAAGACACAAAAATCGAAAATGCAGACCTGAGTAATGTAGACAACTGTATCTACCTCAGACTACGAATCTCCATGAAACCCTCAAAAGAAGAAGAAATCTAGTGAAAAATCACTCTTGTATGGCAGGCTTAATCCTTGAGAATAAGAAAATCCCATGGTCTTGAAAAGAAAAGTCTACAACCAATGCATCCTCCCGATAGTCATCTGTGAAGCTGAAACATGGAACCTAAACAAAAGATTGACCCTCAAGCTGAGAACCATGCAACTTGTACAAGAGAGAATCATGATCAACCTCATTCGGAGAGATCACAAATCAGCTCAGTATGTAAGAGAAAAACAAGAAATAGGGATATCATAGAATCCATCAGAAAACTGCAAATGGCAATGGGCTGGTCATGTTGCAAAAATGTCAAACAGCTACTGAACATCACAACTAAAAATATGAATCCCCAGAGATCATATGCACGATTGTAGCCGGCAAAATATAAATGACGTGTTCAGAAAGTACTGGCTTCACAACACCCATGATAGAGAAGCCTGGTGCATCCCGGAGAAGGTGTATGTTCTACGATGGTTACTAAAAGGCTGATGGTGATGGAGTGATTTTGTTCATTCCAATTTTTTAAGTAGCGGTGTTCACTTAAATTTCAGACAAAGATCTTTACTTGAGGATCTTTTCCAGTCAGGCTCCTGACGAATCCTCTCCACAGGACTCCTAGATTCCAAACTCCTCACTGTGTTTATGACTTCAGGTAATTATTTCAATTTCCACTTCATAATTATCGTATGAAATATCCTGATTCTCCCGAATTTATTTTGGCTTCTTTTTTTTCTGAAGATGTGTGTCTCTTCACTGTATCAACATGCTCCGACAGAGCGTCCCAGGAGTTTCCTGATCGGACCGAAAATTCTAAAACTGAAAAAAACTAGAAAAACTTGAAGAACTGAACATTGAAAATAGCTGTCGAATAAACACAGCAAATAAGAATTACTGAAAAAATGTGAGAATTTTTCATAACAACAGACAAGCAAACATTCGCAGGTTTATGTTTTATACCATTAAAATTGATAGCGGTGTAGTGAGTAAGTTTTCGTATATTTTTACCTCTTGTACAAGTCTTGTATGAATAATGCAGCACTATATACGATAGTTCTACAAAATGCAGACTAAATATTCTACAAAATCACAAACGCTTAGGCTGTGTAATAGACATACACTGAATGAATTAAATTATCGAAGAGAGACAGATTTTACCCGCCAGTGGCAAAAGTTTTCTTCAAAACTACACCCGGACAGAGTGTATCTAAAGCGAGGCACGAATATGGCTTATTTCACTTCAACCCTTGAAGCATTAATCCCTTCAGGCTTCTGAGGTTAAAATATATTCTGTCCATGCCCTGCAACATTTGCCCTTATTGAACATATGCATATTAACTATTAGTTTCTGAACATCTGCTCATTGTTAATTTTCTATTTTCACTGGGGCGATAGAATTTTTGTACCTTTAAATAAGCCACTCTGTGAAATTATATATTCCCTTCCAGAGCATCCATAGGACTTCTAATGAATACGCTTTTCGTTTTTATTGCCAGTTGGTTGTTTAGCATACCCTACAAAATAGTTTAATGTGCTTTATATCATTGGAAAAAAAAAACATTATTCTCTATATAAAATCTACTTCTAAGTAGAATATCAGTATTGCCATGAATTATTTTGGAAGTGAATTACGAGGATTTATCTTTACTAAAATAGAATTGCAAAGATATCAAATCATTTTTTCGATAGATATTTCTGAAATTCATGATATTTCATTCACAAACAGGAATAATTGATAGAGCAGGAACAATATGATCTACCTAGCTGTTGAAATGGTTGCATTCCACCGATGTAAATGGTCGGGTGTTCGCGCCAAGGTAGAGCGCCCAGGCCCTCCCTACTAGGAAAATCATTGCAATGTAATCTTCCAACCGCCGTTTTCCTCTATCAGATCAAGTCAATATCGATTGAGTAGACATACTGTTGAATCCATCATCATCATCATCATAATCATCAGTCTTTTAACGTCCGTCGTTGGACATAAACCTTCCCCATGATTCGCCACAATCATGGACGCTGCGGAGCCAGTACCTTCTGAATTTGTCTTGCTCGTCTCTCCATCTAATAAGCTGCCGGCCTCAGCTGCGCATGTGATCTCGGGGGATCCATGTCGGGAGTCGCAATGTCCATCGGTGGTCCGCCATTCTTGCAACATGGCCAGCCCACTGCCATTTGAGATTTTTAATGGATTCTAATACTTAGAAATGGCCAAAGCAAATTCTTCTGACAAAACATGGAATGTATTATGGTTTAAGACAATCAACTGCATATCACAAGCGTCACTTAGTTAATTCACAAAATATGATATACAACGGAAGAGGTAAGAATTTATCGGCGCAATACGAATTATTTCCCTTTAATCTCAATAATTATATGCATCAAAAATATCTTGACTTAATTTTTATAAAACATTCGCAGGATTATGTTACAGATGACTGCAAAGGTTTGTATAAATCGGTTCTGCAGTCTAGGCGTGCATAAAAGTGTATCAGACGCCAAAATTATGCATGAAGGCATACACTGGTACCAGCGGGGATGCGCATCTTTAAGCTGGTGAAGGATGGTGTTGCAAAATATATACGCTCGCCCTGCTTGGAAAAGAAACTATTAACCAGCAAAGATTTTATCGAAAGACTTAGAGTTGTATTCTGCTTCACATAGACCAACAAGATTTCCAAGTTCATTAACTAATCAGCTTGGCTTTTTGTTTTATGCCCAAAGTTTTCATACATTAGACATTTTAAAAACAAGACATTAATCACACTTAGATTTATGAACATTAAAACCGATGATGAATTACAGTTTTCCAATCAGGATATGATACTTAAGTATATTTTGTTTTATTCGAAGGGAAAATAAACCATTTTTTTTCTTTCTATTTTTGCATAAAATAATCATACGACTGATATTGATACGCTTCTCTTTAAGTTTTTTTAAATTTTTTTATCGCCAAACTGTTCTGATGTCTCCAGGAATTTTACGTACTTTAGGGACCCTTTATTCATTTTTTCATGATTTTCAATTTAATCCCTGAGTGAACTTTCCGGGTTCTGACAGGATTCATGAATGTCAGTCGACAATTGAGAATGAATAAATATACTCGCATAAATTTAAATAAATTTGGGGGTCATTGCATCATTTATGAACAATACACGTTTGGAATATGCAATAATCTTCCTGAGAGGGTTTTAGGAAAATGCAGTTTTTTAAGAAGGAAAAAAAGTTAGGTAGAGAAAAGAAAGTAACCGTTTTTCCTCTCTCTACCAATATTTTTTTACCTCTGTCAACAAAGTTGATAGAGTTAAATGTATTTGTTTGTCCACACAGTACCTTCTCGATGAATTTCAATGATATTTTGTGCAAAGCTTTCAGTAGAGCAAGTTCAACTATCAAGAATCGTTCGTCCTAAGAAATAAGAGCGTACAACCAATGCATCCTCGCATTACTGTCCAAAGGAGCTGAAACATGGAATCTAACCAAAAGACTAACCCTCAAACCGAGAACTGCACAACGTACGCGGGGGAGAATCGGGCTTAACATAACAAATAGATCAAAACACAACACAAAATATGTTGGAAAGAAAATAACCCATCGGTAAACTGCAAATGGCAATGGGCTGGTCATGCTGCAAGAATGTCAGACAACCGATGGACATCACGACTTATGACGATAATCCTCAGAGATCACATGCGAAGCCGTGGTCGACGGAACATATGATAGTGTGTCGAACAAGACAATAAAAAAAAAATAGGGAGGTCTGGTATATCCTGGAGAAAGTTCATGTTCAAGGACGGTTGGCCAAGTGCAAAGGGAGAATTGTTTGAATTTTGAGGCAGACATAGGAATGTTTTTTTTTTTTAAATGAGAGATATTTTTCTTTTTCATCCATCCATACATACATGTATTCATTGATATTCGTCGACACAATATTTCTGAAAGCTCTCACTAAATTCTAACGGCACTTGATGGAAGTGTAAGGCTTGGGCCAGGGGGAACTGATAACTTTTTTTTAGGGTGGATCTAGGAATTTCTCATAGTACTCACTCCCTTACATCGTTCACGAGTTTATTTCTATACAGTTTTAGTGACAATGACGTTGGCAGAAGGATACATTCTCCGAGTAATTTCTAGTTTCTTTCTTCTCTTTTTCATTTACATAGTCAATACCCTCTTTGGAACTTCTGCACAATTTGCCTCGCGTTTTGGGTCAAATGTAAAACGATTTTCCTCTTTAACGTCTTGACTTTTTCCGTTTCTCTCTAACAAATTTCCCAATCTTTAAATTTTCTGACTTGAAGGAGAAAAAAATAGTTCTGTGAAGCTGTCAGGTGATATTTTTATTTTTCAGGTAATGAATACCTTCCAAAGTTTTCAGAAAATGAAATCAATATTCCATTACAAAGAACCCTTGAAGCAAAACTTTTCCTATTGGAAAAACATTTCAATTGATAGACAAGGCCATTACATTGACAGAAAGAAATGACCTGCATAAAATATGATTGATCCAGTCTGTCCAACCAAAATAGAAAAATATAAACAGATTTTAATATTTCTGTTTTGAATAGAGAAAAAAAAAAGGAAAATCTAGATAAAGACCAATAAACTTTATTTATCGCATATTCATGAATTTACGTTTCAAGATCAATTGTTATCTAAACTATTTTGTAAGGAGACTACTGTATATAGTGTGAGAGCTTTATACCAATTTAGTCTTATAGATTTTTCATCAAAATGAACATATTAACAGTGAATGGACAGGGAAGCGAGCGAGATCAATTTCTTTAAAAAAAAAAATGGTATTTGATTCCTGTTCTCCATATTTGAATATTGATTACTGGTGCTTCCATTGAGCCCAAACGGGTCACGAAAATAATTTATGGTCATACAATAAAACTTGAGTAGTCCATGACGCGTTGCTTTGCTGAAGATTATCATAAATGTACAGATGAAGATTTATGTAATATTTGGTGAAAAATCACCAATTCTGGGGCACTGTTTGACGGTTATTCAAGAACACTTGAAAGACATCGTGTTAGTTGGAATGGGTATTGTCTTTAATCGATATATATATATATATATATATATATATATATATATATATATATATGTGTGTGTGTGTGTGTGTGTGTGTGTGTGTGTGATTTACCAAGGGCTAACCAATAATCTATTTGTGGACGAGATTTCCTGTAAGTTCCATCTCCGTTCTCTATTCTAATGCTTCTCAAGTAAACACGTGTGAAGGACACGCCTCTTCCTATATATTTTGAAATAGAGACCTCCTCCGCAAATTGAGAATCGTGCAACATGCACATTTAATAATAATAATGCTGGGCCTCACATGGGGAGACCACAAGACAGCACAGTACATCCGGAAGAAGACAGGGGTCAGGGACATCATAGAATCTACTAAGAATCTCAAATGGCAGTGGGCTGGCCATGTTGCTGAGATAGTGAACAACCTAGGACATCGCAACTCACGACATGGATCCCCCAGAGATCACATGCGAAACTAAGACCGGCAGAATATTAGATGGAGGGACGAGCAAGACAAATTCAGAAAGTACTGGCTCCGCGACACCCACGATAAAGAAGTGTGGCGAATCCTGTGGAAGGTCTATGTCCAACGATAGATGTTGGAAGACTTATGATAATAATGAAGTCCACAAGTGTGATAGACATGGCTCTTGCACCCAAACTCTTCACAGCCTGCCTCGAGATGATCTGCAGAAGACTAGACTGGTAGGGTAAAGGGATTAGAATATACGGCGAGTATCTGAGCAACCTCAGATTTGCAGACGACATTGCCCTTTTCGCAGAGAACCTACACGACCTCCAACTAATGATAGATGGACTAAACGAAGAGAACAAGAAAGTCGACCTACACATGAAGTTCAGCAAGACGAAGATCATGTGCAACAACCACATCGGAGATAAAAACACAGAGATCAAAATCAAGAACATAGAACTGGAGAAAGTAGATCACTACATCTACCTACGACAACGAATCTCCATGAGATCTTCAAAAGAAAAAGAAATCAAGCGAAGAATCACACTAGGATGGCAAGCCTTTGGCAGAGCAAGCTCAACCTTACTATTATGAAGGCATCCTAATTCAACACACATGCAATATTCCAACGATCAGTTCATGTCTAGGCTGCTGCTGGCTTGTGTTGCATGACAACAACAAGCTGGTCTGAAGGCTAGCTTTTATCGGTATAAATGATGTGATTATTTATGTATAGGTCAGCAGAGAGGAGCATTAAGTTACTTCATCTGGTAATTCATTTTTGATTATTCAAGTGTAATAATTTATAGTTTTTCCAAGTCTCAAATCATCTTGAGCTGTTTTAAAGGGTGATCAGACAAGGTTTAAAGACAACAGTTTATGTAAGAAAAATCACCACTGATGTCGTACGGTATGAAAAATTAGTCATAGAAAGAAATTGATTTTTTAACAAATATAACTGATCTTATCAAAAATATAATTTGTTTTATTACAAATATAACTTATTCCATTAAAAACATAAACTTATTCCATTATTTCATTAAGAACATAACTTTTTCCATTATTTCATTAAGAACATAACTTTTTCCATTATTTCATTAAGAACATAACTTATTCCATTATTTCATTAAGAACATAACTTTTCCATTATTTCATTAAGAACATAACTTTTCCATTATTTCATTAAGAACATCACTTATTCCATTATTTCATTAAGAACATAACTTATTCCATTATTTCATTAAGAACATAACTTATTCCATTATTTCATTAAAAACATATCTTTTTCCATTATTTCATTAAGAACATAACTTATTCCATTATTTCATTAAAAACATAACTTTTCCATTATTTCATTAAGAACATAACTTTTCCATTATTTCATTAAGAACATCACTTATTCCATTATTTCATTAAGAACATAACTTTTCCATTATTTCATTAAGAACATAACTTATTCCATTATTTCATTAAGAACATAACTTATTCCATTATTTCATTAAGAACATCACTTATTCCATTATTTCATTAAAAACATAACTTATTCCATTATTTCATTAAGAACATCACTTATTCCATTATTTCATTAAAAACATAACTTTTCCATTATTTCATTAAGAACATAACTTATTCCATTATTTTATTAAAAACATTACTTATTCCATTATTTCATTAAAAACATTGAAAAAAAAATTTTTTGTTCGGCTATTGGGAACTTTCGAGCAATTTTGACTTTGTTGCAATAGTATTTTCGTTAAATACTTTTTTGGTGTGTACTGAGAGTATAGTAATGTTTTATATACAATCATTATCATCATTATTGGTCAATTTTCGAATTTTGGACCAGAAACCTACGCAAATATATGGCAACTCTGCTTCCTGTAACTCATTGTCTGTGATGCTATCACAAAGCTGGCTACACCTAAAAGGGGACATAATCGGCATTGACTGAATGAGAAGAACTAATCGAACTGAAGATAAAAAATCTCCTTTACAACTACGGAAAAGAGAAAGTAAAACAAAGCAGAGTCGGCACCCTCATCGATAAGGAACTCGAAGACAACATGGTAGGCTCCAAAGCTGTCCCGGACCGCAAACCCAATGCCAACATACAACTCTCAAAGAGGTACCAACTGAATTTCATCTCAGTCTACGCTCTCACTTTGCAGTCAGCCAAAAAGGAAATTGACAACTTCTACGATGACTCGAACTCAATACTCCAAAATACCAGAAACTACTTCTATGTCATCAAGGGAGACTTCAATGCACAGCAAGGATAATGAAATTGCATCGACGATTTCGGGTGTAAATAACGGGAAAAGAGAGGTGAAGATCTTGAAAACTTCGCAACCGCCAACAGGCTCAAAATCATGATCACTTTCAAGAAGACACCCGATAAAAAATGGACTTGGAAGAGCCCCAACCATGAAATCCAGAACTAAAATAGACTGCATCCTGGCTGACGAGATCGACACCGTCAAAGACATTCAGGTCCTAAATCAAGTCAACGTAGGAACCTATCACAGAATGGTAAGATGTAAGATGCAAATTAACACCAACAAAGACCGCAGAAAAATGTTCCACATCAAACTGCAACCACTAGACGTACCAAAAGAGCTCACTCGATCCTTTATCGAAACGATCCTGAAAAAACGTCGGGGCTTCAAAGCTGTAAACTAAGCTCTCGGTACAAGACGGAGACAAATAACTAGTATACTTGATGAAAATGGAGACTTGGCAGAGCCTGGATTGTCAAACGTACCAAAGAATTCTACCAAAAACTCTTCTCCTCCAAACAAGAACTACAAAATGACGAAAAGGATACGCAAGATGAAGGCAATCAGTTCGAAGATTTTCCAGAAGTCATGCCATGGGAGGTGAAAAAAGCTATCAAACAAAGAAGAAAAGACCTCTGGACCAGATAACATCACCATCAACCTACTCAAAAAAGCTGGTAAGGTCATCACTAGGAAAATAGCTATTCTATTCAACTTATGCATCGATCTAAATAAAGTCCCAGAAGATTGGAACACTTTAATCATAATGCTGTCATATAAAAAAGGAGAGACCTTAACAACTACAGACGAATTAGTCTACTCAACTGTATGTACAAACTAATCACCATAACACTGGATGAAAACCAACCACAGGAACAACCTGGCAAGGGAAGAAACTACTCGACCATAGACCATCTCCATTTGATAAATCAACAAAAGAGGAAGCAGCAGATTGCCACTCGTAGCAGCATGTATCGAGTTCAAGAAGGCCTTTGACTTGATCGAAATTCCTAAGGTCATTGAGCCTATCACTCTACGAGGCATAGACCCTATACACGTCAGAATACAGCAACATATATACAGTCACATCAGCTCATTTTTCAGATGACATAAAGACTTAGAAGCCTTTTTGACTCAAAAAAGGGTAAGACAAGGTGATACAAGCTCACCCAAACTCTTCACAGCTTGACTTGAGATGGTTTTAAAAAACTTACATTGGGAGAATTAAGGAATTAGAATAGACGGCAAAAATCCGAGCAACCTCAGATTTGCTGACGACACCGTCCTTTTTTGCATAGAACCTCCACAACCGCCAACTAAAGCTAGATGAACTGAATGAACAAAGCAAAAAAGCCGACCTACACATGAATTTCAGCAAAAAAGGTCATGTGCAACAACCATGTCGGAAGTGAAGACACAACGATCAAAATCGAAAACGTAGAACTGGAGGAAGTAGACCAACATTTACCTAGGACGACGAATCTCAAAAGAAATCAAGCGAAAATCACTTGAGGATGGCAAGCCTTAGGTAGAGCAAGCTCAACCTTCAAGAACAAGAAAATTGCATTAGTCCTTAAAGAAGAGTACACAAAAAATCCTTCCAATAGTCACCCATGGAGCTGAAACATGGAACCTAATCATGATACTGACCCTCAGACTGAGAACCAAGTAACGCACACATGGAAAGACCATGGTCAACTGCACATGGATAGATCACAAGACTGCACTATATATCGGGGGAAAAACAGGAGTCTGAGACATCATAAAATCCATTTAAAAACAAATGATAATGCGCTGGTCATGTTGCAAAAATGGCAGACAACTGATGGACAACACGACCCACAACATGGATCACCAGAGATCACACGCGAAACCGAGGCCGGTGGAATACAAGATGGAGAGACGAACTAGACGAGTTCAGAAATTATGATTGAGAGGTGTTGCGAATCTTGGGGAAGGTCTATGTCCAATGACGGCGATAAAAGGAGACGGAATAAAGGGGCGGAGGGAGAGAGAGTCACTTTTCTCATTCTTAAACCCCCTCACTAACTTTCTTCTTACAATCATTCACCCACTCTTTCTTCCTTCCATTTTAGATTTTATGACACATTTGTCTATTAGAACTCATCGTATTCTTCATTATTATGGTAACATACTACCATATGTTATAACCCTTTTTCTTTTTTTTTTAATTCGCTCTGTTAGATTATAATATAACTCTAACCAGATAATCAAACAAACATACCAATCTACATATTAGGAATGATTTCATATTTTTCTAATATCTATCTAATATCTATACGTTGTAAATATTCAAGTTCTAGAAATGAAATGAACTACAGATGCCTTTAATTTTTGATTATCGGAGAAACGATTTAGGAAAAATGAAATTATTGCATGAAAAGGAATATCAAAATGAAAAGAAAATCCTAATATCAATTTCCTAATTGGAAATTACAGAATATCGCATTCTAAACTCAAATTCTTTTGTAATATGATTCTTAATTGCAGAATAACAAAGTTCCTTCACCGTACAGATATTTCTCAAAGCATATCACATATATACAAATATAAGATTCACTTTTAAAATGATATGCAAAAATCATTTTGTCGTGTTAACATTTGGAAACTTCTAGAATTTACAGCCTGGCTTACAATACCACAAAAGTGAAAAAGATGTATGCGGACAAATTAATTTTTGACTACTATCTCTCTTAATTTTAGTTGCTTTCAGTGCATAGTTTATCTAGCTACAATTGAAGAACTCTTTGTTAGTATGTATGAACAACAATTACTCGACAATTGGCCATTGTACGAAGTTGACAATCCCCAGATATATAAGTCTGCACACGAGCCACTGCAGTGTCGAGTTAAAAGCTCTTGAAATCTGTGTTTCTCAAGATATCTAATAAAACTAAAATAATCTAAAGATATTAGATCTTTCATAGCTTCTATGAATTATCTCCCTTGACCTACGCTCTTTAGAAATATCAAGTTCAGATACAAGACATCTAAATTGGCAACACTGAACTGAAATAACCAAAATACTTCGAAGTCGTAGTTTCGTACGACGGGTAGAAAATTATTTTACTTGACAATTATTGCAGTTTGCTTCATACACTATGAAGTGCAATCCCTTCCAAAAACACACTTTTAGAAAGAGCATAACCCTTGTGAAAAATAACCCCTCATCTCAGGAATTGAGATAGAAGATACTGTTTTAGTCCCCCAACATATTCTGATCCTTATCGTCCAAGAATAACCATGGACGTCGTATCAGGGAATCAATAACTTCTCATCACCAAAGCATTTATATCATAGTCACTGCTTTTTGGATCAGTTTACCAAATGATTCAATCATTTGATTCATTTCGGTTAATTCAAAAAATAAAGCTTGGATTTAAGGTTCAATTTTTTACTAAATCGTTGTAGATGTGATGCTAAATCATTGTAGATGTGATGCTTCGAAAATATGTAAAGTTGTAATTGAATGTACGTTATTTTGTGTCAAGAACTGTTTTATGGAACCACAAGATAACCGTTTTGAATCAAGTAGTTGAAAAAAATAATGCAAGCCGGTAGCAACACTAAAGAAGCAGACATTCAGAAAAATATTTTTCAGGAAACAGGACTCTTAAGTCTTAGGCTCCTTTTTATCAAGTATATTTACTAAACACTACTAAAAAATCTCAAGTCTTGCCCTTGGAAATTATATTCCCAGCAAACCAATAAGCTGGTCTATTTCTTTAAATATGTGCGTCTATACAGTCGGAATTTCTAAGATGAAGTTTTTTTACATCATGCTGACTGGTTGTCTTCAGAGCTACTATGATTAAATTTTTTTCCAAAGTGTTCTTTGGTCTTCAAGCCGATGCTAAACTCAACAGAGATGAATAATATGTGGAATAACTCACAGTATGGTCACAATTTTTCAAAGTTTTACTGAACTCTTTCGGATTGAGCTTTAGTTTTTATACAAACGTTATTCATTCGTTTGCACACAGGCCAAACGTAAGAAAAAGGAATACATGAACGTTCGGCTGATAATTGCGAACGCTTTGTTTTTGGATGGACAGAGTCGCAGGTCACATTCCTCCCTTAGCGACCCCAGGTTTCCTCAATATCCCCCCCGCTATTTTCGAATCGTTTTATAGTAATTTCACCATTATACTTCTCTCGTTTGACCGAAGTTCTCCCTTTGCTAAAATACCCCCTTTTAAGAAATTCCACCCCTGGGAGCCGAGTGCCTCCCAACTGAGAATCACTGGGATAGAGAGATAGGTAATATAATAAAAGTAGTTGTTTTCTCATACGGAGAAGCAATGCGCTAATGTGAAATGCAAATAATAACACGCGGACAGTTTCAAGCTGCGGTGGAATCCGACGGTAGAAAAAAAAATGAATGGAGGGAAATGTTAGAGGTAAACAATAGTGGAAACACAGAAAAATAACGCCTTTTTTTCCTCTTGTGTACAGTACTGGTTCCTCTGAAATCTTTTTTCCAAACCCGTCAACCCCCCCCCCATACCAAACGGAAAGAGACAGGAAAGGGTAGGACGAACGAAGTTGTTTACCTCTAACAACGAAGTTGGAAAAGTTATATACATTCATTCGCATGTGTCTGTCCACACAATATCTTCAAAAGTTCTCATTGAATTTTGATAACATTTTCTGGAAGGTCGGTCCTTAGGCTAAAGAAGAATTGATAAAGTTTTGGCTGAATCCAGGATCTTTCTACAGTTTCCGATCAGGATACTTTCTTTCTTACCTTTGTGTATTCACTGATATTCGTCTACTCAGTATCTCCTAAAGTTCTCAAAAATAGATTAGATTTTTGGGCTTATTCGGTTACCTCCTTTACCTAAATACGAACTGATTTTGATTCAATTTTTAGAGACGAGTTAGGTGTAGGTGGCCGTGCGGATAACAGCTCAGAGAATAGACGGCGAGTCGAGTTTAAACACCTGCCGTGTGTTCACTTCTCTCAAATACCTTTGGGGAAGGCATGAATCTATCTCCCCACCTCAAGTCAGCTATGGGTAAGATAGAGCAAGCGAAGTGAGTGACGCCTCCAAATCTACTTCCCCTATCGAGCCGGCCGAGTAAATAGCCGTTGGATTTGTGGAACCTGGGCAAGGATTGCTGAGGCAGTAGCCAGCGTAAGGGCACTATTTACTTTTCTTTTACTTTTAATGACGAGGGCGTTGGCAAATGTAGGTACTTTTTGCATACTTTCTAGTTCTAGTTGAATCGTGGTTTTTCTTCACTTTTATTTCTTAGTCTCAGAGGATAGCACCGGGTGAACTCTGTTCAACACCTGTTGTTTGTTAGTTCCTGTGAAGTGACAGAACGGTTCACCCTTCACAAGAAAATCGGTGCCAACTGTTTCCACTGATCTCCATTACACGGTGTTAAAACCAGCCTCCCTTTCATTCAAGCGAAGATTCTTTAATGACAAATTAACCATATAATGAACACAACATGTCCGAATAAACCAATCATCTGAGCTTATTTTTCTTTTGATGCGCTGCATTGAAAACGAAGCTCGAGAATGAGGTTCAGTTTTACTTTTCTCTCTTCCTATTTTCCATCCTATAAACAGAGTTCTTATGATAATGCACCTGTTGACCCCTGTTGTGGTCACAGTAGAACCAAAACATATTCACTCATGAACGGACGTTGTTTATCTTTGCTAACTCTGTTTATTCACTAGTTTCTGTATGTCCGTCCGTCGGTCCGTCGGTCTGTCCGTCCGTCTGCCCACACCATAGATCCAAAAGTTCTCAAGGAATTTCAATGACATCTTATGGAGGAATGTCAAATGGGCTGAGAGACAATTGATTAGATGGGATGGATTCAGGATTTTTTTTTTGCAGTCACCTCCCCTGCATCGTACCTACATATCCATACAATAGCTTCAAAAGTTCTGAATGAAGTCTGAGGACACTTTGTTGAAGGGAGGGCCTTGGGGCGAGGAAGAATAGGTTGAATTAGGGGGCGGATCCAGGAATATTTTTCAATTGTGTGATATGTTTTCATCCACTGCGCCATTGATGATTATCAACACACTATCTCCAAAGGTTTTCAATGAATTTCAATGACATACTGTGGAAGGGTGGGCCATGAGCTAAAGGAGAATTGATTGAATTTTGATGCATTTCAAGGAATTTATTTTCAGCTATCTCCCTTGCATTGTAGCTATTTATGAACTGATTTTCATTCAGTTTTTAGTGACAATGGTGTTGGCATAGGTATGCATTCTCTGACTGCTTCCTAGCTTGTAAAGATCTTTGCCTGTTATCAACAACTTGGGCAAGTGCAGTGTGTAGAAAAAACGATTTACATTATTTGCGTTTTTTAGCGAGCTTGGTGGCCGAGGTAGTTGTGTATTTCCTACCTGTTCAATGTTCAAGCTCAAGTAAAAGGCAGGATTTTGAATTTTTTTTTCTTCTGCTAGGCAGGCCCTCCCTACTGGGAAGATTGTTCCAACACGATGACTGACATATCTCATAGGCAAGAGGATTGTGCAGCAGTGGTCGATGTTTCACCCTCGGATTTTGAATGCTCATTTTCTAGTCGGGCAAAAATTATCCACGGAGAATATTGGTTCAGCACAATCTTTCTTACCACCCCACTTCCCTGCATTTAGCTCTGTAAAACTCAACAGTGAAGATCTATAAATAGAATCAGAACCTACTTGGCGGCAGAGGTAGTTGCTTGTTTCCCATTTCAGAGTTTGAGCCCCTGGTAGAGATTTAGAATTTGAATGCTGATGCGTAGATTGGGATAAATAAATCTTCTCTCCGTTTACTAACATTCGGCCTCATGCCAGACTAAGCCAAGTTTGGTAAAAATGCATCTGCCCAAAAAGTATCCAACTATTTGATAAACTAACCTACCTACAGCAATATACCCTTAATCTCTTTCAAAGTATATACTAATCTAAGCATTCCTTTGACTTTTCAACACTCGGCAAAAAATCTTCTTTTGGTATAACCTTCAGCAATCCTGTCACTTTCTCCTTAATCTCGTTCATAGTGAAAAATTTCTTTGAGATACAACAGACACTACGGGAAGTGAAATCTGGACTGTAGGGGAGCTGATGGAGTGGATTATGCATCGTTTTGCTGAAAAACCCAGCACGACGTGAAGAATCTAATTGTTCAGTCTTTACAGATGCAGCGGGCACAGTGGGCATAAGCTCACTCAATGGAATCTTATAGCAGACTGAGTCATCCCAAAGGAGAGTGGCTGTCCACACATGCACATTAAGGTCATTTCTGATTGGTTGCTGAGTGACATCTAGGCTGCAAAGCTGGTTCTCGACTTTCCAATTTTCCGGACAGACCTCATAAGATCCAATTTGATGATAGAAGTAGTTGCATACTTTCCTCTGAAACCGATAAGCTATAAGCCAAACCAGAAACCAGGATTTCGAATGCTGGTAGGCGAACCTTTCGTTTAGAAAACTAATGCCACATAATCTTCCTTTACCATTCAGTTTTGTTCCACACTAAGCTGAGATTAATACGTATTTATGTGTGCGCAGATATATTTTATGTCATTTGCAATCTTTAATTAATACTCCATTGAAACTGAAATCTTAAAATTCATAAAAAATCTTTACAATAATTTTTGAACTTGCTAAATTCCAGCTGTGTATGCTTTGCTTTTTAGTTAAGAAAAAAAAAAAAAAATTCATTTTTGCTAAGAAAAATACAAAAGTGTTTTTTTTTTCTAAAGTTTCTCCTCACGCAAAGGTTAAGAAATTTTAGTTCATGTGTTCAAAATTTCTCGGTAATGATTATTCACTCTTTATAGCAGAATTTTTTTTCATCCAATGAAACAGTTTTTTAAATTTATATTAGAGAAAAATTATGAATTTTGGTGAGAAGAGTGTTTGAGACTATTCTTTTTTTTTCCTTGATGCATTGTACAGTTCATAAAAAGTTGTACAATGGTTCAGCTGGGAAATTATGGTAACAACAAAAGCCACACAAAGAATAAGTTCAATAGTCCTAAATAACTTTTGGAATGGTAATGAGTCATCTCAAAATTATAGATGGTGTCTTCCATACTGAATGTACGTCTGAAGAAGACTGCTTGAGTAACATAAAGAACAAGCATTCTAAGGGAAATTATCAATCACCACCAACTAATATTGTAAATTGAACCTTCCACTGAAAACTTCTTGGGGTTAGTTAAAAAATTGAATAAAAAAGACAATTTCACTGATTGCAGAAATAAAAGTTTCTGTTCTGAATGCTTAGAGCTGGGCAAAGTCCAGATAGATAAATACACACACATATATGTATATGTCAGAACAGCTGAATAACTTAAACTTAGGAAAAGTGTTTAGACCATTTGTTGCAGACTATCATCATCATCAGTCTTTTATTGTCTGTCATTGGACGTAGACCTTCCCCAGGATCCGCCACATTTCCCTATCATAGGCATCTAGGAGCTAGTATTTTCTGAATTTGTTTAGTTCATCTCTCCATCATGTATTCTGTTGGCCTCGGTTCCGCATGTGATCTCTAGGGATCCATGTTGTGAGTCATTATATCCATTGGTTGTCTACCATTCATGCAACATGGCCTGCCCATTGCCATTTAAATTTTCTGATAAATTCTATGATGTTTCGGACTCCCGTTTTCTTCCTGATATACTGTGCAGTCTTGTAATCTCTCCATGTGAGGTCGAGCATGATTCACTCATGCAGATGCTTTTCTGTTTGCCGTGTGGATCGTGGTGATTAATAACAACAATAACAGTTACATACATAACAAATGGGATGTTTGTGAAAAGGTGTTATCCTTACTCAACTTCCTGTCAAAACATCAATTAAAAAATTGGATATTGAGATAATCAATGAATAAGTTCTCTTGCCTTTTGTTGGGCACAAAAATATTCACATTTCCAAAGAACAAGGACACAGATAATAGGACCAATTTAGTCTGTACTTACATTGCAAATTGAAGCCATATACACACACTAAATCCTCATTTTAGAGGAGAATTTTAAAAAAAACAAACCCACTTCACCCAAGTCGTTATAGAGAGTGTATGCATAAAATTTCAAATTTCAACTACGATCGCTTAGGACTGGGCAAAATCCAGATACATTGAAATGTCAGAACACGCTGATAGCCTAAACCCAATATTTGAACCATTGTAGTGGGTAGCAGAGCCGTGACTAAGGTGTTAAATAGTCCGAACAACTCTCGAAATGATAATAGCCCTTCCCAAAATTACAGAAGGTATTTTTACGAAGAGAAACCATTTTATGAAACATGATTTCTGGATTGTTCTTCAATTATTGATTTTGAAAATAATTTTCTCTCAGTTGATTTCCAGTTTTGTTTTTCTAAAGCAGAAGAATAGCCTCTCCAGTTGATCGGAGCCATTCATCTTCATTAATTTGCAATTATCTCATTATCTCCCCACCTATTCCAATTTATCACCTTGTGCCAGACTTGAGATTAGTAAACAACTCAACATATATCCCAGCCAACTTGGTGGCTTGGGTGAGGTTGCATGTTTCATAGCACTACTATCTATTTAAACCAAGAAAAAAAAAAAAAGCCTAGATGCTGAATTCAGATTTTCAAGGCAAGCAGGCCTTTACAAAATTGGCCCAACACAATCATAAGCCTATATGTTTATAGTCTAGAAAGCCTTACAGCTTTAAGCACTTAAGACATTAACAAAGTTTCTCAAAATTTTTATGGTGTCACTTCAGTCATTTATTTCTTGATATCTATTGATGTAATTTTCTTCCATGTTCTTTTTAGGTTTTAAACATAGTTTGATATTATAAGACTATGTGTAAATTTTCTCTTGTTGGGATCGTCAGTTGTTTACCATTTGACTGAGAGAGACTGATAGAGAGAGATGAGTTGAGGGTACATAGATACCATTTGTAGTCTTTCCCAACTATCTCTTCTTGAATTCATTTTATTTGGTCAGTTGTGTCCATTGTAGTATCATAGAAAGGCTTTTTTTTCACGGACAGAACTATTTCCCTGTCAAACTAATACTAATTTTCTGTTTTTCCATTTTCATAAACATTTCAATCTTAATTATTTTTCAGACTCAAAAGTTGAAGATTTCAAGATCCGAAGACTTTAAGGTTTAAAAAAAGCCTAAATGGTTCAGTTTTGAAAACATGGATTAAATCTATAGTAAATTTAATTGAAAATGACATTCAAGGCTGATTGAGTGAAACTGAATCTTTATTTTTCAACTGAATTAAAATCAAAATAAAAATAGAAATAAAATTGACAAATAATGCTCATATAATCCATTTGTCAGCCAAAACAGAAGGGGTCCAGTGTGGGGTGCAGGCTATTGGCAGGAGCCTACAATTTTGAGGGGTGTACTACCATTTAGAGATTAAATGCATGAGCAATTTTCAACATCGAAGTTGTATTACTGTATTTACTGTAATATTGTGTATTTAATATGGTACATTTGTTATTGCATTTCCTGCTTTTAAGTACATTTTAGTACTCTATTGTCTTATATACATTCTGAACAAAATTGTTTGTCATTAGCTTTTTTATGAATTGTTTTAGTTCTTTCACTTTATTACCTAAATGTACATCATGTATAATTATTAATGGGCAGTTTAAAATGGGGCCTACGTAAACCATCTGGCCTAGACCTACAACCAGCTTTGCAAAGGTTTATTCATTTATTAAGAAAATACTACTTATGCCCCATAAAAGTTGTTACATTTGCTAATCTAAAGTAAAACTATTAAATAACTAATGATTAAAAAGGAAACTATTAAACTTTTGTAGTATACCATGTTCACATTCAGTATTTGGAAAAAAAATTGGGGTCAATATAGCAATCATTTACCTCCCTTGTTCCATAAACCAAAGCACCGAATCAAAAAATCTATTCCATCATCTACCTGACTTGAATCACATTCAAATTTCAACACCCTCAGAGCCAACCTTTTTTCTTTTTTTTTTACATATATGTATAGGCCAAGAATAGAATAGAGATTCTCCAGAGCCTAGATACCATTTTTGAAATGTAGGTATTAATCACAGCAGTGTGTAAAAGACAAAATGAAGACAATTTTCAAAAAAAGTGGATTATATAGTTAGTATTATTTGATGTTAATAAGTAAAGTAGTAAAAACATTATTCCACATCATTTAGCACTGAACTTATAATCTGCATTCAATTGTGGATGTATGATCCAACCTAAATTCATTTTCTGCCTTAACTACAAAAGTCAATTTTCAAGTAACCATTATCACTTGGTTGCGTAGTTGGTTACTCATTTGTTAACTTTTACACCTTTTTCCTTTAGGATATTTTGGTTTCAACCAGAATCCAATTTACACCCCGAGCTGAAAAGAACCTTAAGTAACCCTAAATTAATCTTCATGCATGTTACTGCTGTTGTACTTCTTAAGTTGATGTGTATTTTTAGATGTTTCTCATTATATCCATGTTGTTAGCAATCTTTCAGCTGTCAAGATAACAGTTAATATGAAATTTCCTTTTTCTATACTGAGTCAACATCTTGTGACCAAAAGGTAAAAGGTCGATTTCTAGGGGGTGCCATCACCAAAGCCTGCATTTTCCCCTTGGAAAAAAAGGGTGGTAGGATCAGGTCTAATGCTGGAGGCATCCAAATGGGAAGTACCAAAGGAAATGGATAATTTTTGGCCCTGTCAACATAAACGCATTAGGATCCCTACTTTAAACTTGACATTGTGACACATTCTGCCTTCATGGGGAGATGGATCAAAACCGATCATTTTGTGATCTTTTTCCTACGTAATCAACTTATAAACAATTGTCTAACTACGACAAAAGTATTTAACATACCAACTTTTGTTTGGACTATCTAATCTCTTCTCATCATTAAGGGTGACACAAAATTTTGGCTGACTCATTCTACAGTCCTCTTCAGATGTACAATATAACAGGGTATCTCCTATTGGTCTCTTCCTCTAGTGGTGCAAAGCAACAAAGAGAAAAAAAAAAGAAAAGCACTGATAGGAGAGAGACTTTTCTTCTAGGAATCTTACATTTTATACCTGAAGATGGGCGTAAAATGAATCATCCAAAATGTGCCAGCATCAAAGATGAGATTAGATTGTCCAAATGAAAGTTTGTTTGGTGCTTTTTATTTTTCTCAATCTTTTCTCATGTTCCACTTTACCAACTTTTTCAAAAGTCTTAAAACTGGTCGCAAAACGCTACTCAGCTATGTCCCTTGTTTAGAACAGATTATTTGCTTGTTTGGCTGACATTGTTGCTTCAACAGATTTTAAAGAACAATTCCTGGCATCAGTGCAATGATAATAGAAAAAGCGATTAGATTAGCAACACTTAATCTGCCTGAAGGAGCAAATCATTGGACATTTTGACTTCTCTCCAGAAAAGATGCAGATGTTAATTTAGCTGGGGAAACAAATTGACTATCCACTGAAATTTATCTAATTAAAAAGGTTCTTCAAAAACTAATTCAAATACATATTTTCTTGCCAAGTTATTTCATATATAGTGAAGGATTATAAATATATATATATATATATATATATATATATATATATATATATATAAACATAAATATATGTATGTCCAAAAAATTAATAACATTTTGGTTTCATTGAGCATGACATCAAAATGGAACATTTTGACATCATCAGAGAATGTTTTGTTACAATTACACATTTTAAAAAATTAGTTTTTTTAGCTGACTTCATACTTTGATAAGCCGGTTTTTTCTAAGTTGTTTTTCTTTACCATACCACATATTCGGAACATACTCAAAAGTGTTTTTGTTTTTTTTTCCATTTGTCTTCATATTCTGATCACATCTTTTTGGGGAAATTCCTAGTCAAAAGTGAGGGGGAACATTTTTTGTCCCTTTCAGAGGTCAAAATGAAGAGGAAACTTTACTCTTTAGCAGTTTAAAGCGGGGAAAATATTTTTCTCCTTCTAGGGGTCAAAACAGAGGGTAATTTTTCTTTCATTTGGGTTTCAAAATGAAGAGCATTTTTACTTTACAGGGGTTGAAAATGAGGGTCAGCTTTTTTCTTTTGGGGTCAAAAGCCTGGGGAAAAATTTCTCTCCTGGGTTGTCAAAAGTGAGGAGAAACTTTTTTTTAAAAAATTTTTTTTATCTTAAAGGGTCAAAATTGAAGGTAAACTTTTACCACTTTCAGAGGTCAAAAGTGAGAGGTGTATTTTTTTCCCCTTTTAGGGATCAAAAGTGAGGGGAAACTTTTTTCCCCACCTTTTTGGGGAAAATGCTAATCAATAAGTAGTTTTCCCCTATTTAATAGCAAATTATCTTTCAACTATAATTCACCAAGTATCTGTGAGAGCAATACTCAAGAGCGGCCAGAACCATGGCCACCAAATTTCCTGTGGTAAATGATGCAATCCTGGAACACGTTTCTAGCAATGGAAGTATCATTGCTTAATAATTTCAAACCTAAACTTAATCTAATTTAGTAAACGAACATCATATCTATTATTAGGAGAGGAATAAATTCAATAGAATCATTACAAAAACATGAAAACACAGTCAAACAAATGAGATTAGAAATTAACTTTGCACTAAATTCCTCACATCAAGATCTTTTCCATGTTTACATATATGATAAATTCTCTGTTGAGCACACAAATGTATCTTGACTTATATTTGAATTTTCTCATTTGAAATTGCTAGCTTTATTTTCAATTTTCTTCATAGTGGTTCATTTCAACAACACAATAAATATTTCCAAGTAGTTTTTGATGGCAATCTGCTTGTAATTCAAACACAAGAACATGCAGAGACTGGTAATGTGTAGCGACAGAAGTGAACGTCATCCTTCCCAAAACACAAATGAAATTCTAAAAAACATTGGTTAAACTTATACACCCTAAAAGTGGATCATAGCAACTTAGCAAAATTCCTGCCTGAAAGAAAAAAAAATCTGCTCAACCAATCAAATGAATGCAGATGATATTTTACAACCAATGAAAACCACAAATGTTCATGACAAACAACTCTTCTCAGGAGCCTACACTATTTAATGTAAAACAACCAGAAAGCCAATTCACCTGTATGTACATAGTTTTCCACAGGAAACTATGCAGCTCAAGAACGAACACACACACACACACTTTTGCCTTCCTTTTTATAAGCTTAATACCTTTGTATTCATGTAAGAAAATTGACTATGTGTCAAAACACTGAACTTTCTACATACTGTATTATATACACCAAAGAACATTATAACACAAAAAGATAATTCAACTTTCTAGACGATTCCAAAAGACATTTCTAGCAAGTTCAATTTTTCATACATCGATGTCATATTCCTGGTACTGTTAATAATTGGAGAGGGGATAGGCACTGCAAAGTAATACCCCCTGCCTGGCTGCGTTGTTATGAAGGACAAAGCAAAGTGACTATAAGATAAATTTCAGGTTATTAGACCAGGCAAATTACTTGTAAATGATTCTCCATGTGCCCTAGAGCAATTTCATAACTAATGATGAGATCTTCATGACAGTCAGGGCCACAGGCATAGAAGTTATTCTGAAAATGATACATTTGTGGTGGGCAGGATACATGATGAGGATGGAGGGATATAGACAAGATGCAAGGAATCCTTAAAAAAAACTTAATTGCCTATGTAATCGATCTTTGTCGGTGGACAGCAGAGATAGGAGACAAGGCAACACAAGATTTTCCAAAGCGTACCACAGAGCAAGAGTTTAAAAAGATAAAAAATAATAGGCAGCACCATTTGGCAGGAGATCCTCCCAGCTGCCAGACCTTTCCTGCAATCGTTGTGGAAAGTTCTGCCTGCATAGCCTCCCAAACACTCACATCAGACATGGAAAAACCTCCTTGATCTTTGTTCGCGAAGCCAAGCCATGATGATGATGATGTCTGTTTATATTTCCAGTTGATGGAGGAGGGGGGAAGCAGTTGGATACAAAAATAACCATATTCAGAATTTCTTCATGTATAAAATATTTTTCTCCCCCGGGCAATGAGGGATTCGAAAATATTGTCACAAGAAAACAATTCCTGCACTCAATCTTCGAACACCTGCCAGAGTTCAATTTGAACAGCTGCATTGATGAACAGGAAAGTTTAACTCTGACAAGTTTACGGAATTATTGGAGAAAAATGAGTTCTGATTTTTTCTCTTTCTAACATCATCATGAAAAAATGAAAAGGAAAAATCTAATGTGTCATTATTCCAAATAAAGAAAGATGCATTAATATCTAAGTGATGACAAATCTTCATAATTCGTGAAGATGCATAACAAATCTCCTTCTCCCATTTTGATTAAAAAAAAAAAGGAAAGTTAGCAAATTTACTGTGATGATTCCATAAGAATAATTGACAAACATTGATATTTTGATGGTAAAAACTCCTTCAATAACTAAAGAGGACTTTCTGTAGACTGGAGGGAAATAACCTCTTGATGAAAGTCAGAGAGATGTAGCAGAATTTAACAATAATTTAAAATCTTACGGGCGATTTATTTATACGATATATTAATATTTACTTTGCATGTAAATATATGATTTACTTAGACTATACTTGTGTGTGCGTGTGTATATATATATATATATATCGTCTAGAAAGCTAAAATATATATATATATATATATATATATATATATATATATATATTCACATATACATATACTAAAATACAAAGTAATTCATTATTCAAGATGTGATGGGTTTATTTTATAAAGTGCTCTGTACATTCAACATTAAGTTAAGTTGAAGTAGAGCTTAAAATATGTTGGAATAATAGATATGCTACACAAACATGTTTATGTCTCTGCCTTTTTTAGGCTTCTTCAGGTGAGTGATTTGATTTATTTAGTTTCCTATTCAGGACATTATTGGGGGTGTGTCTATTTTTCTGGAAGGAAAACCATCTAATTCTATTCATATTAGTTTTCTTTTTTCTTTTTCTTCAATTTGTAATTGGTCTGTGTCTGTGTTTGTTTTCTATCTTCCATAGAGGAAGTGGCTTCCAGGCTAGTTGTTATAAATTACTTGAGATGTTTCAATGTGTTGTTAATTCATCAGCTCTACGTGGTATATTTCCTCTCAGGAAGTATTTTTTCCTACTTTATGTATATGTATATATATATATATATATATATATATATATATATATATATATATACATACATATATGTATATAAATGCTCTTCCATAGGAATAGAGCACTCTGGTGGTTGAGGAAGTTGAACTGAATAGATATATCACTTAAATTCAGCCTTACTGACCGTCCAGTTCCCTAGTGCAGAGGTAGGATACCGGCCTCTGGATCTGATGCAAAGGTTTCAATCCTAACTTGTGGTACTGGATGGGATAATGGATAGTCTATAGCCACACTGTGGATGACACAATTATATATATATATATATATATATATATGAAAAGAAATGCATACATATAATCCGATAGAATGATTATAAATTGCGGTATAAAAGAAACTCTCATTTGAAATGATCTTCTGTCATTACATGGTTAATGTATCACTCACCCTAGACAATGTAAATAGAATAAACAATTAAAGAAAATGGAGCTGCAGGATTTTTAATCATTTATTCTTTTTACATAGTCATGGGTAAGTGATACATTTTCTGTGCAATGATAGGAGATCATTTCAAATATGCTTCGATAAAATATAATGCAATTTTTTAGTCATTCTGTTGAATTATATAAATCCATTTCCTTATACATAACTGTCATGTTGAAAGAAACATAAAGACCAAGAATAGACAAGATGAGAATATGGTGTGAAAGCAGTTATTTGGGCCTTTGCATTACCAGCAACTGTTTAGCTCAATGGTAAGAGCATTGCTATGTTTAAGCAGCTACCCTATTGGTGACAGGGATTTGCACTGCAACAGCCTCATTTCATTCAATTATTTATTCTATTTACGCTGTCTAGGGTGAATGATACATTAACCATGTAATGATGGGAGATCATTTCAAATAAGTTTCTATGTAATATAATGCTATATATATATATATATATATATATATATATATATATATATATGTATACACACATATATGCATATGAATTCATTTGTGCTGAAGGATTAAGGTTATTATCCGTGGTGTGTGAATCTCAAATCTGTTTGCAACAAATAATGAAAAGTATTGCTCAAAAATCTATTTTACAATTGCGGTTCAAACTTGTGCAACTGATAGACCAGCCTTCTCAACCTTTTTAGAGTGGGCGAACCCCTGAAATAATTTTCACATTTTAAAGAAACCCAGGATAAATATACTATATGTACAGCTAATGTCTTATTCGTATGTTTAAAACTTCATACATATTATATGAATAATATCAGATGGAATTAATTGCTGTGAAAAAAAAAAGAAAAGAAGAAAGCCAGTACATTATATTCTAAAAGAAATCATCTGTATTCTACATTAAACAACTGCTCTATGCAGTCGATCATTTGGGTGAACATTTTAAAATACTGTATTTGTTTCAGTCCCCTCTCACCTACAGGACTTTCAATATCAAAAAATATAAAATGGAAGTCGGTTTCTTTGGAAGAAAAATTTATAAGCTTTGCTTAGTTTATTCCATAAAATTATTGTTTTTCATAAAATTTTTATAAAAAAAGTATCACAAGGCAAATATATTATGAAAAAATTTTGTTTAATACAAGGAAAAACAATTTTCTAAAGATTGAGCCATGATTAATATGAACTGATTATTGAAAAAATCTAAAAAGAAGCAAAAGCTGTGGGTTTTTTTTCATGCATGTATAATATATTTGCTAAATTCTTAACAACCTCTCGCAGAACACCAGGTGAGAAAGGCTGAGTTAGTGCATAAAATGTTTTCCTAATATTTTATTTTTCAATCTTCAATTTGTGCTTAAGGTCTCACGAGGAGGTGAAAATATAATTGCGTTATTTCATCAGGTTTTTCATTCTCCTTTATTTTACTTGAGCAATTTATCATAACCGACTTCCAGCTTGCTAGGCCAGTTGAAGCTTCACTGGAGCCTTGTTAATCACACATTTCAGAAACGTATTTCTCTACTTGGTCCATAACTAGTCTCTCATAGAGCCAGATGAAGGGTTAGACTTCCCCAGTTTCATTACAGACTTGTCCATCTCCAAAACTGGTTACCAACCAAGGCTGAAGCATCCACTTTTCCTGGCTATTTACCTAGAACTGGCAGGGAGAAATGATGCTTTCGTGCCTTTGTTCACATCAGCACAAAGTGAATGCAAACTGTTTCAGTCACCAATTCTATTTTTTATTATTGCTAAGCCACCCGCACTCCTTTGAGTATTTGTACTGTTGGATAATACACAAATGCAACATTTTCATCTTCTGATTAATAACTGGAAATTATATCGCCTAATGTTGAAAAAAAAAGCATTTATTTTGTACAAAAAGTATTTTTCATCATTAATACTAAAAAATGCAAATGTCATTAATTTAAAGATAAAATTCATCAGCTTTGTGTATTTAGTTAATAACATCTTGATAGTCTATAAACTTTAGTGTCAATGTCCTGATAGACCATACACAGTAATATCAGAGGGTATTAGTCTCAGGCCACAAGAGAGAAGAATCAATACATCATCTTTGAATATCATCTATTTGTGTTTGGCAACAAAATAAGTTTTATGGTATGACAGAGCTTGGGGATTTCTTATAGACATTTATGAAGCTCAGCTTTATCTGACGCAAAACCAAAGTAGTGAAGCACCCAGTGAAAATTAAACTCACTAACAATGACTTATAAGATAAGAAACAAAAATAGCACCATTTCAATACGAACCCAATAGGTGCTTAACCCTGACTTGAAACGTTCCAATAGACTTTGAAAAGATATATGGGACTTATATATATCCCAGCTGTCATAGAAACCTTGCAATATATATGTCCTAGGAGTCTCAAAAAGTTTAAAAAGGTGGATTAATGTAATCTGACACTTAATTATTAGATTTTTGATCACAAGTTTCCACTATACAATGGTCAATCTATGTAATTCACCATTGAATTAAGAGCATTGACAAGAAAGGAGATTATGTTAAAAATCAGTATTTTAGTGTGAATTGGAATGCTTTTTTTCCATCATTAAGCTATGGGCTTATTGATGCACCAACATAGTATTTCATTTATAGTGTATTATTTGTTCATTCCTGGAGTATCCTTGTGGAGCATAGTGCCACAACCACTTTGCTGCAGTTTTAGAAGCAAATGGGTCTTACTGGGTAGAGTAGCAAGCCATGTGTCCAACCCTTGTCCTTTGCTTGGGCTTGAGACCAGCTGCGGCCGAATGAATTTCTCCTAAATGAACTTCCTTACAGAGATGAAGAGCTGCGATAGCTGGGGGAAATCTGGATTCATACCTTTCTCAAGGAAATTAGTGTGAAGTGAACCTAGAAATCATTGTTTAAGAAACACAGGGTGAGAACTAATTCAATTTAGACAATGATGGTCCCCCGCCCAGAGCCAGCAATTATGAAAAAAATTCTCTCATGACAGGAATGTTGACAAGAGATTAACAAGTAACTTAGCCTTGATCTCTTGTCAATGGCCTATATCCCAGAGGGATGGAAGGTGTAAGAAGGACCAAAAAAGATTCTACACCAAAGGAACAAACAAGGTTTGTCCGCAAAGTAACCAGTCTTTTGATATCAATGGAAAACTAGCAATGCAGTCTTAGTCCCTTTCAAGGTACTTCTCTTCAAACTTCGCACACTCACTTCAGCATCCCCTGGACTTTTCAAAGCAGTCTGCAATATCCACTTTTGAGATAGCTTATCAGCTGCCTTATAGTTGTCTCCTAAATCCTTATTGTGTTCCCCTTAATCTCGTCCATGGTCTGAAATCTTTTTAGTAAAAGCCAGGAATTGCATGGAGCAAAATCTGCTTTGTAGAGAGACAGATTTAGGTGATGTGATGTTTCACCAAAAAAAAAATGCAGAACATGTGAAGAACGACTTGTTCAGTCATTGTGACAGCAAAGTTCACACATTAATCAAGCTCACTCGATGACATCTCACTACACCAACTGAGTTACCCCACTGTATATGTTCATGCTAGGGAAGTAAGACACCCACCGATTCATTGCCATGTCACAGCCAGTTCTTGAGAAATCAAAAACAACTTACTTTCTGGTCAGACCTCATATACTCATGAAAACTTTTCGCCATGAAGTCAATTTTTTTTTTACTTGTATACCAATGGAAAAGGAGTAGACATACTTCTTAATTCCCAGGGATTTTTGTATGTTCAATGTGTATTAATAGAAAGGTTTTTGAATACCTAGTTCTCAAAACACATTTCCACCATTGTTGCATACAAGTCATGGGATTTTCTTTATAGAGGTAATGGGGGAGAAAAAAATCAGTTTTCATTAAGGTAGAAATTCTACAGAGATAATTTGTAAACTATAAATATTCATTGGCAATACGATCCAAAGAACATCAGAGTCAGGTGATTAGCAGAGAAAGTTCTTCATTAGCACTAAATCAACACCTAAATTTCGCTCCACTAAACCAAAAGGTCAACAAGCAGACAGAAATGGGCCAATTACTTAGCAACATGATCAAGCAGGAATTTCTCCTAATGAAAAATGGTTGGATGGAATTTCATGTTAATAATCTTCATAGGTTATACATCTCAGGTGAACATTCGTTAGGTGTATGTAGAATCAGGCAATTTTCCTTAACCTCCAAAAGGCTTTTTTTAGGAACCAATAAAAATCATTAACTAGAGAGCACTCAGAGACCAATACTTTTGTCACTAAAAACTGAATAACAGTCAATTATGTATATGTGCAATGCAAGGGAGATAATTGGATAAGTTTTCATATTTAGGACTATTGTCTTAATATATAAAGAAAAATCTCTCTCAATTAAAATAATATTCCTGTATCCGTCCCCAAATTCAATCAATTCTTCCTCAACTCATGGCTCAGCCTTCAACAAAATTCTTGGAAAATTCTGTATTATGAGAGTGGCTGAGAATGATATCATCTTTGTGGCTCACATTGCTGAGAATGAGCTGAACTGGTTGGTATATCCACCATCTTTTCTTTTTTGCTTGCCACTGTTTTCTGCTGAAAAGAGATCATTTTTCCTCACTGTTGTACATGTGAAGAAAGCGGTAGAATGGATTGGCTGGAACATTGTCAATAAAAGCAACCTAAAGAATGAGTTCGGCCGTCCAAACAACGAAGAACTAATCTCAGAACTCTAGACATACATGGTGTCTACTATCACCATTTTGATTGCAATCATTTTTCAGCCAATCTTTCTTGGTAGTCTCTTTCATATCTTTTTTTCAATCATACTTCAGCATCTTATCACATATACAACAGATCATGTCTGAGCCACTTTTTTTTTCTTCCTTGAATAATCCAAAATTTATTCATTTCATTCAGGCCAACTTCCAAACTGAAAATATATCAATTATTTTATGCCTTCATTCTAAATTTCTGCAAATACACGCAGTATGTGAACTAAAACATGATTATTATGTTCTTTTTATTTTAAAAGAACTCCAAAACTGAAAGACTTCAACTATAAATTTGCTTGGTTATCCTTCGAAGCTATTTGTTAATCAATGCTTTTTTTGGGAGACCAGAAAGTTGATTGCCTTTATTTAAATTCAAGAGGGGCGTATGACCAATGCATCCGCCCAGTAGTCACTTATGGAGCTGAAACATGGAACCTAACCAAGAGACAGATCTGCAAATTGAGAACCATGCAACGCGCGCCTGAAAGAATTATGCTGGGCCTCACATGGAGAGACCACAAGACAGCACAGTACATCCAGGAAAAGACGAGAGTCAGGGACATCATAGAACCTATCAAAAATCTCAAATTACAGTTGGCAGGCCATGTTGCAAGAATGGAAGACAACCAATGGATATTGTGACTTACGACATGGATCCCCCAAGATCACATGCGCAACCAAGGCTGGCAGAATATTTGATGGAGAGATGAACTAGACAGATTCAGAAAGTACTGGCTCCGTGACGCCCATGATAGAGAAGTGTGGCAAATCCTGGGGAAGGTCTATGTCCAATGACGGACGTTAAAAGATTGATGATGATGATGATGATGATTTATATGCATGCAAGTATGTATTAAACTAAATAGGTTTGTTAATATTAGGGGGTGAGGGAGTTGGATGGGAGGATACCTCTAAGATAGGGCCATGCTACCCTTGGAGTGCATGCGTTTTCAAAGCGTGAGATTTCTAAAATAAAGAGGGATTGCTTCTCTTGAATTATTTCATTATTTCTACGCAGTTAACTTTAACTTCAAGCTGAAATTCAACACAACCCTTTGCTTCCTTGAAATCTCACTACAATTATTTTAGAAGTCCCAATGACACAATTTGAAATTGTTTTTCATGAAGGTTCTCCAAATGCCAGATTAATGTCAGAGAAAACCATTCAGAAATTGGCCTGCCAAATCATGTAGTCTTGGCAGAGTCAGCTGTATCATTTGGAAAGATAGGTTTTAAACTTCTCCTGTGTTCTATCCTTGTTTCCAATCAATGCTGGCTAACTGACCGTTTTTGGCAGAGAATTCCTGATTCTGGCATCAGTTGATTCCAACTTGCTGAGAGGTGCCATCCCCCTCCTCCCAGCAATTGGTAATTGATCAGTCATTATTTAGATACACGTCCCTCCAGAATCCATTCACTGGAAATGCAGGAATTATGCCCAGCTGTTTACACAATCTTCTGAGTGTTGGATTCTCCATGTATTTTGTTTTTCTCTTTAGTAACAAAGTGAGGAACCAATCTTAGAATGGTTTTTGCCCATCAACTCATTCTTTTTGTTACCACAAAACATTGGAGGATCCCATCCTCAATCTTTATCAGGTTTATAGTTCATATGGAAAGAGTGACGAAGTTTTTTCTAATTTTTTATAGCTCTTTAAAAGAAACAGCATAGTTCAGAAATTTGGGTGCACGGACGGGTTAAGCTAGTGTGAGGCCTGTAGCAAACATTGATGATGGAGTCCTGAATTTCATAAATTACACATATTAAAATCCGTAGATTTTCTTTACTTGTAAATCAACTGATTTTCAAAATTTTTTTTATTGAAAATACAAATATTTCTGACGTTTCCATAATAGTATTACCTACATGCAGGTAACAATTTCAAATTAAGTAATGAAATTACAATTTGAAAGTTACATTCTCAAGATTTATCATTAGCAAATCTAATAATGATACTGGAAATGTCTATCTTATTCAGATGTTTTTATTCAAGGCTCATTATAATGAGATTATTTATCTGTTTTGATCAATGGTATCCTTCAACTCACATAGATACAAAACGCCATACACAGGGAGTTTAAGGCCCTGCTCTTTTCCTTCATATCAAAAATGTCCTTTTAGTTCAAAATTCAAAAATGCATTCTTATGGAAGACACACTAAAAATGAATTTGAATTTAATGGGATTTAAGAATGTCTGCCACATACAATTTTAATATTTTTCTCAGAATATATATATATATATATATATATATATATATATATATATATATCCTATACGGAATTGCAGATTCCATTTTAAAAAATGTTTGGGGAGTGCCCCTGCCCTTGTGAAAGTCTGTGCATGTCACTGTCTCACTCCCATTAATTACTGTATTAAAATATTGACCCCAATTAAAGGTGATAATTAGTTAAAATAGCAAACCTCAAACACCCAGTCATCTGCAAAAGTTGAAGGCAGTATAGTGCAATAGTAATAGAGTGAATGCAAAATCACTGAATCAGAATTGATAACTTGCAAGCATTTAGTGATGGGTCCTTCAGAATGTGAGATCCCTAGCATATGCTACTTTTGCTAGTTAGTTGACCTGGTACGATTCAAGTTTCAAAATAAACAACATTTTGACTAAAATGTAAGGATAAGAGTAACCAAGATGAAGGAACAAGTTAAAATAATTTGTGGTGTAATGATGAGTAAAGAAAAAAAAGGAATGAATTTTAATCAATTATTGCTTCCGACTTCCAGAAAAAAACATTTTTAAGCAGACAAAAATAGTATTTCTAGAAGAGAAAATATCTTATGTCTATTTTTAAGTTCAAATGAAGCAGTAAATTGATGCATGAATAATTTAGACTAAAAATGTCCTCTTTTGTAAAACACGTTCTTGCCTCAATTTGCGGCAGGCAGTACAAGTGAAAATACTGACACAAATATATCTAGTATAATTAGCATGAAATATTAAAATAGGCAATTTTTAAAACAACTATTTTAAAACTTTTTTGGCCATGGCCCCCTTAAGAACCCCTGTCAAGTTCCAAGGCCCTTGTTAAAGAGGATTATAACATAAGCAAATAGATAGAAATTCATTGATTATTATTTCAGTCCGTGGCTATGACCGGTGGTGAGCACAGCTAATGACGATGCTAAATGGATAAACCACTATAAATTTAGCGGAAGCAAACATAACTGCTAACTTTTATGAATTTAGCTTTGGTTTGTTTTTTTTTCCTCTAAAACCCTTAACAGACAAAGAGAGCTGAACTTTTAATATCAGATGATCAAAGTCTACATAAACAACATGAAGATAAACATTGGTTTACATTCAATATACAGTTCATTTGAAGCTGTATGTCTAGGCTATAACATATTAAAATTTCAGCACTCTATGTCTGTTTTTGGAGGTTTTAGAGCAGAAAAAAAAGAAGAAAAGAAGCTAAATTCATATGACAAAAGTTAACGATTGATGGTTATCCTTGCCTATGCTAATTTTTTAGAAGTTTATCAGTTAAGCTTTTTCTTTAGCATTGGCTAGGTTTCCCGTGTTTCCAGTTGAGAACAGTTGTTTCAAAAGACTAGAATGGGGACAGTGTCCATTCAAAAGTTGCATGGTTGGAAAGGGCAGTGTGTGGAGAAGCCTGCCATAATTGTCATTTAAAATGATTTTTTCATAGATCACGAAAAAATACACCTCCAAAGTATTTCTCTTCAGTGTTGCAAATTTTAGATAACGGATCTATAATCTGTAATTTTTTGAAATTTTATATCAGATTTCTTTAGAACCACTGATCCAAACAACTTAAAAACTTAGACTGCAATGCCTTATATCCTGACAGATATATCTAGTGAATATCAACTTCATTATATGGCCAGTTGTTGAGTAACCATGATGCATACATACACATACATAAAGATTTCTTCAGTTGTTGTTAGATTTTGTTATTGATTACCTAGTTCTCACTCATGGTCATCTTGAAGAACTGATTAACAACCTCTGCATAATAAGGATTATACATAACCCAACTTTTTCTAATTCACTTACATTTAGAATGCTTCATTTCATTTTTCAGTCTACAGAATAAGCTTATTCAGCATCTTAATTCAAGTTTGGCTCCTTTTTTTCATAGGTGTCTAACTTGGGTTAAATTTTTAAGAACACATTGACCATTGTGTTATAAGCTGAGGAAAAAAAATACTGGGATTTATGAATGAGTGAAACAGCTTTTTGAAAAAAATAAAACTTGGCTCTTTCTCACACACAAAATATGACAAATTTATAGTTGCCAAAAAATAGGAAGCTGTCCTGGTTTAACACATGTGACAATATGTCTAATTACTTTAATGTAACTGCATCAAAACAATTGGAATACAATTCTTGTCTGAATTCCAGTAGATGAGGTGTTTCAATCATTGTATGTGGTCTGATTTTGAGAAATTTTTTTGTCTTTGTTATTTTTACAACATCACATTTTTGCTGAAATGTTGTGAAAAAACAAAGACAAGGAAAATAGTCTGAACAAATCAAATACAATGAGTTGAAGTATAACTTTAGTGAGTTGGTGTCTGTGACTGCACGATGGTTTCTTGAACAAACTATTGTTCTGTCATTGAAAATATTCCCTCTGTCTCTTCATAACTTTTCTTGATGAAAAGTCAATTAATGCTGGAATGTATAATTCCCTGTTAACTTCAATTCACATTGAATTATCAATTTCTACAAAAACTGAAAGCATATACGTGTGAGACTTTCGCAGAGAACCTACACAACCTCAAACTAATGCAAGATGAGCAAAATGGAGAAAGCAAAAAAGTTGGCTTAGACATGAACTTCAGTAAAACAAAAATCATGTGCAACAATGATGTTGAGGATAAAAACATCACTGTCAAGATAGGAGATGCCAAACTCAGCAAGGTAGACCATTACATCTACCTAGGACAACATATCTTCATGAGACCCTCAAAAAAGGGGGAAATCAAGTGAAGAATCACTCTGGGATGGCAAACCTTTGGCAGAGCAAGCTGAACTTTTAAAAACCAGACGATCCTAATAATCCAGAAAAGAAGAGTATACAACCAATGCATTCTCCTGATGGTCAGTTATGGAGCTGAAACATGGAACCTAACCAAGAGACAGACCTCCAGACTGAGAAGCATGCAGCGTGTGTATGGGAGAATCATGCACAACCTTACATGGAGAGATCACAAGACAGTACTGTACATAAGGAAGAAAATACGTGTCCGAGACGTCATAGAATCTATCAAAAAACTAAAATGGCAATGGGCAGGTCACATTGCAAGAATGAAAGACAACCAATGGACCTTGTGACTCACAACATGGATCCCCAGAGATCACATGAGAAACTGAGACCGACAGAACACAAGATGGAGAGATGAACTAGACAAATTCAAGAAATACTGGCTCTGCGATGCCCATGTTAGAGAAATGTGGCTAATCCTGGGGAAGGTCTATGTCCAACGACAAACAATAAAAGACTGATGATGATGACACGGTTTTCAAGGGTATTTAGATACTACAGCTCATTGTAACTCATCCAAGCCATGACAGTCCAGTGTCAAGTGTTAAACATGTTGGACACAATATAATATTTACATTTTCTTTTAAAATTTAGATGTTCATGTTATATACCTGCATACACAGGTATTCTGGGAAGCAACATTATTTATTCAAGATTTGATTGGACTTTTAAACTCATTTTTTGCATCTCTTTTGTTGCCACCACTAAATTTTAGCCTCTTCATTCTACATCCTTCCCTTGGTGTAACTACTTGGCTTTTCTGGTACCATTTTCACCAACTTGTTTTATAGCAAAGAGACCTCGCTTTTTCTTTAAAAACCAAACACCTAAAGAAGGCTAAACAACTCTAGGAATAGAATATGCATTGTTCAAAACTTGTGCTTGCTCACCTAAAAGCCACCTTTAGTGGACTTTAAGGTCGATATCAAATCACTTCTTATTTATACAATTTATGAATTAATTGTATTCTCTTATTCCACTTATTGTAAGAACAGAAAAGAAATGGAGTTATTTCCCTTGGACATTTTTGATGATTCATACTAAATTAAATTAATTACTTAAAAAAAACAGTAGCTTGATTGGAGAGGAAATTGCTTTATTTTTCTAACATAGCACTAACAAGGATCTGGCCACAATGTGTTGTATTTGTGGTGGTACAAAATCTAGATCATTATTATGTAAATAGAACTGTATATAAAATTTGCAATTAAATTTGAGAAACCTCTACGTACTATGATTTAAAAGCAATTAGTATTTTGGCCATTTTCAAACGTAACTCCAACCTTTGCAAAAAATAATTTTATGAAGCTTTCAAAGACCACACAAAAACTATTCAGTCCAATTTCTAAAAACAATGTAGATATATTGAAGTAAATATCTAATTTTCATTCTTTTTGAAACTTACAATTATTGAAGAATTTCTTTTGATCTTCTGTTATCAGAAATCATATTTGTTGTATCTTCTAATTGTTCAAGCCTTTGTTCTCTTGCTTTGAGCGAGAAAGACTTTTGATTTTCAAGTTCTGTTGGATTTGAATTAGTACGGAAATAAATTCTATTTCTAATAATCTGGTTTGCTTAATTTTATTTGATCATCAAACGAGTATAACATTTACATGTGAGCAATGAAGTTTCTTGAAGACTTCTAGGAGTCTTTCATCTTGATCGCATGATGTCAATTTTTTTTAACGACTGAATGACCTGCGACTAATTAGTCAATCTTCAATACAGGGAATCCTTTTGATGTGATATCAATCCTCGGCTTTTTGGCCGGAATCAATCATGTTTGTCTTCAGATGAGAGACAGTACAAATGAAGTGCACCTAGTTCTGGGGATTTGAATCCTGGGAAACACCCCCCCATAGCGCTAAAAGGGGAAGGTCATCTGTCAACCTGACAGGGACTGGGCAATTCTTTTCTTTCTCCACACATACGCGTATCACATTTTGCTATCATGGGGAGGTGAATAAATACAATCATTTTGCTGTGAATTTATGTCATAAAAAGCCACAATGCTGGTATTGGCCTTTAAATACTAGAATTTTCTAAGCTTACATTGTTTGAAAACTTGCCTTTCAAACTGAATTTGGTGGACATGAATTTTCAAGAGAAAATATTAGAACGAAGTTGATACTTCTAATAATTTTTGTGCTAGCATTGTACCCATCATGAATCCGGATTATTTTCACACGGATCAGCACTTCTATTTAAGATCAGAATCTCTGCACTCTGTCAAGGATCAAAGTGTCATTCCTTGGATCTCTGCTTGAAATCAGTGTAGCAGCTGCGTACTCGACCCCGGATCAAAATGTGCCATCCTGGCCCTTTGCCCTGGATAAGTGTAGTATCTATGCACTCTGTCTATCATGAAAATATTGCTCCCAGATACTCCTGTCTATGATCAGAGTTTAATATCTATGTACTCGGTGAAAAGTGCTTCAAATACATATGTTATTAGGGAATAGATATATGATCTGACAGAGTGATTATAAATTGCGTCATGTTATATTGAAACTACATTTAAGATGGCCTCGGATTATCACACTGTGAATGTATCATTTGACCTAGACAACATAAATAGGATAAATGATAGAAGAAAAATGGGGCTGCTGCAGAGATCAAACATGCAACCAATAGGGTAGCTACTTCAATATAGTGTTGCTCTTACCATTGAACTAAACAGCCGCCGGTAATGCAAAGGCCCAAAACAGTTACATGCTTGATTTCTGTAGCAGCCCCATTTTTTTTATTGTTTATTCTATTTACGTTGTCTTGGTCAAATGATACATTCACTGTGTAATAACAGGATATATTTTCAAATATTTTTTCAATATGATATGGCGCAATTCATAATCACACATACATCATATATATATGTATATATATATATATATATATATATAAATATTCTGAAAATAATGATATGAAGTTGTGTATATGAAAAAAGTACCTAAAATATATCAATAAAAATAGAGCAAGTATAATAAATATTCATGGAATCCTTGTTTATATATATATATATATATATATATATATATATATATATATATATATATATACACACACACTTATATATTGTTACATAATGCGTTTGGGGGTGACCAATTTATAAATCTATGGTTATGTATTGCATTTTTGGTCAATCAAAGAGTTAAAAATTCCAGAAACAATGTTATATGAACTTTAATCCTTTGTTGAGTTACAAGTGTACAAGATGTTTAATGGTAATTTCTGTTTGAATTTCTGTGATGAGAAATGATCATTATTGATCTATTTGTACCAGCGTCCCCATCTTGGTTGTTAGAGTAGCAATGTTTTGGCCATTGTACTCTTGGCACTGGTTGTTTGGTGATGCGGGGGGGGGGGGAGAAAACAACATCACAAGAACTAATTAACAATGAAGAATTAAACTAATAAAAATATCCTCTAGCACGGACAGCAGAATGAGAAGTCTACCCATGAGGATTGAATGAAAGGTTCGATTTAGAATTTCCAGAAAGTCACTGAATATGATGGACGTCTAAAGGAGGCTGGAAGATGCTGCAGCCGGAATATTGTGACTATAACAACCCGGATGATGACTCTAGTTAGAATCGATTGATGTATAATAATGATGATGATTTTTCACCAGACAAATTAAGACTGAAACTGCAGGAAATAAAAGGATTTAATTTTGGTGTACACTAAGCTTTACATAAGGCCATAAGTGAGACGCACACCATGGTTATCCAATGCAATTTGCTTATAATGGTATGCAAGGTTAGCTTGATGTGTCCAACCATGGGCACCAGCTTGGGAACGGGGGATGCAAATAGGATTTAGCATCCACAAATAAGGACTTCTCCCCCTGGGGATGATGGTGTTTGAAAGTTGGAACCTAACGGTCAACAAAGGATAATAGTGCCATACAATTGTTTTATATAACCCCAACTTGTGTGCGTTGCATGTTTTTTAGTTTGAAGGTCAATCTTTTAGTTAGGTTCCATGTTTCAGCTCCATTGGTGACTATTAAGAGGATGCATTAGTTGAATACACTTTTTAGGATTTATGGAATTTTCTTGTTCTTGAAGGTTGAAGACTTGCCATCCTAGAGTGAGTCTTTGCTTGGTTTCTTCTCTCTTTGAGTATTTCATGGAGATCCATTGTCCTAAGTCTTCTCAGCCTAATAGTTAATCAACTACTGGAAACAGGAGAATGGAAACATATGTTACTTTCCAAGTAAATGACCAATTAGGAACACTGAATGAAATTGTAACATTGATACAATTCAAACATCTAGTCCGGACAGCGTCATTCATTCACTGCTAGGAAATGATGGTCTGAGTATTTGCAATGAAAAGCAAAACAAATTGAGATAAAAGAAATACTAGTCAAAAATTGATTATGGCTGACAATGGTTTATCTAATAAGTAAAAATAATGTGAGTGGAATGCTCTACATTCTTCATCAATTATTGCAATTCATTCCCGGTCTCCTAAGGAAATATTTGAAACGACAAAGTCTCCGCAAAAACCTTTTATAGGTTATGTTAACTGCAGTGTATAATTGCTGTTAAACTAAAAAGTATTTCTGTAAAATTGTTTGTCACAGACGGATGAAATATGCAAAAGCTACCCTGGTGTGAGATTCTGACAAAAAGAAAAATTTGTAGTCATAATAACGAGGCGCAGAGTGTCATTAAAGTTACCGACTTGGAAAACGGAATTGACGGACCGAGTTTGAGTTTTGGCCTAGGCTATTTGTATCCTCTTTGCAACTATACCATTGGGAAAGGCATTATTCCCCATCCATCTAACCCATCTATAAGAAAATAGTGATGGTAGATGGAGCCTCTAAAAACCTGTGAGGTAGTCTATCTAAGAGAAGGTTACTCCGACAGGAAAAAAAAACAAACCCAAAAAACCTTAGCTGGTCCTAAGCTCAGGTAAATGAAGAGGGTTGGATGTGGAGCTATAAAACCTACTTGCTGCTGGTATAGCAACAGAGTGGTTGCAGCAGTGCGCTCCAAAAGGAGTTTACAGGAATAAACAAAAAAATACGAAAATTCAGTAAACTGTTGAAAAAAAACAATTTTTCAAAAAGTTGCAGATGATGGAAATGCTGATAAATTCCCACAGCGACAATAAATTCCTGTGAGAAGAAACCATTCTCTTTAATTCTGGGCCTTCCTCATCATGGTACATTGAAAATGTCAATGTTTTATGAGTGGAGAGACATTTAAGATGACAGATATTATTTCTTGAATTTGTTCCTGACAATGAAGAAAATTAAAAGAAGCAGAAGGGAGAGATTCTAAACTCCGAGGATATTTTATTCTTTTTCTGGAATATGATCATCTGCTGAAGCAAGAACTTCTCTCATGTGAAGGCAGACAATTCCAACACTCTCTTATTTTTTATAGCTGTTGCCTTGGGTGCACAGACAGTATTCCTCTTGAAAGAAAAAAAAAACACATTCTAGAAAGGAGCAAAGAGTTTGAACTCATTTATGTATTCAAGAAAACATAAAAATAATCCACTGTTGAAAGACGAAATAAAACTAATTTTGTTTTTAAAAGGTTTTGCTGATGAAACATAGACTCAAACAGTATCTACAGATACAAAAAAGAATTGATAAAAAGAAATATCATATGTACGCACACATCATATGTTTATTTAATGCTATATAAATATCACACCCACACAACACGATATATATATGTGTGTATATATATATATATATATATATATATATATATATATTAGCATGAAATGATAAATATATTATCTCTCTGTGATTCTATATTACATACATATATATATATATATATATATATATATGTATATATATTTTTTTTTTGTCTTACTTATCTTTTCTAATATACATGATTTTTCTTTATATAATGTATTTTTATAATATATTTATGATATTTGATTTTGTAATTTATTTTTTGTGATATATATATATATACACATATATATTTGTACATATGATTATGAATTGTGTTATATCACATTGAAACTTATTTGAAATGATCTCCTATTATTACTCGGTGAATGTATCATTTTTTCTCGCCAACAAGAATAGAATAAACAATTAAAGAAAAATGGGGCTGCTGCAGGAATTGAACCTGTGACTGATAGTATAGCTTTTTCAATGAAGCCTTACTCTTACCATTGAGCTAAACAGCAGCCAATAATACAAAGGCCCAAATGATGTTTTCTGGATTCATATATACATATATATATATATATATATATATATATATTTATATTTGTTCATGTATACAATATTCATTTTTGTCTTTTATTTATATATATATATATATAGGACATAAATTAAATATATACAGGTATATTTTCATGATAGTTTTGGAGCAATGTTTTCATCCAGAAAATATTTATAACTTTCAATTCATTTACAGGAACAAAACAAAACAAGGTTTGTATACATGTATGTATTTTAGAATTACGGTTCATTTATCTGAAAGCTCCCAGGGTTCCATCAAGAAGATCTTCTGCTTCTGTAACTCGAAATTTCCTGAATGATTCCTGCGCTAAAAATACAGCAAAATCTGTTGGAAATATACCACTTGCTTTGTTAATGGCGTACCTAAATTTGTGTTCTGTGTCAAATTTTAGCATTCATTCAAACTAAAAAAAGCTTGGATGTACAGAGGTTGGCCTTGTGTTTTAGTGTCATTAAAATGTGTGGAAGAGTTAGAGAGATAACCCTGAATGGTAAAAATCGGATGTAAAAAATAATTTTCAAACATAATATCTATGGGTCCATTGTTTGCTTCGATACTTATTGAGATGTCATAAAATCAAATGAGGGAGCTCTTATGCAGAAAAAAAGGAAAAGAAGAAAATTCCAACTATTTTTATACAAAATAACCTTTTCAGAAAAATTCCAGTAGTCATGGAGTAAATACCAAAAGTTTTATCAAATTGCCTCAGGATTTAAACTGAAAAAATAATTGTCAACCCAAGTTGGTGTGTGAGATAACAAGCTGCTTATTATGATATAGATATATAGATCAGAAGAGTTTAAAAAATTACTATGGCTTGCTAAACAAATTCTTAACCAAGATTCTTTTTACAAACTTGTAATTCTGTGTATCAAGGAAACAAACACAGCAAATCAGTTTCACAATCCTAATGTAGTTTTATTCAAATTTTTGCATTCAAAAATTTTCTTTCTCATGATTGGTCTATTTATCAAAAATCTAATCAACGAAAGCGTAAGTAATATTATTGTCACAATGACAATAATATTATTATAGAATAGATGTTTTTGTTCATTCTGGTGCAATTAATTTCCTGAAACCTTTTGCTGAGTAACTTATCACTCATTCATCTATTAGGGTGTATCAACAGTATTTTCATTTTTTTTACAGACCTTTACTCCAAAGCCTGTTTCATCTACGCATCAAAAGACTATCCTGTGACTCCAATATATTGTTGATATCATAAATGTATACATAAATATATGAATTATAAATTGCATAAAATGATATAAAAACTCATTTGAAATTATCTCCTGTTGTTACATGGATGATATATCACTCAATTTAGACAATGTAAATAGGATAAACAATAAAGAAAAATGGGGCTAGAGCAGGAATCAACCCTGCCACCAATGGGGTATCCGTTTCAATGTAATGATGCTCTTACTATTGAGCTAAACAGCCGCCGATGATACAAAGGATAAACAACTGCTTTCAAACCAAATTCGATAATACTTGAGAAATGGACATATTTGGTCCAACAGAGTGAATTATAAAATGCGTAATATTTTATAGAAATAGACAAAAAGATCATTCCAAATGAGTTTCTATATAATAATATAATGCAACTTATAATTCATTCTGACGGACTAAATATGTCCATTTCTAATGTATATATATATATATATATATATGTATATATATTATCATTATCAATACTAATTAACTGTACCTTTTTTTCCACTTGTCATGTCATATCAGGCATTTTTTCTAATAAAGCCAAAAAGCCACCACAGCTGTACACATAATTCTGATAGTTGGAGGAAACGAAACAATATCTGACCATTTTTAAGTATTTTGAAGTTGGAGACTTGTCACTTGAAAAGTAAGGTAGTGGAGAATACAACCATCATCAATCGAAATACTGCATCAATAATTTAGTGATGTCATAATTTTTCACTTATGCCAGAAAAAAAAAAAATCTTCAAATGTTCACTTTTCGAGATAGGTGAAAAAATATTGCTCTAATCAATAACAAAGTCATATTTGGGAAATGAAAACCTCATCAATCAAAAAATTCTTAAAATTGAGGTTTATTTAGTGAGTATACAATGCACCTATAATTTGACGAAGATTATTTGCGAAAAATCTAACAACAAACGATATGCTTCTGGCTATCGTTTTTCTTTTCTTATGAATATTTCAACATTTTTTTAGATCTTTAATTATGATTTAATCATTTACAATCATATATATTCGATTTTGGAGTCATCATTAGATGAACATACCAAACAGGGATGTTTATGAGTTCAAAACATTGGGGTTTAAGATACAGGGTGATTTTCTGAAGAGTGTTCTTGGAAAAGTATGCCTTATATGGCAGGAAGTACAGAACAAAGAAAACAATTGGAAATTGGAATGAATTCAAGGATTAACTGGCATGCCAAAAAAATAAACGAAGGAAATCTTTGAAAACAGTAACTGAAAAAAATCGGGATGGAGGGGAAGGAATGTCTGATTTTTTAAACAAAATAACAAAAATTTGATTGATGAACAGCATTCATGAAAGTCGTGATAAATTCATGAAATATATGATTTGATATAGAAAGAGAAATGAATATTTTGTGAGTGTGCATGAAAAGCAATAAGGATGGATCACTGAAAGTTCAATTCACACTTTTACTCTGAGAAAAACATTTTTTTCTTTTTTACAAGTGTCACAATAAAGCTTAGTGCTTTACATTAAGCTTAACACATCACATTTTGACTGAATACAAGAATGCGAAATCTTAGAATGAAAATCTGGACTGAAGACGTACAATTGACTTTTGATTGAAAAGGTGACAGTGAAGTCAGAAATGGAAACAAATTTGATCTCTAAGGTAACAAGTTTATATATATATATATATATATACATATATATATATATGTATATATATATATATATATATTTGAATATACAATATTCAAAATAACCAAAAAACTCAGACTATTCAACTTTTTGTTAATTTTTCTTGTTTGCAGACAAACTTTTTATTAACATCATTGAACTTTTAAAGAATTTCTTCCAAAGGTGGTAGCTATAGATTTTTTGACAATCACTGGTCATTATCAAGAAAATGCAATTAATGGTATTTAAAGAGTAAATGTCTTTTTTTCAATCTCATATTTATGTTTGAAGGGTTGTTTTTTACAACATTGCATTGGTTTCAGTTATACATTTGGAAACACATTTGATCAGATTTAGTAATGATTACTGCACACAAATGAGAAAAATCATCTAGAATGTTAAATATTTTGTCAGATATTTTTGATTATAAACGTTTGAATGAAGGATCGCTGCCTCATTATACTCTTTTCATACATATATATATATATATATATATACTCATATAATATTGTCAATTTAATAGACAAAATGAAAAACATGAAAGTTTGGAAACTGAATTGAATTTATTTCCAAACTTTTGTGTTTTCCATATTGTCTTTTAAATTGACCATTATGTTGGATAAATCTAATCCTTTTCCTCACCATACACACACACACAAACATATATATATATATATATATATATATATATATATCAGAAAAAATGTATGATTTTAACACAATTTTATCTTTTTTTATAGATACATTGTTATACATATTAGTTTATATATATATATATATATATATATATATACATATATATCTATATCTATATATATATTTACTTTTTTACTGAAAAATTATTCCAGACAAATTCAGATACATCTTAACTTTTTCACTGGTAATACCTAATATCATATAACACATTATAGGCAGATCAATAAGTGTATGGCCTAAAAATGATAAAAAAAATAATTTTGCACAACAGAAAATATTTACTTTTCAACTTGATCTACTTTCTTGTCATTGGACTTAACCCTATGCTTCTCTATTAATCACAAAGATTGAACAGTATAAGGTGAAATTTTCAGGTCAAAATTCAGCTAACAAGATTGTCAGGCTACAGACTCATTGATCAAACTTTGTATATACATATATCATTATCATTACTATATATCATTGCGTTCAGCTCCAGATTTTTATTCTATGTGAAACAGATGTTTTGTGCTTTGACATTATGTTTCTTACAAGTGCCCTTACACACACACACTCACACAAAACAAGCAGACGCAGACACATACACAGATGCGTACAGTGTGAAAAAAAGTGAATTTGCAACCAAGGAAAATGGCAGAGAACAAAATAAAAAAGATTTTTGTGAAGGAATGGGTGAAACAAAAACAACAAACAGAAAAAACTAAACAAAATGCTTACCTTGGAAATTAGGAGACGGCGGGTACTCACCTGAAGAAGAGAAACAAGAACATTTTAAAGATATTGTCGATGGTTCAGAGAAGAGTCATTAACATTCAAAGAGTTTCCCAGAGAAATGCGGAGTTTAACTCTATGTGATTTCTGCAATTCAACAGGGAAAATATATGGAAATTCAGGTCTAACAAGCAAAAGGAAACACACAAATCCAATGTCATAAGGGGTGTTATCACTGTACAGAAAAAAAATATTTGTTTGCTAGCATTACATTCAAACAGTACACTTGAAGAAGACTGTAGAATGGATCATCCAAAACATCGAGTCAACTCAATAAGCAACAAGGAGTTAAATTGTCCAAAGAAAATCTTAAAGGAATATTCTAATCTGCAAAACCAGACAGTTATCTAAAGCAAGAATAATAGTCCCTCTTATCCTGGTCTGAACTGATAGTAATTAATATTTTCCGAGCTTAGTTGAGTTTGGCGCAAAGCCAAATAAGAGGCTAGAAAAACCAATTGCATTTTTCAAATGATCCTCCAATGATAATATACCACCTCTATAAAATTCTTCAGGTTTAGTGGTCACCAATTCAGTAAACAGATCAATTATGGCTTCTCTATTATTGAACCTTGTTACAGATATGAAGTTCAAAAAGCTTGAAAGGATGATAATCTGTAGGAGAACTGTGAAGGATGCAGCAATTCTCTATGTGTATCCAGCTGAGAGATGTAGGGCTTTGAACTGTCATGGAGAATTTCATTCAGCTTATGAGGGACTGTTGTCTTGATATGATACGGTCACTGTGGAAGTCATAGAGTCACCACAAAGTGCTTGAGCCGCTGCTTGTGGGTTGTTGGCCACTACTGTCTATAATTCTTCATCATTAAGAACAGGTTTGAGCCTACCTTGAGGTTCATTACTGATATCTTTATTTCCAGATCTAAACCTATTGCAGCAAAGTTGAACAATTTGCTCAGTAGAATCGATCATTCCAAATGCTTTGAACAATTGAAACCTTAATAAAAAATCAGTCAAACTTCTAAGATAGACACCTTTGGTTTTAAGGGCTCAAAAACCTCCAGTGATAATGAATCATATTTATATTAACATCTACAAAAAAGCATATCTACATTAGTAAATCTTTCATTTGTAGCATTATTCTACAAGATGTAACCCCCCACCAAAAAAAAATTGCATATGTATCAAACTAATTTTTAGATTAAGTCATCACAGAGCCAGAATTCTGAGGTGAAAGGGTAGCTATGAACTATTCTCTAGACCAGTTTTGAAACTTTGAAAACTCAAGAACCTCTCCGTGAAGGAAATTTTCTGGCAGACCCCATTTTTCACCATTTAATTTTTAGATTATAATCAATGAACTATAATAGTAAACAATTTTTGACCTTTAGAAATCAAATTCATTCTAAATTAATTACATTTACTTTAATTCTGATGTATGTTACAGATCTTGGTACAACAATTATGTATTTTGTTAGCTGTGCAATTGATGATGACGTATCTCTGCCACAAGATTTGCAATGTCAGGTTTAAAATGAACACTGCTGCGGACTATAAAGTATTATTTGTCAGATTCTAGTTTCGAAACCACTGTCCTAATGTTAGCTGGCCTATATAATCTATAAGTCAGAACTGTATTTTCCTTCTACCCCTCTGCAACAGATTTCACCTTACAGGCCTTTTGGCTATTATTTCCACATGCATTCTACATATAAGAAAAATATTTTAAGAACCTCAATTGCAATACAAAGCAAAGCTTGAACGTAACAGTTCAAAGACATTTCTCTAATCGGTGAGTAAAAATATCTTGTCTTTTCCCTGATCCAGTTCTGGTTACTATTATCTTATCATCAATGAAATACTAAAATTAGCCTTAATAAAACAGGATACCATCAAAAATAGACATTATTTCCTACTCCACTGCATTTTACGATTTTTGAGTTTGACTAACAATAGAATTCTGCTCCGATGTGCGTTTCCTATTCTCCAGTGATCTTTGATGGCTTGGAAAATAAAAGCAGCAATCTGTCACTCAACATTTTGTCTGTTAGTAAGCTCCTCTATTTCAAACTGCAGGCAATTCCAGTGGGGAGAAACTCTTTCTTACAAACATTTCTGACAGCAAACTTTTCATATTTGCTTGAATGGAGTGAAAAAAAATATTTTAATTCGGTTGTGCACTAGTCCACCTTTAAGAGGTATATGTATTCTACTAAGAGCTACATGTATTCACTGATGTTTGTCTATTCGTCCACTCAATATCTCCAAACGTTCTCAATGTATTTCAAGGATATTTTGTCAAAGGTTGGGCCATAGGCTAAGGAATAATCGATTGAATTTTGGTGTGGATCTAGTTATTTTTTTTATGGTTACTTCTCCTGCCTCAGAGCGAAATATGAATCAATTTCTACTCAGTTTTCAGGGACAATAGCGTTGACAGAGATATGCACTCTGAATGCTTTTTTGTTTATACTGTGGTGGTTGTTACTGCTCCATTGATTTTGTGGAATTCCTAGCCTAATTTAATTTCATTTACCTCAAGTAATGGAAATTTATAGGCTGTGCTTATATAGAAAATACATTCATTTTCAGTTGAAGACTAAAAAGACTAATTGGCAAAAACCATGTGTTAAAAACAGTGATGGAAATGTGTTTTGTATACTAGTTATATGTTTAGGTTGTACTTATGATATATGTTTGGCAATCACAGGGAGGTCCATAATGGATTAGTCAAGTGAAACTGTGAATCTGAAGATTAAGGGGCACTTAACTTTTAAAACATCACCAATATGGTTGACGTTTCGAGACACAAAAATCCGGCAAATTGAGAAGTAGTTATACACTGAACTCCTGTGTATCCACTATTCTCACCATTGGTTAAAACATTTTTGTATTCTGCAGGTGGAAACTAATTTGCATTGATCAAAACAAGTAAATATCCTTGTGCAGTTGAATGGTGCCAAAATTTCACACTTTTCTCTATTTGCAATTATTTCTTATGATAAACAGACAGATATGAAAATAGAAGACGCTAAACGAACTGTTGTGACTAATTGTGCCTGGCTAATATAAATTTAGAGATTACTTGTTTATGTGTCACTTTCTGCATTTTGAAACTGAAAACTGGGATGATTGTTCAGAGGCCTCTTGAGATTTTGACAGCAAGAAATATGACTCATTAGTTCCTTCGTAATAGATTGGATAGTCGAATGTTTGTTGTCAATGGTGGAGGTCAGTATTTGATCCGAGCAAAGAAGCCAGAATTTCAAATGCTGATTTCTAAGGCACTCACAAGTTTGGAGCATCACAATCGCCCCTCATTCTATTTGTCTTTGTGCCGTGATCATCTAAGATTACTGAATTGTATTGCTCATCTATTTCAAACACTTTTTGCTGGACAAATAGTAAAAACTATCAACAAAGGTTTCTGCAGTTTTTAAGTTTGGCTGGCTGTTTGGCTATCTAGGTATATAGATGCATCATGCGTACAAGCTGCACCAATGGAGCTAGAGGACTGAAAATTCAAACATTTGCTCCTAATTATGTCCTGAAAAAAATGTGTTTTTTTGTTTTCCATAGGCTTTCACTGTTGGGTTCAATTTACAATCTAAATTCATGCTAAATTGACCTCTTAGCTTATGTCTGGCAGCATTCATGCTTGTTTTTTTTTAAATTTGAATTTTGTTTTTTAGTGATCATTGCCCAACAATTTTTTAATTGGTCATCCCCCATCTGGCATGCTGCCAGAAGATGTTGGTCACATGATGGTTATTATTCAGTGACTAACCAGTATTTTATCAAAGCGAAAAAACAAAACAAGAAAAAAAAACCCAAAAAACAGAGCAGTCAATTTTTTTTTGTTGTCACTATTTCAATAATGCAAGACGACTATTTGGTATCTGCAGACAGTGTTTTGTTTTTCGTTTTCTCCAATTATTTATCGTGACTAACAGATGAGGATGGAAAGGTGAGAGGAGGAATAGGCTACTTCTTTTTGTGAGAAGGAGTGTAAAATTAAGAGTAGGCAAGAATAGACATCCCTTCTTCAAAAATATTCAAAAGCAAACAAAAAAAAAAAACAAACCCAAGAAGACTGAAAAATAATGATCAAATTGGTTTCGGTAAAAGAGTACGAGAATAACTGAATCATCCTGCTTCCTTCTTCTTTTTTTAGTATTAGATGAAGCATTGGTCAACCATTACTAATTTTTTTACCAGTATTTCTTTCATGTTGAATTCAGTTGCTCCCCATCACAATGGTTAGAATTTCTTCATTTAGAAATAAAATGAAAACAGGATAATATTACTACAACTGGTATACTTTAAAACGATAACAAAATGTTGCTCAAACCAACTAGAGAGAATGAAGAATGAGTTTTGAATTTAGATTCGATTGTTTCAATGCTGTAAGAGCTCTAGTTGCTCAGTCTGTAGAGTAGCTGTCTTACATGGGATAAAAGAGCACGGCTGTCCTTGGTATTAAGCTATTTGTGTACGCAAAAAAATTTGTGAAGAGATGGATCCTACTAATTTATATTAGCTGATAAGATCACAGGACCAGCTCAGCATAGCAAAAACTGACTGGCTGAAAAATGATTTTTTTTTTCTGCAAAGTTCTGATCGACAAAAATGATAACACTTTTAGATCTACTTTTTCTTGTGAAAATTAGAGTATTAGTTTCAACACTAAGTCACAAAAAGGCCACTAGTTTCAATTCGATTTTGAATATACATTTTTAAATGGTAAATGTATAAGTTTCTTGCACAACAGCCAGATTTCAAGCTTATTTCATTATCTTTATTATCTATTTCTGAGAAGTTGGAGGTGGCCTAATTGTTAATGCAGCAGAAATTGGAATTGGCAAATTGAATTCAAATTCCAGCTGTGGCAGTCTGAGTTCACTTTGCACTAATGCCCTTGAGAAAGGCAGAAATCCATTTCTCCCCTGGATAGTTGTTGCCCTTCGCCCTGTCTGGTAGCTTTTCTAGGGCATTGGGATAGCACCCTATCCCCTTGAAAACTCAAAATTGGTACTGAAACAGTGATTTGGTCTTTATAGCTCATTTGAGAGATTATCTCATTTGCCATATGACACAGTTACAAATGCTAAATATTGACAACACAGGAGAGAATAATTGAACCAAACAGACTATCATATGAAAAAGATGGCCATGATATGAAATGTAAATAGATGCATTACTTGATTTGAATGTAGACAATATAGAGATATATAAAGCCTAAAGAAATCAAGCGTCTAACCTAAACGTAGAATCCCATGGTGACAGATGGCTAAACAAACAAACTTATAAACCATGAACTATTGGCAGTCTGATGACGACGTAGAAGCTCTTTTGTGCTTAATGGCCAGCTGTAACCCTCAGACCATTACAGGCTCAATGCTAACCACTACTTATCTAAGTGCCCGAGAAAACTTCCTCTTAAGTATGTATCTTGGTCTGCACATCTGAGTCTGAAAGAGACTTTTATGTCTGATCAAGTAACATTTAAGCAGCAGTATAATACTAGAGAGCACAGAGTGCACATACATCTTCACCAATGTCATACACTAAATAGAATGAAAATGTAGAATTTAGACCCCTTTAAATATGAGAAGCAATACAGTGAATCAGCGACATAAAATTTGGACATGTACATCTGTACCAATGCCATACACTGAATAGAATTAAAATGTAGAATTTCATCATCATCATCATCAGTCTTTTAGCGTCCGTCGTTGGACATAGACCTTCCCCAGGATTCACCACACTTCTCTATCATGGGTGTTGCGGAACGAATACTTTCTGAATGTTTCTAGCTCGTCTCTCCATCTAATATTCTGCCAGCCTTGGTTGTGCATGTGATGTCGGGGGATCTATGCTGTGAGTCGCAATGTCCATCAGTTTTCCGCCATTCTTGCAACATGGCCAGCCCACTGCCATTTGAGATTTTTAATGGATTCTACGATGTCCCTGACACTTGTCTTTTCCTGGATATACTGTGCTGTCTTGTGGTCTCTCCATGTGAGGCCCAGCATAATTCTTTCATGTGCACGTTGCATGGTTCTCAATTTGCAGATCTGTCTCTTGGTTAGGTTTCATGATGCAGCTCTATAAGTGACTATTGGGAGGATGCATTGGTTATACACCCTTCTTTTTAGGATTAATGGGATCTTCTTATTTTTGACGGTTGAGCTTGCTCTGCCAAAGGCTTGTCATCCTAGAGTGATTCTTCGCTTGATTCCTTCTTTTGAGGGTCTCATGGAGATTTGTTGTCCTAGGTAGATGTAGTGATCTACTTTCTCCAGTTCTGAGGATTTAGACCCCTTTAAATATGTGAAGCAATACAGTGAATCAGCGATATAAAATTTGGAAAAACTTAAGCTCGTGTTTTACAAACCATGTTCAGAATTTAATTCAATTTGATTGGAACAATGATGAAACGTAGAATTCAGATACCTTTATCTACATAATATTTTGTAAAAAAAATTAGTACCGCAAAATTGGATCAACTTGCAAATGTCTTTCATGCCAACTTCATTTAAAAATGAATTCAAGTAAGATCTCTTACATCTGAGCTTTCATTTTGATAAAACATTTTTCAATGATTCCAATAGCTTTCAATCATTTGTGTGTGTGTATTTCAGTATTTTTAATTTTAGCCTGAAAGATATGTACTCCATAACTTTTTCAAATTATGTAATGATATTTCATCACAATATTGTTCAATATTGTTGAAGTAGACTAAATTCTACATTTCATTGTAGTTTTGGTTTTATTAAAGTAAATTTTTATTTTGTCATCTTTTTTTTGATTGAATTGAAATAAATATCGATTAAATTAAAACTACAAATTAATCTATTTTGTGTGAAAAAAAAAAAAGATTCCATTCCATTTAAACAATCATGTACTGATCTCCAAAAATTTGCACTTCTGACCTGAATCAATTTTGGTGTCCACATTCTACATTTGATTTGATGCGACAACCTCTTCATGCAGGTAATCAATGGAGCCTTGAGTGCAGTCAGCACATGTTGGAAGAGGAAGAGAGATGCTCTTATCTTACAGTCATTAGACCTTGACCTAAGGCATCGTCGACAATATGTTAAAATGAACATTTTTGTAAAATTAGGTGAGACCAAAACTAATTGTTTAAAGAGTAATTAAAGAATTCAACCCTAATCCTCAACCAACAACCAGTTTGATGAATGTTACTTCAAATGATTATTGTCTTTCATCAATTCATATGTATAATGCTATCTATATACAAGCGTATTATAAAGAAAAATAATAAACCTAAAATTTCAAAAATAGTATCTCCTATCCACCATTTGATACAACTGACACATCTTCCAACAAGAGAATTGATTGCTTTGAACCCAGGGAAGAGACCCTCATAAGATGTGTTTAATGCTGATATGTATATAAAAAGAAAATGAACTAAGCTTCTTCAAAAAACTGTGAAGTTTAATTCAAAGTTCAAACTTTCTTGGCTTGATGATGTGTTATCGATATCAAAATATCTTAATAAAAACCTCTGATTGAAAAGATGTGAAGATTTATTTACACTATCAATAGCTTTGACATTTAAGTTCAAAAGTAAGAGAATATGAAAAAACCTCTCAAACTCCGCAGAAACTTAGATAAATTCATAACTTATGGAATCCTCATAAATTTGTTTAACACTCGTTTGTGATTATCAAGTGAGTTGTCATCAAAATATATGCATGGTTTTATATTTACTCTATTTAGTACGTTTTTTCCACTAGCATTCTGGAATTGAATTTTAAATGTTTTTTTCTGTATTACAGTTATCATAATCCAATCTAGAATACACTGGTAGTTTATAATACTATTAAATGTTAGGTTTAACACTTCAAGTTCTGAAAGGTATATATATATGTGTGTATGATATTTACGTATGTAAGAAATCACATATACTACTTTATGCCATTTGAGGTGATGTTACCTTAGTCATTGAAATAGGTCGTATTAAAGTTATTGTCTAGTGCATTGTCATCTAAATATTTTGAAAAGAAATCCCTATTGTGTCTGAATTAAACTACCTATTCATTTTCCTATTAAAAAGAAGTTTTTGATCGGGAAAATCCATGATACAAATTTTTTCTTCAAAACATAAATGGCAATCTTGTACAGTGTTTTTGCAATCTGGTGTAGTGAGTAAAAATTCACATTTAATCATAGAGGTGTTATTGTCTTTCTTTAATTTCCAGCTATGTGTGGATAAAGACTATCTTTGCATTTTCCATTATGGAATGAATATTGTGATTATCAAATCTGATTTTAAAGCTAGTATATAAGGCCCTGATGTAGAATTTAAATTCATTAAGGGTTTTATATGGTGTTCACTGTGGCTTTATAAATTACATTTGCTTGATTACATTCCTGTTTAATGGGATAATCTTCAGTATTTCTACGGTTGCAACTGGGTGTAATATAATTTTTGTCTCGTCTATTCATGATTATTTCATTGTTGTGTTTTACTCAGTGAACAAACAGCATAGATCACAGATAAAGGATAAGCTTTTAAATGAAAATTTATTTACTTTATTGACAGCTTTGAATTATTAAAGTGTTGAGTTTTAGAGTAAGAGAAGGTGAAAAACTACTCAAACTGCATAGCAACTTCAGTAGGTATTTTTCCCAAATGCATTATACATAATACAGCTCCCAGGCTTATTATTCATACATGTATATTTGTCACAGCTTAATTTGACATATGCTGTTAGTAGCTTTGAATGATTAAGGTCTATTAAAAAGACATGCAAAGATTTCATATGTTAGAGTAGACGTGTGCTTTAGGTGTGTACAGATTGTGAGAACCAAAATGCTGAGTAAATGATGACAACAACATTCAGGAAAAACAATAAAGCAATATTGATTTCTGGTGGAGAAGATTGGTTTATATTACAAAACAAAATACTAGGAAAAAGGGGAAAAGGGTTTTGGGAGACGAATTTGGTTTTGAAATTATTCTCGTTGACCGCAAGGGAAGAGATTAGAATCTCGATTCCCCGGTATTTCTGGTGGTGAGTGTGTTCGAAGTCCCTGTCCGAGCTCTCCAAGATAGAGCTAGGAAGAATTCATGGCTGTGAACAGAAAACACAGTTGCTCACAAAAAAGTCGACTTTCAAATTTTTGCTCTAACATAAATTCTGATAATTCAATGAATTTTTGCCACAATTGATGATTATTAAAAACTAGAATAAATCATTTTTCATAAATAATTTCCTCACACTATTACTCTTCCGAAATACTGCACATTTCTGATATGAAACATTTATAATACCAAAAATCATTTACAATCTAAAACTGTTAACCAAAACTGTCAACATTAAGTTTCCTCAGTTTTTAAGCTGGTCTGGCTGGCTGCATGTATCCTGGTGCTATAAGGCTAAAAATTTAAACATTTACTCTTCATCATATCTAGAAAAAGAACTTTTTTCCTTAAATCAACCCCTAAATATATTTTTTAGATTAATTTGCAATGTAAGTTTATGCTAAATTGATCCCTAGTTTATGCTTTGCTTGTCATACATGAAAATTGTGAAAATTCAGAATCTTTAGAGATCACTGCCCATCAAAAACACTAGCCTCTTATTTAGGAAAAAAATGTCTTTTGAAAATATCCCATAAGTTTTCACTGCTGAGTTCAATTTATAATGTAAGTTTATGCTAGATTGTTCCCGAGTTTGTGTCTGACAGCTTTCACATTTGCTTCATACTTTTTTTTTTGTAATCACTACTCACCCCCAACACAGCATTCTGACTAGATATGTTAGTCATGTGATGGTTTCATTGAATAACTAACCAGATCTATTTTATTTTGTTTTTTTTTTTATTCAAAGATAGAATTGATAAGGATATTATTCATTTTGAGTTTAATTGAGAAACTCTTTTAGATTTTGGGAAACAGATTTGAAATGAAAAATATTCATCACATAATTTCAAGATTAAGAAAAAAAAAATGTCTGCATAGATTATTAGATATCTAGTTTAAAAATAGCTGATCAGCTTTTCACTGTGATTTCATTGAAAGGTGAATAATTAATGCTTTCATTAATTTACAAATTTATCCTGTGGTGTCAGTGAGGAGAGAATTACAGAAAATATAAATAATTCAAAAGATAGAAAGCAAGAAAAAGGTTGGAATATACTGCTAAGTTATAATTGTTAATAATTTTTGGCTAGTATCGGCATACGAGCCAGGTGACTGAGTGACCATCCAAATCAGGCAAAATATGCTAAGTTTCAGGAATATCAGAGTAATCTGGGCAAAAACCAGCCGTATTACAACTGAGCTGCAATAACTAGATTTGCCAATTTAGCTATTTCAAAACTTATTCTAGCTATTTTAAAGCTATATCTACAAATTTTGGAGCTAAATCAATATTTTTGGGTCCACTTCGAATTGTAAGCAGAGATATAATGAACTGCCTTATGAGAAGGTTGGCCTATATTTTCTTTCATTGCATATCTTTTTAGTTTATTCTTAATGCAATTATTCAGATCTTGAGCAAACTGTATAGATCATAAATAAATATCAACTCTCGGTGAAATTCAGACTCGTATCCTTTTTAGCCTCGGGGAGACTGGTTAATTCTACTGGAAGCTGTTACTGACTGACCAACACTTTGCACAGAAGATCAAATCTAACCATTAAACGTTTCATTCATTCTTCCCTGATCTCTCTTTGTGTCATGATTGTTATTGTTTTTACATTAGTAGTATCAGTAGCCACAATATTATCTTTATCTATTTTTCATTGAGGCATTGTCAACCATTATTATTATTATTATTATTAACAATTTTTGACAAGTATTTTCTTTCATTTTGATTTTAAAAAAATTTTTTTATTGCACTGTTTGTTTCAGAAAATCTAAGGAACAAATATTTATTTGTTATTAAAGTGAGTAGCTTAAGTGTTCACTTTGCCAAATCTCAAATCTTAATTTCAGTCTTTGGCAAGAATTGTCACTTTTTCTGTATGATTAGATAATTAAACTGCTGTTAATCTAGCAAGTACTATATATTCCTAATGTTTTGAAGATGTTATCATCAGCTGGAGTTGGAGATAACACACAAAGACAAACATACTAATCACTGGTCACACAAACATATGAACACACACTGACCCTTGAAGAAAAAAACATGCTAGTCACATACAATCACTAATATATACATACACACATTGAGAGCTAAAAGAAAGAAGACATAGACAGGAACCAATACAAAAAGAGAATCCACATTTTTTTTGTTGATTTATCAAAAAGAGATGGTCAATGGTCAAGTAGCTTCTTCCAAAGCCAGCTTGTTCCCATGGTTGGTTTTCATCTAGCATTTAGGTGATAACTTTGATGTAAAGTTTGTAGATGCAGTTGAGTAGGCTTTATTAGTTTATAGTTGTTGAGGTCTTTCAGGTTTCTTTTTTTATATAACAGCATTATTATGGCAGTGTTCCAATCTTCTGGGACTTTACCTTATTGCCCAATGCTCTCCATGATCAAAATTATATTGTTCTTGCTGGGTCATTTATCTTAAAAGGACTAGCCACATCACTTGTTTTAGGTGGGGTTGATGTGCTCAATGGGCGACGTCCCAAATATTACACCAAGAACCCATACTTCCCTGGAGCCAAAGTATGGACATATCATCTCTCTGACCTCTGGCTGTAAACAGAGGATATCTCGCTGACCTCTTACTCACACCTAAACTCACTGATACTTGTTTACTTTTCATATCACCAATATCTAACACTGACCTGCTATATTTTTCCCAGTTTAGTATATCATCTGTACATGTGATAACTGCATTTGCTACAGTTTGTCTGCATTGTAAAAGTGCTTCTGAAGATGCCAATGAAAACAGACAAAATGCATCAAGCCTTATATACTTTATATCTATGATAGTAAAAATATTTGAGTTGAAAATTTTTTTCAAACTTCCACTCCCACATTAATACTTTATATATATATATATATACATAGACAGCAATCCTTTATTTTTATACGTCTGGTTGAATATGACTGACAAGTAACATTTTGTTGATTTTTATCAAATCTTCCTTGTTTCTGCTCAAGAGAACATATGTTTAGATTCATACAGTATAATAATTGTCCAGATGCGTTATCATATATAGCCGTTTTGGCTAAACAACATTTTCAAGGTCTTTGATAATTCCACAATTATTTTATCCTTGTTGAATTTGACTTGGTCATTAGTGTGTTGATATGATGCGGTGAATGGTGGTTAGAAACATGAAGTCTTAATTGGGAGGGATTTCAATAGCAAAATCTACTCAAAACCCCCTGACCTTGGCCAAGGAAGATCTTATTCTATCTATAAAGGATATACTAGTATTATACAAGATGAACTGTAAAAAAAAAGATTTGTCATTTTGTAAGTCTTAGTGATTAGAAAGGGGAATTCAATATGATGAAAACAAGAAAAATTTGATAAATAACAAAACAACAGAATGTCCTTATTCCATCATATTTAACCAGACATATATGAGAGGGAGAAATAATGTCAAATATGATTGTATCTGGTGATGCAAATCAAAGATGGTCAGATTGGAAATCCCATTCCTCAGACAATAGTAATTACTTCACATTATTTATTCCCAAAGGACAACTTTATTTGATATCAACTTGACTTGCCTCAGACAACCGAAAAAGAAAATCTGCTGAGAAACAGAAATTATAATACAATTAGTTGACTTTCTGTCATCAGTCAAAATAGACTAGCTGTGAAAGTGAATGCAGTGCTCAAGGTCTTTGGTTCAAATCTGGATTTCAGCATAGACATCAATTGATATTTATGTGAATGATATTTTAGTTGATAATCAAGTTTAAGACTTCCTTTCTCGGGTAATGGTTAAGAACACAACCTTAATTAACCCTTTTGAGGCTCCAGGAACATAGATATCCTGAGGTGTCTATGACTGCTGGAATATGTCTCTTCCGTATATCTCTCAACTGGGACATTAAAATTCAGTCATCGAGTACCTTGAGTTAGTTTTGAGAGGATTAAACAAAGCAAATAGCTGGTGCTGACTGAATTTGCCTCAGACAATTATATTGTACATTTTGCCAATTCAGATGCCTGACTTACCTCACGGTATGGTTAGTGACCCAGTCTCTCTGAGCCATATTCAATTGTAGTGAATTTGATCCTAACAGAATGCCCATTCCGTATAGCCCAGTGACAGACTAAGCTGAGCTTAGTGAATATCCATACATTCTGCCTTGGAAAACTACAAAATTGAGTTTGATAAAAATCTCTCACTTCTGACCGTATAGTTGAAAGAAGTGTAGGAGTAGCCATGAATGATAAGTGTCAAACAAACCATTTTTATAAAGTTGATATTTTCGTTATTTTTAGTGCTACAATGTTCAATTTCTTTTATTTTGATTCATGAACACTCCCCATTATCATTCAGAAAGTGTTAAAAATTTCATAACAAAAAAAGAAAAAAGGCACTGTAGCTCTAAAAATAATGACAATATTACCTTTTTAAAAATGGTTTGTTGGGCACTTATCATGCATGGCCACTCATATTCATATTTGTCTATATTTCTGTGCCTACACGATCTCCAAAAGCTCCGATTGAATTTCAATGGCGTCTTGTGCGAGGGAGGAAAATTGGCTAAAGAAACATTGGTTAAAGTGTGGGATGGATCTAGAATTTTTGACAGTTACCTCCCCTGAATAGTAGCGATATGTTTTTCATGGAAATATCTCCCAAAAGTTGTGAATGAATTTCAATGACATCTTGTGGAAAGGTGGGTCATTAATTGATAAAGAGATTAATTGATCAGATTTTGAAGTAGATCTAGGAAATTTTTTTAGTGTTACTGCACTTGCATTGTGGCAATACAAGAACTGGTTTTGATTCAGATTTTTTGTGACAATTGAGTGGACAGGGGATTTTTCTCTCGGAGTGCTTTTTAGTTGATTCCTAGTCAATTGGTTAGGTATATTCCATTTTCACTGGTAAATAAACTGCATATTTCATTGGGACATTTTTTTTACTAATGCTCACTGTAACATTTACAAAGCCCTTATTGATACGGTTTAAGCTGTTGGCATCTTGTCGTAGAGTTGTTAGACTGTTATGACAGCACTGACATCAATTCTTATAGTGTATCCCACACTTGAGTCACGACAAGAACTGATTACTACAGGAATGAGTTCAATCCTGGATGCCCCACATATGTGGCCTTGTGCCAGATTAAGCTAAGCTTAATATTACTACTCGAATGAGTTTGATCCTCACTGAGGGCACCAGATATATTTTCTCATGCCAGACTAAGCTAAGCTTAATAAGTACTCATTACTAGACAAATGAGTTTGATTCTCAAGGCATCTCATACACAAAGTTCTGTGCCAAAACAATTAAAGCTTACTAAATATCAATATTGCTCAAGCTTTCAGGGATGGCTTTCCATCCATAATACTTGTAAATCAAGTAGGAGGCAGTGCCTGGATTATTTCTTTCTTTAAGAAAACAATGTGTCATACTGACAGGCAAACCGAATCGTTGAAATAATACTGCAGTATTAGATGAGTACTTTGATGTTGTATTTGATACCAGAAGCAATTCTTACAAAAACCCAATAGTGAATTTCTAAAATGGGCATTGCTCAATGGTATAAACAAACTTATTTATTTCATTTATCCCTTTAAAGACTAATCTGTTAAGGTGCTTAATGCCTGAATTAAAATGTCCCAGTCAATTTCTAAAAGATCTACAGAACATGTCTATCCCCACAGTCATAAAAACCTCCTCGAAACATAAATTATATATATATATGTCCCATGGATCTCAAAAGGATTAAGAAGCTCCTATGATGGTTAAACCTATTCATCTCATTCTGTGGGTGAGACTATTCAAATTGATCACTGATAATCAAATTTTATTGTCAAATGTTACCACAAAAAAAATAAAAATAAAAGCAAGCCTTCCATTTAACTCTTATTAATAGGAAAAAATTTCCGATTATCAAAAACATTCACTTCCCAACCCATCCACAAAAAAGTTTCACACTTTCAAGCATAACCAATTAAGGTACTTAATGTGTGAATTAAAATGTCTTAGTAGGCTTCTAAAAAACGATCTACAGGACATAGATATCCCAGCAGTCTTAGGAACCACTGGATATATACATCCTTGGAGCCTCAAAAGTGATAATGAGTTCAGCTGGAATTAGATAGTTAAGCAGAAACAGTCTGAACATTTTCAGTAATGAGACTTGTCTTAATTTTGGCAAAGAACCATGATTCTTTCCATGGTATTGTCTTCATTAGAATCTGTAATGTAACCGTTAAAACAAAAGCTTTTCCTCTTCCTCTTCCACTGTTAGTCCTGCTGAATAAGAACATATGGTTCCTATACCAGGGAAAGCCATGAGATCCATCATGATGTCTGAAGCAACAGAGAAAAGACATTAATCTGATTTGCAATCTGTGATCAGGACTGATCAACTACCAATCAATGACCTGATGACCACTATAAAGCACTGTGAAGCAAGCAGAGCAGCAAACAACAAGAAAATTGGTTCAAAGTTACAACGATAATTTCACTTGATTTGCAGCGTTTCAAAAGGTCAATCGTTATTCTTGGAGATTTATGTTCTTGGTGAAGCAAAGCCAAGCAAAGCCAGGCAAAGTGAGCTTGCTTGTGACAATTCATTATACGAAGTTAATGTTTCTTAGAGGAAAATGATCACGGACTTACTTTTTGCAATTAACATTAGTTCAACGAGACAAAAAACATTTCAGATTGTCTACCATATCTATATCATTTTGATCTGATGTTTGTATGGTTGTTTTCATAACACAGCTCATTGTAATGAGATTTTTGTTAGTTTAATACCGTAAAAAATACTGTAACTTGGAGATTAAACTAATTTCCAGTCCAGTTTTCAACCTGATAATCATACTGTAAGGACTTTGTAACAAGATTTCTATAAGTTCAATACAGTAAAAATTCCTCAACTGGGAGAATCAAGTAATTTCCTATCTGGTTTGTAGAGGAGCAAGCTCAACCTATAAAAAAAAAAAAAAAGAAAACAAGACGACCCCAATAATCCTAAAAAGAAGAGTATGCTACCAATGCATCCTCCCGATAGTCACCTATGGAGCTGAAACGTGGAACTAACCAAGAGACAGACCTGCAAACTGAGAAGCATGCAACGAATGCATGAGAGAATCATGCTCAACCATACTGGGAGAGATATCAAGATAGCACAGTATATCAGGAAAAAAACGGAGTCTGAGACATCATAGAATCTATCAGAAAACTTAAATGGCAATGGGCAGGTCACGTTGCAAGAACGGCAGACAACTAATGGACATCACAACTCCCAATATGGATCCTCAGAGATCACATGCGAAACTGAGGCCAGCAGAATACAAGATGGAGAGATGAACTACACAAATTAAGAAAATACTGGCTCCATGACGCCCATGATAGGGAAATTTGGAGAATCCTGGGGAATATCCCACAACTGATGTTAAAAGACTTCTGATGAATCAGAGTGTGGGGACTTTGTTTATGCTCACCTTGATAAATTATGTCATAATTTGGCCTTTCAGCAAGTTTAGAAAGAATGAAGATAATAACTAAATACACCTCTTTGATGTATTCGGCAAAGAATAAATTGTGAGTAAAACAAAAGCCACTGATAAGAATTACATAATTTACATTAACAGATATTGGGAAATAATTGACTGAAATGACAAAAATTTTTGAAAAGTTTTTTTTTTTATATATATATACTTAATGTTTTAAGCTGCAAAGCTTTCTGAACTATTTATAATTTTCTTTTCATAGAATCATCTCATGTAAATTCAAACATATCTGTGAATTTTTCACGAGGAATAACTGGTCCCAGTATATAGAGCACAGTTATCTCATAAAACTGAACATTTGTTTTTTTAATGAAGGAAATTGTGTTTTGTACTTGTCTGTAAAAGATAACAGTGAAGTCAAAGTTATGGCCAAGACACTGCTGAGAATTCAGCTAATTAGTGTGGGTCATTTAATTAACAATTGTGGAACTTGCTCTGCTGAAGAATGGCAGACGTGCTTGGAGATTAAAATCAATAACATTCTGGAGGTAGGGAGGGTCCGGTTTTAGCTGGAACAAGAATTTTCAGAATCTTGAGATATGAAGATTCTACTGACAAGCTAAATATTTTTTTCAAGTTAAAAGACAAGAAAAAACAATCAAATAATTAGAAATGAGAACTGATGAATACCCAAGAGAATGAATAAGAAATTTCTGAGATGAGGAATTATTATTATCATTCACTGATTCACTTGGACTAGTGTCTTCACCCTGGTTGTTATAGTTGATATTTTGGCTGTTACACCCTCAAGTAGCCCTAGCATGCAAATGAGCACAATATGAGAGTTTTCAATTAAGAAAGCAAAGACATTAAGCTCAAGATTCTGAAATCCCAACTCCTGATTATATTAAAGGTTATGTGAAAAAAAGCATCCATTTTGGCTCAGTGGAAGAGACAGACAAACAATATAGAGATTAAGGTTCCTATTTTCTACCTTCAGATTATCCTAAGAAACTCAATTAAATGCGTTGGATAAGCATATCTAGTAACCTGCCAAGAAGTTATGAGTTTAATCTGTTAGTTGAGTAGTACAAAAAAAGTCATGCACACTAGTTCAGAGAAAGAGGCTGATAATCGACATTGCAAGGAAGAATCAACCAATATGAAATATTCCTTTGTGAGGGCAGAGGAATGAGAACAATCTACCTGTATGAATTGAATAAAGAGTTTGGTTTGAAATGATCAGATGTTACTAACTACAAGACACTCGAAGAAGGCTGGAGGGTACAACAGCCAAAACGTTGTAACTATAACAAAGATAACGACACTAATCTGAGTAAATCAGTGTATATCAACAAAGTAATTGATATTACAAAAAGATAGCAAAAAATCAACTTGGATATATGTTCTAATATTTTTGGATAATGTTCGGATATTTGTCATCTTTTGCTGAGAATGACATTTTTTTATTTTCATATGTATTTTTGAGATGAGGAAATGTCATTACTGTACACTGATATATTGGAACTGGTGTCCTCATCTTGGTTGTTATAGTTACAATGATTCAGTTATTGTTTTCTCTGACCTTCTTCAGGTTTTTGTTGCACCTTCTGAGAATTTTAAACCAAAAACTATTCAATCCATGGGTATAGATTGTTCTCATCCTACTGTCAATGCTCACAGATATCTCGTATTAGCTGATTCTTCCTTGTGATACTGTTTTCTGCACAGTGTTTATATCCATCAGGAATATCAGCTAGTGGAATTTTTGAGCCTGAAACTAAACGTCTTATCTTTCCCAATCAAAGACTTATTCAATCCAATCTTCAACCAAACTAGTTAAGCCCTTTCGAAAGGCCAATAAATCCTGTTGATAACATTGTTTTAATAATACAAGTATTCCCCACTTTTGGGGAGTTCCCTTCACGCCACTTCACTCTTCCAAAAGACCAACATTAGTCAAGATTTCCCACCCATTATCTAAAATTGCATTTAGTGATGAAACTATCATTATTTATTCATATAGGGAAAAAACCATCCAGTGTTCCCAGACCCTAAGTTTCTATATTCCCATGACCTGATGTTGAAAGTTGACATCCCTTGACTGTTGAGGCTGATGCAGAAAGCTTGAAACGACAACATGCTTGACTGCCTAGCCTCACCCATTTTTCAATCAAAGACCTTTGAAGGTACTCAGAATATTTTGCAAATCTGCCCCAAACCAAACAGTAATTGATTCTTCGTTTTGAATCATTTTGGCTTGCCAAAGGTTTCACTCTATTTTCAGATTGCCGAGAAACCTCTAGAAGCAATCATTTAATGAATATAATCGTAAAAGTATAATAATTTTGCATAATGGATAAACTAAGCTCAGCTTTATTCAGCTCAAGGCCAGTGATAGGGGAAAGACAGGTAGAAAAATAGTGTTGCACCAATCCTCCAGGGTGGGAGGGTCTATACGTTGTAAAAATCAATTGCAAAATCTCGACTTGAACACTGACCACTGGTGACAATGTCAAGATTAAGGTTCCTATTTTCTACCTTCAGATTAGTGATTGGTGACAATAGAAAATATGCAACTACTCCAACAATCTAACAAGGCTATGAATAAACAGGTCTGGTTAGCTACTCAATAAAAACAGTCACGTGTTGAATGTTTTTTTGGTAGCATATCGTGTTGGGGTGATCAATTAAAAGAATTGGAAAAAAGTCTGATCATTATATGTTACTTATCCTACCTTTTATTGGACAGTTTTTTTCATGAAAAGTCTGAATTTTTAAAAAAACAAATAAGAATTCTGCCAGACACAAACTAAGGGACCAATTTTGCATGAATTTACATTGCAAATTAAACTCCACACTAAAAACCTAATTAGGAAAGGAATTTTTAGTGAAAAAAAAATAATTCCTTTTTTCCAAGACATAAAGAGAAAATGATCAAATTTCCAGCTCTGTAGTTCCCTGCAGTGCAGCCTGTGCACATCTCAGCCTACCAGACCAACTTGAAAGCTGAAGAAACCTATGTTGACAGTTTCTGATAGAGAGATGCTAGTCTGGCCCTAGGCTAAAAAAGTTGTGTTGTACCTGTCTTCTAAGTGAGAGAAAAATCGGTATTTGAAATCCTAGCTTTCACCTGGATTTGAACACCCACAACTGTAATCAGTATGCAAGGTGCCACTGCCTCTGCAACCAAGTAAGCCATTCTTTCATGTACTCATTTAAATATAAGAGGAGAGGTGAAAAGAAAAAAAAAATAAGGACGGAATAGAAATACTTTCATAGGTAAAAAATAAATTAGACAAATATTTGATATCATTTATCTGTGTTTTCTCATTACTGTGAAACAATTTCCAACAAAGCAATTAATTATATTGATTACATTTGCTCATTTCATTTCTTTTCTCTGCTAAGAACTTCTTTTTTATTTTCAAGTAACTTTTCACGAAGAACCTCTCCAGAGATTGTCTTGTCTGAAAGCAGACATTTACAGTAAATAAATATCAGCTGTTTTTATAAGGTTGGAGTTGCCTGATGCTTAACAACAGGGCATAGGGTGGGGAGCTTGGCTCCTTGGGCCGCCCTTTTCCAAAATTTGGTGCAGTGGTTCCCAACCTAGGGGGCATGAACATTGTACAATGTTAGTAGAAATGCTGTAGACAGGGAATTTAAAATCCCCACACCCATCCTTGGTTAATGACCTATAGATTGAAATTAGTGAGCTGAGTTTATATTTTGGTCAGGTCCGCTTTCGCTCCTTTGGCACTAATGCACTAAGGAAAGGTGTAAATTCAGTTTTGCCCCCAGCTATGGATAGATAGAGTAGTTGGAGGCCTTTAGCTTATAAGGTAGACAAACTTTACTAAAATAGAAAAAACCCCCCAGGAATCCCAAGTCTGAATAAAGGAGGAAGGATGGATACGGGGCTGGCAACTTCACCCCACAAAAAAACTGACCTGCTGCTAAGCAGTAGACACGGCCCTATGCTCCACAGGGAGCTTACAGGAACCGATGATGATGTATGATGCTCCTATGGTTTTTACAACCTTTTTTTTCAAAGAGTGATATTTCATTCTTCATTTTCAACTATCTTCATCTTGGCATTCACCACTGATTGACCAAAGAGGGTTTTAGTAATAATCTCAAATTGTTTTGAATCACTGGAATTAATTATTTTCATTATTACACATTGATTTTGACCAGTTTTAGATTTTTTTTTTAATTGCTTTTTATCAGAGCATTTTTAATCAATATAGAATTCTTTGGATGTTGAATTCGAATGGTACACAGGTATACCTTGACTATTGAGATCAAATCATCCCACACTGTTCAAGATCCTAATATAAGACATGTTTTTTCGTTCAACATATATTCAGTTATATTAACTTGTATGGCAGTAGCTTAACTGTAATGCATCAAGATCCGTTCTAATCGAAACTGTGCTCTATAAGGTATTCCAGTATTAGTGATTTTGACCGATTTCTCCTTTTGTTTTACTTTTGCAGAATTGATACACTGTTTGAATGATGTTTAGGATGAAGATAAAAATTGAGGCTGTAAATAATCTGTTCTGCTTCTTTATTCTGAAGAAGAGCAGTTGGTAACTGTTCAAATCATGAGAGAATTCTTCTTGAATAAGTGTTTTTTCGTAAAAATGGTTGGCTTCAAGTTACAATTTTATCGATAATGATACTGACAGAAGTTTTTACTTGAAAGAGAGGAATCATTGGAATTTATATCTTTTTTGAATTTTGCTTTTCTCCAACATTGTGGCGTTAACAAAAATTCATTTTCAATTTTTTAAATGTATCGTTTTAGGCATTTATTTAAGTTGTTGGCATGGACGAAATGAATAAAAAGAAAAGGATGTCCCTCAGAAAGGAATTTTTTTGATTCTCTTTTATTAAAATCTATATTAGATTTAAAATGTATAATGTGGAACGAAAAATCCAAGAAATCAAAAATCAATCACTAAAAGAGCAAACATATACAAATTGGTTTATATATATATATATATATATATATATATATATATATATGTATATATATATATATATATAGATTGATAGATAGATAGATAGATAGATAGATAGAAAGAGACTGATTTATAGGTTTCCCCACTATCCAAAAGTAAAGCATCTTTCAAAAGCTGAAACAGTGTAAAGAGAGAAAGCAATTACCATCAATTTACAAGTGAAAAACTTTTGAGCTATCCCAGACTAAAAGAAATGGTGATGATGGTAAGTTATACTGAGTCTTCAGAGGTTGGAATGGCGCAAGGTACAGGAGACTGAGGTGAAAGAGGAAGGGAGTTCCCCTTGAGTTGTCCACATGAGTGTATACACAATCATTTCGCAAACAGGGCATATAAGAGATGAATATGTGCACAAAAGATTTCAAATTCAGTAGATAGTGTACTGAAGTTTCATAGAAAAAAAAAAAGATTCTCATTGTCAAAAGAGGGTCAGTAGGTTACAAGATAATGCAGTATATCGTAGAAAAGACGGGAGACTGAGATATCATAGAAACCATTTGGAAACTCAAATGGCAACGGGCTGGACACATTGCAAAAATGTCAGACAATCGCTGGACATCATGGCTCACAACATGGATCCCCAGAGATCATATGCAAAATTGTGGCCAACTGAAAGTAAGTTAACGTGATTAACTCGACAAATTCAGAGCGTCCAATGACAGATGCTGAAAGACTGATGATGATGACAATAAAAATTTGAGGAGACATTTATGTACACTGCCTCTATAATGGCTTCCTGCAAAACAAATGTGGAATGCTATTTTTGATTTGTGCCTCTTTTCATAAAAGTGAAAAGTGTCATGAAGTGGGGTGTATATATATCATACATATTTACCTTTCTTCCTCCTATACACATATACACACACATCATATATATATATATATATATATATATATATATATATATATATATATATATAATAAAACTCACTCACGTGTATACAAAAGCATGCATACACGGAAGAAAAAGTGGGAGAAGACATTGAAGGATCCATATATATTTTCTTACTGAATATTTTTAAAATAAAGAAAAGATGGAATTATGATGTGATAATATTTTCATTGTCATTATTTATTTTTCCATAATCCCAGTAAGATCTAAATAAATCTATATGATTACACAAATAAATTATATTATTATTATTTGTTTTTTTTTTACACAATAAATCTTTTCACAGAAAATGGCTGCAGAGAGGAGAGATGTGCTTATATTCTTCTTCGAGTAATGTTTATTGAACAAGCAGATCATAAAAGATGGTTCGAGCCTGTTATTTACTTCAAATGGACGTTGTTAGATATTTTGTTGGTAATTTCCTTTTTATTTCAGAAAAAGAGAAAAACAAATCTGACAGAAACGAGAAAAAAAAAAATCAAGGAAGTACTTATAATGCCAAATGAATTTCTGACCAAAAAAAAAAATTGAAGACTTTCTGAAATAGACTGAGAACATTGGAAAAAAACCAAAAACTTTTACTCGATTCAAGATTTGACGTGATCACATAAAGTTATATGAAACTGAAGCAGTTTTATATAAACTTTACCCAACAAGAAACAAAGTCGGTACATAGGAAGGTTTTTGTTCTTCTCGGTAAATTACTAAGTAAAAATGAAACTTCATACACACAAAGTAGAAGAAATACTTCGCTTGATATTCTGCAAGTACTTCAGTTACCCACCCTACCCTTGACATTCACAATCTTACCTTTAATCTTTTTACCTTCCCAACTCTTTTTTTTTTAATATCTTTATCTCATGTACCCCCCACCTGACTTCCCCTTCATCAAATTCATTCTCTCTCTCTTTTCATGTTTTCATAGGCCTTCTTTAAGAGAATCAGTCCTTCTTCCCCAACACCCACCATCTGTTGGCACTACCTATTTACTCAATGACTAGCAACAAAATATACCAACTGGCTATCGGCCTTTCAATTCTTCACCAATCATGATTCCTAATGACAAGCTAAGACGCCCATTCATCTTCGAGGAGAGTGAGATGGGAAGGTGTGATGGCAAGTTATAACAGATTTACCAGGTGAAACAAAACATTGGAAAAAAAAAAAACGCTCAAGAGAGGTTTGCAAGACCCAATATTCTTTGGCACAATCATAAGTGGATGTATTCATAAGAATAGAAACTGTACTTGAAAAGTATGTATACTTATTAATGTGAGTGTTTATGGATGGGAATTATATATGAATTATACCAACTTATATGCGTGTGCATTTACACACATATATATATATATACATATATATATATATATGTATATATACATGCACTCACAGTGGAGTAGTAGTTAGCAAGCTAGTCTAGCTAAGTGAGTATGTGTGTGTGTGTGTGTGTGTACATATATATGTGTCATAGATACATTCAGAGGAATGTGATTACTGAAGTCTCCTTGGGAGAGAGTCCTTTTGATTACAATAAGTGGCTGCTAACATTAAGCTAAGGATATATAGAGGAAGCTATTTGTTGTGATCACTTTAAAAAAGGGTATAATGCTATGATTTTGATTGATAACAATATCTGGGATTATAACAAGCAGCCTTCTCTGTAATTATATATATATATATATATATATATATGAATGATTGAATAAAGGATTCATGTTTCTACCCTGCTTGGGCTTCTTCAGGTGAAATCTTTCACCTGAAGAAGCCAAAACAGGGCAGAAACATGAATATGTTTGCATAGGGAATCCTTTATTTCATCATGTTTTAAGCTCTACTCCAACTTAACTTGATGTTTAACGTATTGGGCACTTCATGGAATAAAGTCATCACATATTGAATAAAGCATTATATCATATCATATTGTACTCCTGATATTATGGCATATATATATAAAATATAACCAGTTTCAAATTTAAATTATATATATATATATAAAAAACATACAAACTCACATATGTTTATGTTGATATATAAACATGTGCATAAGTTCAGAGTGAATCATATGTATATGCTCAGCTATGTCTATGTATGCTCAAATGCGTAAAAACTATATCCACGTACCCAACGCATATGTATATATATATTTATATATTCTTACCTAGATATAAGTGTGTATGCGTGTATGTATATGTGTATATATATATGCTTACCTACATATAAGTGTGTGTGTGCATGTATGTATGTATATGTATGTATATATATATATATATATATATATATAAGTGTATGTGTATATGAATATATATATGTACCTATGTGTGTATATATATATATATGTATATGTGTGTGTGTGTGAATATATATACATACCAATGTATAAGTGTGTGTAGATACATCTATATGCACATATGTATATGTAGACATACGTATATATACCTATGTATAAGTGTGTGTGTGTGTGTATATATATATATACCCATACATACATACATGTGTATATATTATATATATATATATATACATATATATATATATATATGTGTATGCATAGATACATAAATACATTGTTTTTTTTCAAGTTGGTATGTTTCTGCATTTTTATATAATGTGTAACTTTTGTCTTTCACGAGTGTATATATGATGTGATCTGAGCAAATCAGAGTAGGTATGTCCCAGTGCATCTGTTCACTGTATCTCTCTCTCTCTCATACACTTACACATACAGAAACACCTACAAGAAATATATGTAACGCTATGACTACTAACAATCACATATATACATACAAATATCCTAATTATCTTTTACCTGACCCTTGGACAAAGAGGCTAGCTGAAGAGGCAGACAAATGGATTGCTGGTCGGACGAGAGCCAAGAATTTGCAAATTAATTTTTATTAATTTTCTTATTTCAGGTAGAGATTGGACAAATTATTTTGGTTGGTCTTAATCCTAAAGAATAATAGTATGTGCGACTGACCGAACCCCAAGACCCACACTAAGGCCAAAAGTGTCATTAGGACGGACCATTGCCTAAGAATCCTTCTCTCTCTTAATAACAATTGAAAACCATCCACAAAAACTGTCAGCATAGGTTTTTTTCAGTTTCCACTCCAGTCCAGCTGGCTGGCTATGTATGTATATATGTATCTATCATACAAACAGGCTGCAACAATGGAGCTAGATGGCTGAAATTTCAGCATTTTATCCTTATTATGTTCCTTCTTGAAAATTCTCCACTTAATAGTTTTTTTATTTTTTTTATTGGGGGTTCAATTTGCAAGTTCATGGCAGAAATTTATCCTTCAGTTCGTATCTTGAGCTTCAAGACTTTTTTTGAGATCACTGCTCAACAGAAGGTAAAAGAAGTAACTTATTCATTGATTTCCCCCTACCCCCCTACCTTTTTAAATTGATCATCCCCAACAAGGCATCCTGCAAAAAGATGTTGGCTACATGACATTTTCTATTCAGTGACTAACTGGACCTATCTCTTAACTGATTGCTTCCTACTCGAGGTCTCCCGTTAATTCCTCAGGAAGAGAATTATACTTGTCAGTGAGTCAAAAAATATACTTCCTAAAGAAGCATCGAGGACACTTCATCAAAGTGAACAAAATACATAGGGAGGAAATTCTGCAATTTATGAATAATTTCTATCACTTGGAACTGCGTAATTTTGATCAAGAACATTCTATGGTATTCAAGTGAGTAATCTATTCTAAAACAAGTGTGACGAGATGGAAACAAAAAAAAAAACATTTCTTTTTAAACAAGGATGAAAATATTAGTTTAAATGAATGTCCATGATACTTTTAGATATCAGACAATTATATAGGAATAATACATATATATATGTATATATATATAAATATATATTAGTGTACCAATACTAGATGTATGATTTCTTCTTATGCATGTAGTTTGATCTTTATACATAAATACATGTATCAAATGAATATCAGACAATTATTTATAGAAGAAATTATATATATATATACCCCAATTAATCATATTTAAATGGAAACCAATTGGTGAATACTTGGCATTTTCAGTGCTAGAATGTATATATATATGAATATACACACACATAGATATTTATATATGATATAGATATGATAATTTCCATATCACCTGCCTTTATGGCATTGTGGCTTTCATTTTTAAAAATGTTCAGGGAGTGTTCTTTTTTTTAACTTAGCCCTTTCCCTTCTGAGTCCCTTCCCTCCCAAAAATCTATGCACCCCACTGGTTCACAGAGTCCTTGGTTACATTACTATCCTTGCAATTCCGAGTGTTCTTAATTCCTCCCACTTTTTTAATTATCTTCTAGTATTTTTTTTTTTACCATTATACTTTCTATCATACAATTCTTCTCTGACTGTAATTTACCTCTGACCCCCACCTACTTCCGCTGGCTAAAATTTTATCCTCTGGGAACCAAGTACCTCCTGGTTGAGAATCTCTGACCTTGTCCAAGGTAAGCTAAATAAATATCCATCTAATTTTGTATTTATGTTTTACATTCTATTGATGTGAATCATTGAAATTCAATGCATTACTCACTAGAACACCACACATTTTTTTCATCATCTTTGAGCACACCTGCTTTTTAAATCATTATTATACAATTAATCAACCACCACACATGTGTAACATTATTTTTAGCGCAAATGACTACATCACATTGAAAACAAAATCTTTCCTGCAGTACTGCCAATTTTCACAACAATCTGTCCGCAAGTAAAGACACTATGAATAAACAAACCCATTTTTAGCCATTTTCTGCTCAATCATTACAGGAGTGGGCTGTGGACTTTTCAAAATTTTCAACAGGATAAGAGTTAATAACAAACTGAAGGGAAAAAATGAGAAAGAAAAGCTATACCCCTGAAAAAAACAAAAAAAGCAAACTAGGAAGCACTCAGACTGTGCATACATCTCCCAACATCATTGTCACTGAAAACTGAATGAAAAATCAGTTTTTATATATATATATATAAATATACATAAATGATGTAGGGGTGATAACTGTTAAAAAAATTTCTAGATTTCCCCTGAAATGCAATGGCCCAAACCTTCTACAAAATGTCATTGAAATTCTTTTGAGAACTCGTAGAAATATCATGTGGAAAATAGTCAGACAGATATGATTGAATACATGTTCCTCTTCCAACTTGCAGAAGCAAATAAAAACTTTAAGGTGGAAAAAGAATTTATCTCTTTAATGACATACTAGTTGTCATGTCTGTAGAAAACTTTGACAGACTCCAGCAATAAAAGCTAATTATTCAACGTATGTCAACGCTGGAAGTATATTCTTTCATAAACGTACTCTACACTCCCAGAATCAAACTCATTTCCTTAATGCTCAGGTACGGATCCAAGGGGAGAAGGTCTGGATCTGCTCCCTGCTCAGGCAAAGCACAATTAAAGATTTTATAAAAAAAATATCTTGACAAAGAAGTTTCATGAATAAAAAATCCTAAATAATCCAAAGAACTTGTGAATTGACCTTTAAAAACAGAAATTCATTATTTGGTTTTCCATCAAATATAAGTAAACTACGCTTTTGTGTTTGGAAGCAGAAACTCGAACGGAGCCATCAAAAACAATTAACATGCAAAATATGCTTCTAAGCAACAGGTGTGCGGACAAATCCAAATAAAAATGTCTCATTTTAAATTCAACGACAACTTTTCAACTTCATCTTGATTTATTGGTTGTTTTTTATTGCAACTCTTGCTCAGACTGATTACTCTTCAGCAGTGAGCAAGCAATTAAGGTAAAAGGTAAAAATTAGTCATAAAAATAAAAATAATGATTTATGATATTTCATTTAATAAAGATAAAAATGTATTAAAAAATATCTTTTGTCTGCAACTTAGCCAGAATCCGTCAGAGTTTTTCAATTATCCTTCAAGAGTTATTCATTTTGAGCTTGCTTTTTTAAGCCCAAAGTGGTCACGAAAAACTTAATTATTCTCTCTAAAAATAATCCATACACACAACTGAGTTTAAAAGAAAAGAAATTACAAATATCGCCAGTCACAGAAAAGAAATGCAATTCACAGACAGTCATGAATACTCCTCTTCGTTGGAGTACCTATTTGCCCAGGATTGTTGTATGTATTGTAGTACATATTCATCATCAGTCTCTTAACATCTGTTATTGGACCTAGACCTTCCCAAAGATTCACCAGACCTCTCTATCATGGGCATTGCAGAGCCAGTGCTTTCTAAATTTATCTAGTGCGTCAGGCCATCTCAGTTTCTGTCGGCAACAGCCCAGCACCTGATCTCTGGGGATCCACGATATGCATCGTGAGTTGTGATATCCAGCGGTTATCAGCTATTCTTGCAGCATATCCAGCCCATTGCCATCTGAATTTTCTAACAGTTTCTATGATGTTCTGGACTCTTGTCTTTTCTCTAATATACTGTGCTGTCTTATGATCTCTGGATGTGAGGTTTAGCATGATTCTCTCAAGTGCACATTGCGTGGTTCTCATTTGCGAGTTAACAACATTCTATCAAGTAATTTTTTTCTGTTTGTTTCAATGAAAAATAGAAAAAAGTGTACTGTACAATTATCTCACATCACATGAAATGTATTTAATTCAGCTATCACATCATCTGAAATGTACTTAAACCAACTCTCATTTCAAAGAAAACTTATTTAAATTAACTATTACTTCACAAGTACTGATACGTATGTTGGAGATGAAACACTTGAAAATGTCTAAATCGTTTGGACACTTTAAATGTGCTATATTTAAGATAATTGTAGTTGTACCATTGCCTACTGTCCACAGTTTAGATTTGATCACAATTCTATTTTTTCTCCGATTTTCAATTCTTTCGCTTTGCCATCTACTATTTCCCCCCATTGTAAGTTCTTCAGGACTTCAAGATAACAGCCCTCACCTATTGAGGGATCAGTTTGACTTCATAAAAAGAAGGGTTCTTTGTTTGACATTCCGAGATAAAAGCACTGTATTTGGAAAGATATTTGCTGAGATCTTCAGCAAACGAGAATATTGTATTGATCTTAATAGAATAAAGGATTTTATTCGGAATTCTCAAGGAGATTTTCACGTATGATACATGCCAAAAGAAGGCCAAAGAACACACTAACCAAAATATTTTAATAAGTTATTGTCATATCAGAGGTGACATGACATAGATGTTTAAGAAAATATCTGGTTTAGATGACAGATCAGCTGTGGACTTCATTGGTAAGTAGAAAGACTTGACAGACTGTTAAAGTTCAAGGACACACTATAGGAAAATCTTCCCAGTGCTTGTCCAGACAGCAATAAGATGAAACTCCCTTTCTGTCTGATCAGCAAAGACCTGGAACTTTCTGTCGGAACATCTTGTTACAGCAAGGACAGTAAGCGCATCTTAAAAACTCCTAGATAAATTTGGGGAGAATTAGATTTTGTCTGGCAAGATGGAAATTAAAATAATTACTGAAAGTCATAAAAAGAGGAAGAAGTTCTGAAAGTGGGAGTCAAGTTGGAAAGGTCCATCACGATTGACGAGGATCCTAAGTAAAAAACAAGAACCATGAAGGGCTTGAAAAGAGATTTTCCTCTTGTCAAAGAGAGGGACAATAAAAACTGTCTACTGTTCAAACTCTTTACATTGCAGACTGGAAGGATAGATAGGAAAAGAGAAAAAGAGAGTGAAGGAAAGAATGAGAGAGAGAGGAAGAGAAAAAGGAAAGAGAGAGAAAGAAATAGAAGAGAGAGAAAGACAGAAAAGAGAAAAGAGGAGAGGAAGAGAGAGAGACAGAAATGCAAAAAGGAAATAGAAAGAATGGAAAAAAGAAAAGGAGAGAGAGGGAATAGGGAAAAAAGTAAAGAGAAAGAAGGGAAAAGGAAAGAGAAGAACAAAGAGGTGAAAAATTAAGAAAAGGAATGAGATAGAAAAAGAACAAAAGAGAAAGGAAGAAACAGCAACAGAAAGGAAAGAGAGAAAGAGAGAGGTAAAAAGTGAAGGAGAGTGGAAAGAGAGGAAGAAAGTGAAGGAGAGTGGAAAGAGAGGAAGAAAGTGAAGGAGAGTGGAAAGAGAGGAAGAAAGTGAAGGAGAGTGGAAAGAGAGGAAGAAAGTGAAGGAGAGTGGAAAGAGAGGAAGAAAGTGAAGGAGAGTGGAAAGAGAGGAAGAAAGTGAAGGAGAGTGGAAAGAGAGGAAGAAAGTGAAGGAGAGTGGAAAGAGAGGAAGAAAGTGAAGGAGAGTGGAAAGAGAGGAAGAAAGTGAAGGAGAGTGGAAAGAGAGGAAGAAAGTGAAGGAGAGTGGAAAGAGAGGAAGAAAGTGAAGGAGAGTGGAAAGAGAGGAAGAAAGTGAAGGAGAGTGGAAAGAGAGAAGGAAAGAAGGAAAAAATAGGAAGGGAAGAAAGAGAGAGGGGAGAGACAGGGACGAGTGAAGAAAGAGAGGGGATGGGTAGTGTTGGGAAAGGGCGGGTAATATGGGGAGAGAATGAGGAGAGAGTGTTGTAGGGTGTTGGGAGTGTGCAGTGTGCAGGGAGAGAGAGTAGAATGATTGGGAAAATGAGACTGAAAGGAGAGAATATATAAGCAAGATTTTGGACCACTTCTTCCATTGATATTCTAGATAAAAAACATCAATTAAATTCTACCACTCTTCAGAGTAAGATAAGATTTGATTCCCAAAAACAAGTTACACTCAATTTTTCATCATCATCATCAGTCTTTTAATGTCTGTTGTTAGACATGAACCTTTCCCAGGAATCACCGCGTCTCTCTATCATGGGTGACGGGAACAGGGAGTTAATCTTCTCCCAACCTGTACAATAAAGTATTTATCGACTTGTGGTTTTTACTGAACTAAAATTTCACAACGAAAGACAATTCAGTTTATTTCACCAGACTAAGGGCAAAAGCAGATGCAGAAATAATTTAGATTTTGTGTCTCAATGAATTGTTTTAACCTCATAGTTTATTTTTTAAAACTCATTTGCATGTAAAGAAGTTGTGTTAATAGCTATGGAAATGGAGCTGAAACACTGCAGTAACTGTGGACTATAAAGTATCAAATTTATTCATTATGCCTTGTTGGGCACCTTCAAACACATACAATATTTGCATATCAATTTTAAAATAAACAAAGTTCTTGCATCAACTCAAATGTACATAAATATATATGATATTGACAAAACGGAAGTAAATTAATATCCCTAAATAAATCCCTAAATAAACAAATATCTTTTTTTTTTCTTGCACTGAGAAGTTAGTGTGGAGTTGTCTTGCATGATAAAGTGAGCAAACCACCTGTTTTCACAGTTTGCTAAATATATATGTATATATATATATATATATATATATATATTTGTAAATACATGTTCATTGCTTTGCACTAAATGTTACTGAGGAATCAAAAGTACGCTTTCTGTGCTTTCTCTGAGAGTCCCTTTGTATTGCATTCTTTAGAGGAAAAAAAATCATTTTGCTTCTGCTCTATGACAGAACCTCTTCAGAGGTGAAACTGGCACTCTTGTGTACAAATGCTTCTTATTCATCCATGGTCCACTTTGACCTTTGTACCTCTTATTACACAGGGGCAAATGTGCCAGAAATGGCTGACAGAATCTATCATCAGATTTCGGCTATTTTATGTCATGTAAGTATTTTGAGAAGAGACAGGCAAAAAGGTTAATTAGCTTTGACAAGGCCGGCACAGGTGATATAAGGATTACAATTCAGAAGATCACCGATGCATCATGGGATGTCATCACAGATCAGTCAGTCATCAGAAAGGAAGAAAAAGACTAGAGGAATAGCAAAGAGAATAATTAAATTACTGTGTAAGCTGAGATTTTCTGTAGATGACAAGATATAAGCAAAGCAAAGAAAAAAATACCTAAAAGATTGTCTCACTTTCTTGGGAGAATTCCAGTACTTGATTTAAGACCAATATTGAAACCAATCCAACGTCTGCTTTTTATTTTCCTAACGATGACCAATAACACTCAAACAGAGACTGACAATATCAAATGACTTTAAGGAAGAAGTGATACACTGACGACTGAAAACTCAAATGATACAGCCATCTGGGTTCAGCCTTATTGTGAAGGTTTGAAAAGTTGAAGCCAAAAAAAGAAACAAGAAAAATATGATGAAATAGAGTAGTGAGATGGAATACTAAAACATAGACGATACATAGGTGAAAAAAATATGTTTACAAATATATCAATAAATATGACAAATATGATTTGACCTTGTCAGAGTTCACTATGAGGTTAACAGTATTTGGGGGTGGGGGCTACTGCCTGGGCAGGTAGGGAGAATGGTTCATCCAAATGCTAACTCAGCCTCTATGTTTCCGCATCGACAACTGTGGCTTCATTCCACAAATCGTTTTATTAACACATTACCCGTTATTATTTTCTGCCTTGAAAAATTCCATCTATATCTATGCTTTATCCAGTCGGTTTGGATAGTGTAACAGTTAACACCTCTGTCCTACACGCAGAAGATCCTGGGTTTGATTCTCAATAGAAGAGAAGAATATGGAAAATTCTTTATTTGGATTAATTTTGAAGTATAACATGACAAGTAATTAACATAAGATGATTGTTTTGAGATGAATTGGGACAACTGAGAGTGTTCTGAAAGAAATAAAGGTATTTCAAGGGCCTGTGCCAATGCATTCAGTACCCTAGGCCAGTCTTATGTTGACCTCCCCATTCTTTTTTGACCTCCTCATCGGTTGTTTGGTGTTAAAACAGTATTAGAATTTAAAATTTCTTTTGATGAATTCTCAAACAGCCTGTAGTTTGATTAAGTTTTAAATTTTTGAAGAACATCTGTGCTGTTTTGTACTTGGACCCTCCAAAGGGAATGATCATAAAAACTTGTAGGAATAAAGCACTTGTCTCGACTAGACTTCAAACTTGCAAGGATTGCTAAGCTGATTCAAACAGAAACTGAAACCTTGTCACCAGGGGCATTCATACCCAATTAAGGGTTATCCCTCAAGTGACGGATACTTTGCCTTACGTTCTATCAAGATGATTTCAAGTATTTATAAGCATACAGTTATTTAATCACTTGAATCTCACAAATGGCTTGACCAACCTGCTGAGTAGGCTACAATATTTCTCTCTCTGAGTGTCTATCTGTGTGTGTCTCTGGACGTTCTAGGTCACATTTCGTGACTACAATCTTGAAAATCTTGAGAACATCTCTAAGCACAATCTAAAAATCTGTTTTTTTAAATTTTTTCAAGAAAATGTTTTTTGGGGTCTGTCATTTTGCAACAACAATAACCAAATCTTGTGCTGGTAGTTCTTAAAAGATAATTTCAGCTAAAAGATCTAATTTTTTAGTTGATCATTCTAGTTTGTGCATGGGTTATCATTTTAGTCGTATCAGAATCCATCAACCAAAACCTCAACTTATTTTTTCCCATAATTAGTCATGGTACATATGCGGGCTATGGTGATTCACTTGTGCAAATTATGGATATTATCAATTTTTCTAATCTCTTCTTTTTGTTGCTTATTTACACCTAGTAATTGTAGCTGACGTAAAAGACTGAAGTAGTCCAAACGTCTTAAATGAATCATTGTCATTATATTGTCAATTTTTCACTTGTCTTTCTTTCATCTCATTCTAACAGCATTTTATCACAATTTCCAGATCACTATTCTATTACTATTAGTTTAGTAATCAGGTTCGGAAGTAAAGTATAAACCTCAAAAGAGATTTAAACAAGCATCCCTAATCCTTGGGAGACTGTCTCTTCATGACGGTTAGGCCACAAAGACTTATTAGTCAGAAGCTTATTCTTTATTGCCAATCCACACTTTATTATCAGAAAGTTGCAATAAAAAGCAACAGTAATTAGATGAAAGACTAATTAAAAATGATGCAGTACTCAAGTTCACTATTTTTTTTACATGCTGAATTTTATAGGCTTTAGATTTTTAAGAACTTTCCCTTGAGTTAAGTGATACAAGACATAATTCCTTTAAGGATAGTTTTAATAATATTGAGTCATTTAGTCTGGAGTCAAAATATCTTTCAGAGTTTTTGGTTGTTTGGGGTTAAAACAGCAGAAGAATTTAAAATTTCTTTTGTTAAATTCTCAAATAGCCAGTTGTTTGATCAAGTTTTAGATTTTTGAAGAACATCTCTGTGCTGAATTCACATCCGAGGGCAAATGATGCGATAAAAAGGGGGCATAAGTACACAGAATCTATGCGGCAAATTAGACGATTATCTGGAGCACAACTGATGATGATGTTGAAAACTTTGTTCAAAGTGTTATATTAAGAGAAAGAGAAATTTCTTTTTCACAAACGCATAGACACTTTGTGGTGAGGTGGAACTTGCACTATCTCTACCTCTCTCCCCCCTACCCCCTGCAGGTGAGGTCACTCGCGAGACAAAGGAGGATTGGGGACAGAGATGGGGAAGTCGAAAAAGAATGGAGAGGTCAACGTAAGACTGGCCTAGGGTACTGAATGCTTTGACGCAGGCCCTTGAAATGCCTTTATTTCTTTTAGAACACTCTCAGTTGACCAAATTCGTCTCAAAACAATCATCTTATGTTAAGTACTTTCTGAAGTGTCCCTTCTTATATACTTTAACAGAAATCTTTTTTGTAAATATCTGGTGAAGTAGGTAGAGTTTTCTTTGGAAAAAGCACAGCGGATAACAAAGTTGTTGATAATTGAATAAGTAGCATCTTTTCTTCACGGAGCTATCTCAGTATGCTAATTTTAAGAATCGATCTCTGCTTGCAGGACTAGAAAACTGTACTTCTTAATTTAATTAACTATACAATAAAATCAAGAGTTTTTTTTCTTTTTTCATTTATAAAAGAATAAAAATTCAAGCAATCCTCAACAATGAGTATTGAATAGCCATCAAACGGAGATCAAAGAAAACGTCAAGTATTGTATCATTAGGATTACCATCTTGTCAGATCTAAGGTCTACAAAGGTAGGCGCTTTTCTATTCTGGACAATGTTCTTAAGACTAAAAACAAGAGTATTAGGAGAAAAGCTTGTGATTATAGTGAAAATGGCAACAAGAAATTACAAATTGAAGTGGGTACAAAACAAACGAACGTATATGTTATCCAGTGTCGGCATGTAATGTAGACTCTTGTGATCAGAGGTCCTCTCCAACCCAAGCTGACATCATCTCCGACCAACATTATGAAAAAATCCCTTTGATGTCTGAGCACATAAACCAACAGCTGATGAATCAGCTTTATTAAAACTTATCCAAACTTGCTGGTATTGATTCTATCCAGCAGCAGCAGCAGCAGCAGCAACAGTAATGAAGCTCAATATTGGAAACAACAATCGCCTTTATAACTAGCAATTGATATCACTTATGTAGAATATGATTGGTAGTTTTTTTTTCAATAAAGGAAGGTGACAATCAAAATAAACAACATGAGATATGAGTGAAAAATGTCTAGAAAAAAAATCGATCTAAGTTTTGGGTTATTTAAGGATTCATCAATTAGAAGAAATGGTCGATCAATTAAAAAATGCTCGGGGCTTCATATTGAACAAGATACCATACAAGCCAGGATCTGCATCTGCTGTCACTCTTCCAAGAGGAGTGTGTGTAAAAGCATGTATTCAAGTGGGTTGCAAAAGCATATATTTGAGGGTGGGCAGAAAAAGGGTATATTTGGAATACATCTTAGTGTCAACCCTTTTACACAATACGCATTACACTCACCATTTTTAGTGTAAGCAAGTATGACCCACTGTAAGATCCAGATGTCAGATTGCGCACTTGAACGTTGACAGAAACACATGACCTGACCCTGGCAGGACATGACAGAGAAAGCACCAGAGAAGAATATTACATTCTTTTATGTTGGGAAGATAAGGTTGAGCTTAGATAAAACAATTCACCATTATCTTTTATTGACTATAGTGTTCCAACTTTCAATCACCCTCATCCTTAGTGAGTAGACTTGATGAGGTGGAGATGGATATAAAAAAAAACATTATTAGAATAAAATTATGTTATTGTATTTTCTGGTGTTGAAGGTGACATTTTTTTTCAAAAATAAGTCAAAAGTTTATTCTCTGTCCTACGGGCCAAAGGTTACCTTTTTTTATTGGCCCAACCTAAGCCCTGAGGTAGGTCATCTATGCTAGACTCAAAGGCCAGATTCGGCTTGATAGGTGCTTGAGGTACAGGTCCACTTTGAGATTCCTACCCTGAAGATATATGCATACACACAAAAATATATATACAGATAAATATCAAGAAAAAAAATTGAATTGTTGCAGTTTAGCTAATTTATGCAGTGATGAACCAAAGAGATAAGATCGTGTCTAATTGACCACAATAGCCAGTGACAAAAATTTTTTTTTGGCCATGGCCAACTTGGGGCCTCCTGAATCTGCCATGGTGTCCCTTAGAGTCTGGGACTTGAGGCCTGCATTCCAAATGCCACCACTGGACTTCTGTATATCACCCAGTGATAGAAAGGAAGGGGAGCTTACGTTTGGGTATGCCATGAGCGTATGGAACTATTTGCTTAAAGAAGGCAAATAACTGATTTGCCTGAAAATACCTACATGTTAATTTCTAGGTTTTTTGGTATGTTCAATCACTACTAATAGAGATATTTCAGTGTACCTAGTTCCCAAAACCATGCCTTACCATACATTTAGTTCCCTAAACCCTATTTCCATCATAGAATGACCTCTAAATGAAGTATAAAAATTATGCTCATAAAATATCAAATAAAAAAAGTATCACGAAAAACTTCAAGATCAATAGTACCAATGTATTAACTCTCTTCAAATGACTAACTTCTAGGGAACAAGCTGTCCACTGGATCTACGCATTACTTAGACACCCACAATACATCTTGGTCAGGTAGTGTTGGTGCCGAGGTCTTGATCTTATGATTTTTTTGTTATCTCAAATAATCCAACAATGTTATTCTTATCTGAATTCTTTTGCTTGATAATTGATAATTCTGAGAATTTATCACTATAAGAAACTAGAAAGCAAATACCTCTGCCAATATCATGTAACAACTAAAAACTGAATGAAAAGAAGTTCATATATCACTACGATGCTGAAAGGATAATTGTGCATGTTCAGATTTTTTCATACTTAATTCTATCATCTTAGTATAAAGAAAAAAAATCTCCGTCGATTAAAAGAAAAAAATTCCAGGATCCGATCCCAATTTCAATCAATTCTTCCTTAGCCCATGGCCCACCCTTCAACAAAGTGTCATCAAAATTTATTTAGAAATTTTTTCTAGGTATTGAGAACAAACAGACATCCATGGGTGAATACATATACCTCTTCCAACTATGTCAGCAGGGGTAACAAAGCGATGTTCAAAATACAAAGCTTATTCAGAGTTTTTTTTAAAAAAAAAAAAAAAAAAAAAAAAAGACCTTTTTTTTAAATAATTTTTCTGATCTAAGAATAGGAAAACCTATTAGAAATATTTCCTTACTTTTTTTTTCGTTATTGTAATGTTTCCTGATTCTGAATAATAACATTGTTCGTATCTTTTATCAGAAGATTTTGGGTGGGAGGAGAGACACAAAATAAGTAACCCTGGGGCAATTCTTTGCAGTCTGTTTGCTGAAATCTTGCTCTGCTATCAAATTTATTGTCTAATGCTCAGAGATAACAATAGATAACATAGAAAATTGCCACCAGACTTCAACATTAATTCCATGTGAATAAAATACATAAAGGGACAAAGAATATTTCTTCCCTGTTAGCACTGCTTACTAATAATAAGGTTTATTACAATTCATTTCTTAAAAGGAATAGTTGATACTGTAAATAAACTTTTCAAAAGCAGATAAATTCTTTGGTATAGATAAGAAAAAAGGGTTTTACAGTAATATGTGGTCTACCATTAAGTTTCTGATGCAATATGTGAACTACAGTTTGTTGGTAAATATAAGTTTCTACTTGGGGTTGTTGTTGAAGCCTCTCTGGGAAGAGTTAACCAGAAATTCTGGCTTCAACAGCTAAAAGCATACTAACTGAAAAGAATAACTAAGGAATCACAATTGAGACAGTTCTGTCTCCCAGTGAATAGGTTGATGTTGACTAAAAACTAAAAATCATGCAAAGACATTTTTGAACCAATTAAGAATGATATTTTGAACAATTTTTTTACGCCCCCGGAGCTTATTCCAGAGTTCATCAGGATACAAGAGCCAAAAAATAACAGTCATTTTGCAAGCCACAGCAAAACACCTCACGACACCGTCCAAAATGTTTCAACCCATGTGCATCCTTTTCCTACAAACTCAAATTCTCAACCCACTTACTGTTTGAACTGACCCTAACTTTGTGCAACTGTTTTCAATGAGAAACTGCTTCTACCAATTTCACACACCATCCACAGTGAACATTAAAAATACTTTTAACTACAAAAACTTTTCTTTAATTCTTTTACTACAAAAAAATTGTTTTAAGTAAGAATAACACACAAACTGACTCCATACAGATATGTGTACATTTCAAAGATGTTTCAATTCTTCTTGGTGATTGATATAAGATTTTTCTGATGTAAAAAATAAAACCTTTTTCTCATTGGAATATTGTTATTGCCTTATAATCAGTTCATACATAGCTTTTTTTTTTGTATGAAAAAACATCCGAGTAAAAAAAAACAAAAAATTGTTCTGTGTCTCCCCTAACTTAATCTCAGCCTGTGGCCAAGCCTTCCATAAAATTTAATTGAAATTCATTGAGAACTTTTGGAGATACTGTGTGGACATTCAGGCAAAGATTAATGAATGCAAACAAATATTTGTGAACAATAGAAAAAAAATGTGTGAAAAATAATTTCAAAATTTTCTCTGAATAAAAAGAATTCCCTGGATTCCCAAAATTAAACGAAATCTCAATTACCCCATGGACCCTTTTTACAAAATATCATTAAAATTTATCAAAACTTTTGAAGATACTGTTTGGACAGACAGACAAACAAAAATGAATACATATAAATATATACAAACATTGGAAAAGATTCTCCATTGTATAAATTGCTACCATAATTAGTTCTGTTATCAAGTACCAAGAATAATTTTCTTATATTTGCATAATGTTAGAATCAGTCTGATAATCTCGTCATTGCTTTTAGATTTTGACAGGTAGTTAATTACTTATAGGTAATTTATGTGGAAAATGGATATACTTATCAATAAATCAATAAGTGCCATTTCCTATAAAGGTCATAGGAGATTGGAATCTTCTGTGAGTGACCAAAGTTGAAGAAACTCTTACATTTATCAGAACATATTCAGATACAGGATATTTTCTTTCTGAAGTCAAATAGCTTTAAGAGCCTCCTGATTTCTGAAACCCTTAATCTCAACTAATGCGACTTACATCTGAAAGAGAATCTGTAAAAAAAAAATACTGTCACCAAAGTGGTAAACATAGGTTTCTTCAGTTTTCAAGCTGGTTTAGCTATATATATATATATATATATATATATATATATATATATATATATCTCACACATACTGACTGTGCCAATGGAGCTGGAGGACTGAAAATTCAGGCATTTACTTATCATAATGTCGAGAAAAAAATGGTAATTATGTATTTTTTAGTATCGGGTTCAATTTGCAATGTAAGTTTATGCTTGTTTGTATCTGGAAGTATTCACTCTTTTCATTCTTTTTTGAAAATTTGGACTTCTTAGGGATCAGTGGTCAACAGGTCTTTAGTCGCATGAGGGTTTCTATTGAGTGACTAACCAGAACTTTTTTATCTTATATCTGGTTTTGTTGAAGCTTTAATTATCTATGCTTCAATGATCTAATTGTTTATATCCATTCTTCTGCACAATTCAGGTGTCTCATCTGGAACTTTTCCCAATAGAAATACAAAATTCCGGTAACCAAATAAAAATGAATTGAGAAACTGAACTTCTTTCCAAAATAATGCTTCATCATCATCATCATCATCATCATCAGTCTTTTAGCGTCTGTCGTTGGACATAGACCTTCCCCAGGATCAAAATGCTTACTTGCTTGCAAACTAATCTGACAGGTACACTTTCATTTCGGATTCTAAATTGAGAAAGAGGCTAGTGCAAAGGCAGTGCGTTGGACCAGCTGGTGGGGGAGAGCTGGAGCACTGGGATTGCAATATATCTGACGAACCCTGAAAGTCTAAAATAACGATCTGATGAAAATTGCAACAATTTTGAAACAAACTTGTGCAATGAAAAATGGTTCGAGATCAAACGATTATGATGCCGGCTGACTCAGCTAAAAATCTTTTCAGATGTCAAGAATGGTGAGTCAAGATCTCCAGTCAAAGTCACAATTATATTCACGTCAATAAACACTGCCAGGCCATTGTCGCATCAATTAAGTAGACCTTCAACACTTGTCCGTCTCTCTTACTAATAGCTTCATAAAATCATACCTAGCAGATAATAATGAGGTGTGAAGGAGAAACTGGCTGAGTTCGAGAACCAGCCAAGGCTGTTAACATTCACCTAGAAAAGGCATGAATCTACTTCACCCCTACCACCTATGTGTAGATAGCTCTGTGAATAGAGCCCTTTGGCCATAGGGAGGTTTTTGGCAGCAGACCAACAACCCCGTTCTGTAAGAACCTAGAATTGCTGCAGAGACATAGCATTAAAAAAGGAAGATCACATATTTTAGTTTGATAGTGTTGAAGTATTTTCATGAAGAGTTTGTTAATGTCGTTGGACATAGACCTTCCCCAGGATTTGCCATGATTCTCTATCATGGGTGTCACGGAGCCAGTATTTCCTGAATCTGTCTAGTTCATCACTCCATCTTGTGTTCTGTTGGCCTCGGTTTCTCATGTGATCTCTTGGGATCCATATTGTGAGTCGTGATGTCCATCGGTAGTCTTTCATTCTTGCAACATAGCCTGCCCATTGCCAATTAAGTTTTTTTAATAGTTTCTATGATGTCACGGACTCCCGTTTTCTACCTGATATACTGTGCTGTCTTGTGATCTCTCAATGTAAGGTTGAGCATGATTCTCTCATGCACGCGTTGCATACTTCTCAATTTTTAAGTCTGTCTCTTGGTTAGTTTCCATGTTTCAGCTCCATAAGTGTCTGTCAGGAGGATACATTGGTTGTATACTCCTCTTTTCAGGATTATTGGGATCTTCTGGTTTTTGAAAGTTGAGCTAGCTCTGCTGAAGGCTTGCCATCCCAGAGTGATTCTTCGCTTGATTTCCTCCTCTTTTGAGGATCCCATGGAGATTCGTTGTCCTAGGTAGATGTAGTGGTCTACCTTGCCAAGTTTTGCATCTTCCATCTTGACAGTTATGTTCTTATTCATAACATGATCCATCAATAATTCTCAAATTGTAGTTACATTAATAGTGTGCAGCATACTCCCTAAACCACTGACTGAAAAAGTTTCTGTAGACTTCTTTGATAATCTCTACAATAACAATTCAATTTCCGTGTGGAATAATATAAGGTGTACAATTCTTAATCAGAAAAGTGACTTCAACAATGGATAAAAATGTTGGTTTCATTTCCAAACGGATTGTTTTTTTGTGCCACTCTCACATTCATGTTTCTGACATCCCCAGAATCATAACCCACTGGTTCTAATCTGACCTGAAGACTTTAATCAGACACAGTTAAATTATATATTTATATTGTATGATAAAAAATGAATATATATGATCCAACAGAATGATTATAATTGTATAGTATTATTTTGTTGTATCACATACATCCATTTCTTAATATGTAACAGTTGCGTTGAAAGAAGTGTATTCACTGAAAATAAACGAGATGATAATTTTGGTTGGAAGCAGTTATCTGGGCCTTTGTATTACTGCCGATCATTCAACTCTATGGTAAGAACATTGCTACATTGAAATGGCAACCCTATCGGTGGCAGGTTTGTTTCTTGCAGAGGCCCTGTTTTCTCTAAATGCTCATTCTATTTATGTTGTCTAGGGTGAGTGATACATTAAGTGTGTAATGATGGGAGATCATTTCAAATAAGTTTCTATATGATATAATGCAATTTGTAATCATATTGGGTAATGGAATTACAATTGCGTTTCATACTTCTAAAAGCATTGTAGTGGTTCTTTGAGTGTTAGTCACCTGGATGTGAGGGAGTCATACGTGTGAGGGGGTCAGTATTTAAAGAGTAGATGTAATTGATTTCCTTTAGAATACATTAACTATAGTAGTCAGTAAATGCAAGTAATACATCTGTTATTATCATTGCTTACTTTTGCCATCTGTCTATATTCCTTTGGTCTACTCCTACTATAACTAAATTTTAGACTTCAGACTTGTGAGAGAGAGGTAACGATTGAATGACAATGAAGGTTGATTCCCTAATGCTTCTATATAAGCAAAAGCATCTTGTTCTATTCTACGTCTTGTGCCACACATTGCAAAGGTTTGTGAGGATGGAGATTAGAAAAGACGAAAGATAATCATATCAGTACCTCACATAAATGAATCACCATAGTTTGTGCATGTACCAATGCTAGTTATTCATAAGTTATCTAAAAGAAAAAAAAAAAAGACTAGTACAAGATATGTGCACAGTTGGTTGAAAATTACCTTAAAGACCTCCCTAAACACTTGAAAAAAACAAACAAAAAATGCATTTTTAAATGGTGTTTAGTGGTACACTCACACAGATTTTTGAGGTTGTTGCTCCCGAAATGTAACCAGGAGTGCCCGGACACATACAGAGATATGGACACTCTAAGAGAGTAAAATCTATAGCCCACTTAGCTGGCTGGTTGGTCAGCCATTTAGGAGGCCACGGTGATTTTATAAGAGAAATGAATAATAATCAGAGAGCACACGATTCATACAAGAAGATAAATACGATTAGTTCTGATGGCCATTTTTCAGATACTTAAAAAAGAAAAATCTCCTTTCATTTGTTTTTGCAACCCTTTTTTTCAGCTTAAGCCAAAATATTTCTTGGTGCACAAAGATTCAAATAAAATGAAAATACTCTAGTCAAAAGAAATTTAAAAACAAGTTCAATCATTTATTGCTTCATAGATTAATAAAAGTTAAAGAAGTATGTAAAGTGATGGAAGACGTAGATAAATAAGAATGCCTTTAGCTATGGAGATTTGCCAATTATATAGACTAAGTTTGATATTGGTTTCGTGATTGGGACTTCAGTGGACAGAGCTGGAGATAAATATTTACTCCTTTGATCTAGGAGTCTCATTCGACCTACTTCTTAATTCCTTTTTTGAATTTTTTTTTTCAGTCTGACCCCATCTGACCTTAAAGAGGATAAGGAAGAAAAGAGAATTTCAACAGAGGAAAATAATAGTCAATGGAAAATTTATGCATAAAGAAGTCTTGTATTCTTCTGAATAATCAGGTTTTTGTTTTGACAAGATTGTTATGAAAGATTTTTGCATTTAAACAAGTGATAACAAGAAGATTAGAGAAGGAGAAAAAAAAAAGAGAAAGTGATAAGTGCATTATTACACAAGAGCATGAATGGAGATTTGGAGGCCTGGGGGTTTGGCTCCTTGTGAAACCTCCTCCAACAATTAGTGCAGAAATTCCCAACCTACGGGCTGTAGACTCCTCAGGATCCATATAGATATTGCGAGATGTTTATAGGCAGACCTTTCAAAAGCCTGGAGTCTGAGAGCTTATTGAGTTGGTAGACCTTTCAAGATTCAGAGATTTGAAGGTCCAAGCCAACATTCAGTGAAATATGCTATTGTACAATGTAAGTAGAAATGCAATAAGTGAACTGCTATTCATCAAGCTTTTGGGCCTCTCTCCATTAGGGGCCAAGGGAGTGATTTAAAATTGCCTAAGCCCACCCTCAGCTACTCCCCAGCTTCTACACAAGACTTTTTGAGAGATTTTTGAAGTTAGATTCAAAAATATTCGGAAAATCAAAGTACAACATATACCATCATCTTTTTTTTTTTGTTAATTGAAAAAAGTTTGCAGACAAGAAATTTTCTGTATACAAAAGCGACATCTGTCCTATAGTAACATACAAAATATGTCATGTGATGTTTTTGTTCATACGTTAGAGTGTAGACTTTTCATATTTTACATGCATAACCCTAAAATATGTCTTCATAAAATGGTACATTGAAATGTTGCTCAGCTAAAATTGGTAAGTACCAAAAACATTGCAGATTGTTGTAATGATCAGACATTCTATAAAAATTTTAAAAATGAATTGCAATAATTCAAATATCTTTTCGAAGTTTTTAAATTTGGTTTCAACTGTGAGAAAATATGAAATTAGCTATAGAAAATAAAGATTACTTTTGGATACTTGAATCATATTTTAGACTGCTTTTGAGGTCAATTTTTGTGAAGCAAAATTAACTTTGATTACACCATGAGTTATGTTTGCTGAGAGAAAATTTCAAATTCTGTAATTAAAAATCTTCCAAAAATTAAGTAACCATTACAGAAATGTAGGATTCTATGAAAATTGGTTTCTTGAATGTTTACAATCTGTCAAGTTCAGTTCAAAGGTAAAGTGGGCATTGTCACCTTTCCTCATTGCTTAGGCAATAAAATTAAATTAAATTCACAATCGTCTCCCGGGACAACTGAAGTATAGATGACTCAAAAGGACAAAACCAGATATTTCCCACAAGGCAACAGTATATTGCCAGCATTAAAGTACTGTCACATGATGGGCAACATACCAGTATTCTATAATTAGTTTTAGCAAACTTATCTGAAACTGAAGGTTTCTCAAAATGCTTTCAAGAAATTTATTAATATACTGATTTCAATATAAAGCTTTTACGTCAAAGGTTGACTTATACAACCAATTACCAAGTTTGCAAAATATCCTGAATTTGATGTTATAGATGCAAGTAAGAATTGACTAAAGTGGAAGATGACTAACAAATTGGATCTACTGATTAAAGAATGATGCAGAAAACCAAATCTAATTTTTTTGCTAACAAAATTTATTTTTCCAGAATGTCATATGCAACTTGAAAGATCAATAATAGAAAGAAATTCTTCTAAAATTTACATACTGTATATACACTTAGATAAGGTGCATTTTTTTTTTACTCCAAGACGGATTTGAAAATCGCATCTACCAAGAATTGTTCAAAACCAGTAAATATAAGTTATGTAGATCAGATGATACGGGCATGTTATATCACTTATATCAGTTTAAACTTTCCCTCTACAGTTTATCAGGAAACAATAATCTATTTGGAGATTACTAGTATGAGAAATGGGTTCAGTTGGGGTCTGAAGGTCTGTTTCCCTGAAAAATATAGATATAGAAGTTGAATCAAGATAATGCTTGAAGTTATAATATAACCATGAATTTATTTCAAGAAGAAATGTGGATTATCAATGTATATAGATTGTCAGCTGAGTATGAAGGTTGATCGAATATTCTATTGTATCAAAAAAAGAAAGTGTAGTAAGGACCAGAGTAGACGATAGATGTCAACAAACCATTTTCAATTGGCGTGTACTAGTAGATGGGACAATATCATGAATGAATGTAGGGTTAACAGTAGATAGTATTGAGTTACATGGTATCAGAAGCTGTAAAGAATCTCTACTCCAACTGAACATCAACAATAATTTCACGCCCTGCTTGTGTTGAGACATTTGCTAATGAGACAGAGCACATAGAGAGACGGATTCAAAACTTTACCCAAAGGGCTTGTATAGTGAATACGAAATGCAGCAATCGTAAATTTATTTTGGTCTCTGGAAAAAACAGAATGATGATATCAATTTTTCTAATTAATATCTAAGGAATAAATGTTGGAATGAAAAAAATACAATGTCTGAAACGAGGAATAACATATTTGAATTATTATAAAGAAGGATATCTGAAACAGTAAGAATACATAAAGGTAAACATGAAACTAGCTTGTTTTTTGTTTGGGCCAAATAGAAAATTTGTGTTTGAGTTGAGAGAAATTTAAGCAGTTTAAAAGATAGATTTTAATTAACATTTCCTTCAGCAGATAAACATTTTTACCTAAAAAATAACATTTATTTACAATGAATTTCAGACACAAACTAATTTGGGCGGTTTGAAACTGTAGCTGCAATTTGTGAAAAGAGATGTGGGTGGCCTAACTGTCAACAGTAGAGAAAATGGTATTGGCAAGCTGAATTCAAATTTTCTTCACACCTATGCCTTTAGGAGAGGCATGAATCAATTTCTCTCTCTCTCTGCCTTGCTATGAGTAAATTGCAGGGCAGCCTTGGTTGGTAACCAGTCTACGATATGAAAAACTGTTTCTAAACCAGACAGGTCCAACCCCCACCCAGTGTCATGAGAGTTGGAGAAAAAAACAGACCAATGAACACGTTCCCAAAATGTACGCTTAACAAGGCTCAGGCAAAGTCTTGATTGGCATAGCAAGTTGGAAGAGGATTATGATAAATTGCTTGAATAAAATAAAAAGCAGACTAGAAATGAAAAGAAGGACAAAATAACATGACAGCCATTTCCACGTCCCCATGACATCTCGAGTACAAATAGGAGATTTTTTTTTAAATCTTTAAAAAAAAAAAAGCACCCTCCCCGCCAAAGCAGGAGTGAGCAGAAATTTGATAAACATTCAAGCAATGGTTTAGGCTGAAATAGTCTTAAGTGGAAGAATTTTTTTTTTACAGAATTTTTGTCTGAAAGTGAACAATGGAAGTAAAATGTTTTTGCAGGGAGATCCATTATATTCTCACAGATGATCACATTTAGAAAACGTTTCACAGTTATCATTTGCTCTCCAATAATTTTATCTGGAAAATTCTAGTTTCAGAATATCTTTATCGTGTGTGTTTTCATTTATATATCCAAATAAAAATCTACAATTCAAGCCATTTAGAAAGTGGAGGTTGCTCGATACATATATAGATGATGTGGGAAATGAATTTCCTCAAAACAATTACGCCAGACAAGTTTTGTAGATATGATAATCGAGTTTGCGATAAAGGATAAATGCACACGGAAAGATTGGGGTTGCATTATGCAAGTAAAGACCCAAAACCAAATCTCTGAAGACATCCTTGCAACATCAAGGAAATTATTCATGGCTAAAAAGGAAGCAATCAAACTTTTCCATACAATTCAATGTTTTGTTGACATATCTACCAAAGAGTGTATCATTCAAGCTTTCCAATCTTGAAGTTTTTCAATCTTGTAAAATTTTTTTCTTGAAAAATAAAAACGATACCTGGAGATGTGTCTAGACATGAAATAAGTTTTTAATGAAAAATGAACTCTCACAGTAGAGCTGATGCGTAATCTAGGTATAAAGCTCCTGATATCATTATGGAAACAGGATGGATTATGTCCACTCAAATGTACTTGAAATGGGCTTTTTCAACAATGGTTACTTGCTTCATTAAGCCTCTGTTTAATAAACTAATAAGAAATTTCGTAGTTGAATTTGGTATGGCTTATATCAGAATAAAGATAATTTTTAAAAAATATTTTCCGTTGTGACTGTCTTTACACCAAGGCTCTTTCCATGCATTTACTGCTTGAGCTAAGAAAAATTCTTTTCTTACACCAATGGAAGTCAGAATCTGTAGTTTATGGCTGTGTCCTTTGTTTTCATTTATGTGAGTATCATTTGTAAGAGCTCGCAGTAAACTCAAGCAAATAGATCTTGACCCCAAAAATTCAGTTTCATATCCATAAAATCTAGGATATTTCAATGTTTAAGAAAGAAATACCAGCCTGTGTTTATATTTTTAAAAAATTTCAAGTTTCAAACACTTTATGCTCAAAATATATATACAGAGAAACTGAAAAAGTATTTAATATCTAAAAATGAGGGTCAAATCAGTGAAATTTTGCCTTCACATTTTCAATATTTTTTTTATAAAAACAAAAATAGAACTGTTGTTACTTAGGAATCTATTCATCCACTGTTTCAGCTTTTTGCTATTCTTAATTAGAAAGTGGAATTTAGCAATTTTTCAAAATTCTCAAACAAAATTTATTGTATGAAAAGTTAAAAGAAAATTTGAATTTTTTAAAAACTGGCAAAATGGCTGATTGTTAATAGGCCTTGAAATTGATAAATGTATTCCATTTCTTTCAAAACTTAATCTAGAATCTGAAGAAGAGGCAGCAATTAAAAATAGGTCTGGTTAGTCACTCCACAGTGACGTCACCTGACCAATGTTTTATCATAGTACGTCGTATTGTGTGTGACAATTGAAAGATCAGAAAAAAAGGTCAATAAATTACTTCAGTTACTTCTCTCGCCTTTTATTGGGATATATTAACTGAAAAAGTCAGAATTAAAAAAAAAGACAGCATAATTCAGGGGAACAATTTATCATAAACTTACATCGCAAATTGAACCCCTCATTAAAAACATATTTTGGAGGAGAATAAAAAAAAAACGAAAATCATTTTTAGGCCTAACAAGGAGTAAATGTTAAAATTTCCAGCCCACTAGCTCCATTGGTATGATCTGTATGCATGATACATACAAACACAGCCAGCCAGACGAACTTCAAAACTGAAGAAACCTTTGGTTGACGGTTTCTAAAAATCATTATTTTTTTCCAAGATGTCTGGCCTTTATTTCAATATTCTAGCTGTTATAAAATTAATTCACACTGTTTGGTGTATCTAATTTATGTATTTGCAGGATGGGAAAAGTGAAGTCAGATTTTTGATTGAAAATCAATCATATATACAAATATATATATATGTATATATATATACATACATACATACATACATATATATATATATTTATATATATATATATATATATATATATCTTATAAGAGCTGTGTCATTCATACTTATAGTATCAGAGACCGAGCAACCATCAGCCCTTCTCCCTTCCATCCCAGTTATCAAACTACCTTCCTTTTCTTTTTTATCTCTACTTACCATGTCTATCACACTCATTGTATCAGTAGCAACCACCAGCTGAGCCTGTTGCTGTATATATGATAACTGTCAGGAACGCAACTGGTCATGGACTTGTAAATATAAAACTGATTTGCTGAATTATTGATAAAGCCAGTGTGACTAATGTGAATGTATGGCCAGCCTCATGGCTGAGAATATTGCATGTTAACCCCTTGAATCAATGGTCAGAGATATAAAAAAAAACAAGTAATAAACTGGATTTTGAATGCTAATTTTCAAGGCAGGCAGAAAGGCAGACTCTCACACCTTGTAAAATCGGTGCAACACGATCTTCCAAACCATCCTTCTCATATTTCACTGTGCCAAACTTTGCAAATGATATTGACTAACCAAAAACCTACATTATTGGTTTGAGCAAGGATGTAAAGCCGGAGCCTCCTCAACTATTCCAGGGAAAGCCATTTTCAGTTTTATCTTATGGGAGGCCCGTAACACCCCTTTGGGTTGGGGTTAGGTAGCTACAGCTGTTGGCTGAATACTGCCACCTACCCTGGGAGCAGAAGTAGTCTATTTTAAATACTGACTGACAGCTAGTTACAGGATGTCACCTGGATAATTTCCAGATGGAGAGAAATACATTAAAAAATGAAAAAAATCTGTTAAAATAATTTTTTCAAAATATTGACCTAAAAATATATGCTTTATATAGATTGAGCTGGGCTGAAATTGATTTTGGTTTTATATTTTTGTTTCGGATGCGTAGTTCTCAAGTTATAAGAAACATTCATACATTGCAACTTATATATATATAAATATACATACATATATAGGTAATTTTATTACCCAAATATTGATAGTTCAACTACATGATAATTTTCTGGTAGGTCTCAAGGTTAAAAAATTAACCAAGATTTAAAAAAAATTTTCTGATACTAGTTATTATCTCTGAAAAAAATTCATGTATATATTGGAATATCTATGGAATAATTTTTTCAAGAAAAGCAAGTGTATATATATATATATATATATATATATATATATATATATTATATATATATTATATTATATATGTGCGTGTATTTATACACACACTCAGATACACATATATACATATACACATACCTTATATGCACATATGCACACATATATACATACATACATACATACATATATATATATATATACACACACACACTTGAGGTCTTAGTATGTTTGGTAAGAATAGTCTACCTATATTTCTGTGGTTTCTCAATACTCTGGTTTACTTTCAGACTTGATAGTTCAAAACTTCAGAACTGTTAATAGCATAAAAAATGTTTGTGTCCTCTTATTTTCTCCATAGTTTTATCAAAAAGTGACTGAACTCATTCAAGTGGAAGAGTGCATCATTTCAAATGGCAGGTACAAGATATTATCAGCAAAAGTATTACCTTCAAGTGGAAGAGTCCACAGTTACCGAGAGTGAAACAGAAAGTCTCACTGTTCATTATATATACATATATATATACACACATATATATATATATATACATATATATAAATAGATAGATTTTATCAAAAAGTTTACGTAGTGTCAACAGAAGCATAATTATAATGGGGCAGGTAGAGTACATAGACCGGAGGGGGATGCTTAATTTAACTTACAAATATAAAAAATTAATTCAGAATTTTAAGTAACTTTAATTTGATTTCTAAGTGCATTTTTTTTTTTGCTTATTTTTGTTAAATTTGCCCTTGATGTCATCAAATCTACTTTTACTTGTGGGCAGAGAATAAATTTTATTGAAATTGAATTTATAATTTAAAAAATTCAGAACTTCAAATTACATTTCAAGGGTACCTATTTAGAAAGAAAAAAAAATGCTTTTGGCACCATCTACGCTTGTCAGCTGTTGTCAAAATACAGAAAAAGCGAAATCCTCAGGCTTAAACTCATTCTACTGTGATGGGAAGGTGATGCTAGTTAAATTCAAGAATCAGCCTTTCTCGAGTGTGTGCCACATATCTTTTCCTGTATTAGATGAAGAGAAGATTGGAAAAGAGAAAAAATTTTAAGATTTCTGTAAACTACATGTTTGAAGAAGGGCAGAGAGCTGACTAGTTTGAATGTGATAGTAAAAAAAACAAAAACAAAAAAAAAACATGAACGTAAGACCAAATAACTGATCAAATAATCAGAAAGGTCTTTTTAGCGAGTCTAATGTACTAGGTGGTAAAATGGTTACTGGCTCAGAAAATAGAATCCGCGGACCAAGTTTGAGGTTCTGAAACATATTGTATTCATACTCAATGGAGTTTAAATCATGTGAGTGCAGAGAACAGTGAAGTACCTGAAATCAGCCCAGTATTCTTGGAATCGGTTTCATACCACCTGCGCATGATAGGAGGGTTTGAGTTGTCTTGCTGGAACAGATCATCACCACCGGAAAACATGGATGCAAATAATCTGCAGTAATATCCGTGAATGTCACACCTGTCAAGACAGACTCCAGTGTTCCTTGCATTCTCTAACAGGAAACACCTTATACCATTACAGAAACACTACCAGCTCGCGCAACAGCCGGTCTGGAGTCATAGCCTCCTGTGCTCCCTTCCACCTATAAAATTTACCGTCTACCCTAAGGAGCTGGAAATCTGACTTGTCTGACCAGGTGACATGGACCAGTCTTCCATGGTCCAATGGCAATGTCCTATGCCCTGAGTGAGGTGCAGTAACATGCTGTGGTGTCAATAATCATACACTTGTAGCTTGATGACAACAAAACCCCAACGGAATGCCATGTACATTGTTCAGTGCATTGACTGATGGGTTGAGAGGCCCAAGTGTTGAATAGAGATGTGATTTGATGTAAGGTTCCTCTTTCTTGGTTGGTTCCAACACTTATCAATGGCAGTGTGTTCTGGCATTACCTGTTGGATGTACTAAATCTTAACAGGTCAATAAAGTCTGTCCAGAATTCATGTATTCCTGGCATATGCCCTGCTACTGTTATCCAAGAAAAACCTAGAGCTGTTGTCAACTTAGAGATAGAGAGCTCCATCTTTCTGGTCACAACAATCATTCTATGGTCAAATGAAGCTAAATCCTGTTAACTTCCCACAGCTATACAATCTCTCTACTTATTACGTCACTCATGTGTCATCCGGCTGAATGTTGTATTGATGAATGAAACCATCCAATGTACCATTGTCTCTAATTTTTGGCACTTCACTTTAGTTAGTAATAATTGACCATGTGCGGAGATAATTGTGAGAAGGAATAGAAGAATTGAAGTCAACTAAATCTTGGTGTATTTCATTTGACCGGTGTTGGCTATTAGAGTATGAAGATTGATCTCAAAGATTAATCCAATGATCAATCTTGCCATCAATGGAGCACAATTCAAGAAGGTTTAATTGTCTACCTGTCACTAAGAGATATAAAGACCAATTTATAACAAATCTATTGATTTTGTAAATCTGTTGGCTTGAAAGAAAGCAGAAGTGTAACCAGGGCTAGCGCAAGAGTTTCATGCTCCCTAGGTGCCCCTGGTTGTATTCTGACAACTATTTTTTTAGTTTTGAATGTGCTCCAGAGATCTTTGTGACCTTGGCAAACACAAAGTTTTGGGTGATGAACTGGTCAGCCGTGATTGTGACTATTATATTGAAAATTTTAAAGATTTGATCTTCAATGAATTTCTTGTTTTACTGTTTGGTGAAGACATTCTATCTAAATTTGATAGAAAGCTCTATTGGGAATTTTAAACAGTTTGATTCCCGTTAAACGATCCAGAAGATTTGAGTTGTTGGATAAATTTTGATTCTATTAAAAATTAATACCTCTGTCATCAGTGTTTGTCCACACAATGTATCCAGGAGTTCTCATTTTGTGTGGGGTTTGGCCATAGACTAAGGAAAAAATCGAATAAATTTTAGGGTAGATCTAGAAATATTTTTTTGATTGAGCGATACTTCCTCATATAGTCTGAAAAATGGAAAATAGGAACTTAAACAGTGACCTCCCCTACATTACATGAACTGACTTTTTTTGTTAGAATCCGACATAGGCAAAGGTATCCACTCTTCGAACACTTTCTAGATATTTCTGTTTTCTTCTCGTAATGAGTATTTTTATTTAGTTTTTTTAAAATTCAATATAGCGTTAGATTACAAATAGCTTTATCGAATCTAAAAAGTCTTAATATTTTTGTTTAATACATCCTACCAGTGACAGCTAATTATTCAACAGTATTTCTTGATTAAAATTTCCACTTTGTCAAATATCTTTGCCTATTTTCTTTGGTTTATCTTTTTTCTAAAATACATTGACAAAGTGCTGCAGATTTTGTAATGCAATGCTTCAATTTTTCTTATACACAGCTCTGCAAGATAATCAAAAACTTTTTTAAATCGAGCAAAATGATGATAGTATAGAAAAAACAAAAAAATGTTCCTATAAACGTGTCTCAGCAGAAAAAAAAATGAGAATTTTTTCTGCCGCGAGTGCTGGAGAAAACATCCGAGCACTCTCTATTCATGTCAGTATTAACTAAAATACTGAAAAAAAAAAAAAAAAAAAAAAGATTGCTCAAAAAAAAAAAAAAATCTTTTCCGATTAAGAAGTCTGGTCGTTGTCGAAAAAAGTTAACGGATATCTACACAAACTTGAAGAAAAAAAAAAAATCTCAAGAAAGAAGAAATCAATGAAGATCCAACAACTTTTGAGAAAAGAGTTGATTTAAGAAAAATTCTAAGCGTCTGTAAGCATTTTGACAATAGATCAATAGATCGTCATCTTAATGGAATTGGATATATTCTCAAGAAGTTTACGGTTCAATCACATGAGTAAAACAATGAGCAGGTCTGCTTGGTAACTCTATAAAAACCATCATGTGACCAACATCTTCCGGCAGCACACCCTGTTGAGGTTGATCAATTATAAAATCAGAAAAAGGTGATCAATGAATGAATTACTTCTCTTGCCTTTTGTTGGGCTGCGATGACCAAAAAAAGCCTTGATTTCCAAGTAAACAATCATGAAAACTGTGTGACATTGAATTTAGCATAGAATTGCATTGTAAATCGACACCCCCCAGCCAAAAACCTATTTAGCGGGGTGGGAATTCACTAAAACCAAAATAAACATTTTTTCAAGATATAATGAGTAAATGTTGAAAATTTCAGGCCTCTAGCTCCATTGGTGTGCCCTACATACATACATTGCCAGCCAGACCAACTTGAAGAATAAAGAAACTTATGTTGACAGTTTCGGTTGAGGGTTTCTAACGAAGAATATACAAAACACTTCAGCAATTTGCAATTTGGCTTAAATATAATGCAATAAATCTTCAAAGAGTTTACATCAATGAAACTAACCACAATATTTGGGATTCCTATTCATTTGGCACAGCTCAAAGTGGCTACTCTGCAATTTTGAATCGACCTTTGACTAGGAGAGCTAATCTCAACATAATTGCTGCTATCGATATTTCAGGACTTATTCACTTCAAAAACGTTTCTTTTTTTTCTTTTTAAATTCTCAGGTTTCTTTCAATAGTTTCCGTGAGTAATACTTCCAAATGCTTATCAATAAAAGGTTATCTGTGTAATGGATAAAGCATCTATTCACAAAAGACCTGAATAACTGGAGCTTCCTGAAAACCACAAAATGAAATAAGAATTTTTCTCCCTATTCGCTAATGTTTAATCCCATCAAAGAATTTTTGACAGAATTGAAAGGAATCGTTAAAAAGTATATTCAGGAACTCAATCAAGAATTATATCGTTGTCCTTCAGCAATTTCTCCTTCTGAACATAGATACAACAGGTCTTGTTAGTCACTCAATAGAAACTGTTATAAGATCGACATCTTAAGGCAGCATGCCATGTTATGAGGATCAATTAAAAGGTTTGGAGAAAAGGGGTGATCAATGAATAAGTCACTTCTCTTGCTTGTTGTTGGACTGTGATCATATAAAAAGTCTGAATCTAAAAAACAAAACAAATGTGAATGCTGCAGGATACAAACCAAGGGATCAATTTAGCATAAAACTCATATTGCAAATTGAGCCCCCTACTAAAAACTTTCTTTGAGTGGGGGGGTAAAGGAAAACAAATGAAAACCTTTTTTGTAAATATAGATAAATATTTAAATTTTCATCCCTCTAGCTCCATTGATAAACGTGATATGTAGCCAAAACAACTTAAAAATGAAGAAATATATCTATGTTGACAGTTTTACTTGATGGTTTCTAAAATTGTTGTGGCTACTGCTAATGAAGCAAAAAAAAAAAAAATTCTTGTATTACTTCAATCCTTGTCACATGGCTATATAACATGAAATGAACTTTATTCAAAAACTGATTGATGTGGAAAATTCATAAAAATCAGCATTCAATACTCTTGCACAATTTTTGTACATTTTTAAAACGAAAATGATCCAACTTCAAAGGCAAGAGAAATCATTTGAGAAAAGGCAGGAGAAGGCTCTCGAGAAAAAGGTAGGAGAAGACCCCAAAGAAAGAGGCAGTAAAAGCTCTCGAGAATAAGGCAGTAGAGGCTCTCGAGAATAAGGGAGTAGAGGCTCTCGAGAATAAGGGAGTAAAGCCATTTGAGAAAAGGGGATTAAAGCCATTTGAGAAAAGGGGAGTAAAGCCATTTGAGAAAAGGGGAGTAAAGCCATTTGAGAAAAGGGGAGTAAAGCCATTTGAGAAAAGGGGAGTAAAGCAATTTGAGCCATCAATAAAAAAAAAATTGGAAAAAGTAGTCATGATTGTTACATCTGTAGCCTTTGGTAGGATCATTAGAAAGTCCAAATTCTCAAAAAGCAAGTTGTGAGCACAAACTAAGAGACTAATTAAGCATAAACTTAAATTGTCAATTGAAGCTCTGCACTAAAAGTCTATTTTGGAGGGGAAAAATGATTTTTCTAGAAATCATGAGTAAATGATTATATTTTCAGCTCTGATGCTCCACTACGATGGCCTGTACATGTGACACATAGGTAGATAGCTAGCCAGACATGCTTAAAAACTGAAGAAATCAGTTGGCAATCTTGGTTGATGGTTTCCTGATAATACTATACTTGAAAACACGGAAATTCAGCTCATCCTGGGCTTCAGGAATCATAGAGTCACCCCTAGTGTAAAGATTAATTTTCCTTAAAAAAGTTCACAGATAAAAGAGAAATGGTAAAATCTCATATGATTTGGTCACATGGCAATTACTTCCAGCTGTAGCAAGCAATGCATTGTGGATAAAGTTTCATAGTTAAAGAGTTGAAGAAAACATTGCTTTGATGTGTGGTGGTAGTGATGGTCGTCTTCACCCAGAAGTATATTGAGTCCCATTATTTCCAATCAGCACAGTGGTTTGATTGATGACCTACCGAAAACTTCATTCACACCACTTGACCAAAATAACCAAGAGAGACATCTAACTAGTTGTAATCTGACTTGGTGATTGATCACTACCCATGCTTCATCCACGGTTCCGTTGTACGAGCTGACAGCGAGATTACCAAACCAATGAACAGACAAGGAAGGAAAATGAGAAAAAGACAATTCTAGAAATTAACGAAGATAACACTAAAACAAAAGATTTAAAAAGAAGAGAAAATCTGATTGTATTTGAGTAAATCAGACATAAAACCAACCCTGAAGGAATGGCACATTATATGAATATATATATAGCCCACTATATGTGTATGTGATATATATATTTACATATATATATATATATATATATATATATATATACATATATATATATATATCTGTGTGTGTCTATATATATATATATATATATACACATTTATGTATGTGTGTATATATATATATATATATATATACACATTTATGTATGTGTGTATATATATATATATATATACACATTTATGTATGTATATATATATATATACATATATATATATACACATTTATGTATGTATATATATATATATATATATACATATATATACATACACATTTATGTATGTAAATATATATATATATATATATACATATATATACATACACATTTATGTATGTAAATATATATATATATATATATATATACATATATATATATATATATATGCATACACATATATATCTATCATGTATATATTGATGTATTTTCGCATATATATATATGTGCGTATATATACATATATATATATATATATATAAATATATAAATGAGGGAGAGAGAATTGATTGAAAAGTCTGAAAAAGAATTCAATTGCTTGATTTAATGTTGGAATGTCATCATCTGTGTAAAGAGAATTGGTCAATACCAATGATGCACGAGAAAGAAAATATTTCTTAAATTCAGTTTTTACTTCAAACCCAAGTGAGGCCTCTTGTCATGGTCTCCTTGAAAATGGAAAACTTTTGAATCAAGATGCTACAACGCAGAGAAGTTTTTATTAAGAGTTTTGAAGTTTCATTTTTAGAAGGTACCCTATCTAACGATAGATAAAAATAACAAGTCTGGTTAGTAACTCAACAGAAACCATCAGGTAATCAGCATCTTTTGGCAGCATGCTGTGTTAAGCGTGATCAGTTAAAAAATTGCTAGCAGTGATGATCAATGAAGGAATTAAATTTGGGTATTGATCACAATAAAAGTCTGAATTTTCAAAAGCAACAAAAAAAAAAAAACAAGCAATAATGCTGACAGACACCAACTAAGGGACCAATTTACCATGAAGTTACATTGCAAATTGACATTCCCATGGACATTCACTAAAAACGTGAATTTTCGAAAAACAGTGCGTGGTTTTTGCTAGACATAAAAGAAGTAAATATTTGAATTTTCAGCCTTTCGGCCCCATTGTTGTAGCCTGTACATGCTACACAAATATTCACAGCCAGCCAGACCAACTTAAAAACTGGAAAGAGATGAATTTTCAGCTCTCTAGCTTCTTTGCTGTAACCAGTACATGTGAGTCAGAGATAGAATGACCAACTTGAAAACTGAAGAAACCTATGTTGACAGTTTCAATTCACGATTTCCAATTGTTGCTGAAACAACGAATTCAATAGAAGATGACAAAAAATTTACTCTGAATAGATATTGTCCGCTAATTTGAACATTTGGTGATAGTTTCAGGAAATATTTATATGTAATTTTAGAATTCTCTATGACTGCTATTGAATAGATTAGAATCTTTTGAAATATACATACATAAATAAGTTTATTTCAAAATTGGCAAATGAAGATAAAGGGCCTGACGTATTTTTTTTTCTTTTTTTAAGTGGAAGAATGAAAGTTTATGATTGAAATTATAATAAACTCATTTATGTACATGAGCTGTATTTCAAAATAGAAAAAGAAAATAATTAGAATCCATATAACAAGATGGGAAATGAAAGATGGGCTATTTAATTAAAAAATCATAAATTAGTTCATTACAATTTCAATCATAAACTTTCCTTCTCCCACTTCTTGGTAAACAAAAATAAAGAGTCAGAAATAAGTAATAGAATTTCAAAAAATGGTCTGTTTTTTTCATTTAATTCTAAAAGTTTTAGGGAATTCAAATTAGTGAATTTTTTTTTCTGAACGTATATTTCAAAATAAAAATTAAATTAAAATTCATAGAAGAAATAAATGTTCAGTCAGTTTATTCAATTCTAAAATCAAAAACTGAAAAAGTAAATTAATGAAATTGTTTGGTTTAAGATGTTCTAAAAATATTCTAAAACAGAAATTGCATTGATTGTATCAAAACTAAAATTGTGTAACGAAATAAACCAGTAAAGACTAAAAAAGTGAAATTTCAGATTGTTGAAATCTGGGTCCTCGTAAGTGATATTGTGCCAAAATGTATCTTATCAGATAATTCACTTATTCTTTTAGTTTTTATGAAGGTGTACTTCAGATCTTTCATACGAAAGCTGTTCACAGATTGTGTCAATCTGGATATGAAAACACAATGCCTGGAACTAAACAAGGACAAATATTTTCATGAGATATTTTCTATCTTAAAGAGTGTTTTGATGAGCATAAGCATATGTAAATTCTATAAACTTTAGGAGCAGCTGTACAGACAACAGAAATTGAGTATTGCTGCTGTTATTTGTAAGAGTTGCAATAAAATAGGTACATACAAACATACACGAGCATATACCTGACTAGGATGACAGGGTATTTATGAATGGATTAGCACCAAGGAGTAGAGAGCTAATCTATTTTAATAATTCAAGTATTTTAATTTTAAGTTTTCTCTGATGTCTCAACTCAACATTAACCATTTCTCTCATTCACTTACACTCACTTTTTTTCTTTACTTTGGTTTCAAACATCCTGCGATTCTGTAATGTATCATTCATTATTATGTCATAAAAAGCTTATCTCATTTTAAAACCCTATAATTGTTTTTATTTGCTGTATCAATTTATTTCCCATGGATCAATCCATCTTATCTTTAAAGTTATATCAGGAATTAGACATAACAGATACATACAACCATACAATTATATAGACAATTTTTTTAATAAATGGCTTTCATATGAAGATAGATAATTAACGTTCCCTTCTTCAAGGTTGAACACTCTATAGGTAGGGAAACTCAAAAGCTAATATAGCAATGCTCTTCCAACTCTGGGATGGAGCACTCAGATGGATGGGGTATTGTGCGTAAGTAAATATATCACTTGAATTAGGCTACTGATCATCCAGTTTTGCATAGAGCAAAGGTAAAATGCACTCAGATGGATGGGGTATTGTGCGTAAGTAAATATATCACTTGAATTAGGCTACTGATCATCCAGTTTTGCATAGAGCAAAGGTAAAATGCTAGCCTCTGGTTCTGAAGCGAAGGTTTCGATCCTACCTCATGGTACTGGATGGGATATTGGATAGTCTACAGCCATACTGAAGAGTTGTATTACAATGAAACAGCTGTGGATGACAATTAAACACTAAACATCTAAAAAACTTTTTCAATAGATTTTTTCAAGTCACTTCAGTCACCTATTTCCCAATATCTGCCTATGCAATTTATGTTATTTTCTCCAGTGGTTTTTTTCCCTATTTCCCCTATACTTTGTTATTATGGTACAATGTAAAAATCATCTCTTGTTGGGACCATCAGTCGTTTACCATGTAACTGCATAGGGGATTTCAAAAACAAAACACTTATATTAACATGGCACCCCAGCAGTGTTGATTAAACGCCGCCTCCCTTTCTTATTATATATCTTATGCATTATATGCTGTCTGTCATTTTATATAAAATTTTACGTGTATTGTACATCGATATTAGTTTATAGTACATGTTTGTTTTTAGAAACAGGGCTCACTTACTTAGGTTACCCGAAAAACATTTTAAACGATGAGGGATCAGTAAGTATAGCAACAGACATAACTCACTCTTTGTGTCATTTCTATTGAAAGTTCACCTATGTGAATATCAAATCCGTCGTGTTGGTTATAATTTCAGACTGCATGCAAACCAACAAATGATATCACCTTTAAAAATACTAATTACACAGAAAAAAGCTTCGAGTTGATTCTCTACCAACATATTCAACCAAAAAATTTGACAATTACTTTCCAATAACCTTGAAGTTGATTTTTCCATGTCGTATGACATCAAACTTCCATCATATGTTTTTTTAAACTCATTTAATTATCAAATGAAGTATTCTTATTTACATGGTTGAAACAAAAGCACTTTCAAGCAGGTTGTAACCTCTCTCTCTCTCTCTCTCTATATATATATATGTATATACATATACACACACATTATCATATATATATACATATACACACACACACACACATTATCATATGTATATATACACACACATTATCATATGTATACACACACACACACACAATTGGAAAAAGCAACTTCTCTAACAAGGGAACAATGTTTCAAACATAGAAGTTTTAGAGGATATGGATAAACTCTAAAATAATTTTACAAATCATTAATTCTGTTGTTAATTAAACATTTTCCTAATTGATCTTGTCATCAACCACATTTCAAGTGAATTGTCATAAGTATACATAAACAATTCTTCCCTAAACAGTCTGATCCAGAGAGAAGTATATTGTGAGCTCAGAAACGAACCTGAAATAATTAGGAAGGCAACAAATGTGCTTGTTTATTATATCAATTCCTGAATGAAGAAATGAAGGCATCAGTGTTTTCTTTGGCCATTGGATTGAAATACAAGATAACCAGCATATGACCATCATCTTTTGGCAGCATACCGTGTTGGGGGAGATTGATTGAAAAATTAGAAAAAGGGTTGATCAATGAATTCTCTCACCTTCTGTTGGACAATGATCACTAAGACTGGTTAAAAAAAACAAAAACAAGTGTGAACGCTGCCGGATGAAAACTAAGAGATCAATTTAGCATAAACTTACTTTGCAAATTGAACCCCCCTTCCACTTGTTTTAAATCAAAAAGTCTTTTGGAGACTCAATAAAAAGTAAATGTTTTAATTTTCTGAATTCTAACTCCATTGTTAAGGCCTGTACATGTGAAACATAGCCAGCCAATCAGACTGACTAGGAAACTGGAGAAACCTGTTGACAGTTTTGATTAATGGTTTTCTAACTATTCGTTTCAACCAGACAATGTCAAATTTTAAATGGAGAAGCCATGTTGAAACTTCATTTGAGAACATGATAAAATAATTAATTTATTCTAAGAAAAAAAAATGAAAGATATCAAAAAAAAAAAATGATAAAAAAAAAATATAGAAAGCACTTATACCTCAGCCAATGCCATATACTATCAAAAAACTGAGTGAAAATCAGTTTGTAAATCCATACGATTAAGGGGAGGTAACTGTATTTGGATTTTTCATATTTTGGACAATTGCTTACCTCTTTTTGATAAATATCTTTCAATAGGATACAAATTCCTGGATCTGCCCCTAAATTCACATGTAGTCCTTAGCTAACCCTTCCACACAATGTCATTGAAATTCACTGAAAACTTTTGGAAGTATTGTGGGGACAGACTGACAAGCATGAGTGAATACGTATACCTCATCCAAATTTGTTGGAATAGGTAATTAACTATTCATATCAGAATGGCTTTACCAGACAATACTTCTTGTAAAATGAAGAGCCTTGTTGGAAATTCTTTTGGTAATATTTTAAAAGAATTAATTGGTTCTGAAATGAACACGGAAACAAAATCATTAATAAAAATTAAACAGATTTTTGAAAACAGTATTATTCAGAAAAGCATATTTTTTTTTTTTGGTAACAATTCTCCAACAGACAATATCTATCGTGGGAAGCGGTTGAATTATTTCAAAATAATAATGGTTTTGCATGTAAAAACAGGAGGAAACTTTTGGATTGATTTAATGATAAAGAGGAAGAGGCATTTGTCAGAGTTGTTCTGGATAAAACTAAAGGTAAATATGAAACTAGCAATACACTTCTAAAAGTACCACTGGGATTGTTAAGTGGCAGAAAAGCCGATTTAGATGGCCTTGGTAAACCGTCTACATTTTTGTCTTCAAGTGAGGAAGAAAAGCAGCCTCTCCACAACAGATACACAACTTGAATGGATGCTTCAACATCCACAATGGATGAGGCAGGATGAATAGATTATCTCTGCTTGCTTTGACAACATCAGTTAAAAAGATTATAAAAGTCTTCGTTGTACAGAGAATAGAGATCATGGAAGACAAACGTGTGCAAAGAATAATCCTAAGACTGCAAATACTGTTTGTAATATGGATGGGAAAACTAAAACCATTCCAAGATTATTGTAATTCCTTTATTTTTTCCAAAAGGAATCTAAAGAGGACATTATGCCAAATGCTCTTTGCAGATTCTTCAATACTATACAAAGATTAGAAAAGAAAACAAAATTTTATAATTAAAACATGTTGAAAGTATTCAAAGGCTTTTTTGACATTTGAACTCCTTGTGGTTCGTATTGCAAACATGACATTGCTACCATTGGAGAGAAAAAAAAAATCATCACATTCAGAAAGTATACCTGAAAAAGGCTGTAGAATGTGTCGGCCAAAATACTCTGTTAACAACACAAACAATAAGGAGTTAAATTATCCAAAATATTCTTTGAATGTTATTGACCCTTTCCAAAACTGTTGATAGCATGTTGGAAGTAATTTACTTAATTCAGGACTTATTTAGATGAATGTCCAGATCCTGGTGAAATACTGGAAACAGCGTGAAGCAAAAGAAAGATATTATTCATTACCAGAAAAATTGCTCCAATCAATAAGTAGCCCTAACCCTGAATTATCTAATAAATCACCTAACGACTATATTCTGAATATTAGACCAATATCATTGATTCAAAATTAATAAAAAGTATCCTTAATGCACAAATAAGGAGCCAATTTAAAATCATTTTTCATGGAAAGGTATCCAAGAAGAATATTTTTAATTGGATACCCTCATTTTTCTTCAAAATTTAGTTTCATTGTGATGAAAATTTTTCAAAATTTATGATTATTATGTGCAATGATCATATTTGACCCATGATATTACAGGGGAAAAAAAATCAAATTTTGAGGAGGTTTAATTTTAAAAATTCTAGACTGCTATATTTCTAAAATGCTTTTTGTGTGCGATTTTTTTGTGGGTGTTGAATACTGGTATATATGCATGCAAGAACTAAAATCCAACAACTTTTACAAATATACTGACAGACATTGATGGGAAATAAGATTGCAACACCAGATGTGTGTTTCAATTTACTCATGATTAAACATGGAAGTAGTATAGTAAACGACGTGGAAAAATTAACTTCAAGGTTAGTGGAAAATAATTGTCAAATTCTTTGGTTGAATATGTTGTTAGAGAATCAACTCGAAGCTTTTTTCAGTGTAAGTAGTATTTCTAAAGATGATATCATTTGTTGGTTTGCGTGCAGTCTGAGATTAAAACCAACACAACAGATTTATTATTTACATGGGTGAACATTCAATAGAAATGATGCAAAGAGTGAGTCATGTCTGTTGTTATATTTACTGATCCCTCATCGTTAAAAACGTTTTTCAGGTAACCTTCATAAGTAAGCCTGGTTTCAAAAAATAAATTACAGTAAATGGTCACATACACATCAATACAGGCACAGGCTTGAAAAAAAGGAGAGAATCAACAGTATTCAGACCCCATATCAATACACTATATATCCTCCTTTAGTTTATAATCAGTGTTAAAGGAAGAATACTGTGTACTAATATGGGGCTTGGGTACTGTCGATACACTTCTTATTTTCAAACCACTGCAAGTATTGATGTGTATATGTGACCATTTACTGTAATCCAGCTATATAACTTCTGTATTTATTATCAAGTAAATTGAAACAGACATTCAGGCCGTTATAAAATTATTTTCCATCGGTGTATTTACAAATTGTTCAGAAAACACTATTTGATCCTACTAGTTTGATGAAAAGTATATATTTCTGACTGTAAATTATTTTTAAAAAAAATCAATTTTGAGTCTTTCTGGGCTATTCCCTAGCACTGTAGTTCTTGTCTTAATTTCTCTCATTCTCTGTTACCTTGTGGGGGCTATGGCATACACTTTTGGGATCACTATTCTATTGTTTTACCAAGATTTTCAATTGCCATGTCCAGTAAGAGTAATCCTTTACAAATCACTCTTTAACTTTACTACCCTTAGTTTGATCTGATAATTAGTTAGCTACGCCGTGCTCTCATATACTGATATATACATAGATTAGCTTATTTTGGTACAAGACTTCAAGTGAGGGTTACCCAGTGAGGATCAATTCCACTACAATGGCAATCATCTATAAGACGAGCATGGTCAAAGTTTCTCCATGCAAGGCCCCCCAAACTATTTTCCTGAGCTTGGCTTTGTCATGCACAGGGCCACAAATATGGGGTACCTATTGGGGTTTGAATTCATTGTAGCAGTAAAAGCCTCACCAATTCTCTGCTGTGAGGCAGAAAGTTCTATCATTTTACCTTTTTTTAAAAAAAATTCCCAACCCATTCCATTTCTTTGTGGAACTTCATGGTTTTATCATAGGTCAGTCTAGGGTGGGTAAGCCTAACTGAGCACATCTTTCTTCAGGGTGGCTTGAAATCTGAATTGTCTATCTAGTTGATTTATCCCGACCACGGCTAGAGAGCAGAGTCTGTCTCAATATCTATCCATAGCTGAAGATGGGTGGTGGGAGATATGGATTCATACCTTTCCAATGGGCATTAAAACAAAATTAACACAGACTGACAGAGCCAGAGTTTGAACACGACTCGCAGATTCCATTCTTAGTGCTATTAACCATTAGGCCACTCCATCCACGACCCCATCATTCTATTATTATTACAAATCTTTTATTAAATGAGAAACAAAACAAATTAACTACTGGCAATTACAATGCAAATCATTTTTTTTAATTGCCCATTTATATAATTAGCACACACGACTCACTTAGAAGTAACTCGTTTCATCCTGGAAGCTATTTCAGCCAATTAATAACCATAATTCTGAGCAGAGATATCCTGGCCTGGAATCAAAGGGTTACCAAAGGATGGTGCCAAGCGAAGAATTAACTTTTGGGTGCAACACATTTTAGATGCAAATAGAATGAGAAAACATTGCTGTATGAATATCTGAATAGATAAGAGATCAAATGAGGAAGGAGGTTGAATATGGCATGTATTAACATTATTCGATCCGAAAACTCATTTCATTGTTCATACGTCAAGTCACTTACACAATCCTTATGTTTATTTGATTATTGACTCAGTTATCTTATCAGGAAGTAAATATGTTACTCTCATTCACTCCCTGGCAAATTATTATACTTGGTTTCCACTCTTGAGGAATATGGACATATCATGTGTCAGTTTTTTTGAAAACATATCAGGTATATACTGTCTATAGTTTTGAGAAGGGGCATTTCTATTCTAAGAGTTTTTTTCTGATGATTGAATTTCCTGGTATTTGTGTTATTAAGACAGCATTTTGGCCTGTGCTTTCTGCGGCATTCTTCAGATCTACTATCTGAATCCTAGATTATAAGCGTTGTTAACATTGGAGAGAAAATAATTTCTGTTTTCTGCCATCAAATCCATATTGTATATCCAGAGAGGGCTGTGAAATGGATTGGGCAAAAAGTTGTGTTAACAGCATGAATACCAAGGAGCTCAATTGTCAAAAAAACTCTTTGAATATCTGATATATTTTTTTGTTTTTCTCCAAACAGTGACAAAAATATCAATTCAACTGGTTTGATGATTACAGAAAGTCACAGGTTTTTATATGGTGATTTGGTGTACTATATTTGATGGCATATAAGATGCCTTTTGTTGCTTGCCTCAAGAATGGCTCAAATGAATTTTAAGAGTTGATTAGAATTCAGAGAAATATGATGCTTTTTTTAAAATATTCCCTGTGGTAATAAGGTCGGATGTCATATATGCCATCCAATTCTCTTTGTTATTTAAACCATATTTTTTAAAAAAAGTCAAAAACAAATTTCAGCACAATTTTTAAAAATCTGGTTTATAGATGAGAGAAATTCAGGAAAACACATTTTTCTTAATGTTCCCTACTGAAATAACAGGCGAGATCTATTATATATAATACTTTTATTCTCTTTGTTTATGGGAAATCTTTGATTAAAGAGGGGAGGAAGATGGCCTGATTTTCCCGAAAATTCTTCCAGGTTAGCCCAAATTACATCAATTTGCCTGAAATATTACTCTGTTTTACCCCACTCGCTTGTACACTCGTGATTATGATCCATAGTGTTTAAGATATTTAAGAAAAATACAAACTACAACAGAAATTTTCCACTTCATAAAAAAATACAGAAGAGCATTGATTTGACTGAACTTTAGAAAAGTGCAGTTTTTCTTAGTTGTTTTTATCATTCCCTAATGAGCCTTGAATGAATGCCGTAGTTAACTTAATAGACGATGCTTTAAAAATTTTTGTTTTAATCCATAGCTTCAAATGTTTGGCATGAAAGCCCAACTGGCAAAAGGTCAGAATCTAAGAGAATTTGGTCTTTGTTCTGAGATCAACGGCTGACCATCTGAATATTGCTGTAAGATCTGAGGACTTTGTTCACATCATATTGATCAGCAATTTCAGATGGAAATCAACGACTATGATTCCCCAGCTGTTAGTTCTTGAAAATATTTGCATGAAAGCCGCCTTCAGCAGTCTTTAAGCTCTACATTAAGTCACTTCCTATTTCAGCAATTTATGAATTAATTATTTGCTTGTTAGAAACTGTCAACTAGAACAGTCTCCAAAACTGTTGACATAGGTTTCTTCGGTTTTTGAGAGAGTCTGGCTGGTGATGTACATATGTCTATACAACATATTCAAGCCTCACCAAGGGAACTTGAGTGCTGAAAATTTAGATATTTACTCTTTTTTGCTCTTCAGATCCTTGCTCCCAAACAGGTTTTTAGTGGAGGGCCCAATTTGCTATACAAGTTTTGGCTAAATTGACTCCTAGTTTGTGTCCCGTAGCATTCATGTTTCATGAAAATTCTGACTTTTTTAGTGATCACTGCCCCCAAAAAGGTAAGATCGCCCCTTTTTTCAATTGATCACCCCTCAGACACCATGCAGCCAAAAGGTGTTGGTCATATGACGGTTTCTATTTTGTGACTAACCACAACAGTTTTTTTTTTTAATAAAAAGAATAGAAATTGATAAACCTGGAGTCATTTTCTCAAAAGATTTTCTATCTATCTATACTTGAATTATTAACACAAAAACTGGTGGCCAGATTGGCCTGGTTGAAGTTCATTTTCTAAGTTTAAGAATTCCAAGGGCATTGCACTAAGAAAGATCTTTTGAGCATCCCCCGCCCCCAAGTGGTTAGGATGGTATGACAGAGATTGTGGTGGTGTAGGGTACAGGACACTGGTTTATACAAGGAAGAGAAAAAGACTGTACACCACCTCTAAAACAGTTTGTTGCAAAACAAAAGCAGAATGTTATGTTTGCTTTCCGCCTTTTTCAGCAAAAGCAGAAAAAGTAGTGCAAAGCTAACTTCCAAAAAACTGGAACTGCTTGTATTCTATTAGATGGTAGGAAAAAAAAGAAAAAATCTAAAAAACCTGTGTGGAAGTGTTCATTGTTTGAAATGGTGGGTAGGAGGTGTTATTATCAACAAGATTGTCACCTCTAAGTGAAAGAGGAAATCATTCTGTTCATCATATGAGTAGATATTCTCGCTGAATAATTACACCTGAAATCTTTATTATTTGGATATTGCATATCATGAAGAAAATAATATAAGCATTTACTCAGCTTTGTGTGGTTCAAGGCCAAGTGAGGTGAGAAATGAGAGTATGAAGATTGTATTCCAAGGGAAAAGAGCTTGCTTTTCTGTATTAAAAATCAGCAATTGGAATCCTTTCTACCTGGGCTCAAGTACAAACTACTAAAACTAGTGGGAAATAAACAACTATCTCATACAATTAGTACACCCTAGTATCTTATGATGTATTAGCCAACATCACTTTTTTGTTTGTTTGTTTTGTTGTTGGTTTCTAAAACAAACAAAGATAGGAAGGAGGCAAAGCAAAGCTTGTGTCTTTGTGTATGGATATACTAAAGAACATAACTATGTGTCAGTGTGTTTGCATCTACATCAGCACAACTATTTAGACTTCGTGGTGTGACTGAAAAAATATAGGCATCTCTGATTTCCCATGAATAAAACTGATTTTTTCTCATATTAAAACAAAAAATTGTATTTACCTAATTCTGTTGCCTTATTGTTTTGAAATTGAAAAAAAAAAAAAAGAAGAGTTCTAGAGAATCAACAGTAAAATGAATTTTGATTGAGATATATATATACATATATTTTGTTTGCAATTAACACATTAATACTAAAATCTCCACAAAATCCTCAAAAGATGAAGAAATCAAGTGAAGAATTGGCTAGCTTTTGGCAGGGTAAGTTCAACCTTTAAGAACAACAAAAATTCCTCTAGTGCTAATGCTATCCTACTGATAGTCACCCATGGAGCTGAAACATTGAACCTAACCAAAAAGACTGACCCTTAAACTGACTCACAAGAGAGGATCATGCCCAACCTAACAGTGTATTTTGGGGAGGACAGAAGTTCAAGATATCATGTCATGTTACGAAAATGGCAGACAACCGTTCGGCATCACAAGTCACAATGTGAATCCCCAGAGATCACATGCTGAACCGCAACCGACAAAATATAAGATGAAGTGAACTAGATAAGTCCAGAAAGTACTGGCTCCCTGAAACCTACAATAGAGTCATCTGGTGAATCTTGGGGAAGGTCTTTATCCAACGACGGATGCTAAAACACTGATGATGTTGATGACAACGATGATATTTGCATGATTTATTCATAAGTAAATAATCCTGTTATTTTTGACCAGTACTATGTTAGTTCAGTATAAGTAATAGTCACTATGATGAGTTGGCTGGTTCAGTAGGAAAGCGATACGTTAATTTGATTGTCAGTTAACAGAGAAATCTATTCCATTTTCAGGAAGTCTCCATTCAGCAAGTGATATAGGTAATTGGGTAGAGAAAAGACGAAGATGCAAATGGTAATATAGGTAGCACATATCGGGTGAGACTTATATATGAGAGAGAGAGAGAGAGACAGAAAGAGAGAGAGGATACAAAAAACAAAACAACAACAAAATGAAAAAGTAATGTCAATCAACAAGAGAATGAACACTTAAATACTTGGCATTTGTCCAGTCAAGTTGTGGCAACTATTCAGAAAGATCTCCCCAAAGAATAAGAAACCAAAACAAAACCACGACTTTTGACATTCAAAGACCCACGTCAATTGTTTTTATTCTTTATTTTGTCTCTCTTCCTTTCTTCTTCGTCAAATATTTTGATCAAAACAAAATGAATTAAGAAAGAGAAACGATATCCTTGACAAACTAAGTTACAATACAGAGAGAGAGCAGCTCATTGTGATAATGTTATCAAATGGTGATCGTTATCAGAATCAGTTGGTACCAAACACTTTATTTAAAGTGATCACAATAAGCAGCTTTTTTTTTTATCATTCATCTTTTGCTTCATTTTATCAGCCTATAATTGTTATTTGAAAGGCCCTGTCTCAACGTGTTCATAATATAAACATAATCTATGAATATTCAATGAATTATTCAGACTAGCATCTTTTTTTCTTTTGTTTTGATCACTACATTTTGATCAGTGGGCTCACCAGCCTTCCACTGGTGCGTGAGACAAATGGCAATCTTCAGTTTCATTTTTTGGTCAAGACTTTTTTAAGGAAAACAAAATAGAAGTGAGAAATTGAAAAAAATTAAAACAAAAATCTATTGACAAATGGAAGATAATTAATCTTAGAAATTTAGACAATACAAAAAGGCTGAAGAAAACATCACTCAGATCTATTACAATAAAAAAAAAATGAAAACAATTGTCCGAAAAGTATATTAAGTAATGAACCTCATATTGCAACAAAATATCCAGAACCTTCCAATCATTACTATCAAAAAATCTATGAGAGGTGACTAGATTTGAATGTGTAAGCTGGGTTTTTTGTTCACAATAAATACATCTATACTAAGATGTATATTTGCATAATTTGCCCATTTGAAAATAATCCTGTTATTTTTGATGGGTATGATGCTAGTTCATTAGACTGGATAGAATAATAGTCAGGCAATAATTTTTGTGGTGGTTATTTTGGAATTTCATTTCATTGAAATAATGACTCTTCGGCTGTAAATCCCAAGATGGACAGAGTGATAGATTGATGCACTTTGCCAATATTTCAACTTTTGTGACAGTGAAGAATGGATGACATGAATTATGCGCTCTTATTTGGGAACTAATTGTTCAAAATGACAATTTACTTTACAGTTTTTCTATGAAGACAAGTAGAAACAAATATTTCAGTCAGTTTTTCTTTTCAAACAAGGTGTTGAAAAGAGAAAAGGAAATCTCTGGGTGCTAGTATTTTTATCAATCAAAATAAACTACCATATATACTTACACTACCATTCAAAATACTGAATCAATCAGCAAAAGCTCAAATAGTCTCTAAATAAATAAAAAACAAGAACAATAAATTACAGTAATAATATCAATGTTCGTTCGTATCAAAATATACTCCCCATTAACAAAACTCATAAATAAGGCTGTGTAGCTCTTATGAATTTTTAAAATTTTCTATGCCAAAGTCGTCCATTTCCCCTCTCGCTTTTGTCTATTTTTTAATCCTTAAATTAATATTTCAAATTCTATTGATATTTTTTCTAATAAAAATTAATCAGGCATTTGACTGTTATACAGTCTAAGTGATCACTGTAGCCAAGAGAAACCACCAGCAGCTGCATTTCCGATTGAGTCTTACACAAAGGTAGGGAGGAATCAGAATTCTCCTATGCCATGAAACAAGACAAAGTGAAAAAATACATAATCATCATCAGTCGTGTAATGTCCGTCGTTGAACATAGACCTCCATGAGGATCCACCACATTTCCCTGACATGGGCATCACGGAGCTATTATTTTCTAAATTTGTCTAGTTTATACCTCCATCTTGTGTTCTGTTAGCCGTGGTTTTGCATGTGATCTCTGGGGATCCATGTTGTGAGTTGTGATGTCCATCAGTTATCTGCCATTCTTGCAACATGACCAGCCCATTGCCAATTAAGTTTTTTCATAGTTTCTATGATGTCTCGGACTCCCATTTTCTTCCTAATATACTGTGTTGTCTTATGATCTCTCCGTGTGAGGTTGAGCATGATTTCCTCATGTGTGCGTTGCATGCTCCTCAGTGTGCGGGTCTGTCTTTTGGCTAGGTTCCATGTTTCAGCTCCATAATTGACTATTGAGAAGATGCATTGGTCTTATACTCTTCTTTTTAGGATTATTAGATTATCTTTTTTTTGAAGGTTTAGTTTGCTCTGCCAATGGCTTGCCATCCTAGGGTGATTCTTTGCTTGATTTCTTCTTTTGTGGGTTTCACATAGATTTGTTGTCCTATGTAGATATAGTGGTCTACTTTTCCCAGTTTTGCATCCCCGATTTTTACAGTTATCAGTAGTATTTTAATAAAAACATTTTGACTATATGAAACTGACTGTAATAATGTATCGTTAATGCATTTCAGCCTAGCAGTGTTGCTATCCGTAGCTGTGTTTACATCAGCAAATGAGAGGCAGACATGTTATTGGGATTCTAAGCTACTCTAAGTACCCATTCAGAGATATGGTAATTATAGTGATCTACCAGTAAATACATAATGGCGATGCTTATATAAGAAATGATGGTGTGATATACTGACCCAGTAATAAAATAAACTTGATGAATTTCAGTCTAGCTGCATTTGAACTGGTGACTGTTAACATGACTGGCAAGCAGACAAAGTACAAATGAAACATTTCCTAAGAAATACACATCACCACTAGATTCAGGAACAATGATTCATGTAGAAAATACAGATTGATATTGAATGTAACCACCGGTATTCATAATAGTGACATGGCTTTATTTATAATTTATCTGTGAAGTATTTAGTAGGATGTATATTCTGACGTGCACATTAGAGCATAATAGCATGGAAAAATTTTCTTCATCATAACATTTATGTTCAGGGTAATACCTTGATTTACAAATGTTGATCTGTTGCCTGAGAAGAACTAGGGTCAACTTTTACATTAGATACATAGACAAATACAATTTTATAGGAAAAAAGAAAAGAGGGCTGACTTTTACATGAGTACATGCAGTATGTTTTCTTGATGAGTACAATCTCAACATTTTTAAATGAAGAGTGATCAAGCACCCTAGGCTTTTTAATCTTCATTCCAAACAATTCACGTTTTAGTGTTTCTGTCTTCACAATTTTATCAATAAGCTATTTTAACATTTAAACAACTTCTTTTTTACTATTCTTTACTATCATTTTGTGGTATAAATAACTCCCTTCTTACTAACCCTCTGATGCAAAAATTGTCTGAAAGGCCTCGCCCAGGGTTACTAAGAGAAACTTCAAACAAAACTAAGATAGTTCTTGCTTGAATTTTGTAAGATGGAGTGTTTTAATCGTTATTTGCAGTTCAGTCAGACAATTTTCCTCTGTGTACCATGGCAAATAAGATGGCTAAAAAGAATCTGCCCAAATACTTCACCTAGATAATTTGATTAGCAGATCGAATATCGATATGAATAGCTTGTGGGAAACATTGATCAGGTAGGAGTAGGTTATAGGATTCCATGGGTGTGACCCGAGAGAAGCAAGCATGTAGAAAGGGAGGTCCCAAAGCCAGTACAGAGGTCAGTGGGAGACAATTCCACAAACACAGAAATGCAAAAATATATGTGACATGTATGTAATTTGACATTCCAAAACACAGTAGACACACGAAGAAGGTCGCAGGATACACAGACTAAACATTGTGAAATATGAGCAACAAAGATAGGGAAAATAGGCCAACTAAACCAGATGCAATAATCAAACTATGATAATTCTAATTTGGAATTATATGAGCAAAGAATATTTTAAAAAAAGACGACAATACTGAGTAAAATAAAGGAAAATGCTCAAAATGTTTTTGTAAAGATAAATTAAAATCTACAATTACCTGATAAACTGACTTTTTTTTAACTTCACATTTACTGAATGATAGAAATGAAAATGTAAGATATTTTTACATTGCATGCAAACTGACTGTAGTATGGACTTTGGCAACGACCTTATGTGAGCAGTGCCTATTGCAAATCAGAGAACTGGCTCACAAGAGAACTACTTCAACGGAGGCAATGGGAATTCGACATTAAGTTATTATTAAACAAAAATGGCCAAATTCAGTCTTCAGTTAAACAGAGGTTCACAGGTCAAAATCAGAAATGTGTAAGAAAAAAAGGAAATATTTATATCATCATCAGCAGCAGCTCTGCTGGACAAAGGCCTTCTTCATTTTCCAAGAGGAACATGATTGCACTAATCTATGCCATGTCTTTCCAGCAAATTGTTCTCTCCATTATGGTACATATATATATATATATGTGTGTGTATGTATAAAAAATATATATGCAGATGCAGACAAGGAGCTTCTTGGAAGATTAAGGAACTTCACCCAGAAAAAGTCAACTTAACATAGAATTTTCATTGTCTCCTTTAAAGTAGTTCTTTTTTGAGCCAGCATACTGGCTGGCAATGGGTACTGCTCACATAGGGTAGTCATATCCAAAATTGTCACCGACAGAAAATAAAATGGTGCGACGAGCTAGATAGATTCAGAAATTATTTTCTCTGCGATGCCCATGATAGAGAGGTCAGGCAATTCTTGGGGAAGGCCTATGTCCAATGGCAGATGTCAATATGATGACGATTAAAAGTGAAGAACTGTATGCCATATGTATGTGTGTGTGTGGAGCTATGGTAGAAGAGTTACTGAGTAAGACTTTTAAAATTGAAGAGAAACAATTAGGAAGACAGAATTTTCGAACATTTTAGTGAGCCAGTCATTCTATACCCTTTTTAGTATCTGACAGCTTTTAGCCAAATTTTCATCGAGCGGAGGAAGGAAATGAAAAGAAAAGAGAAAAAAAAAAAAATTCCAGATGCCATTTGCCATGTTCTTTGTTATACAAATTGTGATAAGGCAACAGAAAGTTCAGGAGTAATGATTGGATGAAATCACAGAAAGGAGAGGGAAAGAAAAAAAAAGAAAAAGCAGAATGAATTAATCCATAAATGCTGTTAAAAATGGGCAAAAGTATTAAGCGATCGTTAGAAATTATTGATCTTGTATTAGGTGTCGCCAACTTATTCAACCCATCGGAGAGAAGAGAAATTGGAAGGGTTCGATTGGAACTACAAAATCCTATGAAATATGATATAAATGTTTTCTTTGGTGGGTGCGGATGGGGTGGATAAAAGAAAAAGTGCGAACAGTTCTTTGGGGATTTTTTTTACACTTTTAGTAGCTCTCATGGTACAGAATCTCCATTACTCAATATCAAAAGTAAAGTTATACATTTAAATTGAAAGAAAGAACAACATATATTGCTTATTGAATGCCATTAGCGGTTCATGGAATTCGACCTAAAAGATGGTAGAAAAACTTTGTTTTCATTCTGAAAAGCCTGCAATTATTGTAGATAATTGAAACAGGAATCAATGGGATTTCTTGTGAAAAACTGGAACTCTTCATTGAAAACTCCATAAAGATAGAAAATTTGGAAAAAAAAAAATGGAAATTAATTTTTGGTTTGAGTATAAATAGAAAGGATATTTTTCAAATATGAGATTTGTTTTATATGATGCATAATATCTATTTCATTACTTTTATTTTAGATAATTTATTCTTATTATCAGTGCCTTTTAAATTTGTCATTGCTGAATTGTAACAGTTTTCCAATATTTAAGTATTTCTATTTATCAATGTTGAATTTGATGAAGAAAAAAATCCTTATGCTTTTGAAATTTGTCAATGTTTAATACGGGCAGGAATTCTAAATTGAGCATCAATGGTGATAATTTCTTCAGGTAAATAAATATTTATCTTCAAAACTTACATTTTATAAAATGCAATAAACATGTTTTACTAAAATGTTGCCTGGACAGACAAAATCTGAATTTTTCAAAATTTTTATAAAAAAAATTAATCCAAGTACATTATAGTATACTTTTCTTTTACGTTTTTCTACTTTTTCTCTGTGCCCTTTCACTGGCCATGGATTAAGCTGTACCTGTCAGGGCTACCCATATCAAATTATTACTTAACCTTGAACTATTTTACCCATAGCTGTGGGGAGAAATAGTTTCATGCCTTTCAAAAGGGCATTGTTGCAGAGTGAACACACACTGTCCTGGCTGGAGTTTCAATTCTGCTTATAGAGTTCATTCTCTCTGCCATCAATTGCCTGACACCATCCTCTTTATATTGAGGAGGAATAAAAAATAAATTTCCATTTCAAAAGAAGCGCTAATTGATCACTTTGGGACAGGGTCTTTTCGATATCAATGACCAGCTGATAACATTTAGCAAATGATATAGAGAGGAAGCTACATATGGTGATCTCTTTAAATGAAACGTGAAACTGACAGATTTTGATTTAAAAGAAGTGTAGGATTGACTGATTCTGATAATTTTAAGTATTTGATTACATTATCCATAATTATAGTAAACAGACTTCCTCTATATGTTGGCTTTTGAAATACGTAAGAGAGTTAAAGGCGTCTTTTTTTCCATTTTAAAATCACTTTTAGATAGCAAATAGTATTTTCAGCCTCCTCAATATGTGTCTGGGTTTCATTGAACAAAAGCCTTGAATATGGGATTCTAGACCAAGAAAATGAAAAGTACATTAATAAAAAACTTCTTTCTGGGTGAAAATATATGCAGACTTTTTCTGGAATGATCTTACAAATTAATGATATTTATACAAAGGATGACAAAGTTGCATAAGATCTAATTATATTTAATCGACATGATGGAGGTTTGAAAGTGATTTTTATAGTGGTTTTATAAGCAACCTCAGATTATATTTCATTTCACTAGTTGCTTAAAATGTATATTTGCAAGGATGATTAGATTAAAAGGATAAAGCCATTTATGATTCTGACAAGAATTTTATATCAAGACCAACAGCACTAACCTTTTATTACCTATTTCATTGTTTGTTTTTTTTATGTCAAGTATGAAGAGTTATAGAAGTGATTATGAACTCTAGATCTTCTCAAAATAGAGACATTCATTTGCAGAGGCTGCCTCATCAGTCCCATCTTTTGTTAGAGCCTGGGAGGAATCTTTGCATTTGGGCTTGGAGTTGGTTGTTGAGTGGCTGGTGAAGTCTTCCCAACAGAAGAGAATTGATGGAGAGGTCTAGAGAGACAGCAAAGCCACGGAGAATGCCAGAGTCAAGAGGGCAAAGTTTGGAGAGAGAAAGGACCAATGGCAGAATTAACTGTGGGGAAAATCTGACATGAATGTGTAAAATTTTAGGTTCAGCTCAAGTAAGGACCACTTGTCTTGGAGGCATTGGAGAGCAGCTGTCAAAAAGTTCACTTGTGCTTTGGAACAATGATCCTGAATGGTTAAAATCAGGAGAACACTTCTGGAATTTAATTTGGAAATTGGTTGCCAGAGGATAAGTATTTGAACCTGAAAAGGTGGAGAACTAAGGAATCTTTATCAGATTAAGGTTAAACATTTTTAGTTGATGGTTGGTAGTGAGGGGTCAATTGGAAAAGATGATTATCACTTATAAATAATGAGCTTAGATTAGAAAAGATACCGAGAAAATGGTTTTGATCCAGATATTTTTTCCTAGCCGAAGCTCTTGGAATCTATGTAGGCACCTCAATAAGTCTACAGCTAAATGATGGGAAAGGCATTTTACTCAACAAGTATTCATTTTTCACCACAATCTCCATCTTTGTCAATGTACTTGATTTAGTTGTGAAGATTTATCACATAGATTGAACATGATACAGTGTAAATTTCAGATCAAAATTCAGCTATGTGTTAGGCCACTGATGTTTTCCATCCACCCTTATATATCTGCTATAAATTCTGTCGTTAAAGGATCAAATTCAAAGAATTATGTACCGAAAAGAAAACACACTTGAAAATTTGGTTCAAACCTATTGAAAATTCAAACAACACTTAACATATTGTTGAAAATCTTATAGAAAGTCATCAAAAATGAAATAATAAGAAAAAGATTGTTTATATCATAGACATGAAGATTCTATAATCCACTAGACATGGCAACTTCAGCTCAATAGTATAATTTGACTTGGCAAAATTGGACTTAATTTAACCTTTTTGCTGCCAACTACATTTTTTATGCTTTGTTTTTCTAGTAAAAACTTAATGGAAATAGGAAGTTTTCATAGCATGTTTAAATGCTGTTTTATTTCAAATCAACAAATATGTATGACAGAATATCTAATTAATACAATATATAGATAAATGTGTTTAAATATCTTATAATATCAAAGTGGCTGAGACAATTTTTCTCCATAAGAATTACATTTTACTCCAAGAAAATGGTTCTATGTTCAAGATATTTCAATGGGATCAGTTTTAAATCATATATTCAAAGAGTTTCATAAATCTAGAGGCAAATATATTATTTTAGACGGTATAAAATGATGCTTATAATTCTAAAATACAGAAGATTAAAAAAGGCCATCATTTACAAGATATTTGGAGTAGTGATAATGACAGACTTTTTGGTATAGTGTGTTTATTTACTTCATAAGCTATACTTTTGCTGATGATAATCAGCTAGTAAAACGTTCTGTGTACATTTGCTAGAAAATAAAAGTACGGGAACTTGTTAATGATATAAGGCCAAATTTATGCCTTTCATAGGAACAAGCAGGTTTCCAGCAAATCTTAATTATCTAAATGAATTTGAAATACCTTATGAAAGGGATTTACTCATAAGGCCACCTTACATTCAGTAGATTTTTATCTAATCTCATGCTGTTTTGCAATTTGTAAACATAATCTATACTTTTTTGTTGGGTTTCGCTATTTCTCTAAAGAATAACGCTCTATTGCAAGACAAGTTATCTTGTCCATAGCACATGACTTGCTAAGATGAGTTGTATCCCTTGTGGAAGTGAATTGGTTGAAATATTCCTCATGTTTCTAGTAATGCTCACTCACTCTTTCAGCAACTTTGAAATTCCTCAGGCACTGACTGGCCACTGCATATCCGGAAAACAGAGATAAGTAACATTTCAATGGTTATTATTATAAGTATCCATGGTTGAAAATAAAAATAAAGACAGCAATCACAAAAATATAATAAAAGTAGCAATTCATGATGAAGTATATCTTGAAATTTGAACAGTGGAACTCTTAAAAAGCGATTAATAAAAAATACTTTTTTCTAATTTTTGTCTAATTTTCCAATCATTTCAGTTTTATTTCTTTTACCAATGTTTTTACATTCTATGACCTTTAAGCAAACTGCATACATTGAAAAATAAAGAAATAGTCACCATGGCCTGATTGGTAAAGTACAACCCCCAAAATATAGAATTTGAGTTCAATTCTCATTTGAGACTACTCTATTTTCAGATCCATACTGCTAACTTAATGATTGTAGAATATAAGGGTTGTTCTTATATTGAGTCATCAGTTGTCTGCTATTCTTACAATATGACCAGCCCATTGCCATTTTAATTTTTTAGTGGATTCTCTGATGTCTCAAACTCCAATCTTCTCCTGGATGTATTGTGTTATCTTACGATCTCCCCATGTGAGGTTGAGCATGATTCTTTCATATGCATATTGGATGCTTGTCTGTCTGTGGGTCTGTCACTCGGTTAAGTTCCATTTTTCAGCTCCATAGGTGACTATCGGGAGGATGCATCGGTTGTATCCTTTTTTTTTTTTCCCAAGATGAATGGGTTCTTTCATGCCATCAAATATGGAAAGTTTATTTTTCATTTTTATAATGAACTGATTGTCATTTGGCAAAATTCAGATATATTTTGTAAGGGAATAAATTGAACAGAATATTATAAAAAATTCTGAACAAACTCTGAGTAATTTTGCAAAAGAAAAATATACCAAAAATATATTTTCTAGTAAGCAACACCATTATGGACAAATATGGCTCATTAAATAGAGCAATAATTTGTCATTAGTTTCCGTCAACTCCATCAAATTATGTTTTCTTAATTTAATTATATAATAGCTTGATTGACTACTAGTGGGTAGCTTCTTTTTCTTATTTTTTGATGATATCATGTTGAGGATTGGCCTTGGTTATTTGTTGGATCACACCTTATACTGCTTCCCAAGAGTGATTGCAGAAAATACAGATATTGCCTTAAAAGAACAATCATAATTATAATAAACTGAGAATGAAATATTGAGAAAGCATTATTTTCTGAAGACATTCACTCTGTATACTTGGAAAAACAAACACTCACAGCATTTGTACAGAGCATTTGATAGACAAAATAAGAATATTATACATTCACAGTTAGAGAAAATTGTTAAGGTAACACCTTTGATTTTTAATTAGTCTTTATATAATCCTAATGTTTGCTAAAAACAAAAAACACAAGACTCAAGCTAATTAGAAACTGTCAACTAGATCTGTCAACATAGGTTTCTTCAGTTTTCAAGTTGGTCTGGCAGCCTGGCTATACATAGATCACACCAATGGAGTAAGAAAATTAAATTCAACATTTATTCTTAATTATGTCTTAAAAGAAAAAAAAACAGTTTGCACTGTAAATCTATGCTGAATTGATCCCTTAGTTTGTGTCCAGCAGCATTTACAAATATTTTTGGGAAATTCAGACCTTTTCTAGTCATCAAAAGGCAAGAGAAGTAACTTATTCATTGATCACCCTCAATACAACAAGCAGCCAAAAAACCATGGGTCATATGACAGTTTCTATTGAGTGACCAATCAGTCATGATTTTTTTTATTCCAGTCAGGCATGAAAAGTCCTTAGTCATTGCCAATATTTTATTTTATAAGATTTAGTATTTCCTGAAAAAAAACAAAAACAAAAAAAACTCCAAAAATGTGTTTTGATTTTTATTCTTCACTTGCTTAACTAGTCATCAATGATACAATAACCAAGCATAATATTGCTTAACCCTTTTAAAACTACTGGGACTTATATATTCCATGGCATCTATGATATAAATGTCCTCTACATCTTGTTTGAAGTTTACCAGTTCGTATGTGCCTTGAAAAATAAGGTATGAGATTATGTTAGCTTTTACAAGTACGGACAATGACGTCATCATAGTACGAAACCCACTTGGAAATTAGTTTGCATTACAAAACTTTACAGGATACGTATACAGGCAAAGGGATCTCCAAATTCCATGTTTTTCATTTGCACCCGAATGAATATCTAATGGGACAAATGTATCCCATCATGATTTTCATACTTCATGATATGGAAAATCTTTGATTTAATAAAAGGATATTTTTTTCAACCTACTTTGATAAAAACTGGAACATTTTTGGCTACCCTTTTATAAATTTAGGATTCAAGCTCTTAAAGGATTTAACTTTGAAAATCATTTATGTAAATTTTTGAAACTGTCTACGTATACTACAGATCACTATAAGACAAACCAGCATAGATATCAGAAATGTCTAAGACAAAAACCATTTTAAAACATTTTGCTATTGTTGATACAAAGTCAATTATTTTTGTAAAGAATTGATCTTTTCCAAAAATATTCTGCAAGTAAAATTGCAAAATCTCGAATACCTCCATTCGTAAAAAGTAAACTTTGTTAGTAACCATATTTTGAAAATTATCAATCTTTAAAAAAAAGAAAAAAAAGAAATCTCTAAAATGGATAAAAATCCCGTATGAATATATGACATTTAATGCACTAAAAAGAATAAGAAAACAAACAGACACAGAACAAATCTATCACAAAAAAAAATGCTTCTTCATTATCTATATGTCACTCATATTTGTTAGAAATATATAGAGGATTGACAATAAATATGAAAGAATAGTTAAATAGTTAATCTTTCTGAGACATACTCTTTAATAGCACTGAGAAGTGTTTGGTTAGGGTAAGGCTAAACCCTTATAACCGTAGCCCTTACCTGTCACTACCCAAATCAAGAAGTAATCTCTAGTCTCTCTGCATTGGATATGAGTGGCATCCAGGTAACAAAAAAAGTACAAGAAAAAAAAAAAAAAAAAAAAAAAAAGATCAAGAAAAGTTTAACCAAATGAAAAAAATTCAAAGAGTTTTTAGAACAATTGAATTCCGTGTGGTTGGTGGTGTTAAGACAACATTTTCGCCAATCCATTGTACAATCTTCTTCTGGTGTACTATTCAAATATGATGATGGCAGGCAGAAATTTACATTATCCTACGTTATAGGCAATGCAACTAGTGGAGAAAAAAATTCTGTTCACCTCCATAACATTCAAACAGTATGCCTGAAGAAGGCTGTAGAGTGGATCAGCTTAGATGTTGCATTAACAACTCAAACAGAGAGGAGTTCAATTGCTGAAAAAGCTCTTCGAATTTTGGAGATTCTTCTCAAAACTAAAGACAAATGAACATTGACTCGGCTGAAACAAAACCAGGAATGTCGAGGAACCAAAATTTGGTTGATATACATCAGACTTCCTTTATATTTTGTTTTTCCAGCAGTTTCATTTTCATTCACATGACAACATTGGCATGCCTTAGATATCTTTTGGGTTCTTCTCCGTTATCTGTAGGCCATCCATTGTACTGGTTCTTCCGTTTCACTGATTTCCGCATCTGTTCCACTTTTTGTGTGCAAACTCCTTTTCTGACTCAAAAAAAATTATATCGATGGTTAAATGTGAAGTGATGAAAACCTGATGCATTCAACTCTGCGGCAACCCAATCCAACAATCTGAATAGATTGTTGGATTCTTCACTGATGTACTCCTTAATAGCATTAAGAAGCATTCCTGTTGTTTGATAGAAGCAAATAGCACCCAGAGGAGTTAACGCATAAGAGCTGAATGGATGTGGAAATTGGCAAAAAAGAAGAACACAACGTGTGGTATACAGGTAATGTAGAAGTATTGTCTTATTTTGTTTGTTTTTTATCACAGAAAATTACATAAATGGCAGCATTCCGCTAATTGTTATTTTCAAGTTAGGCAAATTTCTTTGGAGACTGCAGGCAATGTTTGTTAGTGTTTAATCTAATACAGTATCTAACTATCAACTTTCAAGGAAGCATATTGTTCTTCTGAGAAAAGGGTTGGAATCAGAGACGTAGCAAGTGGAAGGAGAGTAGGGGCGCAAGTGTAAAGTGGAGCAAAACATCCTCTGGCTCATAATGCCTGTTAATTAATATTCCCTCCTCTGGGATGTAGAACAACTGTCCCCCTAGGTATGGTCAATGAGCGCTGAGAACCCTTGCTACGCCACTGGTGGGAATAAACAGAAAATATCAGGTTAGAGGGATAAAGACGGAAAGAACATTACCATCATCAGATGAACTGCGGCCAGTAACTGAAAAAGTAATTTAGACCAAACATTAAGTTGAAAGATAAGACTAGCAAGAGAGGTATAAAAATGGCAGATAGAAAAAAAATCACAAATGAAACAAGCCAGAAATAAAGAAGCATGATAGAGGCAGAGAGAGAGAGAGAGAGAGCAAGAAACTGAAGAGTTATAAGTAAAGGGAGAGAACTAAGAGAAGATTCACTGTCCCTGATGAACGAGAAGCATCATTATAGTTATAGTTATTTCACCTCTCCACGAGGACAGAATGTGACACAAGGTCAATTTTAACAGAGAGGAATGGCTTACACATGTATTATGCTTACATTCCCTGATGTTCCCAAGCGGTCACACATCTAAATATAGATCAGGCTCAATTCTGCTCAACTTTGATGATCAAGCAAGAACCATTGCTTTCAGTCTGATTTCTCTGTTAGTGGTTTAGTTGGACTATTCTCTCTAATCTTTATAGTTCATTTTTTTGACAACATTTCAGCTTTCCTTGGAGTGTACACAGCCAAAACGATATGAAAACAAAGATAAAGAAGATAGTCGGACTAAACCGTGTACAATGACCAAAACAAACCCGTCTAACGAAATTCAGACAAGAATTGGGAGCATCTTGCATAAAATAGAATTCTGAATGAGACAGAGAAAGAAACAAAGAGAGGATAGGATGACACATTGATGACCCACTTAATATTTATGTACAGGTAAACAATCTCTTATCTAAAATCCTAAAAAAAACAAGAACATGATTGCATGGAAAATATGGATTGTTTTGAAGTCAGCCATCAACAGGAATTTGGAATCTCCATGGAAAATTTCTTTTCTTTGCAATGACAAGATAAGAGATAGAAAATTAACTCTGAAGACCATGGAAAAAAAAATGGAAACTTGAAAAAAATGTTTGGTTCATGGAGCTTTCTTTTATTCAAAAAATGAAAGTACATTAATATTTTCTTCTGGTATTTGGAAATAAAAAATATGCCAGTAATTTTTATTGTCTATCTTAATCTTATTTCATTTACCAAAGTACAAATATATTATTGTTATATTATTCATGGTTTTAATTTACCTCATTCAGGTTTACTGCAGAGACATTACTATTCCATAACAATTGATTTGTCTACTCTTCATACAATACCTGTACTACCATAACAGATTTCAAAAAGTATCTGGTCTCAAGAGTTTGGGTTAGGATATTGTTTACCAATATTAGTATTATATAGGTATACTAAGCTTAATTTAGAACTAGTCCTCCACCAGTCCATTCTGTATGGTTTTTAAGTCAGATCAGATTATCAAAGTCTACCATTTTAAATACAGAGAGTAGCTTTATATAAGAGAATGTTTATTGTGGTTCAAGTCCAATGTTGCAACCTCAATGGTTTTGGAAACAGATTAGCTGTTTGATCAGATTATCAGATATCATGAGTTATGGGGTTAAACTATGCAATAACCACTCAACCAAACATTTCTAACCAATTTATAAGACATGAAATATCTTTTAAGTAGCATAAGTTGATAGAAACACGAACTGTAAATGTCAATAAAACCTTTTGAAATAAATTTAGTTGTTTCAAAATAAAGTTGGACAATAGGATTTTTTACATGTACCACAAATTGACAAAAAACCATGTAGCAAATGTTGAGCCTTTTGATCATATTAAAAGGAAGTTAAACAAAAGGACTTTTGACTTGTAGTTTAGAATGGTACATAGTTGAATAAACAATGCTTCATATTTATTAGCATATGAATACATGGTTTAACCTATCAATGCCATGGACGAGATATGTCCTCTTAGCAAGTTATCAATCCAGTGCCCTAGATGAGATCACTTGTCTTACAATAGTTATTCTTTTGCAAGATGGTAAAACCCCACTAGAAAGTATAAGGTATGTATGATATATGTATGATATAACACAAGAGAGTAGATATGAATGTACTGAATGCAAGGTGGCCACACATATAAATCCATGTTTTCAGATACTTCAAACTTGTTTAGATCATTAAATCATTTCAATTCATTCTTGTACATAATTTTTTTAGATATTCTGTTGTACATATAAGTTGATTTGTTTGAAAATAGAAGCGTCTTGAACATGTAATGAGGCCTTTCTATTTCCATCAATCTTTTTACGAAAGAAAACCTGGCACAGGTGTTAGGTTAAAAAATATACTTGGCAGGTATATCAGCTTAAACACTCAAGGCCAATCACATTCAGAAACAGAGTAAGGAAAAAAAACAAACTAGAAATCTTATTTTCTAATTTTGGAAGGCTTTTATATCACAGAGAAAATACTTATTTATCATAATTACATGTATCCGTTTCATTTGAAGCATTTTCTTAAACTATTAAACAGTTCTTATACGAATAGTATAACAAAAAATAATTATAACAATGATATATTTTAATTCCAAATAAGCCGCCAGCAGGCCAGGACTATATGCATTTTCTTTTGTAGTAAAAAAATACTGAATAAAGTAGGTAAAAATTGTCTGCATTAATCAGATCAATTGTTAATTTTTCATCACTTATCTTGTGATTGCAACCAGAAGTTTTCCTCCTTGGAGATTCAAAATTTGTTGATGACAGTTATCAAAATAATCCTCAGTTTTTTCATGCAGTTATAGCTTGGAAATAATCTTTTAAACGCAAGCTTTTTAAAATTTTTCTATCAATTAATACATTTTGGAAAAAAGCATTTTAACTTATTTACTTCTCTGACCTCCACTACTTTGAATAAAATGAAAATAGAATCACAATAACTAAAATGTCCAGATTTATAGAATAGATTTTATTGCTTAAAGTCTAATTTCAAGTTAACGATTTATGTACAGAAAGTAAATATCTGATATTCTATGGATGCACATATGAAAAAAAATCTGAATTCAAAGGTACTATGGAAAATGTGTTTCAAAGACTGCTGATTGTTTAACTCAATAAATTAAGCAAGCATTGGATGATCATTATCTTATCATGTCTATCTAGGTTATTGATTAATTGTTTAATATAAGAATTTAAATGGTAAGATCAGAAAGTTAGGTAATTATTCAGTTAAGTTAAGTAGTGTATTTTTGTAGGAAAATCTACTTTTCTAATGAATTTTGATGTGATCCCCACTAATATGTCCTTCATTTCTTCCAGAAATATTTTATTTAGGAGAAAAAAATTACCTTTAAAGAATGGGTTTGATTTACAATGTTTGCATATACTAAATTTGACTTTTTTTTTTGAGTCTGTCATTTTATAAGTATGGCTGTTATTTACAATGTAGGTCTATACTAAACTGTATCCTTATTTTGTGAGTGTCTTTAATCTTAAACCTAAACAGTCTGATGGAATTAAAGAAGTTGAGATAATAACCTTTGCAACGTATAGAATTTATCATGATTAGAAAGGAACTAATCAAATCGTTCATAGCTAGATGTAAAGATGGGTACAAAAGTTCTAGTTAAGTATTATACTTGCACTTTAAATTGATCCCCACCCTTTTAGAGCAAATTGCCTTGCTTAAAATCTAATTCTTCTCAAAAATGAAGGATACGTTCCTAAAATACATAAGGTAAATATATTTTCCTATAAAAATATTTAAGTGTACTAAACCAAATCATTATTTTTATGAGTAAAACTGAAGCTAAGAATAAAGGCCTTCAGTTGCGTAGGAAAATTAAGATGAGCACTCAGTTTGCAGATCAGAGCCATATAAAATTGTTATGTTGATGATTAAAACAAGGTATTTTATAAACTCCATAGAGTACCTGGAGTGGTTTTATGGACTTGTCAGGTAAAAAGTCACCATGAAAATAAAATATCAAGAAAACAGGAGTGATAAAAGAGGCAATATTTACTTTATTAAAATATTACTCCTTTTATTACTATGAATTAAATGTAACTTTAATCATTAACATTTACTTTTTTAGAATATTATACTTATTTATTTAAAATATTACTTATTCTTTTACTATAAATCAAATGTAACTTTAATCATTAATATTTACTTTATTAGAATATTTTACTTACTTATTCAAAAAAATTACTTATTCTATTACTATAAATCAAATGTGACTAATCATTAATGTTTACTTCATTAGAATATTATACTTATTTATTTAAAATATTACTTATTCTATAACTATAAGTCAAATGGTTAAAAATATTATTTATTTTATCAACAAAAACTTTTGTGTGATTTTTTTCCAAGCCAGAAACCAAAGTTATCACTTTATTTTTCCTAGCATACATTATGACTTTTTTTCCCCCCCCTAAAAAAAGAAAATTGTAACCAGGACTGAATAGAAGATGGAAAAGAAGTCAGAGATGAGAACGAGAGAAGAGCCAATGAAAATTCAGATTAGAGAAGTCAAAGTGTAGAAATAGCTGAAGGAGGAGAGAAGCATAAAAGCTGAGAGAACAGAGATCGGATCAAAATGGAGATGATGCATTATTTAATCAAATATGCACTTCAAATAATTATTCATGCTTGAAGAACAATTTTTTTAATTATCACAATTCATTAATGCATTTTCATAATATGAGAGCAATGGAAAACATTTAAGCAACAGAGCAGATTTAAAAGCTGGCAGAAGAAGAGTTGCAAACAGCCAGAACTTAGAGTTTAAAATACCGAGTTCATATATTGAAAGATTAAAAAGTGATTGATGAGTTCATGGCCTGAAGGACAAGGACATGAATCACACGTTTTGAACTTTATGCCCATAGAGTTCAACTCTTTGAATGATTACACAGAAAATTTTAATTTATAACTGTTATTTTTTCCGTTTCAGAAACCTGAGAGTTAGCAATTGTGGAGAAAATGAACAATATCTCCCATCATGCAACCATCTGCCATCTTGGGCCATCAGGGGCTTATTACCTAAGGAGATCCATAAAGATAAGACGGTGACAGTCAAGGATAGCCTTACAACTGCTCTTCATACCAAAGATGTGGATGGCTACACTATGAGTGATATTATCCATTTTCACAAGAATTGCTAACCCTCACATTCCAATTTTCTTGAAAAAAAAAAATGAAATAAAATAAAATAGTTATGAACTTGAAATTTTATGTGTAATCCTCCAAAGAGTTGAACTGTATATGCTTATAGTTGGAATAGTGTAACTCATGTCATTATCCCTCAGTTCATGAACTTATCAATCACCCCTGGAATAAATTTTGTAGCCTCTTTACACTTGGCAGAAAATTTAAAAAAAAAAAAAAAATGTATAAAATATCATTTCCAAAAAATCAAAATCAAGTACAATAATAGATTTCCTATCTGCAGCACATGAAAATTTATTTTGATAAATTTAAAGCTGAGCTTTCAATTTGAATAAAACCACTTCAAACCTAAGCAAATACTTACTTCAAACCCGAATAATGATAGATTTTTTTTTTATGAACAAATCATTTAAAATATCACAGATATTTCGTATGACATTTTTGAAAATGAATACCATTTATCTATCAAGATACCTTTGAAAAATCATTGCATTTGCTGGCTAATAAGATGCACATTTTAATATTTAAAAAAACAAAAAAAACTATGCTCATATTACACTGCATCCAAAGCACTGGTATTATGACTTGGGGGCCGCCTATCGATGCTCAAAATAGGCAGCTATGGAGCTTAGATGAGTTGTAGTGAGTGGTAGTCCACCACATTTTAAACAATGTCTTATTCGGCCAGCAAATAGGCAATTTCTCTTAGAGATACATATCAATACTTGAAAACTATTCATTTCATCACAGTATCTGGTACGACAGAAATTCTCTACATTTTTTCTCATGCAAATATTTTTGCTACTGGCACAGACAGCAGACAACAAAGATGATCAACAATACAACAACAGGAAAAAAAACAAACCCTCTGATAACGAGAGACTTGAGACCAATTTTGGACAAATAAGCAACAGTCATAGACATAAGAGGTGGGGGAAGGGGGCAATATCCTTCTCAAACTCAGGCAAAAACATTTGGGCAGAACCATGTAAATTTTAGGATAAATTAAGCCTTAAAGGTGGTCATTTTGAATTTCAAAACGGATGACAGTGAATGTTTATTCTTCAGATTATGACTAAGTTATTGTGTAAGGATTTGTCCCAAAACTTGATCACTTCTTCTATAGCTTATCGCCCAACCTTCCACAAAATTTGGTTGAAAGTTATTGTGAATTAGATCCACCTCAAAATTTGATAACAAATTTATTCCATGGCCCACCTTTCCACAAAATTTAATTGGCATTTATTGAGGACTTTTTGAGATATTGTATAGACAGGCAGGAGCAAATATAGATATGCAAGAAAAAAAAAAAAAAGGAAAGATTTTTCAATTAAAAAAGAGAGCCTGGATCTACTCTAACACTTAATCTAATCTTACGTAATATGTGTCTCAGCCTTGCATGAAATTTCATTCAAATTCATCAAGAACTTTTGGAGACATTGTGGGGACAGACAGGAGCAATGACAGAGATTCGTGTAGGAAAGTCCAAAAATATCTTAATCAAAAACAAATCTGTGTCCTCAAATTCGATCACATATTATGTAATATGTCCTTCACTGTTTCACAAAATTCAATCAGAATTCACTGAGAACTTTTGGAGATATAGTGTAGACAGAAAGGAGTGAATACAGAGATGTATAAGATATCAAAACGGAAAACTATCTCTCAATCAAAAACAAATCACTGAATCTGCTCCAAACTTCAGTTATTTTTCTCTTTCCTCGTTCCTTAGAGTTCCATAAAATTTCTCAGAAATTCGTTCATAACAGATATGTATTTTCATAAAAATTGTAAAAATACCTCCAAATCTAGAACAAATTCCAGGATACAACCCAAAATTTGTTCATTTTTTTTTTTTAATGATGTGGCCCACACTACCTCAAAATTTAATTGAAATTCATGGAGAACATTTGGGAGATACTGTGTGGAAAGTCATGAGCAGATACAGAAGTACATAAAATATAAAAACAGAAAAATATCTCTTTATCAAAAGTGAATTCTGGATCCACCCCAGAATTTCTTTACTCATGGATTACCTCTAATTTTGGGTGGGCAATAAGCTATAGAAGAAGTGACCAAATTTCAGAATGGATTTATTTCCAATGACCTATTCATAATTGGAAGAATGCACATTCCCAGTCGACTATTTTGAATTTCAGTATACAATTAACTGGAGAGTTTCCATACGCCCACGGTAACAGTATAATGTAGTCCTATTACAAGCTCTCTTTAACCTGTCCAAGACTTTTGATACATATATCCCAAGGCTTCTATGACTACTGGGATATATGTGTCCCGTTGATCTCTTAAATGTCTGTTGTAATGTATTTGTCATAAAGAATAAAGTAAATGGGAATTTCCCGGCTGCAACTGCAAACAATGACATCACCATCGTATGAAACCCTAGCAGAAATTAGTATGCATTAAATGACTGAAGAGGAAATATGTATGGGTTAGATGATCTACCAAATTCATGTTTTTAATCTGTTACTGAATAAATGTTTAATAAGACAGAATGTATCCCATCACGATTTTGGTTATTCAAAATATGGACAATTTTTGATTCGATAAAAGCATAGTTTTCTTCAACGACTAGATAAAATTTAATAAAATAAGTCTATGGCTTTTTTAATGCCCTTTTTAAAATTTGGACATCAAGCACCTCAATAGGTTAATACTAGAGAAGACAATAAATAGAAAGACATTTAGTTCTGTATAATCTTATTTGGATAAAGATGGATGTTTTTTATGAAAGCTTACTATTTGAAATGACCGATATATCGATTACGCTTAGATTGCATAATCCAAAATCCAATTTCTGGTATGAGTAATACTCACAAATCCAGAGATTTGCTTTAAAAAAGAGGGTGCAGGAATTTAGTTGAATCTATGAAATGGTTGAAGATACAAAGTTTAAATGTAAAATTAGAATAAAATTTAGTGTGTTGGATACATATATATACATACATGTATATATATATATATATTTACATACATGTATATATATATTTACATACATGTATATATATATTTACATACATGTATATATATATATATAAATATATATATATGTATGTGTGTGTGTCTGTTATTCTGGAAAGTTATTTCATTATCGGAAAGACAAAATGTCTGTTCAGTATATACTGAGTACATTTTCAGAAAGTTAGTTTTCAAACTTACCGAATGAATAGAATTGCATTTTTTTAACTGCTAACAAAAGTCCTTTGGCAATGAGAATTACTGTTATGGATATAAAATCAACCATCAGATTTTGAGATATTTAGATTAAAATAAGATCGTTTAAACCTTTAGGTTAGACTTTTGGGGTTTAACTGAATATCAAAAATATTTTTTTAAATTTTTTATTGATAATTCAAGCTGGATCACCTCAACTGCACTTCTCGCAGAAGATAAGAATTTCTCTTGGTATTTTTTTTTGTTAAGTCAAAAAAAAAGTCATTTCAGATCTTGAGGAAAAGAAATAAAATGAATGAGGAATCAGTGCTGGGTTGCCATGCTTGTGATAGAGAGATCTGGAAAATCTTGGAGAAGGTCTATGTCCGATGAAAGACATTAAAAGGTTGATGATGATTATAAGTGAATTTAGAATAACAAGAACTATCTAGAAAAGAATTCACCCTGGTTTTAATGATTCAGGATGATTCGTTGACAACAAGTGTTTATTCTCGGACTACACATGAAAAGAGTATAGCATAATTCATAATTGCAGATTTCAAATGAGATAAGAATAATTGATTCCTGAAGGTATAAATCCTCCCTTTTTTTTCTAATTTCCCACTTGCACTTGAGGTGTCATGGGGAAATGGAAACAACAGTCACACTACTTTTGTTAGTCCACTTTCTTTATTAGAGCAATCTACCATAATCCACTTCCAGCTTGCCAGGTTCATTGAAGTATTGGACACAAGCTGCACATACCAAAGTAAGGGGACATGATAGGGGTTGATGGGCTTTACCCAACCATGCTGGCACATGACATATTGCCGGCGGGGAAGAGATGGATAAGCGACTTCCCTAAAGGCATTTGTGTGAAGGAGCTTGAATTTGGCTGGGCAACTCCATTCTCCATGCCATTACAGGCTAAGCCACTCACACCTCTACAAATTGTTCTGATTGCCTCAAATGGTTGTTCGCAGAAAGACGTACTAAATTAAAGTTTTTTTTTTCTTTATTTCTCGTTCTCTGCCTCTGCAACAAATCAGACTTTTCACGTGTAGTGCATTATGTAAACCTGCCCCCATTACAATTAGTTCCCTGATTACTTGCCTTATTTTCCCATGAGTATTGCGAATAGTCTATATGTGCCAGACATGTACAATGATTTTGTTACAGTAGCAGTTAACAAAAGTCAAATGACTAAGCCCCAGGGTTGTCTACGTAAGACAAGAAAATTGCTGCACTAAGATAGGAACAAGCAAGGTCAGACTGAACTGGTGTTCTTTTCATATCGTTTCCCCGAGTAGAGCAAGTAAAAAAGCAGGAACGAACGAAGGTTTCGCTGCTGAGCATTTAACACGAGCTTTTAAGGGGAAACAACCAAAACACAAACGAGAAATTGAATTTGATCTGAACAATTATTGATGATTTTTGCTGACTGGCATGAATCAATATGGAAGATGATTGTCTTCACAAACCATTATACCGTGAAGATTTCTTGAGTGCTATAAATTAATGCAACAGAATGAAAGAAAGAAAAAAAAAAATCATTGAATCAAAATAATGTATTTCATATGATTTGGTATCAAGAAAAGAGAAGTTTTAAATTTTTATTTTTTCAATGGTTTAAAACAGAAGAAAAAAGATATCAACCTGAGTGGAAAAATCTGTTGAAAACTAATATTACCTCTGTCCCATAGAAGTTGTTACATTTGCATTTATAAATCCATGTGAATTTTAAAAAGGTCATATTATATGAATATAAGTACAGTCTTTTCATGCCATGAGATAATTGACTAAATTCTGGTTAAGTGACCATACGAACACATTGAAATCATTATTTTTCATTCTCTCTAAGTAGGTTGCATATCCAAGCAATTAACCAAAATGAGATATTTTTTAGCGTGGATCGCAGAATGAGAACAATACAACCCAATGGTTTTGTTCGGAATTTTCAGAATGTAACTGAATGTGACAGGCACCTCGATAAGTTCAGGAAGTACAACTGCCAAAACATTGTAACTATAACAACCAAAATGATGAGGACTCCAGTTTGAATACATCAGTCTATTAGAATTATTTGGTCAAATGTTGAATTGTTTTGAAATAAAATCAGCACTGGTACTTGACATAACCCTATAACCAATTATTGACTTTCCTTTTTTTCTCCTACCAAAACAAAGCCTTTCAGACACTTTTCATATCAAAAGGTTTGTAAAAAAGGAGTTATTTTTGCCACAGACTTAAGACCAGTAAATACGTATTAGAATAGTTTGCTGATGTCTAAATAGTAAAAGTTGAAAATCTTAAAACATGACATGTTTGAAATGAAAACTAAAAAAGAATTAAGATATAAAAGGGCTTCTGAGAGTTATAAACAATAGAATTAGGGGTAGTACAAGATTTAGAAAAGACTAACGCTGGGTGAAGCACGTGTTCAATCATGATTTAAAAAGATCAAGGTTATACTCCTGGGGAAAACATTCATTAGGGAGTTTATTCCACAGGGAAAATCTTGGGAAGAAGCTATTTGCATGAAACTTGTGGCAAGCCCTTGATATATCTCAAAGTATAGATATGCCTTCCTAACAGTCTGTTTTAACTGAATATTCTCAGACAGCAGAGACTTATTCAAACCTTCAAAATTTGCAAAGATAAAGAAAGCGCTGTGCGACTTAATTTTATTTCGATACAGATTTTCCTTGTTATTCAAAAGTATAGTGTTCCTATAAGATCTTTTGTAAACCGAAATGGCCCAAAACGAAAAATCAATTACCATTATTTTCCCCAAACTCTCAAAATAACCTTGCATGCGATTTTCATTACAATTGACAGTGCTGCAATGATTACAAAAAAGTATGACTTCAATTTCGACCGGGCGTGTAGTTTCAAGACGGGTTTGCTGGACGTTTTGAGTGACTATAAAGAACTTACATGATAGAAAAATGTGCAAGGCTTAGCTGTAAAGAATACTGTCATATTCTGAAGCCATCTACATCAAATAATGAAACTTACAGGCAGACAGAGAAGAAGGTTATTTTGGGGGTCTGAGAATTCTCAAAAATATTTCCCATATGAATTAATGGTAATTGCTTCTTGGCTTTACCCAATTTCATATAGCAGGGAGAAATCTGCACTGATGTCAGTCTTTCAGAAAAGTTGCATCAAGCAAACTTCCAAAAAGTGGTTGATAACCTGTAAATGATATTTGGAGAAATGGGGATGAGAGAGAGAGAGAGAGGAATATTGTACATTTGAAGTCTTATTAAGCTCAGACACAAAGATATTAAAATGAGATTTCACCTCATATCCCCAGAGCAAAATATTTAAATTTTCTCCAACTTGCCAAAGTAGAAGTGAATCTTTTTTTTTTTTTTTTTTACTTATTGAATTTTTTTTATTTTGATTGCTATGAATCACTGCAACCCACAACAGTGTAGTTTAATTACTGTTGCTGGTTTTAGGTTATTCATGTGTTCTGATATATATATATATATATATATATATCTAACCGTTGACAGCAGAACTTGAAACTTTTTATACCCCACTCCTTTGATGAGTAGGGAAAATGATTTTTTTTTTTTGTTTTTTGAAAATTCCCTCCTTGAGTGAGTTTTTATAGGGGGAGGCAGTTCTGTTCACAATGAAAGTTTATGCGAAATTGGTTTCTTAGTTTGTGTCCAAGTTCCTGGGGTTTTTTTTTCCAAATCATGAATTTATGATGGTAGTATTTTCATCAAAGTAACATGATTTTACCACTACTTAATTCATGAGGAGCAAAAGCAGCATATAAGAATGGCGGTGATTCATAACTTCCCTTAAAATACCAGTATTCATTTTGTTCTTTACGCAATTAAAAAATCCAACTGACAAATTAAAATGAAGGTAAAACGTAGTCATAAAAATCAAAATAAAGTTTCATTATTTCATTCAATAAGAATGAATTTAAAAAATGTATCAAAAAACACCAAAACTACCTGAGTATAAACAAAGATAGCTGCTGATCAGAGTGAAGCACAACATTTGGATATCTGCCTTCTTGTTGAGTGTTGGTAGCTCAATAGGTAGAGCAGCCAGGCATGAACAGCACTAACACCGTAAAAGGTAGGGGTTCAAATCCCACCTAACGCCAATTCTTTATTTTCTGATTAACCCTGTTTGCTCACTGCAGCAGGGTTATCAGTTTGAGCAAAAGTCGCAATAGAAGTAACTAAAAAATTACAATAAAGCTAAAAAATAATCATAAAAAATTATTCATTTTGTTCTACTTTTCCTGAAAACTCCTTGAGGAGCGATGTTGCCACAACCACTCAGTAGCATTTTCAGTAAAAAATAAGTTTTTATGAATTGGAGTTGTGAGCTCCATGCCAAATCTTCATCCTTTACCCGGGGTTGGGACCTGCTACAGAGATGTAGTTTTTCTTCTAAGAGCAACCTCCTCTTAGACTGCTTTACAGGGCTAAAAGATTCCATCTATTCCTCTATTCATTCATTGCTCATTGAAGAAAGTCAATTTATGCTTTTTCCGAAGGCATTAGAAAAAAGTCAATGGAAATAGCCTCAGCCAAAACTTGAACTCAGTCCACTGTTTACTTTTTCAGTGTTGGTAATCATTAGGCTACTCCAAATTTCCAATGGTGTTCTTGGCACAATTAAAAAATGTATGTATATCAATAACACTCAGAGAGATGGTTTTTATATTACTGTGGATGATCAAGAGAAAATGTAAAAAGACAATATTACATGCTTTTCTCACACAACCAAAAATTCAACTCTTTGCAGCCATCTTAGCCAGATTTCAAAATTCTTTGTAAAATCAATGATTAGTAGCTGAATTTTTATCTATAATTATTGCTGTATAATGTTCAATCTATATGAACAATATTCACCACTGAATTAAGTACAATGAAAAGGATATAGATGAGATCATGTTCAAAAATTGATACTTGTATAAAATTAATTCTTTTTAATAGACTGCAGACTTATTGATGTAGCTGCAGCAAAATGCCACCTCTGAGGAGAACCTAGGGAGGATCAAACTCATTAAGTTGTAATAGTTCAGAGGTGCGGTTGGCATTGTCAGTAATGGCTTGAACAATGGAAATGACAAGCCAAGATCAAATTCCAGTATCGCTCGCTTTGCACTAATGCTCTTGGGAAAGGCATTAATCAATCTTTTCCGATATGGGTCAAATAGTTGAGCAGATTGGGCTCTCTAGCCTTTGAAAAGCAACCAGTCTACGAGGAAAACATTTCTGATTCCAAAACTGGGAGTGGAGCCTCCTTGAGGTGGTTTCACACCCAATTAGATGTCTTTCTGACAGGTGGTATAGCCAAGCTGATGCCAGACATATTGCCATCTGATTTTTCAGATATACATCAGCAAAGCTGAGCAGTGGGAATCTGACGACTGAACATCCCTGGATCTTCATATGCTTCGCCCAGGCATGGGCCCTGGAGGGAACATTCCATTGTCTGCATAGACAAAATGGAGGCTATCCAGTCAGGTAATGGTCCATGTAAATAGCTTGGTAACAATTACATCATGGCAAGGTACCAAGATGATCTTGCCAGCAGAGCTGTGTAATTAGATTCTCTAATCTTCCATACATTGTTTAACTCCAAATGATAGCAGTTTTATTTAAGACGTTTTTACTTTAAAATTTTCAGCCTTCACATTCACAGATTCTGATAGCTTCATCTTCCAGCCTTTGGGGCTTTACAGAATTCTCCTTTCCCAAAGAAAAGGTCATACTTTTTTGTGCACACAAACAGTCTTTATCTGCAATTGAGTGGCACATGGACTTGAGTCACTATAGGAGAAGTCGTTCCATAGAAACAGATTCCTTTGCAAAAGGTCAGATTTTTGTTATAGTATGTCTATGCTGTGGGGACATATGAATGCTTTTTGCTGTCTTCAGATAAGGTTGGATCCTGTTGCATGAGGATCATGAAAAAGATATAAAAGTTTTAGACACTGATTTGGGGGTGACTATAGATTGATTCCAAAATAAGAATTGGTTTCTTTTTCCATTTGGAAGTTGATCAATATATCTCTCTGTCAGTTTTAGTTTGTAAACTTTAAAATGGAGGTGCGGAGTGGCCGAATGGTTAATGCCACAGAGAATGGAATCAGCAAGCCCAGTCCCTGGCTAGGACCATTTGCGTTCACTTCGCCATAATACTCTTAGGGAAAGCAAAATCTTTCAATCTTCACAGTTCTCTATCAAGTAAGAGATATCCAGGCTTGGTTTGTGGCAAAGATAGCTGCATATTTCTCACCAGTGCCTACGGTTGATGTTTGAACATTGGGTAAATCCAGGATTTTAAATGTGATTTTCAAAACAAGTGGATTCTTGCTATTTAAAAGATTATTGCAAATCAAGTCTTTTCTTCACATTTTGCCTTGTCTCATGTTGAGTTAAGCTTAATAGATATAAGTAACATCTCTTGTTTATTCTCACCCATTATATATATATATATATATATATATATGTATGTACTTCAACTGAAATGTATTAAAGTTATCCTTAACTTTAGTTCACAGGTCAAGTACAAGTTCAATACCAAACAAAAAATTCCACCTGAAGACCACAAGGAAAAGTACCGGCCGAAATATTATTAAAGAACATACAAATAAAGACTATCCAAAAATTTTACTATTTAGCAACTTATTTCAAAAGTCTCAGCAGTGGAGAGTGCTCGAGGAGGAGGTGGGTGCTGCTGAGTTGTCTCAAGCCCACTGAAAAGACATACACTGAATGAAGCAAAACAACCCTGGTGCAAGTGGCAGACACACAAGCATGGAGGAGGCCTTCAGCTTCTTCTGTAGTCGGGTCCTCCAGAATCTGAATCAAAATACAAAACTAATTGGCAAGCATCCAAACTTAATGGATAAAAAATTGGCTGTAATTACAAGTTGGAAACTTGGAGCCTTAAACCTAATGTAGCTTGTCTGACTTTTCAACTTATTCAGAGAATAAGAGTTTTTCCACTACCTATTTGTAGGATTTTTGTCAAGCTCCAGTCAATGTTAGAGTTGACTTTGTTCCTACCCCCTGTAACAAGAATAACAATAACACTCCTCACAAAATTTTGGGAAGTAAATTCTTCACAGTTTGTCTATTGTCAAATCAAACCAAACTTATTGAAAAATATTAACATGTCCCTAGTGTGATTTAAAATTACACACATGTAATTGGAAAGCAACTCTCTAACCAAAGAACTGACAAGTCTTATATATATATATGAATGTACTTATATTCATATAATTCAAAAGTTGCAGTAATCATTGTCAGTCAGAATAGACAAAGGAGAGGAGTGAGATCCTGCAGCAGGCAGGCTTGTTTCTTAGAGTCTTAAGCTTAATATCCTAGCTTTCTTAATGAAAGTCTTCCATATTGTGTTCATTTCTAGGCAAGGCTACAGAGGAGTTTATTAGAGCCTGGCATATGCATTGATTCTTTCAAAAGCCTTATCTTCCAGTGTTATTCTCTATCTATTGTTCTGACTTCAATCCCTAGAGGTTGATAATAATGGAACAATAAATCCATAAGCTTTAATGAAAACGAAGAAAGATATTCAATTTGTTCAAAAAACTTTCTATGAGTATCAGGTTCCTGTGAAAACCCACCCGCCACAAAGTAATTTGATCTTATTTGGTGTTAACAATTTTGATTTATCTAATAAACGTTTTATTATCTCTTTTTTTTTTTGTCTTTTATAAGAGAAAGAAAAAAAAAATGCCCTTGGGTCTGATCTTCTGTAATACAGTATTTACTCGCTGTTCAAAATTCACTGAATTCAATTAATTTTCTAATTAAGGACCGCTAATTGATATGAAGATGTCTTCAAATGTAAATTGAAAAGTAGTATGGATCCAACGAAAGAAGGAATAGAAATGTAAACCACAAAAGACAAAAAAAGAAAGGGAAAAAACATAGCATTTAATCTTGTTAACAGCGCACACGATTGGAATCCTAATTCTCTGTTTGGTTCTCGTAAATATTGATTGACAAAACAAAATTGTGGAAGATCCGATCGATCTGACATCTGCAACATTTGGAAGTAAGCCTCCAATCAAATTTTACTTATAATGAGTTTTTGATTTACAATAATTGATCCTTTGATTCCTGCAAATAACTGAAGTAAAATAATCAAAATGCGATTATTATGAATAATTATATTTCTACCTATCTTTTGTGTTTCACATTGTCTCTTAAAACACGAAATCTGTCCGTAAAGTATCCAGCAATGTTGAATGTTCCAGGAACTAGCTGTGCTACCTAAATGTAATTTGGAAGCCAGTCGGGGGAACCTTACAGCGCATGCATGAACAGATGAGATTTCAGACAATGAATGTGAAGAGCCAGCTGATAATGATCCCAAAAGATGACTTTGCAAAATGTTTTGAAAAGATGAAGGGATGCTAGGATTAGTATGTGTGGTGCTAAGGGGAGTACGTAGAAGAGGACTTAGACACTATTGCCCAAGTTCTTTTCTTAGAGTACCATCTTATCACCATATCCTACAGCAGCCCAAATCATTAGCCAACTACCTTCCCTAGATTACAAGGTTCCCTTTGGTAATTGTGTATCAGTCTTTAAAAAGGACGATTGATTATCTCTCATCCTGCATCTGAAGGAGTCTTGTGAATTCTAGTCTGCGCTGTTTGGGGATCATCTTTAGAGCTGGACACGACAATCTTTTTCTGTGCCAGAGTCCTGACCTTTTAGTTGTTCATCTGACAGTTTCTCTGTGAAGTTGAACCCTTTCTAATGAGCCATTAAGTGATTGGGATTTTGCCATAGTTCTCTGATAACTGCTCTCTCATCATTATTGGACATTATCTTGGGTCTACCACCTTTGTTTTAGAATCCATAATTATCTTGATCATGCAGATGATTCTCCGCAACTATCTGACTTCGATGTATTTGTTCAGCAACTGCATATTGTGATATTTTCTGATTCCGAAGTTCAAAGATCCTACAACATCTGGAATCAAACAGCTTTGGTCACCTTCCCATACAGTGTAGGCTTGACACCATTCTTGATTACAACAATAACTGACACACTGAATTTTGAGCCCTTTATATCAAATCAATTTTCAAGGAGTTTAAAGTTTAGTTGTTGTTCTCAATGATTCTGTTAAAACAGCTCAACTTTTTACTATTGGCCAGCGCTTTTTGAATGACAAATCCCCCAAATCTAAAATGTTAATGGATTATTCCAGATAAAAAAGGTTGAGTAAAGTCATTATTAGCCTGAGTTAAAAGTTTTTGGGGGGCACTGTACATATAAGGCACTTGGCCGATTGTTACAAAGAAATGCAAAGTCAGATAAACACAGAGAATTATTTTTGATGAGACAACAATTAAGCTGAGGCTCTATTACCTTCAGGCTCTGCATTGTTCATCTGCAGAGTTATTTGGCAATGTCATTTGCAAGCGTCTTGCATTGTGTTTTAAACAAAAGCTATTCATTTCCCCCCACCCCTCACCAGACCCTCATTTATACACAAAGGCAATGCCAAGATTTGAGTTTTGAATACCCCATTTTTATTGTTGTCTAATTTGGAAGAGCTGAATAAAAGAATGATTTGAAATGAGCCATTTTTATCTGAATGAGCCTTTGGGGACAAGACGACAAACATTGAAGAGAGAGAGAGAGAGAGAGAGAGAGAAAAAAAAAACAAAACAAAACACACACTCAAACCAAATAAAAACAAAAAAAGAAGGGAGAGAAGTCATAAATCGGTTTGTTTTTGTTAAGTAGATTTCCATGTAAAAGGACATATGAATAATGAATCCTGGCTATTTGAAAACATCTCTTCCTGAAACTACATGCACATGACTTGAGTTTGATTCTTGATATGGAAAACCTTGGCTTTATGAAAACAATGGAAACTAAGAAGTAAAAGAAATAGGAAAAATTGACAATGAAAAATTTCAAAGTAAAAATGGGCAGTTTTAATGAGGTGAACGGGATATCAACTAAAGATATGGAACGGTGAAAATGCATATTGAGTGGAAGAAATTTACAAGTTTCTGAGAGCTGGAAATGAAAAATGATACAGAGTGAGTTTGACCTTGGATACCTTCTGTGGCATTATTGTTATCTAGCTAGCTATCAAAGTAGACAATTACTACAATAGTGAGTTTATCCTCACTGGGTGCCCCACAATATTAGCCTTATGTCAGAATAAGTTGAAGAACTTATTTGAGCCCCCAGGCTTTGTATAATTGTTAGCAAGCTCATCTTGAAAACTAATAACTAATGAATAGAGTTCAATTCTGACTGAGTGCCCACAATCACAACTATGCTAAGTTTTAAAAATACCTGAAAATCTCACCCAGCAAGCTAATCTCATAAGCCTGTAGTGACTTTGATCCTCATTGGGTACCCTACACTATGACCTTATGCTAGACTAATTTTTAAAAAATCACCAGAGTGTAATGGTTAGCAGGTTAATCTTGCAGAACATTACAACTGTAGTGAGTTTGATCCTCACTGGTGTACATATTTTTGGCCTTGTGCCAGACTAAGCTAAATTCAATCAATGCTGTATGAGTTTATCTCTGGCAAAAACACTTTACTGAAGAAAGTTATTGTGACAAGTAAGGGGGTAGCTGAGGAGAGGCAATTTTAAATCACCCCCTTGGCCTCAAAAACCTTTTGGAAGAGTAGTTTACCTACAACATTTCTATTAATACCACATAACAAATTCCACTTGATGTTGGAGGGGGCCGCTCAAAGAGCCAGGCCCTCAAATCACCAACTATGTGACTGCCTTTAATAATTTTCATTTTATACCTGCTTCTAGCCATTTAAGTGTTGCAGGCATCATAAAATGTCACTATCAGTAGTTTTTAACCTTTTAATAACCAAAGACTCCATCTATCTAGATGAACTTTTGTATGGACCATAGGCTTTTGAATGGTCGACCTATGTTAAAAAGCTGGTGGACCACAAACTTTTGAAGACCACCAGCAATACCTTTGTAGACTCTCAGACTCTAGATAATTCACAATTAAAAGATAATGGGCTTCTTTTTGTTCCTGCCTCGTGAGTCTTTTGTTAAAAGAAATAACTGCCTAGATTTCATGGTCTGAAGTTATGAGAGATGAAAAGAAATTCATAAAGGCAACTTAGTACTATCAAATCAAGTTGAAGAATCTATACAAAATGGAAAATCCAACATATTCTTGAACTTCCACTTCCAAAGGAATATCTGGATTTTGTTGAAGAATTTCCCGCAGATTATTTCTCTATTGTAGTTGACCAGTTCTTTATTGTTACTACAAACATAGACCTACTTTTCATTTCTTTGTCCCTGCTGACATCTGTTTTTCACTCAGCTTGCATCCCTGGCTTCCACCTCATCTTCCATAGCATGTCAGTCAAGGATAAATATGGAAGGCACGAATAAAATGACAAAGTTTTCATAGAGTCATATATCTATATATATACATATATATATATATATATATATATATATATATATATATATGTATACATATTCCTGACTAGCTTGACAGCACTGGAAGAAGTCAAGACAAAAGCGAGCATGGTGTCATCAGAGACTTTCTTTCCATTGCAGTCTTGTTTGACAGCAGTACACATATATATGTTCATAGAGATATATTTACATACACACATAGCCCAGTACAAGGTTTGGCGATTTCTTAGCAAGCGACAAACACAAAGCTTTTATCTTCTTTTCTTGTTTGAAGTCTTCTATGAGTCACTTTTCTTTCATTCACTCTTTGGTTCACGTATATGTTCCCATTCCCCCTCCCGCAGTCATGATTATTTACTCCCTCTCTCTCTCTCTTTCTCTCACAGACACACAAACATACGTGTAACCCTGTTGCTTTAGACATTGTCTTTCGTCTATGACTTTATCTGTGTGCTTCCAAATCTTCTAAGCCAACTTCAAGGAATATTTGCTCAACTTCTTGAAGATGGCGCTAGAAAGCCTGACTTTCAGAAACTAATTCAAAAGTCAGAGACATTTGACTATTTTCATTTCTCATTGTATTCTTAATTACAATGTTGATCAGACAGAACTCTTACTATGACAGAAAGACACTCTCAAAGAATTGCATATATATATATATGTATGTATAGGATTCTAGTTTAACAAGACAATGGTTATAAAGAATAGCTCTTTAGTAGTTGCATGAATAAAATCAGACTTATGTATGATAACAAATTTATGCACACCTGATTTCAAGGAATAGTCACTTATCCACTTATATGGACCATAATTCATGTACCTAATATGTTCTGCTCAAGCAGAATCCACTACATGTGTGTGTGTGTGTGTGTGTGTGTGTGTGTATATATATATATATATATATATATAAGATAAATAAATATAGAGACAGAACTAAGTCCCAACATTGGGATATCAGTAGATTTATTTTCCATAGAAAACTTTTAACCACTGAATGGTATACACACACACACACACGCAACTTAAGATGGGAATGCCTACAAAAACATGTTTAGACTACAAATTAATACATTTATGGATTAACTAATTGATAAACAATGTTTCCATACACTCTCACTCCTGAGTCAGTCTCACATCCTATAGTTCACATTACTAAACAAATAAATAAATACACATACATACATACAAAAACAGAAATTTATTGGTTGGTACATTACATATACATCACCTATTTTCTATTAGAATGTTGATCAGACAGAACTAACGCTTAAAATGAAAGAAAACCAGACACTCTCAAAGAATTTCAAGATCAAAGCAAAGAAATCAAAGATGCCTAAAATATGAAATCAAACTGTATTCAACATCTACATGCTGCAATAACTGAGCTGTTTAAAGTGACATTGACTATAATTAATTTTGATCCAAGAAAGATGCCATCACCTATTTGGAACAATCCTAGTAGTGACATCTACCATATGGCTTTGTATTGAGGCAAAAATCATAAAAACTAAAAAGCATTCAAAGAGCACATATCACCTCCTATGCCTTTATCACTAAAAACCGAATGATCAGTTTACCGATCCCTGACTATGCAGTGGCAAAAGCTTTCATCAGAAACATCTCTTTGAACTTTAATTCATTTCAATGCTCGATTATTTTTCTTAGATTGAGTGACTTTGTCATAACTCAGTTATTACATCTGAAAAGCCCCCAAAACGTTACAACCTCAAAATTTGACCTCTCATTCTTCGACACAAAAATGTCAATGAAATTCAGTCAAATTTTTGAAGATATTGTGTGGACAAGTAGACAAACAAATGGACTGACATTGGTGAATATATAACCTTGAGTTTATAATAAAGATTCATCTTATATCACTACATTTGTAATAGATTTATCGCTATAAATCAATGACCTCTCATGAATCTTGATCAAAAGATGTGACCAAATGTACATTTAGAGTCAAAAAACAACTTTCGGCCTATTTTTCTTTTGATTATTGCTTAGTCCAACTTATGGAATAACAAAACAATCTGCTACAGGGTCAAATTCCACTCCAACTTCTATTTCAACTGAAGATGGTTTCACAGGAAAAAATTCATGAAGCAAAGCATATTAGATACACCTGGACCCTTCAGAAATCAATCACCATAGAATGTGCAAGTACCAGAACTAATTATCTAAGATTATCTAAAAAAAATAGAAACACAAAATTTGGGCAAAATAACCATTGTGAACCAAAGCACTTTTTGGAAAAAAAACAAAACCATTTTTTGATGGTGCCAAGTGGCGTGCAATTGTATACTTTTAAGGTTGTAGCCTCAAAAATGTGACCAAGAGCAGATGGAGAGACACATCCAAAAGAGCAAAGAATGAATAATCCACAGCTCACTCAGCTGGTTGGTCAGGCAAGCCATTTTTGGGGTTACAGTGATTTGATATAGGAGAGAAAAACCCCCCAAAACAAACTTAAATGAAAAAGTTTGAGATATTGATGATGATGTGAATGAACCTCAAAATCTCCATGACCAATATTAGTATTCTTAATAATCAAATATTGATTACCAACAAACCTGTCATTTGGAGTTCTATACATGTCTGATGTAGGAGGTTTATACTTATATTGAAAATACCAATATGGCCATGTATGTATGTGTGTGTGTGTGTATATATATATATATATATATATGTATTATCAAATGGAAAATTCATATCAAACAGAACGTGATAATTTTTAAAGACATTTTTGTAGGAACAATATTTTTTACTACACCGGGATTACCCAGTATCAAAACAAATGGCTCCAGATCGCATAAAGAAATAAGTGCTGTGCGGGAATCAAACCTGTGTCTACCAGGAGACAGCCTATATTCGGCTTTGCGCTTATCAATTGACCTAATGATGCTTTTGGCCAGGTATGAGTTTGAGAAGCACGCTTTGATTTGCTACTGGGTAACACCGGTGCTGAACAAAATATAGTTCCTACCAAAATATCTTCATAATCATCACATTCTGACAGATATATATTTTGAATCTACCGATACACATACTATTGATAGAGTGAACATGCACACACATATTCATACATATATATGTATACATATAATATTCATGCCTATGATTGTAAAATAGAGATGAGTGATATAAGTGTGTTTCTTGAACTCCTGACTTGCCAAGAGCATCATTAGCAAAGTCATTTATTTTTCTTATCTTGTACAGGGATTTTGTAAAACATTGCATTATCCTGTTCTATAAGACCCTCTTCAGTCCATATTTGGCCCCCTCCGACTTCTGGATTTTTTAAAAGCAATTTCAGACCCTGGGCGTGATTAAGGAGAATGTGATGAGGCAGATAGTGGTGATTCTGACAGAAGACTTTGCAGACTTTGCAGACTTTTTAGGAAAAGTGTAAGTGTAGCTGGGATGAGGTCCAAAGAGTAGTACTTTGAGGTGACTAAGTCGCCATTCCCTATGACTATTTTTTGTTAATATTAAATGGCTTTATACATTTCACCTCACTGATCGAAAGATGTTTAACTTTTTTTTTCTAAGCTGAATAATATTCAGATATTTTCAGAGAGGAAGCTGGTTATCGAAATAAGGCATGAATAAAAAAATGGCTGAAACGATTTGGAGCAAGCAGAAACTGTTGTGAATAAATGAATCCAGACGGAAGATGAGTCTTTTTCTTATTAGGAAAACATCATGAAAAAGTGAAAAAAAATCCTGAAGCGCAGAGAAATCGGGCCAGACAAGTGGCAATTCTATAATTGAGGTTAGTATTAAGTGTCACCCAGTCAAATGAGCCAGTACTTTGTAGCTTTGAAAGCAGGTCAGAGGCTAACCAAGATCTAATTGCATCGAGGAGATCACATTATTCTTGATGGTACTGTAAGCTTATCACGAGGACATTTATGAGCGATTAGTGGAGAAAATTAATGCATTGAAATATGCATGGCTGACTAAGAATCCCATTTAGAATTGCAGACAAAGGGGCGAAACAATATTGTTCTGTATCAGCCTATGATATATCAGTGAGGGAATCAAAGTTAATAGGGGAAGTAGCAAGTAAATTGGAAAAATTAATATTTTGCCAGAGTCCGTCTCTTGTAGTTTCCCTTATGGTAATGATATGGATGACAGAAAATAATCAGATCTTACAAATCCTCCCCGCCTAGACTGGTTTAATGGGGAGGATGAGAGTGATCCCTTTCAGGGGGCGGATGTTGAAGCGATCCTTTTCAGAGGGGAAGGATGCTAGTGATCTCTTTCATTAAACTATGGCTTACAATAACTTCCAAGCCGTCATTTTTCTTCTGCTTGTGAAGGACCCAATATCATCCATTCGTGCTGATTACAACTATATATATATATATATATATATATATATATATATATATGAATATGAATAAAATTGTAACCCTGTTTTTGAAGGAATACCGACAAGAATTATTGCAGCGGCACAGATTTGGTGACAGAGCATTTAAAATGTACGCACGCGTAAGAATGAGCAATACCTTTTTAAAATTCACAATTAGAATAATTCTATGTCTAGTTTCCTCAACTTTCTCTAAGTTATGATGGATTAAACATCTATCCCCTCAGACTGCTCTAGGGGAGGAAGATGTTCTATCAACAGAACAGAAGGGGACAACTTTCAAAAGGCCACTCTGGCATTATATTACATTAGTGATCCAACTAATCTTCTTGAGCCCTTTACTACTAACAGTCTTTATTAGTGAGTATTATGGGAAGAGACCATTGTCATGGCACATGGCAGAAGAGAGGGTCACAATTTTCAAAGATGATGATAATGAATAATAGAAATAATATGTTTACTTTCTGAAGAAATTAGAAAATCAAATGAAAATAACTTATTGTGTCGTATAAGTGAAATTGAATTTTTTAAATTCATCATCATCAGCCTCTTATCATCCGTCATTGATTTGCCAGACCGATACTCTCTAAACTTATCAAGTTTGTCTCGTCATCTTATATTTTCTTGGCCCCGGTTTTGCATGTTATCTTTGGGGATCCATGTTGTAAGTCGCGATATCCATCGGTAATCTGCCATTCTTGCAACATGACCAGTCCATTGCCATTTAAGGTTCCTTATGAATTCCATGATATCTCAGACTCCTGCCTTTCCTCCAATATACTGTGCTGTCTCGTGATCCCTCCGTGTGAGGTTAAGCATGATTCTCTCTGGTGCAAGCAGCATGGTTCTCAGTTTCAGGGTCAGTCTTTTGTGTAGGTTCCATGAAGCATAATCAAATAAAGGCAGATCCTGATATAACAGAGTTCAATATCCAAAATGCATTATGACATAAGTGAACGTAAGGTATAACAGAATACTTTGGGAAAATATGTTATTTCATGAAAGTTCTAATAATCTGTTACCTTATTTTTACTCAGTTAGGGATGATAGTGATTTATTTCACCATGTTTATATTTCATGTTTTGTTTGGACAACTGAACTTTTCCCTCGTGTTGCTGATGTTATTCACGACTAAGTTTCGGTCAATCCATTTGTTTGCGTCATTCAGGTATATAATCAGTAAAAAAAAAATAAGAGAAAAACCCTATTTATTCAGAAAATGGTGACAAATAAAAGGTTGTCAATACACCAACTGGATCAGTTCATTCCAGCGACAATATATATGGAGATAAAACCATCAACATCATCCATACACCTTGGCAATTCCAACAACACCAAGAACTCAATGGAGTACAATTGTTCAGATGTGAATAACTCTTCTCAAAGTTACAGACAATATAACTGCGTCGCAGTTTGAAAATTTCATAATAATCAATGTATTAAGGTGCCTTGTCGTAGGTTGATTATTGATCATTGCTACTAACTAATGAGTTCGATCCTTGCTGAAGGCTTCATATTTCTAGTCTGAACTAATCTATGCTAAGTAAAGAATAACAACCAAGGTATCAGGTTAATACAAATAACTTACACCAACTGTTGTATAAAGTCAGGGAAATCATAGAAACATCTTTGAAATTCAATCAACTCTTTATTGCTTATACAATCAGTCAGTTGTAATATTTGTAGTCAGTTACATGCCCTATGAAAATTTCAGAAACTCGGAAAATGGGTTTGACATAAACTTATAAAAAAGAGCCTTCATTCCTGTTAACTTTGTTTGGTCTTCTACCATACTGAGCCAAGTTTAGTAAATGTCAGAACTTTTTCTCTCAATTCACTAATTTACATTGTGCAATCAAACTTTTTGAAATTTGTGAATTGTGTTCAAATTACAATAACAATTATTGATATTAACTTTACATACATTGTTTATAGAAAAAAGCATGAATTAACAATCCCTGCTCAGTCTGAATGCCAGATATCATAACTAATGAGTTCTACCTGGTGAGAAGAAATTGGGTGAGTGTGCCCTTGGCAAAGCACTTTCCCATAACGATTTTACCTGTAGTAGTAGTAGCAATGAAAAGCTGCAATGCTCTTTGTCAGCCTTGATAGTGGGCTGTCAAAAGAGTAACCCATAAATAAGTTATATTTAAAACTATGAAATACATTGGCAAGTAGGAAAATCTTGCCCAAATTCAAGAGAAGACCTCCACCTATATATTATTCTGCACATTTGTATGTAGAACTGAAATGTTCTTTGATTATTATTCATTTCTTCTCTGATGTCTTCTAACACCAATAAAACTTGTTGATTTATTTCTTTGAAAATGTTCTTTAGCTTTATAACTGCTTTTCCCTTTTCATGTTTGGGTAAAGAAGGCCAGCAGTCAAGGAACTAAAGAATAATATCTTACAGCAATAACATTTAAATTCTCTTCATATCTTTGATCCTGTCTCTTCTTCCTCCCTAAACGCATGTGCAATGAAATGAAGAAGGGTTAGAATGGAAGGGGGTGCTCACGCTTGAGTGGGAGCAAAAGGGAATCAACCTTTACTGTAACTGTCATTCATTCATTACTCCATCTACACAAGTCTGAAGCCTGAATATTAAGAATGTAATAATAGACTACAGAAATAGACAGACATTCAAAGTAATCAATAATGATAAGGAGAAGAAATATACAAGTTTCATTTGCCTTTGTATGTTATTATAGTGTATATAAATATGTTCCAGAGATAATAAATCACTTCAACAAAAGTAAATCTGGATGTGTAAATTCACAGAGATAACTAGAAAACTGGCCATAATACATGGGTTGATATTTGCTATATATATTAATCAGCACACCAGCATTGCAACGTCAACTTTGAAGGTGTTTGGATCAGCAGTTCTTGAGAAATCTAATGCACTGCAATTACCCAACAACTGGCCATTGTATGAATTTGATATATTAGTCAGCCCAAATAGCAGAGCAGTTTTCAGTTTAAAGCATTTTGGATCAGTGGTTCTCGAGAAATGTTTAAATTTTAAATTTAAACATAAAATATCTAAATTGGCAAAAGATCTAAATTTAGACATGGGATATCTAATTTGGCAACACTAAAAGTGAAATAATCAAAACCTATAGTTTCATACAATGAAATACATAAAATTATTTCACATGACACTTATAGCAGGTTGTTCCATACATCATATAGTCTGGTCACTGTCTTTCTAGACTTTAATTGCTGAAATATATAGGCTAGAATAATGATATCACATCACAGTTGTCAACAGCCATGGAATTTTCTCAGGTACAGCTAGTTTTCAACATCTCTCAGATTTTATCTAAAGAACTGGGTTTAAATTTAAACCCTGCAACAAATCACCCTTAATAGCTCAAGGTAATAATATTGGCAACGACGTGTGTTCCATGTCACTGGAGGACGCACCGGAGAAATGCCAGTTGGCAAAGTGATTTTATATTGATTACCTGAAAAATTTGGTAGCAAAATTGAATCCCAGTTTTTAGTTCTAGAATAGATTACAAGTCCTTGGAAGATTTTTGGAAAAAGATTGCAGGAAAATGGCAGCACTTAGAATATTCATGAATTTTGATAAGCTCTATTTATTTATCTTCTTTTTTTACACATTTGTTGAAATATTTGATGTCCATCTATGAAATAAAAATCAATTCCCCGCAAAATAATATGTACTTATTAAATGTCCATTTATCAAATAAGAAATTTTTGAAAATCAGAATTATAAAATTCCGATTCGCTTTAAAGGTTTATAAATTAAATTTAGTGATCAATATTAGGAAATGCTTACATTTTCCGCAACTCTCAAATATCTCAATTTAATGCAATGTGACAGATGCTTTTATACTTATATATGAATGGCTTGGCTTTGCGAACAAAGATTTTTGGGAGGGTTTTCCATGTCTATGAGACCTTAGATGATGGGGTCTGTGACTGAATTAGACAATGTAAATAGAATGAACAATTAAAGAAAATGTGGCAGCTGCAGGAATTGAACCAGCCACCAATAGGGTAGCTGCTTCAATGCAGCTACGCTCTTACCATTGAGCTCAACAACCATTGGTAATGCAAATATATTCTATATAATGAAATGCAATTTATTATTCATTCTGTCGGATCAAATATATCCATTTTTTCAATCCATATATATATGTATTCAAGAAAAGGACATATTTGGTCTGACAAAATAAATTATAAATTGCGTTACGTTATATAGAAAACTGTTCCAAATGATCTTCCGTCATTACACGATTAATATACCACTCAATTTAGATAACGTTGAGAGGATAAACAAATAAAGAAGACTGGGCTCCTGCAGGAACTGAGCCTGTTTCCAATTGGGTAGCTGCTTCAACACTTCAATTTTCTTTGTTTATTCTAATTATGTTGTCTAAATTGAGTGATATATTAATTAAGTAACAACGGAGATCATTTCAAATAATTTTCTATATAATATAATGCAATTCATTATTCATTCTGTCGGACCAAATACCTCCATTTCTCAAAGCATAAATGTCGCGTTGAAAGAGATGAACAGACCAAGAATAAATGAGATGAAAATTTGTGTTGAAAGCAGCTATTTGACCTTCGTATTACAAGTGAAAATATAGCTCAATGGTAAGAGCATCACTACGTTCACATTATATATATTTATGTATATAAATTTAACCACTAAAAAGTATACACATGCTACTGAAGATGGGAACCCCTACCAAAACAGGTATAGCATTCTGATTAATCCATAGGTAATTAATTCATGAATTAATCAATCGATAAATGAAGTCTCCATGTACTTTTACTCTTAAGTCTATCTCATTCCTTATTGTTATATATATATATATATATATATATATATATATATGGTCTAGAAAGTTTCATAACTTTAAACACCAAAGATTTCAAAGGATTTTTATGTTTTATACAGAATTAGATATTTTAGTACTCCATTATAATTCTATACATATTCCTTATATAGAAGTTCCAGTAAGGCTCTGCATCTGACCATTATGTATAGATTGATCCTCACTAGATGCTCCACTTCTTTGAGCTTGTGCCAGACTTGGCTTTATAAAAATCTTTTGGCTTGTCTTGTATGAAAGTTGGGTTTCCTCTGCGATGGCACCATTTGATGTTAAAGTCAAAATAAAAGCCAGGATTTCAAGCCAATTTTATTCCTATCACTGCAACCTGCATCAAACTAAGATGCAGTTTGTGAGTGAGTATGCATGCTTATTTATTGATCCCTGATTGTCAAATACATTTTGGGGTAACTTACATGAGTAAGACCAGTGTTTCAAGGCATTAAATGATTTGTAGTATAACATAATATCAATATACAATACATTATGATAATACTCTATGTAAAATAACAATCCCCATGAAGTATAAAATGGCCCTAAAAATAACCGAATAAAGCCATTTTTTAAAATCATAGCTTGAGGGGAGGTGCCATGTTTATACAACTTTTGTTTTTGAATCTAAAACAGTTCCATGGTGATCAACTAATGATCCCAAAAAGAAGAATCCACACATAGTATCATAATATCAAATTCTGTGTAAAACATGAAAACCACAAAAAAAATTACCTAAACTACTTTCATAGAAATAACATTAAATTTTTGGGAAAAACTCATCTATATATTTAGTGTCTAAAGCTGTAAAGCTATTTATATTTGTATAATCCTTCACTATTGTAAAAACAGATGATCTTATTGTGTAAAACAAAATTCACCTGCTTGTATAAAAAAGTGACTTTTTTTTTTCTTGAGAGGATCCTCAGTTGCTCATTGAGGCACAGTTTCAGGGAATTAAAAGCAGTACTGCTGTTTCACCATGGCTCCCTGGCAGTATGGATCAAATACCAACTTCTCTCAAGTTATGATGTTCTTATAGTTTGATGATTAGTTTAGATAAATATCAAAGGCCTAAGTACCTTTGATACACAGAAAAAATTCAGAGCTTCTTGGTTTTATGTTGGTGCAGTTGAAGTCATGAAGCAATGAATTTTCTGTGAGCATTTATTTGTATATGCTCTATCTCTCATATTGAGCACTTTTCAATCATTGACAACTTATCGCTAAAAATATGATACATATGTGTGTGTGTATATATATATATATATATATATATATATGAGAGAGATTTCTCCCACTCTCCAAAAGTAGAGCTTTCCCTGTGAAACCTTTTGAAAGCCAAAATGGTATAAAGCAAAGGAGCATTTATTTATATAGGAAAAATTCTTGAGTGTTTCTCAACCCTTCCAATATCTTCCTTCTATCTTCTATCTTCCTGCAAGTTTTACTCTATATGTAACACTCTTACAATCTCTCTTGGGCTTTTCTGAGATCTGGATTTCACATCTTGAAATGGTTTCCATTAAATTGACAAGTCTGTATAGAGAAAGAAGAATTCCAAGACAGAAAGCATGGAGACAAATAATATCTCTGAGAATTGGCTGCAGGGAGGAATAACTAGATTACTCAAATTGAAAAAATTCTCATTGAAAAGTAAATTTATATTCTATAATATGAATTTGCATTGAAAAGTAAATTTACATTCTGTAATATATGGGCAGCAATCAAGTCATTTCATAAAGGAAAAAAAGCTTATCTTAAAGCTTATAAACTTGCAGTTTATTCTTAGTTTTACTAATCAGAGTAAAAAATATACATGCCCTGTTTTGGATAAGTTGATGCATGTCTTTGAATGGAAAAAAAATTATCCAATTTAAAACCACAAACAACCTTTTCTCATTTGTTTATCCCATCAAATGAATAACTTATAGAAACAAGAATATTCCTTGTTTTTTTAAAATAAATCCTTGCGGATGAAGTTGGAAGAGGTATATGTATTCACTCATGTTTGTCTGTCTCTGTCTACAAAATATATTCCGAACTTCGCAATGAATTTCAAAGACAATTTGAACTTGGGTTGTCCATAGGTAGCTGAATAATCGATTAAAATGCGGGTTGAGGAAACTTTTTGCAGTTATCTCTCTTGTATTGTAACTATTTGTCCACACAATATCTCCAAAAGTTCTGAAAGAATTACAATGAAACTTTCTGGATGGGTAGTTTGTAGAGTAAGGAAGGATTGGTTGAATCCTAGGAAGCATCTAAAAAATTGGAGGGAGAGATTTTTTAATTTTCGATACATTTGTCTATTCACTCATGCTACTCCATGCCATATCTTCCATGGTTCTCAATAAAGTTTTAGTAGAATGGTGGAAACCAAATGGAGAATTGATCGAATCTTGGGCAGATCCAGGAATCTTTAATACTTTTCTGCTCTCCATCGAAGCAATACAAACATTTTTATTCAGTTTTTAGTGACACTGGTGTTGACAGAGGTACGCACACTGATTGCTTTTCAGTTACATATATATCCAGGAATTTGAAGTGAAGACAAAAAAAATTACTGATAAGACCATAGAAAATAAATGATACTGATTTTCATTTGTATTTTTCATCAGGACTATGAAAGCACAAATGCAGCAAAAGTTCTTATTGAATTTAAAGAAAAATATATTTCAAGAGAATCAGCTAAGTAAATTATAATGTATGCCAAACCATTTTCTCTTGCTGAGAAAAGAGTTTTTACTTTTTTTTCATCGTCATTGAAATTTAAGATAAATTTGTGAAAAAACAATTTTCCTATTAATGTAAAATATAAGTTCTCCCACCTGTTTTTGACAGATATTGACAAGAGAAATAATTCCTCCCAAAAAAGTAAACCAGAATCTTATTAAATCTAATTTTACCGATTCCAGAAGAATTGAAAAAAAAAAAAAAAGAAATAAAACAAATATTTTCTTTAAAATTCTGCCAAAAATACATTTATGAAAAGATAAATTTTAGCCAATTCATTGAATAATTTCGACATTTCAATGTATGGATTCAAACAAATTGCAGAAGATCGACATTTATTTCTTAGTCACTGGAAATCTAACTATAAAAAATTTAACACTATTTGCTGTGACGAATAGATGTTTTTCTTGAGTTTGAAACTTTTGAGATCTAAATAGCAAATCTTTTTCTTTTGAAATAAACTAAGCCAAAGCAGACCTGTTTTTTTTTCAATAGAATTTACAATGTCTAATTTTTTTTTGACGGAACAGTTTTTGGGGGGAGGATTTTTTTTTCAAAATCAAATACAGAACTCTAAGCTATTTGGTGGAAAAAATATCTGACATGAAAAATTTGAAATGCAAGAGCTATTTTTAGGGAACAATGTTGAACTGAAGATGAAAAATTTGAGTAATGCAAATACTGGTGAGCCCTGATCAGTACAGTTGATACATTCCCAAACGTTTTGTACTGTTCAAAACTGTACAGTTCAAGGTCTCATAATCCAAAGCTTTTATTCCAGCTTATATTTAGTCTCATTAATTTAACTGCACAACAAACCATTCATTATTCAAGGTTTAGCTGTATTCAAATGCCATATTTCTCTAGAAAGGAACTTATCCATATCCTTATGTATCTGCCAAATGGGATTCTTGACCTAGATGATGGTTAACGAGTCTACCTTGCAAAAACAATTTTGTTTAGTTAGTACAATATCACTGGATGCCATTTTCCATGCTGCTAACAATTATGCCACCCACAAAATTGTGGCCAGCAGAAAATAACATTTAGAGAGGTTCAAGAGATATTGGCAACACAATGTCCACAGTAGAGAGATCTGGCGTATCTTGGATAAGGTCTATATCTAAAGACGAACACTAGAAGGCTGACGATGATGAGATCTCTACTTACATCACATCAAAAATTATTGCTTTATCTTTCTATCAGTTTTCTTTGAGAGCAATTATTTTTGATGTCATCTCCAAAGAGCTATCAACACTTATGACAACTTATCAGATACAACAAAATAAACCTAATTAAGAAGCCACATTTCAACTAAAACAAAAAATTAATTAGGCTTTTGTCATAAAAATATGTTCTCTACTTTGCTTCCATTAATGTTTTTTTGTTTTTTAATTGATTTAAGAAAAATAAAAGCTTCGGAGACAATTCTAAGAGAAGAACACACCTCAGCTTCATAAATATTGAATGCTAATAAAATTCTAAGCACTCAGAAAAGTAATTTTGAAATTGGCAAATTTTACTGATGGAGAGAAAGTGTGAAATGTTTAGATGTTTAAATATCATTAAGGAGATAATAGTTCGGGGAAAAACTGTACGTTCAAGATTATATTCGTACGAAAAGTCATCAATCAAAAACTAATAATTCCTCGTTCATTGCATCTTCTATTTCTCTCCTATTTTCACACGACTCATTCCAACTGCAGGAAATATTTGAAGTCTTTTTCTTAAATATACTCAGTTTCTTTCAAACTGTCCAATTTTTAAAATGACTCTTCAATAGATATTTCTTCATCATTTGTATGAGATAACTTTTTTATTTCAGCTGACTTTCTTTTTTTTGACTAATAACCAATGCATCCTCCTGATGGTCACCTATGGAGCTGGTACATGCGACCCTACCAAGAGACTGACCTTTAAACTGAGAACCATGCAATGTGCACATGGATGAATCATGCTCAACCCAACCTGGAGAGATCATGAGTTGACACAATATTTGAAAAAATATTGAGAAAAAAAAAAGTCTGAGACACCATAGAATTCATTAGAAAACTCAAATGGATGTCACGACTCAAAACATGGATTCCTAGAAGTCAAAAGTGAAACTGGGGCTGGCAGAATATAAGAGGGTGAGGCAAACTAAACAAGTCAGAAACTATTGGCACTGCAATGCCCATGATAGAGAGGTCTGGCAAATCTTGGGGAAGGTCTATGTCCAATGATGGACAATAAAAGACTGATGATTATGAGATCTCTGAAATGTAGAAATAGTAAAAAAAAAAAATTAATATTGATCAGTGAAAATTCTATTTCTAATCTGGCTGTAAAGGGGGCCCTACTTTTAGCTTTAGTGTAGGAGGGGGGTCAATTTGCAATGTATGTTTACATCAAATTTAGTTCCTAATTTGTTATGAAAGATTCACACTTGTTTTTTTTTAATGGAAATTCAGACTTTTTTCTTGTGATCCCTGTCCATCAAAAGATACAAGAAGTAATTTATTCATTGATCATCCCTTTTTCTAATTTTTTCAATTCATTACACTAACAAAGCAGGAACCAGTTCTATTTCAGTTGGTTTTCATCCGGAGAAATAAAGAAGCATTCGTCCCAATATTCTTGTCATCAGTAAGTATGACAAAACAATACGCATCGAATTTAAACATGTTAATCCGAATTAGGAACTGAATTACAAATGCTTACCGTATGATTGAAGTTCTTTTTTAAAAATCCTGCGGAAAACTTTTGATACCTAAGAACCTCTAAAACTTCCAAAGATAATAATGTGCTTAAAATTCATTTAATTCTTGTTGGAAAAAAAAGAAATATGAAAAAGATAAAAATTCCATCTTTCTAATGTTACTCCAAGTTAACTCCAAGATAAGCATCTTTGCATTAACAATTCAAATGAACATTGATTTACTGCTAAAATCAATTTGTGATATTTTTGTGCAGCCTTTTTAAATTCAGACAAACCTGAGGAAAGAAAAAAGAAATGGAACGATGAGCAACAGTACAATATTACTGTTGTATATACTATCTCCCTTTATATTAGTTATTCACAAAGTGTTGCTCTGGCTGACAAGACTACAAGTTTGGGATGCCCAATGGGACGTTTTCTTCATATGTGTGCATGTGTGTTTATACATACATAGCCCCTTGCAGTGGACTCTGGTTCCACATGGTACATTTTAATACACACTCACACAGCACACACCACTGATGATGGGAAGAATCCCGAAACATGTATGGACTATTGACATATAAGGATTAATAAACCTTACCACCAAAAACCTCACTCCTGAGTCTGTGTCACTCTCTAAAGTACACATTATATATATATATATATATATATATATGAATTATAAATTGTGTCATACAGAAACTTATTTGGAATGATCTCCCGGGTACATTGTTAATATATCATCCAATTTAGTCAATGTAAATAGAATAACCAATTAAAGAAAATGGGGCTGATGCTGGATGTAACGCTATTCATTATTCATTCTGTCGGAGCAAATATGTCCATTTCTCAAAGCATAACTGTCATGTTAAAAGAGATGAATAGACTGAGCATAAATGAGATGAGAATGAGAGTTGAAAGCAGTTATTTGGACTTTTGCATTACTGGCAGCTGTTTAGCTCAATGGTAAGAGCATCACTATGTTTAAGCAGCTACCGTATTGGTGGCAGGTTCAATTCTTGCAGAAGCCCCATTTTCTTTGTTTATTCTATTACATTGTCTTAACTGAGTGATATATTAACCATGTAATGATGAGAGATTATTTCAAATAAGTTTCTCTATAATATTATGCAATTTATCATTCATTCTGTCTAACCAAATATATCCATTTCTTTATATATATATATGATTATAAATTGCACTATTTCATATTGGAACATTTTTTTTAGATCAACAACCATAATCACATGATGAATGAACCATTTGGCCTAGCTAATATTAATAGATGATTAGAAAAAGGAATTGAATCTATGACTGATAGGGCAGCTGCTTCAATGTAGCCTTGCTATTGAGCTAAACAGCCACCAGTAATGCAAAGGCCCAAAAAACTGTTTTCACTCCAAGTTCTCATTTTGCTCATTCATGGTCTATATCTGCTCTATTTGTTTCTTCCAATGCTGAGGATTATGCAATTAAGAAATGGATACATGATCTGATAGAATGATTATAAATTGTGTTATATTATATTGAAAATCTTCTTGAAATGATTTCCTATTATTGCATGGTGAATGTACATGCAACTTTTTTTTACAGCAAACAGAATGCACCTGAAATCAATCATGGAGTACATGGAGGAATTCTCTAAAGCCTGCCTCACTGGGGAGATCAGAAAATGGAATCGGCAGACAGAGTTCAAGTTCAAGCTTTGCACTTTCCCAAATTGGTGAAGGAATCAATCCACTTCTCCCTTCAGACATAGGTAAGTAGCAGGGCACTAGTCCTTTAGCCCTTCAAGGCAATCCATTTAAGAGACGGTTAATCAAACAGAAAAACCAAAAACTTGTTAGTTACAAAAAGCTGGTCCCAAGCCCAGGTAATGGAGTAGAGTAAGGCGTGAGGCTAGCAACCCCATCCCGTTAAACATATACTTGCAACAAAAACCACAGCAGAGAGGTTAAAATCCCATGCTCAAAAACGTGTTGTCAAGGGTGTAATTATGCATTGACCTACCCCCAAATTTAATCACTTGTTCTATGGCCAATTGTCCACCCTACCACATAATTTAATTGAGTACTTTTGGAGATATCTTGTACCAAGACAGACAGGTGGAAAGATGACAGTGACTATATATACCTGTCCAACGTTGTTGGTAGAAATAATCAGAAAATATCTTGATGTTGTGTCAGTTCTTTTTTTTTTTAAAGGGTGCCTAAATTCAGCTTGCCTGATCATCAGAGACCCTAAGGCCAGGCCAGCCCTGATCTATACCCTGCTTTTATAAACTATGGTAAACTTAGTCTATATAAACATAATCATTTGCTGTTTTAGTCATAACATTTTGCCTGGGATAATTTTCAGCCTTACGTTGTAATTGAAAGATGATGATATGATTTTTTGTGTACAGATGGATTACCTCAGCATTTATTGGTTATTGTTGGAAAAAAAAAAGTTTTTTTTAAATACTTCATATTATCTTTGAGCTGAATTTTAATCATATTGCCGAATTTATCTGAAAGTTGAAGTGAAACCAATAAATTATGAATTTTCAGAACAGAATTTTCATCACCTAATTAAAACTTTGGCTGTGTACAATGTGTTCAAACATCGTCCAAAATATCAACACTGTCTTGAACACTCCAATAAAATACAGGTATCTCCTGTTTTCAAAAGGAGAAAAAAAAGGCAGTTTGCTTTGTGTTGAGCAACCATAACCCTCTTCTTCTCTCTTTCTTACACTCCAATCTCCCATACCCATGACTACCTAAACTTCTGGCAACTCAGTCAAAAAACCTTATGATTATTTGAGGTGTCCTGGAAAGATAAAAAAATTTTCCCAAATAAGTTAATGATAATTGCTTCTTCACTTTACGCCATTCCAGCTTATAAAAGGTTTTCAGATGAACATTCTACTTTTGGAGAGCGGGTGAAACCTTCTTATAACAGAGTTTATTCAAACTTTAAAGAGAAACCAATAAAACTTATGAATTTTTAAAACAGATTTTGTCACGTAATAAAAACTCTGGCTGTGAATGACATGTTCAAACATAGTTCAAAATATCAACACCGTCTTAAACACTCCAATGAGATATATGGGAGAAAAAGGAAAGATTTCTAAAACTTTGATAATCAAAAAGCTGAAAGCATTTTTATGACCATTTTGTCTTGCTCTTTGGAATTCAATTCATTCATTTTTAACAACTGTTATAACCATTTTATTGCCTGTTGTTTCCCGTGTCGCATAACACATAAGCAATGATTCTGTCTCCATTTCTCAAATGATTCATGGAGACATGCTCATTGTCTCTGTAGCAATTGTGGGTTTTTTATGGGCCGGGGTGCTAGCCCGACACCAAACATGGGCTGCTTTAGAGGACTAAAAGGCTATTCATTCAAAGCTGGGAGGATAAATTGATGTATTCTCTTCCCAAGGGCATGAGTGCTTAGTGTATGTAGGCTCTCCTGGCCATAATTTGAACTCTTTTTAACTGCTCACCTGATTCCATTGTCCATCTTGACCATTAGGCTACCCATGCCTCCTATAGTACATTGTACTCCCAAAGAATTGATCTTTCACAATGGTTGATAATCCCAGTCTTGAGCTTCTATACATGCACATATCTTCAGACCGAAAGAAACGGTAGAAAGGTGTTAACCAAATCTTTTTTTTCCTCCAATTTTTTGACAGTAAGAAAATAGCATAAGAAAAATATGGAACAAAATGCAGGGAAGATTGATAAAAAGTCAAAAAATGAAGGAGAAAATTGTAAGGGAAGAAAGACACCATTTGAATGAAGTTAGTAATAATGGAAAACGTGTGAGGTAATTCAGTATTCCAAAATATATTACTATTCTACTAATCTTCTTTCTTGCTATCCACCTGTACAGCAATAACCATTCTGGAAAAGTCACTTACATTGCGTACAACAATGGAAAAATACACAAAAGTAATTTCAATCGTTGTACCTTTGAATAGTTTTTTTACATTTTGAGATGATGTACCAAGTGAACCATTTATCTCTGACACTTTTCAATTACTTAAAATTTTGATGTGTATAATACATGGATATAAAGAGTCTTTTTTACCTTACATTTTCCCCTACTAAATTTTTCTCACATGTCCAATTGAGGAAGATGTATTCCATGCGGAGAAGAAGTTATTGAAAATTCTGGTGATCATATAAAAACCTTATAAGCAAAGATTAAGCTAACAAAGTTCAATAAGACTTTACATCATGTATATTTGATATCAACCCTTCCAGTGTGAGCAAATTTTGCCCAAATTAGTCAAACAAAATTGAAGTACAGGTACACCTTGATTAGTGCGGTTGATTTGTTCTAAAGTTTTCTGTACTGTTCAAAACCACACTATTCAAGGTATAACTATAGTTTAAAGTGCTTTTTTTTTCAGGTTATACTTAGTTACATTAATTTAAAGAGTAATATCTTGAGTGTACTTCATCAAAAACGAATCATTCAAAATAATCCTGTAGTTGAAATATGTCAGAGATGAATGACCCACGGAGTATTTTAGTAATTTTTTTATTGGTTTGTTCAATTTTTGTTGCTTTCTATCTCAATATAATTAGTCAATTTAGTCTCTGGTAATTGAAGTGAGCAGCATTAAATCTGATCAAAGAAATAGCTTCTGACAAGACTTGATCCTACATCTCATACTTCAGTTGTCTGTCTTACATGGACAATGCTTTAGTCACTTCAGCCATGATAGATTTAACATTATCATAGAGTTCTCAACTTGCAACCATTCTGCCTCTATCTAGCTCCAATTTTTCCTAGCCATATTAGTTATTTACTCTGACTAGTTTTAGTAGTAATACTCACAAATTGTTTGGCGGGTTCTAAGACTAGGTATTTTATCATTATTTCATTCCGTCTGTTGCTTTTTATAAGAAAGTTGGGATACACATGAACTTCAGTAAAACAAAAGTCACGAATCACAAACAAGTTGAGGACAAAGGCATAAAAATCCAAATCAAAAACATAAACCTGAGAAAAGTAGACCATTACATCTACCTAGGACAACAAGTCTCCATGGAATCCTCAAAAGAAGAAGAAATCAAGAGATGAATCACTCTAAGACGGCAAGCCTTTGGCAGAGCAAACTTTCAACTTTCAAGAACAAGAAAGTCCCATTAGTCCTATACAACAAATGCATCCTTCTGTTTATAACCTATGGAGCTGAAACATGGAACCTAACCAAGCGACTGACCCTCAAACTGAGAACCATGCAACGTGCATGTGAAAGAATCATGCTCAACCTCACATGGAGAGATCACTTAATAGCGCTGTATATTATAAAAGAAACAGGAATTAGGAATATCAGAATCCATTAAAAAACTCAAATGGCAATGGGCTGGTCATGTTGCAAGAATGGCAGACAATCGATATACATCATGATTCACAACATGGATCCCCAGAGATCATATCCAAAACTTTGAGTCGCAAAATACAAAATGGCATGATGAACTAGACAAATTCAGTAAGTATTGACTCCATGACATTCAGGTTAAAGAGGTCTGGCAAATCTTGGGGAAAGTCTATGTCCAACGACAGATGCTAAAAGGCTATTTATGATAATGAAGTCTCTCAGCCATGGAAGTAAATAGTGAAAGAAACAAAATGCCATTGCAGTTCTTCAGGTTTTATTGCCATAATTCTAAGATTTATCTAAACCGATGCCAATCTTACAATGGTATTTGATGGCTCATTGAACATAAATCAGCTTTTCATACGTGCAAAATTAAAAAAGCTTAAATATACTAGAATCTATTCCTCCAATCCTGTTTCATTTATATCAAAATGTATCGTTATTATTATTATTATTATTATTATTATTATTTATTATTATCATTATATTGATGCATTACATGTTATCATTCAATTCATATTTGTTTCATTTGATGTCTATATCTTGGACTTATTATCATTATAGCATTTCTATTTCTAAAGTGTATCAAGAAAGAATTATGATTATACAAAATCACTCAACTATAGAACAAATTCAGTTTATATTGAAATAAAGGAATAATACTTTAGCAATACCGAGCGTAAAATGAAAGATAGTATCTTTGGGAATAAAATATCCCCATACTGAATATCATTAGTATTGTATATAATCATAAGTAAATCCACCCATTGCCAGGAAATGGAATTCGGAGCAAACAACACATTTTACAATCAATGGTACAGGCCATCATATAAGTATGGCTATAAGTGGTTATATCGGGAGTCTGTTTTGAGAAATTGGCTTTAATCTCAATCCTTGGTCATTCATGGCCCACAATCTTCACTTTAACGGCTAGTTCCAGAGTATCTGTTCCCTAAGGCATCACCTTCCCATTGCATCAAGAGGGTGGGAGTCAGGACTATTCCCAAAGGCTTGTGGTATATCTAAAGGCAAGGCAGAGGAAGCTAGACAATTTTTATCCACATCCCCACATAAACATTGGGTTCCCTAAAAAAAAAAAATAATAAAGCCATGCCCCAGATTCTACCTAAATGGGAAGGAGGATAAATCCGTTTTTGTAGATCCTAGCTTGAGTGAATTACAGCATTCTGCTTTCTGAAGTGGTTCGCCAGTTTTAACAGTTGTACAAACCCACTCACTCAACTATAAGACACTATTGTTTTCTTCCAAAAATAAGGATATTTCATAAAAAGATGTTTAAAAAAAAAGATTTTGAAAAAAGGGATGAGGTTCTAAAAAGAGTCAATGATCCACGTACGTAAAATGAGATATGTATCTATATACATGATTTTGTGAGTGTAACTCTTTTTTGATGATTGCACAGATACTACACTCAGATCGTCAGCAGAGAGCTGGGGAATGACAGTCTGATGTTAGGCACATCACACGGTTGTTCTAATCCTAGACAAAAGTGCCAATTCATACACAAATAAATCAGTCATTTTTGATGGGCACTATACTAGTTTGTTAATAAAGAAAATACATAAATTAATAAAATACTGTCTGCATAATGACTTTCCTGAAATCTCACTAATGAAAAACCTGATGCAATGAAGTAACAGAAATCAATTGACTGCTGATTAATTGTTACCTGAAGGAATTAAATGGCGGGAAAAAAATCTGAGTACTTGATCAAATTAGATGAAAAATATTTCATAACAAACTGCAAAAGAAATGGTAAAGATATATTTCCAAACAAAAAATTTATGAGTTTTTTTTTCTTCCTTTATAATAAACATAAATGATTTCAAGTAATTATGCTCTTATTAACAAGCAAAAAAAAATAAAATCAAATATAATTTTTTTTTAAATGTTTTTTTTTTAATATGAAATTAGCAAAACAAAGATAGGAGTATTATTATGAGTATGTGAAAGTTCCTGGTGCTCTTCTTTGAATACTAGAAACTGAATGCACCATTGAAAATCCCATTTTTTTAGCGGGGTACATTTGATATATTTGTATGAATAAAAAAAAAAGAGATGAATATATAAAAATCATTGTAGCTAATTCCAGTATGATTGTGGCTATGGTGGAAATCATTTGTCGAAGTACAGTACTAATGAGCAAAGTTTCAGAAATTAGTCTCAAGAGACAAGGTATGCAATGGTGACCATGGCAACAAAAGTGCAGGTTTTGTGAGGTCAAAAAGCAAGTGCACATATTTTAGCTTTGAAACAGCTCCACTGACAAAAAAGTTATTGAGAAAATTGACAGAAACAAGATGAAGTTAAACAGCAGATTGGAGATTTTGTCTGATCTTTTTTTTCTTTTTTTTTTTGTTTACCTTTTTGAACTTATATTTACAGCCATTTTGGCTTTTTTTCTTCTTTGCTGTTTCTTTGTTATCTCTATGCCTCTCATTGTAACGCATTCCCCCATCTTGCTGATCTCCACTACTGTTTTGCTTTTTGTGTATTAATTCTTGTTCTAGGGTTGATGAAATTGTATTGACGGTTTACTGTGAAGTGATGAAAACCTGTTGCATCCAATTCCTCAGTGGAGTAACCGTGCCAACAACCTGAATAGATAGCAGAACCTTCAGCGACATACTGCTTAATAGCATCAAGAACTGGTTCTGCAGTTCAATAGTAATGAATAGCAGCCTGAGGAGTAAGCGCACAAAAAGGGGGATGGATGTGGTGATTGGCTCGATGAAGGAACAAGGTGCAACGAGTGGAATACAAATAATGAAGAAGAAATACCTTTTCATTGAAAAAATCTAAAACTGAAAGGCCTTTTCTGAAATATTTAGCTGAAATAACGAATATAAAAAAAGTGCTTTTTGTGCAAAAGTTTGAAGTTGAAATTCTAAGATTGAATCGGTGAGAATTCTGAAATTGGCAAAACGGTGAGAAGGAAAAAAAAATTGAAATGTAGCAAGAAAGAAAGTGCATGATTTATATGCGAGTGTTGGATTTTTGAATGAATGCTATTTCAGCAGGGCTTTGTCTTTCGAACCCAGTAACATGAGTAGTCGCCCAGGGTGCCAAGTGTTGCAGGGCTCCTGTCATGTGTCTGAGATAGCTGGACTTTCCAAATATGAGTAGAAAGAATGGGAAAATGAATAAATTGAACAAAATAGAAATAGCCAAAGTAAGAAAATTACCTGATATGAAGTCAGATTTTTTAGGAATATCTGGCAGTTAAGTGCTTTCTGTTGAGGTGAAAACTAAGAGAAACAATTGGTAAAAGTAATTTCCATGATTGTTGACAAGTTCAGTCTGGCTTTGGAAGATTGGTGTGATTGAGTGCTCACAATAGCTGGATTGGATATTTAGTAGGATAAAGCAAGATTGCAAGTTGATAGATAAATAGATAGATAATACTTCAAGGAGTACCAAAATTCAGCTTGCCCAGGGCACAAAAATCCCTGGATCAAAGGCTGAGGAAGGATGGATAAGGAATATTTTTTACAGACACCCTGTCAATGAATTTCAATGAAATATTCTGTAATGACAGCACATGGTTAAATTTGATCCAGGAATTTTTTGTGGGTTGAGAGATATTTTTTCCTTACATCAATGTATTCACTCATTCTATCTACGTAATATCTCCAAAATTTCGGAAGGATTTCCATTGACATTTTGTGGAAAGATAGGCCATGAAGTGAGGATGAATTGAATAAATTCCAGGGCGGAAAAAAGAATCCTTTACAGTTACCTCCCAAGTATCATGGAAATATAAAAACTGATTTTCATTTGGTTTTTAGTGACAATGGTGTTGGCTGAGGTATACACTCAGAGAGCTTTATCATAACACATTTCATAAGATTTATTTTGAATATTTTCTGTGTACAAAATTAAATTGATCAAATAATTGTATTTACAACCTTATTAGCATCTCTCGGTGAAGATCAATAATGGATTTGATATGTGACAAAAATCAATCAAGTTTTAATTGGTTTTATTACATTAATTATCATCTAATTAAGTAAAAGATGAGTTCATTGTTTGTTCTAAGCAAAAGACAAATATTTCCTTTCAATTAATTTCACAAATTTTACATTCAAGAGTGGAAAGTTTTCTGAAATATTTATTAATGAAATAACAGCAATGAATTTTTTTCATTATATGATCTATTTGCAGCTTCAAGAATTAAATATTGCTACAAAATACCCTTTGCTTTGCTAACAATATACCCAACACTGTCTTCTTAATCAGTATGTTTACAAAGTAATTGAAAAAATTAAAGCAAGGAACTGTCAAGAAAAATTCTTGTATTCATTTTGCATTGAACCCAAAACAACGTAAAAGCTCATATATACACTGGTTGATCTTGAAGTTTATTACCATTAAGTTAGATAAAGTTAGTTTGATCCGTAGTCCTGAATGGTAGGAAATCCGATATTTTCTCTCATTACATAGCAATGGAATCGATTGTTCAGTCGGACATTTATAGAGATACAATAGAATTATAAGAGGGGTGGAGATTGCAACAAAATGAAATTTTCCAACGATCTTTTTTTTTTTTTTTAGCAAAGTAACCTTTTTAGAAACAAATTTCGCAATCTAGGAGTAGATAGCTAACATTAAGGATTCAGAGAAAAGAAAAAAATGTAGAGTTGTTTCCCCTTTGCGGTAGTTGTCTGAATCAGTAGGTGTGACGGACTGACGGGATGGTCATTAAAATATAGATTGTTGGGTCGAAGAGGTGGGCATGCTGAATTCAGAGAATAAAACTCATGCAAGCACCAGAGACAACAATCATTATCATCATTCACAGACTATGGCAAACACAACAATAAGAAACAGATCCCACAGCAGACACTATTCTGGAGAGGAAGATATTGGCTTGCAGAAAATGCCTTCAGAAAAAAGGTTGGCGTTTTGCAGAAAAAAATAACCCAAAGATAAGAGAAAAAAAAGATATTTATTATCCAATAAAGACAAAAGTAACGTTTGTTTTCATAATAGAGATATAAATGGAAGGATTGGTGCCTATAATAATAATATAACAGTTTGCAAGCTAGTCTTAGACATTTTGCTAGTATAGTGGAAGTGATCCTCTCAGGGTGCTCCAAAGTTGAGGTCTTGCACCAAACTGTCATGTTGAGTAAGAGCCTACTTGGTGGGTTAGATAATTGTGTATTTCATTACTGAGATCAGTGGTTCCAGTAAAAAGTAAGGATTTTGAATGCTAAAGCAGGCTCTCCCCACTTAGAGAATTGGTGCAACATAATCTTTCTTCTCTATTTCACCACCATGTATGCTGTGCTAAGCTGAGTAAATATCTAAAAACAAGGATTTTAAAATTGATTTTTTAAGGTAGGCCCTCCCTGTTAGTGAATTTTTAAATCCCTATCTGGCATTCTACAGAACTAGGCTTATTATATATTGAGAGTTAGAGAAGTTTATTTTTATCCAACCGCAGCTCTTTAAAAGATCATGAAATTTTCATAATTTTTCATGATGGTTCTTTTGTTCGAACATCTTTCAGCTTGAATTGTAAGAATTTTTCTGCTCACTTCTGTACTTCTCTTTGATCCCATCTACATAGAAATTATGTGTCGTGAGAATAATTGTTTTGAACACATTGATTTTTTTTATATTTTCCTTTCTCTCATCTCACCTTTCTCTCATTTTTGCTTCCCTTCTTTAAGTAATTGTTGAATTCTAGAGATTCTGTGATAAGTATTTGTCAAAAAAAACAACCGACCATTTTTTTTCAACTCACTCGGCTTGAATTCATACACACACATACATACATACATATATATTTATACACAGTATATGTGGTGCAAATCAGGCTGGCAATATAACATGATATAATAATATTTCGATAATATAAAGCCACTTTTGAAATGTATTGGATTTATTTTATAGAGAGCTCGATACATACAATATTTTACTCATGGAGTTGAGTTGTTTTAGAGTAGAACTGGAAATAAATTGTAGGTTGTTGTGTTTCAGTCCTCTCTAGGCAAGACGCCCAGAGAGGGCTGAAACATGAGCTAGTTTGTGTAGCGAATCCACAACCTACTATATATATATATATACACACACACCCGTAAAAAATGATGGGTTCATTTACATTAGAATTGTAAGAATATATATATATATATATATATATATATATTTATATATATATACATATATATATATATGTGTGCATGTGTTATAAATTGTGTTATATCATATAGAAACTTCAAATATTTTAACTTGGTAACGACAGATCATTTCAAATAAGTTTTTTTTAATGATATAACACAATTTATAATTCATTCTGTCTGACCAAATATATCCATTTGTTATATATATATATATATATATAACACTTTTCAATGAATGTGCAGATAAATCAACTTGATGCTTTGAATTGAATGTGCCGAGAACTTTATGAAATAGACCCATCATACATCGGATATTGTACTATATCATATTGCATCCCTATTTTGTATCGTTTGGTATATATATGTGCCTACAATTTAGAAGAGCCAGTTGTCTCTATTGTCTAATATACATCTAGGAAAAATGCTTGCCATTCGCATTTTATAAATCATCCTTGTTTTTTTTTCATTGTTCTGCAGCCAGCGAGTACAGCACGTACCGTGCATCTCTATGCAGATATATAAATATGTATTTAGCACCGATTATAAAAATACTTGAGCATTTTGAAATGGGGTCTACAGTTCCCGTATGACCTAAGTTAATTATCAGCTTTGAATAGGCCAAGGTTAGACAAAGTGATCTCCCTTGAAAATTGAAATGTCCATTGGAAAAAGATCTCAATGAGTTTGCATGTTTGTCTCAGCTTGTCAATCCAGCACTCAACAATAAAGAAGCTAGACTTGAGACTAATGCTTGATTTGTTCATCAAATTGAATAAGATTATTATTATTTCAAATTGACTATTCTTCTACCAGTTACTAAAAAGTTAGGCTAATTTTGAGTCTTCTCAATTCATGGTTGACTGAGATTGTGAGGTAAGGATGAGTGCGAGTAAATACAGATTGACATACTGTAATGTTATAGGTTTGTCTCATTATTGACTAACTGAACATTTGTTTAGATATCTCAAATTTACAGTCATTACTTAATAGTAAAGTTGTTGGAATTATAAACATTACTTTGAAGTTAAGTTGTTGAAATTATGTATTTATCAAAATAGTTTGAGTAGGTTGAACATGCTCTCAATTTTTTTCAAAAACCAATTAAAATGTGTAATCTTCAAGAGAATGAGAAAAAAAGGAAAGATAACTCATGACTTCCTTTAGACAGGAGAGTGATGTTGCTACTAGGGATCTGCGAGACACTGACACATCAATAGATAAAAACAGGATGCTTACCATTTTTCTGCAATATCATGGACTTACCTATAAATAGATAAAAAGAAGGAGAATTAGAAGATGCATTGGTTGGAATGTTGTGATCAAAATAGCAAAGATGAGGATACTTGTCCAGATTATGTGCGGAATAATGAAAAATATTTTATCTCAAATATACACTATTACGGTTATCAAAAGCAATTATGAATGAAAGTGTGAAACATAAATAAACATTTCAAAATTCTACTCTTGAATTTTTCAAATATTTATTTATCAATAATTTATTTACATAACACAGACAAACACACATCTATTTTTCCACATGATACAGAGACAAACACTCATACATACATATATGTATATACATATGTATATAAGATTTTGTTGGGAGGATATAAGGAATCTAATTGATAGATAAGTATATATATATATATATTCAGAATACAAAGTCACTTTATGACTTATGCTTGAGGCAAATTACTTCTGAACATTTCTCTAAAAATTCACTTGTAACTTCACATGGAAAAAGGCGACTCAGTTATGTTCTAATAATCTACGTCATAATTATTCTTAGTTTTTCTAACTTACATGATTTTTTTTTCTGAATTGGAGAAATTTTTTTAATCAACAGGAAAATCTTTAGAAAAAAAAAAAAAGTCTAAAAGTAAAATTAATTGCTGATAGACAATAAAATACGGCCTACCGCTTTGAGCTGGAATCAATTAAGAAAGAACATAATGAATTCGTTTCTGAATTCGATTCTTTAATTGACTCCGCTTACAGACTGTTTCATAACGTGTCAACAAAAATCATTTTGAAAATGATTACTCGGGCGGAAAAAGAGATTGCTTTGGAGAAGAAAAAAACAAGGAAAAAAACCAAAGGACATTTGCATGTATTTGTTTTTCAATTAGAGCCATTTGAGAAATGAAATAGGAGAGAAAAAAACAGTGCTGCATTAAAAAGATACAAAGGTTAAAATTAGGGTGAGTTCAAAAGCCAAGTTCCAACTCATTCAAAGATCCCTACTCTCAGGAGACAAGTAATCTCAAAAACTCACCGGCTCAATATGCAAAAATGTAACTGCTTCAAAAATAGGGAGCACTCAGAGAGCACCTGTCTCTACTAAAAACTGAATGAAAATCACTTCATATATAGCTGAGATGCAGGTTAACTAACAGTAGAAATATTCCAGGAACTTCCCTAAAATTCATTTAAATCTTCCTTATTCCATGGTCGACCTTTCCAGAAAGTTTCATCACAATTCATTGAGAACTCTTGGAGATATTGTGAGGATAGATATATAACTACGGTGTGGGAGATATAGCTATAAAACATTCCTAGATTTGCCCTGAAATTCGAGTTATTCTTCTATAGCTTCTGGTGCACTTTTACATCAAATGTTACTGAAATTCATTGAGAACTTTTGGAGGTATTGTGAGAACAATCAGACAGCGACACAGGTGAATACATGGACCACTTCCAACTCCATTGGCACAGGTGAATAAATTTTAAAGAAAAAATATGAAAGATACAGAATTAAAAAAGAATTAGATGGCACAATAGCATTTCCGTCGAGAGAAAGCAATCAAGATAGAAATCCAAAATATAAACTGAAATACAATTACTTCCTTAACATTAGATTGGCATAATCTAGAAATCGATAAAATCAAGTCATTAACGAAGCCTTGATTCATTTGTAATGAGAGAGATTGCAGTAAAAACATTGATTAAATTCTTGGCAATGGATTTCACTCTCAGAATAAACTTAGCAGCAAAAGAGAGGAGGAACCACGGAAGGAATAATCATGAAAGAGAGAAAAGGGATTCCATCGAAATGCTACTTTGGCAGCTTCCAACAGAAAACAAAGACATTAACTCAAAACTATAAACAATACTTGTAAAATTTATATCTTCTAAAATAACTGAGAATTGTTGCTTGTTTGGAGGTGTGGATTGGTGTAATGGTGTGATGGTTAATGGCTTGGAAAATAGAATTAGCGGTGTGAGTTCAAGTTTCAACCAAACCTGCTTATATTCACTTTGTACTGAGGCCCTGAAGAAAGGCATAAATTCACCAACCTGACTAACTGTAAGTAAATAGCAGAGTAATTGGTGCTCTTGTGGATTCCCAGAGATCACATGTGCAACCGAGGCCGGCAGATTATTGGATGGAGAGACGAGCTAGACAAGCTCAGAAAGTACTGGCTTCGTGACGCCCATGATAGAGAAGTGTGGTGAATCCTGGGGAAGGTCTATGTCCAATAACGGACATTAAGACTGATGATGATGATGAGTCCTGTAAGACAGTCTATGTTTGAGAGTCTATACGGATGAATAAACAAACATGACTTCTCTATGGTGTGAAAAAGCCAAAAAAAACATTCCATACGTAACAACCTAATATTTTTCAGCTTCCAATAGAAAACAACAATATTAACTCAAAACTATTAACAAGACATTCAAGATCCACACCCTTTTCTTGGATAACTGAAAAATATTATTCAGCAAGAGAAAGGAAACAATTTTAAGTATTTGTGTAAACAAAGTGAATTTTCTTTCAGGGATTTTCTCAGGAAAATTATACAAAAAAGTTTGAACTTATAAGTTGTTAGTAATAAATCCCAACCAGATTGCAAATAAAAGCAAATAGATTGTGGATAACAGAGAAAAGAATATTATTGTGCTACTGTAGTGCCTACCTTTTAGCACTAAATAATACATAGGAAATTCGGAGGTATTTAGAGTTATCTGCTCTTTGCTGAGATATACTTGAGATCCCTAACACATCATGAAGTAGTCTAAAAGAATGGTAAACTCTTTGTCTCTTCCTTGATGTCACGCAGAGCTACCATTAAGATAACTGATTGTTATCCCTATGGTTTTTAAGTTTTTGCCGGTAAACTTTCTCTCTCTCTCTCTGTTCTGATGGCGTCAAGGTAAGCTCACATTTTTATTCACACTTTCTCACACACCTTCATGTATATGACGTAATCCCTCCTTTTCTCTTGAGAACTTTCCCTATTCTTCCCAAAGAACACATTGAAACAAAACTAAGCACTCTTCAAGTAGTTAAGACAGATTTTCAAAGAAAACATTCCAGTGGCTATGGTGAAAATGACCCCAAACTGACTGGCATTCCAAGACTATCTCACATTCTCTAACTGACATTCCTCTTCCTACATTCTTCTATTCACCTCATAATTACTGTAGTAGATCACCCCAAACAACTTTGTGTCTACAGGAAACTTCTGCCTTTCCTTTTTAATTCCTGTAGGAACTGCAACTCATGATTATTATTTTTAACCTTTTCATATGTTAACAAGCCTGGGGAAAAAAAGGACAATCAAACTGTACTAACCTTATTTTTGCATTTAAACTACAAACACAGTATTTTCAAGAATCTATCTTCATAGATCTATTCTGAAAATTTATCTGGGAGATAACATTCTTAGCCATCCAATACTATTAAAGATGTCACTAAATCATAAACTGTTAGTGTAAGCCATGATATAATGGGTTGGATATAATGATACATTGAAACATTTGGTCTGTTACATATATATGAATCAGAGAATAACCGCACTGATCTTGATTACCAGGCTGTTGGACCAGATACAGAAGGTAATACTCCCACAGAAATGGATGATAGACTGACAGAGCATACAGGGGAACCACATGTGTCAACTGAAGCTTATGAAGCAAATAACGAAAAAAGGGTCCACAGTGGAGAAAGTAATGAACTTTAGTCCAGCATATTTTTCACCAGATGGCAATACTTATGCCTACCCATGATATATGTGATTAGGACAGCTCCTAGTAAACAACATCCTGGCATTTAAATATGGCGACGCCCATGAAGAAACGTCATGCATACATTTCTGAGGCACTTGGCAATATTTTTGTATGTTTGTGATTATCTTACTCAGGCACTGAATTGGATAGTTATTCAAGACAATTCATAGATGGTAATGAAGCCAGTGAAAACAATAATTGTCCGGGAGTGGCTGATGAAATATTTTGTTGATATGACATCACATATTGACAGAGTATATAACTTATAAATACATACAATCAATGACAATGGAATGTCAATTTCAAGGGAGATAACTTTTGATTGACATTATCTCCTTTTAATCATTTGGTTAATTTTTTATTCTTTATATTTAATTTCGCAGAAGAGTTCCATTTTTCATGCTATTCATTGAAGAGTTCTACTGTCAATTTCAAGCAGTTCATGGACTAAAGACAATTTGTTGCTAGTGGTAATCATGCAAGACAAACTGAATGAGTTCAGAAAGTACTGGCTAGGCGATGCATATGATAAGGAAGTCTGGCAAATCTTGAGGAAGGTCTATGTCCAATAATGAACTCTAACAGACTGCTGCTCCTGATGATGAAGCGGGTTACAAGGGATTTATTGATGAATCGTGTCATCCAAAAAAAAAAAAAAAAAGCAAGAATCATGTTCAGCATTTGTTTTGCATCAGGCAATTATAGAGGCAGTGAGCACCCTCTTCATCTTTTTCCTCCACCCTCGTCTTCAGTACCTTCAAGCAGCCCAATCTCTGATGATACACCATCATTACTAATCTTGGGATTAGGGAATGCCAAAGAATTTTCTGACATAGATTAATGGTAAATTCTTCACTTTATACCATTTTGTCTTACGAAAGGTTTTTATAATAATGTTCTACTCTTCGGCAGCGGACAAAACCTGTATCTGAAGACAAGGAAAACCTGCTTTGGGCCACTCTTTGTGTATTACATATACAGACAATAACTCTGAAATAGTGTACTTACAGTGTCTAGATATGTTTATAAGTAAAATTTACCAAATTACCAAAAACACCAAAACGGGGCGGATAGAGAACAAACTAGTCAGGGTTATTCACAGCCATCAATCCAGAAGTACTTTGCACTTACCAAACCAAATTGTTATAAGATAATTTGGTGTTTTTTTTTTTTAACAAAAAAAGATTTTTGGTACATCCACCAAAAGATGTTGTTTACAACTGAAGATTACATTTGGAGGATAGTTATTTACATTTGCTCTTGGTCTGTTTTCTTAGAATCTTATTGACTGTTTACAGCTGAGTTGTCCATTCCAACCCCTAATTTGTACATTGCTTTTCCTTTTGCTTTTGAAAAACAGGTTTACCCTGCTATCTGAAAGTAGAGAGTTCCAATAAGAACCTTCTGTTAGCTAAAATGGTGTACAGTGAAGAAAGCGATTACCCTTGATTTATAAATGCAAAAAAAAAAAAAAAAATCTGAGCGTTCCCAGATCCTGGAAATTTTGATGAAGGTATGTTACGTTTATTGCTGGGGTTGGGTGGTCACAGGTACAGGGTGCTGGGATTTAAGAAAGAAAGAGAGTAAGAGTGTGCATGCTGCTTCTATAATGGTTTGCGGCAAAACAAATGCTAAACACTAAGTCAGAGTAACACAAAGCAAACTTCCGGAAATGGGGTATACTGGTAATTGATACATCAAATTAAAGGTGAAACAAATGCTGGAAAATAACGATAGGTAAAAATTATTAGCATATCTGAATAGTTATGAAATTAAAATTTTTTTTTACCTTGGCTATTTTTCCTTCTTCCAATGATTAAAATATCATTTTGCGCATAAAGAAGAATGAAAAACCAATAAAAGAAAACTCATTCACTTTTTTCTGGTCAAGTGCATGAAGGTCTGTTAAGAATTACAATTTTTGATTTATTTAATCACGTTCAGAAAAGCTCACATTATTTTCCAGTAAATTAGTTGCATTGGATCAGTTTTTCTCTTCAACATTACTGATTGTTTATTTTTTTTGTTTTCAATATTTTCAACATAATTCTCTTCCTTATTTACTTGCATTTCTCACTATCTAATTTTACAAGTCTTTTCTGTTTTTGTTTTTCTGCATTTATGACTTGAAGTCGTATTTTTCTTTTTGTCGCATTGATGACTGTAATTATTCTGAAAGAGGCTTCCATATTTATGAGACAAAGTTCAGTGCACATGTCATGTTATGGGATTTCCACATGTTTTCTCATTTTATTTCCAAAAAAATATACCCTAAATTTAAAAAAAAAAATCATACCCAATGTTTCCTTAGTAAAGATGAAATATTTTCCGTTTAACAATTAAATTAAAAGTGAATTTAGCTGAAGTAGCTGAAATTTCAACACGGCACACTATATCGACAGTTGTCAAACTTGCTTAATATAAGAGTCATATGTTTTCATAGTCAAAAGTTAATCAATTCTTTTGCCAGTGGTCCAACTTACATCCAATGCCATTGAAATTCATTGAGAATTCTTGGACATATTGTGTGGATAAACAGGAATGAATACATGAATTCCTGGATCCGCCCCCAAATTTACCAATCCAAACCCATTTACTATATTGCATACCGTTTGAAAGAATTCGATAGAGAATTTTCGAGAACATTTGGCGATATCCAATTGATAAACTTAGGTAAATAAGCAGGCGTTGTCCAAAGTGGAACAAAGGCCAAAGGAAGTAATTATCCTGTTCAGTCATGATAAAAAGGAAGCAATGTTGATAAACCAGTGAGGGATCCCAATAAATCCTCAGGGTCAAGAGATTTGATCTATGTTCTGTAGTATTGAACCAGCGTATCAAGATCTCAAAGAAATGATTTTGTTTTAGTAACCCAATGTTTTTATTAGATGTTTTTCTTTGTATTCAAATTGATTTGTTATTCATAAATTTTCATTCATTCATTCATTCATTGCCTGGCAGAAAACACTGATAATCAAAATGAATGGGAGAAAAGCATTGATTTTTATTCTCTTTCGGTGTTTGTTGATTTAATTTGCCACCCACTGCTGGAAATAAAATCAACTTAACAAAAGAAATGGGTGAAAAGTATCCCGCTAATGTTAAGAAATGCGATTTTGGAGGATGACATGAAAAAAGCGGGGATAGCAGTTGTTACCTTCATGGAGCGAAATGTCTGAGAAACCGACAAGTCAGATTAAATGCTCATCATTGATATTTCGTTGGCTTACCTCAATCAGCACAAGGACAAAAGGAATAAATGAAGAATGTGGTTCCAAAAACGCAATAAGTGCCATTAAAAAGAAGGAAAAAAGAGAGATGTATTTAATTAGGGACCATCAACCAAAACTGTCAACATAGATTTCTTCAGTCTCCAAGTCAATCTGGCTGGCTATGCATGTATCACGTGTACAAGCTACACCAATGGAGCTAGAGGGCTAAAAATCTAAACATTCACTCCTCTGGTCTATAAAAAAGGTTTGTTTTTTTTTTTTTTGAAGATTGGTAGTTCGATTTACTATGTAAGTCTATGCTAAATGGGTCCCTTAGTTTATGCCTACTAAAATTTATGCATGTTTTTTTTAAAATTCAGTATATTTTAATGATCACTGCCCAATAAAAGGCAAGAGAAGTAACTTTTACATTGATCAGCCCCTCTTCCAATTTTTTAATTGAATACATATATATAACTGTAATATATATTTGTAATAAGATTAAAAAAAAATCTAATCAAGAATTTGATTTTTAATTTAAACAAACATATTTTTTTTTTGAAAAGGGCACTTCTCACATTTTGGAACAGAGCACTTTAAATACAAAGGTAGGAAGATTGTTTTGGGTCAATCATCGAAGTAGATAAGGCCTGCCTGCCTTGAAAATCAGCATTCCGAATCCTACTTTTTCAAAAATTCACTCAGCTCAATCTAGTTCAAAGAGAAATTGAGGTAAACATTTAATAAGTAAATAAACTGATTTGACGATTGGCAAAGTAAAAGGAGAAACTAAGCAGGTCCATTAAGCACGAACGCAATCATTAAAAATGATTTCCCAGGAGAAATTTGACTGTTGTTTATTCTTTATCAGATGAAGACACTATCAATTGTATTAATGACCAATTTGAAGCAAATATCGTAATTGTTAATATATTTAATGCATATCACGAGTACCCTCGGTTGCCTTGGTTCTCCCAATGATTAGGGTTCAAGTCCAGGTGAGAAACAGATCAGTGGGAAGGGTTTCCCCCCACCACTCAGGATATTGGTGCAACACAATCTTCCTGCCATCATTTCTCTCCTTTCCCAAACCATTAGCGTAACACCGCATTCTTATCCTCATTTCTCCTCTAAAACATTAGCACAGTACTATCTTCCTACAATCGTTTCTCCCCCAAATCCCAGACAAAACACAATCTTCTTACAATGATTTCTCCCCTAAATCCACTGACAAAACACAATCTTCCTACAATGATTTCTCCCCCTAATCCACTGTCAAAACGCAATCTTCCTACAATGATTTCTCCCCCAAATCCACTGACAAAACACAATCTTCCCACCATCATTCTTCCCCCTACAACTTTGGTGCAGCAAGTAAGGAAAACCCCATAGGTTACAGATTATTTGATGTGGCTTTTCCTCATATTTATTGGACTTATCTTGTTTATTACTAGTACTTTTCAATTTATAGATATATTGTACAACTATGTTTACCTTTCTATTGAGTTAGAGTAAATCTTTAGCTGACAATAATTTAGTTAGGAAGAAACTCTTCATTGATTATTAACAAAAGTGGAAACGTCTTGTACAAAGTTAATGACAATCTTGGTGTAAAACGATCTTATTAGGACACTTTAACAACCTTGAGTTTGTTAATTAATTCTCCTTCAACTTGTAGAGAGAGGATCTCCACAGAACAGAGAGACTATCAATGCAAAGTAGTTAAAACAAAATGACAATCACAATACTTGTAATTATTTTGTCCATCTGAAATCCCAACAAAATGGCAATTTTTTTCAGTTTGAATTTCTGAGATGAGCAATTATCACTATATATGTATTCACTCAAGAAGTGTCAACATCTTGATCGTTATGGTCACAACATTTTGGTCATTGTATTCACTAGCCTTTTACAGGCGTCTGTTATAATAAGAATCATTCTTGGAATCTATAAAGCTTGGTTTGAGATTCTCAGATGGTTACCAAATACAGAAGACAAAGCGTTATGACTATAACAATCAAGATAAGGATACTATTGAATAAAATAGCTCATCTCCAAGAGCTGAATATTAATTCATGTCTTAACTGCATTGGGTAGACGAACCCATCTGAACAAACATTGATTTTTTTTTTCTCAAGACATTCCTGTGTGTTTAGAAATAAACATCTGTCTTTGGGAATGCATTCAGTTCAATTCTAGATTGTTATTTTTGTTTTAATTGGCACAAAAGTGAATTCATACAAAGAGCATTGAGTACACAGACGTGATTATTTTCAGCCAAGTTTTTTCCCTGAGGGTTGTTGAGAAAACCTGCAAACTAATTTTTGGTACAGCAAATGATACTATCAACCATAGATCAGCAAGTTCACTTCACCAATGATTCTTTCTTTCTTTGTAATCACGCTTATTCACAAAGTGTAAATGGAGTTCGCCAGCCAATTTTATATACCTCAAAGGCACATATAGAACCTGATAAAAACCCAAGTGAAATAAAGTGAAGAGATAAACATCAATTTAATGCATATAACACAGAATGAAAATCAGATCATAGATAGCTACGATGCAGGGGAGGTCATCGTAAAGATTCCTGGATCTAACCTAAAATTCTATCTGCTCTTCCTTAGCCAATGGACAACCTTTCAACAAAAAGTCATTGAAGTCTATTGAGCACTTTTGGAGATACTGTGTAGACAAACATGGACATGCACTCAAACATATGTAAAAAAAAAAAAGAAAAAAAAAAAAGAAAGAAAAGAGAAAAAAACCATCTCACAACTTGAAAAAAAAATCATGGATACACCCTGAACTCTTGCTAATTCTTTGTTACCTGATTGCTTAACTTTTTTTTTTTAATTCAAAGAGAACATTTAGATATATTGTGTTTATATTTAGCAACAATTCAAGAATGGTAATACTAAAATTTATTGGATCCATCCCAAAATATCACTTCTACTGTAGTTCATGGCCCACCCTTCCACAAAAAGTGACTGAAAGTCTGTGGACAAACAGATGAACAGACAGACAGACATGAGTCAAAATCAATATATTAAGTAGATACTAATATTAATTTCAAATATCCCAAAGCATAACATATTCAGAAAGTTTAATTAAAAACTGTTCTTTATGCGTTTATAATATTTTCGGACATTTGATTCTCTGAAGAGTAAAATAGTTTTTCCAAGTTTGGAGGTATTTGAATTGATCAGATTCAGGATCTACGAGTTCAAGATGGTTTGAGTTAGTTAATTGAGACAATTAGTACAACGTGGCCTTTTTGTTTGAATCAAGAATGAATTACTTTTCAAGAACAAAGTTTCACCTCAAATTGTTCACAATATTTGCCATAAATCATGTCAAAAAGACTTGTTTATAATAGAAAAGTAATTATGCACTTTTCTGGAGATAATTGGGCTCAAAGACTAGCCAGGAGGGTAAAGTCGTTTTCAAGATTTCAAGGAAGGACAAAATAAAAAAATGTCCAATAACTAAGAATATTTTATAGCTTCTGGAAATCCTTTCTTTTTTTTCTCATTATAGAATAGACGATTAAGAAAGAAAGAAAAGAAGTTAAATTCCTTCAAAATTGTAAATGAAAGATCATCAGGTCTGAAACGCTGATGTCATTAAACAAAGGCAAATGGAGATGAAGAAATGATTATCATATCTATTTACATACAGCTTTGAAAAAATTGCAGTCAGAATCAAAAGCCAAGAAGGAGATATCATTTACGAATTTGAGAGTCATTATCACCAATAATTCTGACTTGTATACATGGATTCTCTCCCATTTCCTACCCGCTAAGAGGAGAAAACCGCACAAAACTAAAATTTATTCCGGCATGATTAATTGATCTTCTCTTAAATGTTAATGAATGCCCCATGCTTCAATTTTCTCAAATTCAAACAATATTCTCTATCTCATTTTGACATCATGATATTCTGTCTAGATGTAATCTGTCAGATCAGATTTTTCTATCACCCTTTTGGATGGGGTTTTCTTACATCGCTTTAGTCTGACTTCAAGGGGACAACTGGTTTCTCTTCTATATTCTTTTCAACATTTGCATGGAATATTTCAAGTTCAATCCTTTCTCAAACTATTCTCCAATGATGAACCAACTTAAGTCAGAATTCTGCAAAGAGTTGTTGAGCTATTGAAAAAAAGTAGGAGGTCGCATCACACATGAGTAATATTTTGGCAATTTCTATCCGAATTCCTGAGATGAGGAATTTTTATGATATTCAATTATTGGAACTGTTATCTTAAATATTGTTAGAGGTTAGACAGAGAGTGACATTTGGGGATAAAGCAGTTGAAAGGATTAATGCAGATACCAAGCTCTGATGACTTTATTAGTATGCCTAGCATTGAACTGAACACTATATGTGAGCCTTCAACAGACATTGGGTTTAAGGTTATAAAATTACTCTACTTTATTGTCCTATGAGACAAAGTCTCAGTGGATACTAAAGTTCCATGTAATTCTTAGTAGTAGGTGTGTGAGCAAAAATCCTATTTTTTCTTGCGACAAATATCTGTGCACACTTATAAATTTGACATAGTGAATTATTACTTTTTCAATAAAAACTTAGACAGCTATCCACAGATTTTGAATTCTTCTGTGCGCACATTATTTTCCTTTGTGTGCAGACTCGCACAGCTCAGAGGGAATTATAGTTGATACAATTGTTGGTTGAGTATTGCAGTTTACCTTATGTCATAAGTTCAATCCACAGGTCAAACAGTGGAATCCATACATTGTGGTCCAGAGTATATAGATTGCACTGCCACTCAAAGACTAATAGTAGGTAAAAAGACAAATGACAGAATGATTACCTAATGAAAGATATCTCCCAGTATTGATGGAGGAATGGGAATCGTCTAACCCCGCAAATCTAATAAATGGGAAAGGTTGAAAATTCTAAAAATGTTACTAAATACAAAAGGCTACCGAAGGGAGTCGGGGAGCACAAAGACCGGAACTTTATGACTATAACAACCGAAATGGCTGCAACAATTCAAATAAATTTGTGTATAATAATATTTTGGCAATTTCATTTACTTGCATCTCTAAAGAAACTGCTATGTTTAGAGATCCCACTTTAAAATACCTCTCATAGATTGTCAAATTGCACATACAACAGTGTTTACTTGACTAAAACAACTCTAAAGGTCAATTTATTTTGCATGAATCGCAGCCTCATGTATACGACTTGTAGATGCATATTCATGGCAGAAACCTTTATCTATGTGCCCTCCTAAGGGGCTAAAGATATTCAAAGGCTTTGATTTACTCTGGCATCTGAATGTTTCACCAGACTGAAAACCGATCATTCCATAGTAAAGTTGAGTACGGATATCTTCCATGGTAAAAGGTGAACAAAAATAGCAATTTGGTGTTTGTTTTGCATCAAACTGTTATAGAGACAGTGTATACCCTGATCATATCTTTCCCTACAAAAGGTCTCATAGGAATATTCACAAGAAATATATTTTTGCTTTTTACTAAAATAGTGGATCATATTATAACAGAAGTTGCTTTTGTCTACCAATGAAAAAAGGTAATTTCATAACAATATGCACTGGCATTATGTTGAGTGCAAGATGAAAAAATTCAAACACTTCACTTTCATTTTAAGCAATGTCACCTCAATCACACACACACATATATATATATATATATATATGTACACACACACACCTCAACATATATATAAAAAGCAGTGTGCATAATATTTTCAATGCGCATACAGGTATTCTAATCTTAGGTAGAAGTGCCAATCCATATGTAAATGATCCAGTCATTTTTGACGGGTATTAATCTAGTGCATATATATATATATATGCATGATAGAGAGTAAAGGAAATTCAGTTCTTTTGAAAATCAATCATTTCAAATTAATATTCCCAATAATATTTTGATTGATTCAGAAATAATTATTCTGGTTGATTAATACGATGGAGCCCAAATCATTTTTAAGGAAATAAAATTCAGCGGTAGTGCTTGTTTGTTGGGGAAGATGTGCTGAGAGTGAGCAGTGAACAGTATTCATGATTATGCACTCGCAAAATCAGTTCAATGGTGAAAGAGACAAAAAAAGTGACTAAGAGGCTTTATGTCTTCAACTTGACTGACAGAAAGAAAACAGATTTCAGACTTTAACCAATGTTACCTGGAAATATCTTGGTACAAAAATTATAAATGACTTGGCTTCACAGATGAAGATTTAGGAAGGGTTTTTCCATGATTGTGGAGCCATGAAAGTGAAATAACCCTCCCATCTGTACGATGGACTCTTAATGTGAAGTGCAACATAGGGCTGACCCTACCATTTGAACTAAGGGTTTGCATCCTATGGTCCGTCAAAGTGGCATGAATTGGAGCAGTGATCCAAGGTAGTAGGTTTGAATGAAGTGTCCTTCTCTTAGCAGATACGAGCTAGCTGTGGAAGTCTGTCACCCCTTTGTGGGAGTGTTCCGACAGTAAGGCTGACCTGGGGTTTAAACTATGATTCTACCCTCATTTTTGAAGAACCTTAGGGCAATGAAGCTATCTGCAACTTTAGGTACAGATCCTAGACACTCCGACAAAAGCAAGTGTATAATAAAGGTCTGCTACTCCCTCAGAGTATTGAGCCAACAGTATAGCAACCTTAGCGTATTGTAGAAAGGATAAATATTAAAAACTCATAGCCACTAAATTCCTGGAAACTATATTCACACATTTTTGTTTATAAGAATCCATCAACTAAAATTTTCTCCAGTTTTTAAGTTATGGTATACAAGCTGCACAAATGGAATTAGAGGGTTCGAAATTTCAACATTTATTCATTCATTCATTATAGTGTCTAGGAAAAACGTTTTATTTTTTCAAGTTCCCATTAGGTATAATTTGCAAAATAAGTTTTTGCTAGATCGATTCTTTAATTCGTGTTTGTGGCATTAGAGCTCGTTTTTTTTAAAATTTGGACTTTTTTAGTCATTACTACCCAACAAAAGGCAAGAATAAGTAATTTATTTATTAATAATTAATTTTTCAAATGTTTTAATTGATCTTCCCAATCATAGCATGCTACCAAAAGACAGTCATGTGACTGTTTCAATTATGTGACTAACCAGAACTTTTGATAAGTTGTTCAATCTTGCTTTTATAAGACACGGAATGGGCTTGCCTTGTGGCTATGATAGTTGCATATTCCCCACTGGCATCAGCTCAATACATGAGCAATGGTAAAAGTGCTGAGTTTTCATGATGAACAGATACTCTCCATTTAGAAGATTGGCAAAATAGTCATTTACCCTAATGTTCACTCCCCAAACACTTGACCATGTGTCATACAAAGCATAGTAGATACATAGCTATTGTTTGGCCTGTTTTGTTGCTAAAATGATTGTGTGCAAGGTCTATCCGGAAAGTATCAAGCCATTTTGAATATCATGAGGACTGATTGCACAGCTTTGATGTAACTTGACAACCAATCAGCAGGAACCATACTAAGCATGTATGAATAGACACTCTCCTGTGGGGTTACTCTGTCAGCAGTGAGACATGATTGAGTAAGTTTGGCACTGTGTTCCTATCAAATTTACAATGACTGAATGGATCATTCTCCATCTCCTGTAGAGGATTTTTTGGCAAAAATTCACATCACTCAGGTTTGTCAGAGCCCCCCCGCCTAGAGTCCAGATTTGGCTGACTGCAACAACTGCTTTTTTCCCCCCCCCAAAGAGATTTCAAATTGTGGTGAACAAAAAAAGTCATATTAAGAAAAAAAAAACAATGCAAAATGAATTCATGTTTAGTCTTTACTACAAGAAAATTTACTCAAAAGATAAAAAAAAAATTTTTTTGTTTAAGTAAATAAGAACCTCAAACAGGATTACATGCTGAAATATAATTCTTGCTGCAAAATGATTTTAAACTTAATGTGTGTTTCAGGCTGTTTTATTCTGAAAGCCATCAATTTTTGGTCATTATTGAGTGAAAATAAGTGTGACAAGCTTGGCTGCTGCAGAGTCAAACTCCACGCCTACTTTTATTCTGACTGAAAGTGATTACTGTTACTTTTCTATTGTATACTTAATAGATAAAAGAAAACTATCAAAATATATATTTCTTAGAATAAAGATATCCATTTATTAAATTGAAATAAGCCCTTCATATTTCTAACATGAATTTTTGGACTTTACCACTGATCACTTAGTCGGGATTTCAAATCATGGTAGAGGAATGTAAATTTTATATGCAAGTTTGGTTTGATGTAATGGGACAAACAAAAAGTGAAGAGTTTGATCCACTGAGAGTACTAATACCTTTGGTCTTGTGCCAGTCTTGGCTAAACTTAGTTACTATCAGGGTTTGCCTATGGTGGGGCAATGATAGGTAGTTTCCCTGCATTTGGTTTTTAAAGAAATTGTTGTATACAATGAAAAATGAATACTTTACAATAATGCAGACTGCAAATAATCATAAAGTAATTGGAACGAACCATGACTAACTGCAGCAAAGGCCATCCTTCATCCAAAGAAGGTGATGTCATGTATATGATGGGATTGGGAGGGAGTCCTCTCCCATGAGCTCCTTCCAGAGAACAAAAACATTGATTTGGACAAGTATGGCTCCCAGTTAGACCAACTAAAAACAGCAATTGACTAAACTGGGATAAGTTAAAAGAAAAGTCGTTATATTTTATCCAGATAGATGAAGATGAAGGTTTTTTAGCAAAAAATTCCATATCCAGCAACAATAGTACCTTAGTACAATGGAATTAATAGAGGTTCTCAATGCCTGGTGGCAAAAACAGTACCCAGGGGCAGTTGCACTATATCCTAGGGGGAGGATTCAATTATTAACTAACAGACTTTACAGGTCAGTGAAAATTTTGCTCTCCTTCATTACTGCAGTAGGGGGCAGTGACTGCCTCCTCTTGCTATGACGCTTGCCTTTGGATTACCATTCATTCCAGTCTTCAGAGAATTCTCTTGATGAAATTAGTAATTCCCTGGAACACTGCAGTGAGCAAATAGAGCAGCTCTTTGCTGAGAAAGATAAACTCTTTTGAACCTGTTAAATTGTTGGAACGATGGCCGAAGATAATGGAACAAAATGATAAATATGTCACTGTCTATAGTTTTGTGAAGGGTCATTAACATTCAAAGCGTTTTGGGGATGAATGACCTCCTTGTTTACAACATAAAGAACAAGGAGTTTAATCAGCTGAAAAACTCTTTGATGGTAAATATGTTGTTTAATCAAATTAATGTTGAAAATGAAAAAGATTGTATAGTCTATGATATTGCAAAGAGTCATTAACAAAGACTTTTCTGGACTATTGAACTCATGCTTCTTGTTATTTTTGTTGATCTGCTCCACGGGCCTCCTTCAGGTGCATTAACTGTATCTTAAGGGGGGGGGGTTCATTTACTGGTAGTACCAAGCAATAGGTGGTAGTAAACCGAATTTTTCTTTTCTTTGTCTATTAGAAGCTCCAAAGAATTGATCTGTTTAAATGTTGTGAGAATAACAAAGATGAGAAGAAGGATGAATGTAGATTGAATTTTCCGGACAAGGGATCGTCAAAATGTTATAGATCTTTTTCAGACTAAAGGGAAGATTTATCCTTCCATATGATGACACGTGAGGTCAGTAAATTTTTTTTGGTGTCTCCATTGAGTCTAAATAACCCCTTAAAAAAAAACAAAAAAAAACGTTCCTATAAGAGACATCATCATAATCATAATCTATGGAAATTTCCCACATAAAGATAAACAGTGGAATGAGGACATTCCACCACCACACTCCAAAGTGGGCCTCCTCTTCCCATTGTTCTAAACCTTCCCCATTTATGACACCAACCTAAAGAAGGCCAAAGAGTATAACGGCTGAAACATTTCATTCAAAAGATCAATCCAAATGAGGACATCAGTCAAAAGATATCTACACACAAGGAGTTCAGTTGTCTGGAAAAATCTTTGAAAATCGAATAAACTTTTGGGCCGACTCAGTATCAAGATACTGGGTTTGCTTACATTTTTTTCATGGTTCAGACAAAAAAAAATACCATTCGTAACCAAATCTCAATACCAAGATTTTGAGATTATTGGTTGAAAGCAGTAAATCTCATTTATTGAAGTAATAACCAATCTCTTGTAAGCTGCAACTTGAGTTTGTAGCTGAACACTTTTACTAATTGACTGATGGGGCGGCTGGCAGAATGGAAAATAACTTTTAAGAGAGGCAATAATTTGTACCATAACGATTCATCTCACAGCTGTTCTTTCTCTGTTTGACCCATCGCCTCCACCCATCCTGGACATCACCTGGACACATTTGAACTTGTTCTGGCTCTTGTTATTCGTTTGAAATTATTGAAGCATGATTAACAAAATCCTTGTTAACTGCACCATTGATCGCTTATTCCACGAGGACAATTTTGCAAGCCTCGCTGATCTCCAGTCTTGATTGATTGTATCATGTAACGACATCAACCATTTTTAATTATTTACGAAGCAAGCCTCTTGCTTGTCCGCTAATCTTCTGGGTTCATCTACTAATAATGCACACTACAATCTTTGCCATACAGAGATTTTAACAATCACAATAATAAGAATTTAAAAGCTACTGCAGGATGTTAGAGGGAAAACATGAGTCAGATATATCATATAATCCGTTAGAAAACTCAAATTGTAATGGGTAGGCAATGTCGTAAGAATATCAGACAACCACTAAACATCATGAATCACAACGTGGATCTCCAGAGATCATGTTCAAAACTGTGGCCGACTGAAAATAAGATGGCAGGATGATTTAGACAGGTTCAGGAGATATCGGTGCCGTAATGTCCAGGATTGTAAAGGTCTACATCTAATGGTGAGCGTTAAAAGGCTGATGATGATATTTAATATTTATCATTTGGAGACCAGACTGGGGTAACGGTTATCAGCACAGATAATGGAAATAGATACTTTCCATCTGAGGCTCATACTAATGCCCTTAGAAAGGGCATGTATCTATTTCTTCTTCTCTATTTGTAAAATAACAGGGCAGACAGAGCCATCTCGCCTTTGTTAGCAACCATTCTAGAAGGATAACTCTGAATTCCAAACCACGAGTGGAATCCACTTCTCCCTCCAGGGTGAAAATAGCAACAAAAAAAAGGAGTGGGATAGTGAAGGAACAAGAAGATCTAAAATCTAGTATACTTATTTACTAAAGAAGATTTGAATCGATCTTAAACTATGGGTTTGAATATTTTACGCCACGAGAATGTAATATATGCTATTATATGGTGAAAAAGTAGTATTAATACTAAGAATTTCTCTACAAGTATTATGGACAAAAATTGCAGAGGAAAAAAAACCAAAGCATTGCAATAGTTACGAAAGGACAAATTTAATGCATTTGATGACACCCAGTCTCCTTCCTGTCCATGGAAATGAGGCTTTCTTTAAGCCAATATTCAGCGTTTAGACAATAACAGATTATCTGAATATTCCCTGCTTTTTGCATGTGCAAGCTATAATGCTTGTGTTTACATATATCTCTATACTAGTTTACCCATGATGTCAAAAACTGATGTTAGTATTTAAATAAATTTGTGTTTTCACTGCACTTAAGAATATATCGAAAACATAATACTGCTCTGCATTTTCTTGTTTATGTTCAACCAGAATAAAGCTGGACTTTTTTTTTAGCATTACATAGAAAAAAAGTAAGGGAGAAGACTCTGCAATTAGAATATAATAGTCATCTCCTTTGAAAAACATTACAAACAGCAAATATCGCCAATCATGTGGCATATCGTACAAGTAGATATATTTATTTATGATATGTTAACGTGTGTTGGTGAAAAGAAACTCCATAATGGAAAGTGGTTATAACTTTATTATTTATCAGTCGATTGTTGTCAAGCTAGCTTTAATATGGACCATGCAGAGGGCAAAATGTGTCTGCTGTTCTAGAATTCAACATAGTCCACCTATTTCTGCAAGGATTTTGATACGACCCCGATAGATCTTGGCAGGGAGTCTGGCAGTATGTTAGCTATAACATGCCAAATATGCTACTTGAGTTGATTCAGAGTTTGTGCTTTGGTGTGGTACACCTCCTTTACCACTCTCATAAGGAAGAAGAAACAAAAATAGAGCAATATTTACAAAAGCTATGTATAATTTCAAACAGGTAGTCAATTCTCACCCACCCTGTATTTGTTGAAGAATACTGGCGATCCATGATCTGAGGCTATGTCCTCTACTAAGGAAATGGTTAAATATATCTGGAAAGAAGGAGGCGCATATTGCTCACTTTATGACAGTGGATGTACGTGGGGGTACAGCATTCTCAATTCCCAGCATGTGCTAATCTCTAGATTTCCAGTTTTTTTAATCGGGACATTTATTATAAGCTACCCTCAGGACTGCCCCAAGGCAATGGCAACGCTGGCAGTCATAAGTCACTATGTGCATCTCTGATTGAACCCTCAGTGATACCCGAGCTTATATACATATATACCAGTGGTCCCCGACCTTTTCATTATCGATCACCCTTTTAATTGAATGAATTTTTCTGCAAATCACATGGTTTTGAAAAGTTTGCCTTCTCATCAGGCTCATGAGTGCCAGGCTCATGGATGCCAGGCTCTTGAATGTTCTGCCCCCAGTAATACCTTTATAGACCCCGAGGGGGCCACAGACTCTAGGTTGGGAACACTGCCAAATAACCATCTCTCAAAAACCCTTTTCCATCACTACTTTGGGATGATGTCTAAATAACAGATAATAAACCTACGCGATGAAAGCATAAGGTGAAAATGGCTGCTCACAAAAGTCTGAATGTTGATCTTAGTATCATGTTGGTATATATGAGCGACGGGAACTCTGAATAGGATTCTACGAGCCCCAAAATTCACATGGCTTTGCTCAAATTACACAGTTTTGGCTGAAAATGAGGGGAATGGGGGCATTTGCATCACCCTGACCCATCCAATTTCTGGCACCTATGCCAATGTTGGAATTAGTAGTAAAGTGGAAAACAAAAGCAAAATAACCTAGATGTACTGGATATGTGTCCCTCTGCTTGACATACCTGAGTTTTTTTCAGTCAAACTAGAGGTAAAAAATGAAAAATGATTCTACTTGCAAGAATGTGCAACACCCATGTGCAAAACTATCAATTAGGAGAACCATTTCCTGGCACATGAATTATACAGTTGAAGAAGACCGGAGAATGGATTAACCGACCAAATGTAATGATAAACCCAACAAGAATGCAGATATTAGTCTGAACAGCTAGAAGACTATTATACCAATAATATACCAACTTGTACATTTAGCCACTATTTATCTGTAAAAAAGAGACCCCTTTCTTTCATGATGAATTGTATACCAGGAGAAGGTCAGAGAATGAACTGGCCAAAATGTACAGATGAATCCATCAAGGATGAGCATATTTGAACAGTAGGTAGATTACCTCTGAATTTTTGAGATGAGGTATTATTATCATTTCTATTAATATTCGGACCATCCTCATCTTGGTTGTTTTTCATACAGTGAGAGACAATGATAATACTACTAATGCTATGAGGGGGAGTGCGGTCAATATACCCCCCCCCCCGTCGGTTGAATAAAGTGTTCGGTTCCTTACTTCCCCACACCTACCAGATGATACCTGATGGAGGCCGTAGAGTACAACGGCCGAAACATTGTATGAAAAACAACCAAGATGAGGATGGTCTGAATATTAATAGAAATAGTAGGTAGATTATTTTTCTTTTATTGATACTATGAACAAAAACTGTCAGTATCAACGTAGGTTTCTTCAGTTTTAAGCTGGTCTATTTGTCGGTTGGTCTGTCCGACCATCTATCTATGTATGACACTAGAAAGCTACATATTTAAACATTTACTCGTTATTATGACTATGAAAATGTTTTTTTTTTGCTTTTGAAAATCCCTCCTTTAAATATGTTCTTGAGGTTGGGGATCAATTTGCAAAGTAACTTTATGCTGAATCGATCCCTTAGTTTGGTTCTGGCAACATGTATGCTTGTTTTTTTAAAAGTCAGACTTTTTTTGATGATCACAGCTCAACGAGAGGTGAGAAAAATGTCTTAATTATTGATTACAATTTTTCCCAATTTTTAATTGCTCACTTCCAACATGGCACGCTCCCAAAATACATTGGTCACGTGACGGTTTCTAACCAGTGATTAACCAGACTTGTTCTATTATTCAAGTTCTCCTTTGGTGTCCATTCTTGGGATAGAATTGTCAACATTTCTCAGATGAATGTTGGTTATATTCAATTTCTCTCCTGATGTTTTCACAGAAGAGGAAGGGTTCTTAGTTGTCATCTAACTGAATAAACTGTATTTTCTATCTTTTGTAAAGTCTTATATATACATCTATGTGACAGCTGCATTCCTGAACAGATTAAATTATGACAGAACAAATTGAATTAGACAAGTTTTGAGCTGCAGACAATGAGATCAGCACTTCAATCACCAATTTGAAGAATTTCATCGTCTCCCACAAGAAATCAATGACATCAATATGGGGGCTCTCTAGCTAAGGGTTGTATTTACTTCATAGGAATCTATTTTAGCATGCCTAGGAGAGTTTCTTTTATTTAGAATCGTTTGAGAAAGAAGATAGACCTTATCAGTTAAAGATCAAGTACAAAAATGTTCAGATTGTGGAAGTACATAACCTATTTACCAGCCAAAAGTAGTCCACAACCTCTTTTGATCCAAATAAATTAGCCACAGGTGGTGTTTTGCGTGGAATTGTGCCATAAAGAACTTGAATTAGAACAAGAGTATTAGTACAATTATTGATGGCTTCAAATGGTTTAGAAATGTTCTGGAATCAATGCATAAAGTGTGTGTGAATAAATAGTCCTAGAACCGTAGAGATTCCACTGAGTATGTGCTGAGATTTGCTAAGCTTGATGATCAGAACCTCAGCCCTGAATAAATATAAGATACAGATAAAGCTGCTTTATATTGGCAATGTACCCCAGGAGAGCCTTTTGTTAAAATACCTGGTTTTGTTTCATTTACATTAAAGTATTGTATTTAACCATTTAATTCATATTCAATATTATTCAATTTCTGTTTCAAATAGTCCTTATACATTTAAGATATGATATGAATATCACTGGGTTAGAGGTATATCATTAGATAATCATTACATGACCTCTATTGGTCTGGCAAATGGTTTAAGCGGTATGGTTTTGGAACCAAGGGTGCTGGAAGAAAATCAGCTGTGAATCCGTTGTGAAATAGCTTTGTAGGGTACCTATTGTGTGTTTCGGATTTTACAAATACTGAATAGTCAGGGAATGTAATATCTAATTGACATCTGTGTAGCGGGCGTTAGTTGTGAGCAATACACGAAGTGTGACAATTTCTTTTTTTACAAATTTTCTGGAATAAAAACTTAGTTTCAAGTATTGCATTTCCTTCTACAAAGCTGGTAGTATTGCTTTATTATTGCATTTCAAAAGAGTGTGGTCCCAAATTACATAACCCTTCGACTAACCCTAACATCTTACAACAGGGATGTCAACAAAATGTTGAATATTTCAAGATCACAGTCATTGGAGAATGAGATGCAAATAATAATGCAATATCACTAGCTCCGTAGGAAGAGCCACACTTCTTTTCAGGGACCATTCTACTTACCAACCTTGACAAAAAAATGTCTGAAATGTTTTTGTGGTGAAGATTTTGAAATAAGCTGATCATCTTTTTTTTTCAGATTAAATTAAAATTACGTTAGCAGCTCCGGATTATTTTGAGTGAAGGAATGTATGAGTCACTGGTCTCTTTGCTTTTTTTTCCCCCCTATTATATATTTTTGGAGGAAAAGAGAAAATCATTTTTGGTGGCAGGGGTTTGGGTTCTCCAGAAAGAATAGAGGGGAAAGAAAGCTCATGACAGCCAATCAGAATTCAGATAGAATAATTTGAATAGAAAAAAAAAATTAATAATTTGGAAAAAAATGTTCAGGAAAAAAAAAGACAAAAAAAAAAAATAAATACATCAAGATGATTGCCTTGGGCCTGAAGAAAGTTCTGAGAATTTTCAACCACAGTCAGACAATGTTGCTTTTGGCAATTTAAGGAATAAGGACAGCGAAAAAGGTTGGAATAAAATGTGTTTTAAAAGGAGAAGATGAAGATTATCAAGACCAGTAAAGGGTTGGGGAGAGGAGAATGAAATGAGTAAAAAATGAGAGGATTAGAGAGAAAGTATGTTGCTTGGAAGAAAAAGTAATTTCAAAATGATAAACAAAGTAGCATTCCTAGGGAAATTATGAATCTCAGCCACCCATGTACACTTCTTTTTATCTGGTAAATAAAGCAGTGGTGGTGGTGCTGGTCATAAAATTAAAAAACAGAAAAAAAAACTAGATTGACTGGCATTGAACACAAGCTGAAAATTGAACGACCCCCCCCCCCCTCAACCAAAAATCCATTCAGGGGGAGATTTTCAAAGAATCCCTACCACCAAAAATTTTTCCATACTCATTGAGAGGAGTATGAGCGCAAAATTTCAAAAAGAGGGTGGAAATAGAGAGAGAGAGATAAGGGGGGAATGGAGAGAGAGAGATGAGGGGGGAATGGAGAGAGAGAGATGAGGGGGGAATGGAGAGAGAGAGATGAGGGGGGAATGGAGACAGAGAGATGAGGGGGGAATGGAGAGAGAGAGATGAGGGGGGAATGGAGACAGAGAGATGAGGGGGGAATGGAGACAGAGAGATGAGGGGGGAATGGAGACAGAGAGATGAGGGGGGAATGGAGACAGAGAGATGAGGGGGGAATGGAGACAGAGAGATGAGGGGGGAATGGAGACAGAGAGATGAGGGGGGAATGGAGACAGAGAGATGAGGGGGGAATGGAGACAGAGAGATGAGGGGGGAATGGAGACAGAGAGATGAGGGGGGAATGGAGACAGAGAGATGAGGGGGGAATGGAGACAGAGAGATGAGGGGGAGAAAGAGAAGGGGATGAGAAAGAGGGAAAGGGAAATGGAGCAAGTGAAAGAGAGAGATTGATGAGGTGTTGTTCTTGTGCAAAGTGTCAAGAAAATGAAGACTGGTGAAATTGAAGCAGGAATCCAAAAGAAAAGAAAAAGGAAAGAAAAAGAAAAGAAAAAGAAAAGAAAAAGAAAAAAAGAAAAGCAAACACTGAGAAACTAAAAACAGCAGCAAATAGAATGGTCTGATTTCTTTCCCTTCTGTAAGTATCATAAAGCAAGAAGACAAAAATAAAAGTAATGAGTAGAAGACTTAGCAATGAGAGAGAGAGAGAGAGAGAGAGATAGAGTGGAAATGAAGTGAGAGAGAGAGAAAGCCTGATGTTTTGATTCCAGAATCACCAAACAAAATGCATTAGAGAAGAGACAAACAATTATTATTGGTAATTAATAACAGCAGGAGATGACAAATAAAAAGACATTTCATGTTGAGAAAAAGAAATGAAAATTACCATTTTTTTTTTCGACCAGATGATGCTTGTGTGCATCATCAGGTAGAAAATAATCCATATATTTACATTATATATACATATATATATATATGAATAGATAAAAATGCACTGTGTATCAACATATTAAATCTATGTCACACTTTTGAATGAGCACACATATACCACACTCTGATACTAGGTCGAAGTGTTATGAAGCAAAAATGGTTTTAGGCTGAGCGCACAGGTACTCTGATTCAAGGCAGAAGTAATGATCTATACACCATTTTTATGAGCACCATACGATAATGATATATTTGATGTTGGATTATATAGTAAGTTTTATATCATACAATATATATTTATATATATATATATATATATATATATATATATATATATATATATATATATATATATATAAAGAACATACTTAATCTCCATATCCCCATGACAAAATTCATGGATAAATTTTGATTTTCTATGAATATTTTCCTAATATTATACAACTCTTTTTCTTGGAAGAGTCCATTGTTTCAAATATTCGATAGGGAATATTTTTATCACTGAGATTGTTACCTTTAAGCAGAAGTGTACACCGTTAAGAAGAGGAAAAAAATCATACTTTTCAAAGCATGTATGTACATATATATATATATATATATATACACACACACACACATACATAAATGTGTAATGTGCATATGCAAGTTTCTATGGATGTTTATAAGAAGAAAGTTAGATTGTCAAAGTGTTTGTGTGTATAAGCATCTCGATCACGCTCCTTTTTACTGCTTATATGCATTAACACTTTAACAAACGAACTTTCTTCTTATGAAAAGAGTATGATTACATTCCTCATTCCGTAGAAACATTCTATTGGAGACTTTGCACGTTTCTGTACGTGACGTTATTCCCATCATGAAAATGTTCTACAATGGAACTTAACAAAAACAGTAGGTTATCACAACTGTTTCCATAATGTCATCATTGAAAACAAAAATTCCTTCCGCTACTAATACATTTACACAATAGTCATTCTAGATGAAACAATGTTGAAAGGTTTGTTTTGTTTTTTTCAAGTAAATAATCTTACATAATAACATAATGCATGAGTACAAAGGCTAAATATTTTGAAAAGTGGAATTTTTGATCACATGGATCCATTTTTCGTTTTCTACACGATTCAAAATACTTAGCATATAAGCTTATGCTCTATGATATTATATGACATAATTTACTCGGAAAAACCAATTTATCAATATTGTTTCATTTAGAATAACAATTTTGACCAAGTCAAAAAATGTGAGTATAATAAACCTGATTTAATATACTATTTTCCATATTGTCCACTTTATATATATATATATATATATATATATATATATAAATAACTCACCATCCAAAAGTGTCACTAAGCTGCTCTTCAAAGTATTGATCATGTTTTCTTAGCCTATTAAAAGCTTTTTTTATTCTTTGAAAATCCCCTGTACAAACACACAAAATATACAATTGCTATAAAAAAAAATCGAGTAAAAGCTTAAAAGCATTTTCAGCTTCTGGAGATTTTATCGAAAATCTGTTTGATAAACAGTTAATTGATCTGCACGATTTTTTAAAATCAATATTTGTATATCTAATTCCAATACAATCATTTCTCTTATGTAACAATTACAACATAAATAATTTTAATGCATTTTTTTTTCAATCTCGCTCTATTAGAGAAAAAAATAAATAAAAGTACTTATTTTAAGACTAATTATAACCCATGAAAAAAATTCATAGATATATTTGAATTTCTATTAGATGAGTTTTTAAGAGAAGATGAGATATATATATATATATATATATATATATATATATATATATATATATTTTTTTTTTATTTTTATTTTTTACATGCACATAACAAATATATACATACATACATACATACATACACTGAAGGCTATACTACATTTTGTAAAAATATCTATCTGTGATTCTGCGGAGTTCGAGAGGTTTCTTCACATTCCATTACTCACCTCAAGACTCAATCTTTCACTACTTTAAAGCTGTTGATTATGTAAATCAATGTTTATGTCTTATCATTTTTATCTGAGGTTTATTAAAGAGTGTCTGAACTTGTTAAAGTGGAGGTCTCCACTGTTTCAAATGGTGGGTAGCACATAGTTTTGTCAGCAAAATCATTACCTTCAAGTGGAAGAGTCCATTGTTACAGACAGAGAAACTTTGTATAGATAGATGCTTGCAAAACGTTCTAACATTGAAAATTACACACTGCCACACATTTGCATATCAACATACACAGGCTGATTGATTCCTGACGAGGTTGAATATAGGAGTAACAGCTTTTAATTGCCACTGTTTGGATAGGTAATGAGAGAAAAGTTTGCTCAAGTGTCCAGCCCTTTCTCTGTGAACTATTGTGTCATGCCAGGAACAAGACTTTTTTGTTTGAATATCTGTCAACAGGACAGATTAAAAAGGGATGAAGTTTTATGCCTTTGCCAAGTGTTTTAATACAAAACTAACTAACAACCTCTACAAGAATTCAATTTTCCATATTGATAAATATTAAGCTACCTCTCTCTCTCACACACATGCACACTCGGACGTACAAGCATACATAAACACAATCACATACACAAATGTGCATCCAGCAAAATATGGAAATACACACACGCGCAGATGGAAATACACACACATAAGTACAGACACTGTCACAAATACACAAACACACACAAAAGTCTATACCCTGGCACATCCACAAACACACACACAGTCACACCTACAAATATACATACAGACACACCCATCTGCAGATAAACATACAGACATACACAACCACAATTATATACACTGACATATGCCATCACAAATATATAGAAAGACACATCTGTCAACATCAAAGAAAAACAGATTTCCATAACGTTCGCTTAAAGAAAAAGAAATAACCTAAGAATGATTTTATTTTGATCTTCAGAAAGTAAAAATTTTACTACACTCCAAAGAGTCAACCAAAATTAAAATATTTGATACTTGATATGTAGACCAGCTGTTATTTTAAAATAGTTTATTTAATCATACTTTATGTTGGCTGAGGTTCTGAAATGAGAAACTTTCATTTTTTTTTGGAATGAATAGATTATTTGGGTCCCATTACATTGGGTTTGTGCAAAAGTTCCCAGCACACTCTTTGGAAAAATAGAGACTGAATACAGAGCTGGAAAATGTTTTTTTGCTAGAAACTTTTGCACACACCAAGTCAATCATGGGAATTCTGAACAAAAACAGTAGCTTTGACTGGCTTGCAAACAAAGAACCATGCAACGTGCACAAGAAAGGTTCATGCTTAAGAAGATCCCAGAGATCATGTATGAAATTATGGCTAGTAAAAAAAAAAAAAAAAAAAAAAAAAGAAAAAAGATTGCATGATGAAGAGGTTAAAAAATTACTAACTCCACAACGCAGGTGATCAAGAGGTTTGGCGAATCTGGGGGAAGGTCTGTTGAAAGGCTGTGATGGTTGCAAACTCCTATGGTATGGAACATGAGAAGATCATCTGGAGTAAGTCATCAAGGGTGTAGCCGGAAATTCAGGGGCTGGAGTGGGGGAGTTGGCTCCTCATAAGGCCTCCTCTAACATTAAGTGAGATGTTATAGAATAATGTCAGAAGAAACGCGGCAGTTGAACTACTATTCATAAAGCTTTTGAGGTTCCTCCCCATCTCCTCCTTCAGCTATGCCCCTGCTCCCCACTAATTAAAAATGGAAGAATCTGATTTGAAGATAAAGAATAATTAAGGGCAAAGATTATTTTACTTTTATCACAACAGGTCAGTCCAAAAGAGTTATATACTCTGGTTCAATGGAAACAGCAAAGAAGCAACTTTAGGAAGAATTAACGGATAAGAGATACCCTCTGGAATTGCCAGTGGAAACGGGTACAATCCACCCCCCCATGGATTGAAATTCCCAGAAGATTACCAAGTATGACAGACACCTGAGGAAGTCCCAAGGGTACAGCAGCCAAGACATGACTAACTAATTAGGGGTCACTATTGTTTAAGCCTCACATCTCTTGAGAGATGACCTGCTATGGAATATGATGGCCACTGACGAAGACCCGGTTTCTGTTGCGTGCATCAGTTTAGTAATCCTTGCAAGTATGGTCGAGACCGGGACAAGTTTTATGACAACTTCCTCGGCAAGATGCAAGTCCACCAAAGAGTTACCTCTACCCTAATCACACAACTTAGAGTGTACTTAATTAGCTGCTGGAGGCACAAGGAGATTTGTCCTAATAGTGAGTTTTCTACATCCTTTGCTTGTACCGGGAATTGAACCCAGGACCTTCTGCATGTGAGGCAGACATTTTAGCTATTACACTATCCGAGTGTACAATATCAGGACCCTAGTCCAATTAAATCAGCGTATGATAGTTATAATTCTTCATTTCAGAAACTCAGACAATAATCAGGAAAAATGGAGAATTTAATATGAAGATAATAAATAATATTGTCCAGAAATTAATAAGAAAATCTTGAAAGTATTTGAAGCCAGTAAGCATTTCTTTAGTGAGAGAAAAGATTTAGATTTAAACTGAAATCTGCATTTTTCGTTGAATGGAATTCAGAGTTAAATTGCATTGTGCCAGATCAGTGGGCTGAGTGTAATGAAGACGGTTTCTGCAGAAGACAGAAAATCAATGTCAACAAAAGGGGAAAGCGATCTGGTGTGCTGTTGATGAAGGAAGAAGGTTGAGAGGGTGGGAGGATGCACCAGAGTGGGCTGGGTGGGAGGATGAGGTGTCCTAGCAAGATCGGCCGTGAAACAAAGGCAAAGGGGGGCAGGAGGAGGAGGAGAGCGCGGGGCTGTTTGAAAAGAAGATGAGGCCTTCAACAGGATGCAAACACACAAGAAACGAGCCGAAAGAGAACAACAGAATCATACCGAGACATAGCAATGTGAAGCCTGATTGGAATAACGGACACTGACGCAGTCCTCTTTCTTTCTCTCTCTGTTTTTCAATTAGGTTTGGTTTTGGAATTCTGAATCCATGCAAAAAAAGCAGACGTGCAATTCTCCTCGTGCTACAAGGTTTTTGATAGCTGACATACACAGAGATTCATCTGCGCAGATCAAGACTCTCAAGGAATTGGTTATTCGAGATAATTACCAGGTTTTCAGCTTGGTGTCTTATTTTGTGTTTGTCACTGTTTGGGAGCTTCAGAAGGTGAAGAAATTTTTAAGTTAATACATCTCTGGTTAAATTTATATGTGTCAATAGGCTCATTCAAACCTTTCGAGATTCCCATATATATGTATATCCCAAGGTTTCTATGACTGCTAGAATATATGTCCCACAGATCTCTTTTGGAAGTCGATTGAGGTGGTTTTAATTGCATTGTGGTTTCTAATAATATATATACATACATACATACATACACATTATACATATATATATATATATATATATATATATATATATAGAGAGAGAGAGAGAGAGAGAGAGAGATGGTGAAAAAAGACAATCTGGAAACAAAGTTGGATACGCATATAATTTATTTATTCATACTTGTGGTGATATTTTCCCTGTGATGGGGATGGAGGATGTTAAAATAATGGCCCAGAATTCAGAGAAATGGGGAATGGGGGGGGCAATGGAGATTCTTATCTATGGTAGTGTGGGAGTGACATGTGTCAAGATGAAAGAGGGAGGAACTTTATTGGGACTGTATATGTATGAATATGTGTCTCTGTTTGAAGAGGCTTTAGTATCTGTGTGTGATTTTGCTTGAATTCGGTGGATTCAGCCCATCTAACATACTTGTAAGTATCCATAATCACACACACAAGAAACTGCTTTGACACACACACACCACCAACATATCACTATGCATGCACTGACAAACATACAGATCCCCTATTCACACGCAAAGAATCACCATGACATACACCACCAGCACATACACCAACTTCAAGAAAAAACATACACTTACAGATACTATAGCCTTCTCAAAGACAGACACATACACACAAATACATAGACATAACTTGGCCATACCAAATCACCACTGAGATAAGAATCCCCATTCCCTGCCTGTTTCTCTGGATTATGGGCCAACATTTCATCACTCTCAGTAAGTCCAAGCAGTGAGTCCACCCCCATGGTCAAAATATCACCTAAAGTATGAATAAATAACTTAGCATTTAACTTGGTTTCCAGATTGTCTTTTTTTCATCATAACGTTGGATACTCAACAGCATTTTTTATTCCAAAATATCATCTCATGAAAATTCAAATGCATTCGTTGATTTTTTTCATGGGTAATAACTGCTTAAATTATGAATTATGCTACAAACCACACATAATTTTGCATTTGAGATATTGGTTCTGAATAGCATGTGTTTTATCTACACTATGATTCACATCTTGGTTTTACAATTCAGGGGGAAATAAACCAAAGGCAATATCATAATACTACTAATACACCAATTTTTTTTTTTTTTAAATAGCTGTTTTATAAAAATCAATTGATTTTGGTGTACATGGATATAGCTGAGGGTGAGGGTTGAGAGCCTAAAATAGTGGAGGGAAAGGTCCCCCCAAGGACCCAAGCCTCCAGCCATACTTCAGTCAGTATGGTGAAAACAATAGAGAAAAACGTTTTTTGTGACATCAAATTATCTTCTGAATAATGAGTGAAGGTTCAATAACGATCAATAAAATTTTTGTTGATTGTGCATTCCCCATGGTAAACTGAATCTTGGTTTCCCCACAGGCAGAAATACGACTAAAGTGGCAGAAATAACCATAAAACACCTCAAAAATATAACTTGAAAAATTTCAAATATAACTTTGCAAATTTCAAGTATTGGTCAAACAGTACAATCTGCTTTGTTATTTATGTAAAAATAGATGCGGAATTCTATTGTAGTTATGTGCTTATATTGCATAGTTATATGCAATTAAAAAAAATTCTCTGCAATCTGTCGCACTGTTAATCGTTGCTGAAATCTGGTGTAAGATTACTTTTGGGGTCTGGGTACACTCAACATTTTTTTCTATATAAATCAATGTTCATTGCTTTTTTTCTTTGATACCATTTCAGCTTATGAAATATTTCATAGGTAGAGTACTTTACTTTTGGATAGCCAGGGAAATATGTATCCTCCATAAGCTTAAAAGGTCTGATGCAGAATTTATACAACTTTTTGCTAAACTTATTTATCCTGTAGATATTTTATATCTATTTCAGTTTGTTATTGTTATTAAGTGTTGCCTTCCTTATGATGGAGATCTTATTGCATCAAGTTAGTTGTTAATAATGACACAAGAATTCTGAAGAAATAGTTGAGCTGGAAGAATGATGCCTTCTTAAGAAGACCAAAATTGCCCAGAAAATTTAAATAAATTTCAACACAATAATGCAATCGAAAAGTAAAATCTATTTACATTTTATGCTGTTGTGAAATGAACAAAAGGTTTTTTGTAAGAGAAAAAACATTTTGTGAAAAATATTGATTCATTTCTTCTATTTTTGCCACAGAATAAAGATCCATAAAAGCCGAAGAAAAATATATTAAGAAAATGCTCGTTAAGTAACAGAATGCATAAGAGAGAAAAAAAAAAGCAAATTACACACATAGGACTGGTTAAACAGAAAATGCTTAGGCAGTAATTAAATCCAAATTATCCAGAGCTGACTGGAAAATAGGATATGTGATGCATCTAATTTCCTGTAAATGGTCTGCAATTCACAATATATTATGGCCTCTTATCCAAACTTCAGACAGAAATTCAAAAGCAGGTCTGCTTAGTTACTCAAAAGAAACATGACCAAAGTCTTTTGGCAGCATGCTGTGTTGGGGTTGAGCAATTAAAACATTAGAGAAAGGGTTGATCAATGGAGGAGTTACTCCTCCAACATTTGTATGCAGAGTGATCTCTAAAAAGTGTATCTTACAAATAACAAGCATGAATGCAGCATGACGTACACTGAAGGACCAATTTAGCATAAACTTACATTGCAAATTGAACACATCCACTAAAAATTACTTGGGGGGGAGATTTGAAAAAAAAAAATACCCAAAACAACTTCTTCCTAGACATAAGTAAATGCTGAAATTTTCATTCTTGATGCATCCGATATATATATATATATATATTATATTATATTGTATATATATTATATTATATTATATATATATATATATATATATATTATATTATATTATATTATATATATATTATATTATATTATATATTATATTATATTATATATTATATTATATTATATATATATTATATTATATTATATTATATATATATTATATATATATTATATTATATTATATATATATTATATTATATTATATATATATTATATTATATTATATTATATATATATATATATATATATATTATATTATATTATATTATATATATATTATATTATATTATATATATATATTATATTATATTATATATATATTATATTATATATATATTATATTATATATATATATATTATATTATATATATATTATATTATATTATATTATATATATATATATATATATATATATTATATTATATTATATATATATTATATTATATTATATTATATTATATATATATATATATATATATATATATATATATATATATATATATATTATATATATATTCAGCCAAATCAACTTGAAAATTGAAGAAAACTATGTTGACAGTTTTGGTTAATGGTTTCTAACCTGCAAACCAATTACAACAATCTGAATTGAGTACAAATTTTGCATGACCTGATTTTGTTTTGGAAACGAAGTTCATTTTTTTCTTTGTCATGTTTGCATCTTAATCATGGATTTACTAGCATAGTACTCATTAAAAGATGACAGGATTATTTACATATGAATATATCATGCATACTAGACTAAATAACCCCCCTGATGGGCGGTTTAAATCACTGTCCAAAAACGAAATAGAAAGATAGATAAATGGAAATCAGTGTTTGATTTAATTTGTTTTTAAAATTCATTTATTACCACTTTTCACACTGTTAGAAAAAGGGGGAGGGGGCTAATGTAAAAAAGGATGTTCAACCAATGTGAAAAAGGTTCACGTAGGAAGGGGAGGGACTAATGTGAAAAAGGGGGTCATGGGGAAAAGTTAAAAATTGTACTATTAATTATTGTACTATATTTTTATCTAAATGTACATATTCATACAAATTTTTCAATTGGATTCACTTTTTCTGTTTTTTTTCATCATCTTAAAATGATAAAGCATAAGAATTAGGTTAAAAAATATAACTCAGTAGGAGTGTTGATATTACCAGCAGCAATTGCCTGCATACTTTCAGTGAATCTCAAACAGAGCAGCAGTCCATTTTGTATCTGTATTTGCAGTACTTCCTCTATTCTCTTCCTGTAGCTCAAGTGTGACAGAAAACAAGCTAACACACAAATAAGTGACAACAGCTTTTGAAAGAAATTTGTTAAAACTAGGGATTGATTTTATCTAATTCAGACAAAATTAAAACCAAATTATTTTGCTGCCTTGCCTCATCTACTTCAAAGGCCTTTTCTCTAGTTTTCTTCAACTTGGCCAAATGTTTAGATCGCTTGGTAAAGGTTACTTCATTTTGCTATCACGTGTCCACATGCAACTGCATACCAAGAGAAACTCATTGGAAATGATTCTCCTGGCATTGATTTCCCATGAAGTGTCAAATAAAACGGAATTAAGGATTGATGATGTAGTTAAGGGTATAACGAACAAGTTTATATCATTGATGGTGCACAATTCTTAGACGTTATCTTCCAATATATCACTGTAACCAGCAATGAATCTTGAAGGAAAATTCAATATCAAATGCTCTTTGGCTTTGGAAGAACATAAATCTCGGAGTTTGAAGCAAAGCTAGAATTCTCTAAAATGGACTGCAAACTCATGTCCATTCAAGATGACTCTGAACATGATGGGCTGAGTGAAACTTTACAATAAACCAAAACAAATGTCATGATTAAGGAGAGTGGTGTGACGCAATTTTTCTCTCTTCCTTTGGCCTTATACCAGACGAAGCTAAACTCGATTTTTGTCTGAATTTCTGAGATTAGGGCAGCACACCTTAATTTAGATCTATAATTTTTTATGAAAGATCTATAATCAGTAATTTTTTATTTATTATTATTGGGTTTTTTTCTTGAGAATCACTGATTGAAAAAAATTTCAATCTTGGCACTGCACTGCCTTGTATATCTAGTGAATATCAAAATTGAACAATGGCCAGTTGTTGAGTAATTGCAGAGCATACACACACACACACGAATTTCTTCAATCATAGTTAGATAAAAGATTATCATTATTACACACTGATTTACTCAAATGTCCTCATTTTGGCTGATATACTCACAACATTTACACTGTTGATCTGGTGAAAACCTGACCCTATATGTTTGTCTGTGTAAACACACAAATGTATACAATTCCATATATATATATATATATATATATATATATACATATATATATATATATATATATATATATATATACATATATATATATATATATATATATATATATATACATATATATATATATATATATATATATATATACATATATATATATATATATATATATATATATACATATATATATATATACATATATATATATATATATATATATATATATATATATATATATATATACATATATATACATATATATATATATATATATATATATATATATATATATATATATATATATATATATATATATATATACATATACATACATACATACAAGTGCATAATTATATTTACCCAGCCAATTGAATCTCCGCTACTCCCCCATTTGAAAGGGGAGAATGGAAAGAAAAAGTAAATGAATAAAAACCTCTACGAATTTTTTAGATGACGGAATATCATTATGTAAATATTTATGCAGACTTTTGTCCTCATCTTAGTTCAGTTGAGATAAAGACAAAAAGCTGCACAAAACTGTTATTACTTTTGCTATCCAGCTATATTCCTGTGGTCTACTATTACTGTAACAATTTTTATGCTTCACACTTTTTAGAGAGGAGTAATGATAGAATGACAGTTATGTTGAAAGTTGAGTCGTTTTTACTCTCATCCAAGAGTAAGCATCCTCTTCCATTATTACCCTTGTTCATTACATTGCAAGAAATGATAGTATGGAGGAGAAAAGACGAAACAAGGCGAGAACTAGTACGGAGCTGTAGTGTTAATGTTAAATTGTATGAGTACCAAGCTGTAATCGTTCATTGATACAAGCATGTATGTACAAGAAAACGAGAAAGGCTACAAGGGAGGGTATATTGCCATCAGGAAGAGGTAAAGGAGGCATGTTGTTGAGGCGGCACTCTCACTCTAGAGCATAATAGCCCTACAAACATATACAGCAAAATAATAATATCATGGGCTTCAAATGTTTATCAAATAATTTGAGTGGAAAGATGAATACAAAGAAGAACCTCACAAAGGTATTGTCAAAGTTTATTGCCCTAATTTTCCATGATAAAAGAAGGGGAGAATTTTCTCTTAGAAGAAGTTCACGTATACTTTTAATTAGTCTGACAGAGTCTCTTATCAAATTTTCTTCAACTAAATTTCTTGTATATATTGAGATACTAACTAAAGCAACAAATAGAAGTTGTGCTTCTCAGAAATCTTTTCACTTGGAATGCAAAATATAAAAGACTAAAAAGAAAAAAGTAATTTCATAAATGCAAGCAATTCCACTTAAAGCCAATTGGTCTGGTTTCTCTTCCAATTACCATTCTCTCCAAAAACCTGGCAGCGGATCTTTGAATCAGAATTGCATACAAGTTTCAGACACCTGTCAAAGTTAGACATCTTGCTTGTGTTCGAATGTCTGTAATCTTTTTGTCATATATTTGAACGTTTTTAATATGATTCCATTTAATAATTATAGAAAGTGTTTACAGTCACTGAGGCTCAAACTGATATGAAATAATTTCAAAGAAAAGAATGATTCAGAGAAGACCAAATGTACGAATGCATCAACAAGATATACGTTGCTGTTGTCTAATGCTCTGAGATGAGGTATCGTTGTCATTTTAGAAATTCTGGATGTGTGAAGAAACTTATCAAAATAATTCATTAAATAAGATAAAATTGATCTTTTATTTCGTTAGATGAAGTATTGAAAGGGTATATATGTATCCTACCGATAGTCACCTATGGAGCTGAAACACGAAAACTAACCAAAGGATTGACTCTCAAACTGAGAACCATGCTATGTGTACTTGAGAGAATCATGCTCAACCTAACATGGAGAGATCATGAAGCAGCACAGTATATCAGAGAAAAGACAGAAGTCAGAGACATCATACAGAATGTTAGAAAACTCAAATGGCAATGGGCTGGACATGTTGCAAGTATGTCAGTCAACATGGATCCCTAGAGATCAGGTGCGGGGCTGTGGTTGACAGAAAGAAAGATGGCATGACGAGCTAGTTAAATATCAGGAAGTACTGGCTCCACAATGTCCATGATAGAGAGGTCTAGCGCATCTTGGGGAAGGTCTTTGTCCCACAACATACACTAACAGACGGATGATAATGATGATTATTCATTTTCACTTCTGCTATCTTCATCATCTTACTTTTTCATCCCAACAGAAAAATCATTTTTTTTTTTCTAGATTCTGTTCCTAAATAGGTTTTTAGCATGGGGGTTCAATTTACAATGTAAGTTAATTGAAGACTGGTCCCTTGGTTTGTGCCTGACAATGTTCAGGCAGGTTTTTAGTCGTTTTTTTTCTTTTTCTTTCAAATTCAAACATTTGCAGTAATCACCACAATGTGTGAATATCAAAGCAAGCAGAAAAATTGTTTGTAATAGGGAGAGAAATGAAACTACATATTGATGCCAATGAATCTGATAATTGTTCAGAGAAAAGTCATTATCGATCAGCAAGAGTGATCTGCTTTGTGTGTGGTTGATGGCTGCTACTGTTATCCTGGAGTGCACACAAAACAATACAAAGTGATCAATGATCAATTTCAATTAATGGACTGATTAAATATGAAAATCAACTTGTTTACTAAAGCATCCCAGCTCAAACATTTTAGATATTAAAAAATCTTTGGCTAATTAAAGCATTGGTTATAGAAGGGGGAAAAAAAAATCAATTAAATAACTGCAAAAATCAATTGAATAACTTTTTATTATAAGTGATGCCACTGTGATTGGTTCAGTTCCCTGTTTCTGGTTGTTTTTTTGGGTTGCTTTTTCCGAGTGTGCTAATGCATTCTGTTGCTATACATGAAATATCATTTTTCCACATCGTAGAGATTAATGTTGAAAGTGAAAGATTTACTTACATAATTGCATTTTTCTCTTTCAGATTCAATGTGAATAGGGGAAGGATTTGTTATTATTGGAAGTTTTGAACCCTTTACAGCAATGGTGTCTACCCAAGAAATTCACCTAATTTTCAATTGGATATAATGCTGCTCATAATGTTATCAAAGCATTTCTGGTGAACACAACTTCCGAGAGAAATTTTCAGTGTTGGTCCAATATCTTTGGCTCTACAGATTATGGATACTGACAATGAACCCTGATGGAGGCCCGAGCCCATTTTTAATGTTGAAGGATTACCAACTTCGGTTAAAGTACTCTCTGGGGACTTTTAGACTTCAACAGTAATTATATCACATCATCTCATACGCAATAGAAAAGGTTAAAAAGTTAAAAAAATAGGTCCCACATAAACTAAATGAAATACAAGTGATAGTTCCTGAGCACAGGCCTTTCAGATAACTATCTAGGCTTAAAGACTAAGGGGATGAAGTCTTGCAACATCCCCTCCCCGTGTGTTCATCCCTCTTACTGATTATCATCTTTTCAAGCATTTTGGACATAATATCTGTATTAAAAGGTTCAATAACTAGGAGGCCATAGTTTGCACTTTTACTGATTTTGTAACCACTAAAAGTGAAGAATTTCAAAGCAATGGTATATTATCAATGGATCGTTTGGAAAAGTGTTTGCTTTAAATGGATCATATATTGATTGGATATTTATGCTTTTTTTGGTTTAAATCATCTTTCATTTTGCTATTCAAAAACAATGTACATATATATATATATGTATATATATATATATACCTATATGTATATGTGTATATATATATATATATATATGCATGTATGTGTATATACATATATATATATGTATATATATATGTATATATATATATATATATGTATGTATGTGTATATACATATATATATATGTATATATATATGTATATATATATGTATGTATGTGTATATACATATATATATATGTATATATATGTGTATATATATATATATATATGTATATATATGTATATAAATATATCTATAAAAATATGTATATAAATATATATATAGACACACATGTGAGAAAATAGATTGATTCAAGCATAGATGTATAGATAATAATATATGTGTGATCTGCACATTACATTTATGTATCTAGGTTGATAGATATACATACATTTTTTAGCCCTCATATCATTCCACGCGCATAGATAAGATTCCCCCCACCCTGCTTATCCAAAATCAGACGAATGATGTGTTTTTCCTTTTATGTTAATAGGAGTTTCGAATTTCTGAGAACCAGGTACATACATTTTCATTATATTCAACATTTCCACATTTCAACACCTGATACTTCTAAAAAGACACATGAGCATTTTAAAAAATAAGTACACAATATTGCAAACCAATGATTCAAATTTCATTTAAAAACAGTTCTCCTACCATTTGCCTTATGAAAAGATTCAATAAGATGGATGCAATGTTGGAATAAAATTTCAATAATTTAAAAGAAGACTTCCAAAATTGTCATTCATTTCTCACATGGAACAACCAAAAATCAGTTAATTTCAAAACTAAAAAAAAATTGCCAACTTATCAAACATGTATTACATAGCCTTTTTTTTCCAAACAAGTGTTCATTCCAACTCTCAAACTATATGGCTCAAGATTTTTATGATTGGTTTCCTATAATTATCACCAGATCATTGGTTTCAGTAATATTTCAATACTTTAAAAATAAAAAAATGAAAGAAGTACGTAAAACTGATTTTTTGTTTTTTTAAAAAAAAAAAAACTAATTTGCATTCCTTGAGTTGAAAATACCTCATTGGTGAAATATATCCGCACTGCAACTGATGTGGAAATCAGTTTTAATATAAAGTGAAGCATTCAAAATTTTAAAAGTGCAGAAGTACTGCCATTTCTTTAACTGATTTTTAATCCAATCAAATAACAGGAAAGTTCGACAGAGTCTTGGGAAATAGAAGTTTGCTCTTAGACTATAGGCAAGAACGTCAAAAACAAAAAGTATTATGGTACTTTTTCTTCTTTTTTAAAAAAAAATGAATGCAGTACATAGGCTAAATAAGTAGGGAAATAGTATCGTGGTACTTCCTTTATTTGTATAATAATAAGTTTTGGTACTATTTTTTTTTGCAAGTAATTTTTGGTGCTTTCATTAAGGCCTGGATTCACCCTCTGATAGGCCCAGGTAGGCCCCACCATATCATAAAACCTTTAAAAAAGCATCAAAAATTACTTCTGAAAAAATAGTGCCAAAATGTTTTTTTCATTGGGCAGAAAATGCAATCCATATCACACTTTGGACAAAATACAAAATCTTGGAGCAGTGAATGCTGTACAGAAGCTAGTGGTGCTTTATCATTTTTTTTGTAAAACATTTTAATGAAATTAAAAAAGCTTGAATAACAACCTTTACGCCATAATAATGTAAAAGAAAGAACCCAGATACTTGACATCAGCATGCAGCAGTTCTGTATGATGAATAAAAAGTATGTGCCCAGTTAAGCATAATAATTAGACTGTAAACTCCCTGAGACCACATGCGCAACCGAGGCCGGCAAAATGTTAGATGGAGAGACGAGCTAGACAAGTTCAGGAAGTACTGGCTCCGTGACGCCCATGATAGAGAAGTGTGGCAAATCCTGGGAAAGGTCTATGTCCAACGACGGACACTAAAAGATTGATGATGATGATCCTGAGAGCTAAGATTTTTTCTTAAAATTAACAAATTTTCAGATGGTTTGAGGTACTGGATTGAATGCACCAAAAATTGAAAAAGAAATTTTTTTTAAAAACTGCATTGCATGTAAAACCAAGTTTTGACTTGAATTTCTCAGGCTTACACTAGATTTTTGGTGGATTTCAACATCTGGTTTCAAGGCAATCAATAAATAATTATCATGAATTTTTTTCAAACCAACAAATTTCCGGATGGTTCGAGGGTCTAATTGATCTGAAAGCACCTCTAATTGAAAGACATAAAATTTTTTCTAGAACAGCATCGCGTGTAAAAACAAATCTTAATCAAAGTCATGTACTTAACACGGATGTACTCTTAATTCCAGGTCATATTTCTCTCCTTTTGATCGCAGGTTTTTTCAATTCCTCCATTTTGAACTGTCGTGTAGTAATTTTACATCTTTATACTTTTAGTTATATATTACCCGTTTGACTGGAATTCCTCCCAGATTCTTCCTCCAGTGGAAATCCCTCCACTGGGAGCAAAGTACCCCTGTTTGAGATACAACCAATGCATCCTCCCATGAGTCATCTATGGAGCTGAAACATGGAAGCTAATCAAAAGATTGACCCTCAAACTCAGAACCATGCAACGTGCTCAACCTCACTTGAAGAGATCACAAGATAGCACAATATATCGGGGAGAAAGCAGTAGTCTGTGATATCATAAAATCCATGAGAAAACTCAAGTGGCAATGGGTGGGTCATGTTGTAAGAATGACAGACAACTGATGGACATCACAACTCACAACATGGATCCCACAGAGCTCGGCAGAATACAAGATGGAGAGACAAAGAAAACAAATTTTGAAAGTATTGGCTCCATGAGGTCAATTTTAGAGGTGTCTGGGGGATCCTAAGGAAGGTCTGTCCAACAACAGGCGTTAAAAGACATGATGATGATGATGATTTAACAAACGACAAAATCAGTCAAGAGAAAAACTCAGTCTTGTTAGATGTGACATTCATCTTTTAAACAGAACAATGTATTATTATCAATTTCAGATGTTGAACAAAGCCAAAGACAAAATGATAATAAGCAAAATGAAAATGCAATGAACATATTCCATGTTCCTCAAAGGCTTGTCAGGAAATTAATTTCATCTTCCATTGTGTTATGCCAAAAGTGACATAGTAAAGATTACATCTTGAAGCTGGGTTTGGTTTGAGTTTTTTTTTCTAAACTTGAAAATCTAGGATTTGTAGAAGTATAAATCTGAGTGTTTTAAGCTGCCTGAAAGCAAGCCATAATCACTCTTTGCCTCGACACAAAAGTTGAACTGATGCAATTATTCATAACCTTCTTTTGAAGCTGTTAATGAGAAATCTGCATAAGTTGGGCATAAATTGTCAAAGAGAAACTCATTCAGTTATAATCAAATTGAAAGAATGCTTGTTTTGAAACAGCATTATCTAGACTTTTAATGATTTTGCTAAATGATGCAGAGTAGAGTACTTTTAAATCAATTCTGACTTTTCAACAACAATTAGATGTAGGTGCGAGTGGCCTAATGGTCAACAGTATCAAGTTTAAATTCTGACTGAGACAGTTTGTGTTCACTTCATACTAAGGCCCTTGGGAAAGGTATGAATATATCTTTACTGCATCCAGCTAGGACAGAGTGATCTCTTTAGCTTTAGTTGGCGACCGGTCTAGGAGATAGGCAACTCTAGATTCAAACCAGGAATGTCCAGCCATTAATTCAGTGTCATGAGAAGATTGCAATGAACCGAGTAAGGAATGTGTTCCCAAGATGTATCGAGAATAGGGTTCTGGTGAAGTTTTGAAATGGACTCAGCAAGCTTGAAGTGGATTATGATAAATTGCTTGAGAATAATGATGGACAAAATAATCAAAATGCTGTCCCAACCTTCCAAATAACACCTCTAGTACAAGTGCTAGATTTGGAAAAAAATACAGACAAAAACTCACAACAAATATCCAGAAAAAAAAATTACCTACTTTTAGATTTTTAATGCAGGAAACAAATTAAATGTTTAATTTCCTTCAGCAAAGAAAATTTTATTGAATTAAACATAAGAAAGAAAGAAAAAGAACGGGGAAATCTGTGTTTGCTTTTTAAAATTGATTCCCTGAATATTTTGGGATTCACTTTTGGATTTGACATGAAAAGACGAGACAATACTGAAGAGATCTGTTATTTTGATCAAGGTTTATCTTTGTACTGTTTAGAAAAATACTATAAGAATTCAGTAAAATGAAACCTAAAAAAAGTCTGCTCCATTAAAGTAAGGTGGAAATCAATGCTGAAATGTTATGACGGGTCTCAAATGTTGAGGCAGCAACGTTGAAGAAGAGAGATTGCAACTGGATTACAGTTGCTGTGCAGGGATAAAACTATCATAATATACAATACATTCATAACACAAATTACATATACATATATATATATATATATATATATATATACACACACACACACACACAGAGTCTTTTTGATGTTTAGTGTTTAAAGTATTAGAGCTTTCAAGAATATATATATATATGCATGTATATATATATAAACACATACACACGTGACTACACACATGGAAACATGCAAAAATAAGCACAAACATGCAATCATGCCTATACAAACAAATGTGCGGGAACTATATATATATATATATATATATATATATATATATATATATATATTGCAGGGAAAGCAGAATTATGCAATAGGAAAAGGAGCATTGGGGGGTTGAGGTGGATGGAGATACAGTTAGGAGGAATGCATCACTCAGTCGTTATCCAGGGAAGAGATGAAAGCAAAGAAATGATTTGTATTTCTGGACTGTTATCAGAGTCGACGACAGATACAATGTACTTGCAAGAAGCAGAGTTGATGAAAGCAAGTTCCTTTTTTTTTTTTCTATCTCCCTCCTCCTCCTCCTCCTCTCCTCGATATTCTTTCATCAGTCAACGAAACACTTACAAACATGTGCGACTCTTTGGTTGACTGACTTCCCCGAATCACGTCAAACGAATCCTAACACCATTTACGTATTACTTACATTGGATGACGCTCACAGCTGATCCGATGCTATCCAATTTTAGCTAATTTTTTGATACTTCTATTTTGAGAGTGTGCGACAGAAAGTGCAGCATCATATTTCAATGCACAGATTGCAGATACATTAAAGTGCGTGTAATGGCAGATTAACCATTAGAATGAGTGAGATAGAGAGGAGGGGGAGAGGAAGAGGAGGGTAGGGGGAGAGGAGGAGAGGAGGGGGAGGAGGAGAGCAGGGGGGAGAGGAGGGGGAGGAGGGGGAGGAGGAGGAGAGGGGAGGAGGAGAGGGGAGGAGGAGGAGGAGAGGGGAGGAGTAGGAGAGGGGAGGAGGAGGAGAGGAGGGGGAGAGGAGGGGGCGAGGAGGGGGCCTGGAGGCAAAAACTGTTTTACCGAGTGAGCAAATGTGGTTTAAGAATAAGAAAATGACATCATTTCAAGGAAGGAAGGTACACAACCAATGCATCCTCCTGATAGTCACCTATGGAGCTGAAACATGGAACCTAACAGACAGACCGACCCTCTAATTGATAACCATGAAATTAGCTCAAGAGAGAATCATGCTCAACATCACACAGAGGGACCTCGAGACAGTACAATATATCAGAGAAAAAACAGGTGTCCGAGACATCATGGAAACCATTAAGAAATTCAACGGGCAATAGGTTGGTTACAGGAACGGCAGACAATCAATGGACATCACGACTCACAACACGGATCCCCAAGGATCAAATGTGGAACTGAGGCAGGCAGAATATGAGTTGGCGAGACAATTTGGACAGGTTCAAAAAGTATTGGCTTTGCAATGCCAATGATACAGAGATCTGATGAATCCCAAGGTCTTTGTCCAACAACAGACAATGAACAACTGAAGATGATACATCAATACCATGGATAAGATTTCAGTAGTTTTGTATAATTCCTTCTTATCTGAATTATTAAAAATACTATCTTGTTTTCTTGAATGGAAAATAAATGAATAAATAGACCATAATCGATTCATATAACTTCGATATAAGAAATGACATCACTTCAAGGAAGAAAGGTACACAACCGATGCATCCTCCCGATAGTCACCTATTTTACATGTTGTATATAGTACAACAAAAACATCGCAACGTCACCTCATTCTACTCAATGAAGAGTAGAGCAAGGCCTTTGGGAATATTACTAAACCTCAACCCAGAGGCCTGGATTGCAGATGATTCATCACAGAGTGTTTGCATTTAATACAAAACAGAAAGAATCTTTTCCGACACAGAATTAGGGATAAATATTTTCTGCCTCTTCTCATGACCTACTTCATAAGGCACGAGGAAAATTGTTGTGCAGTTAAATGCGAAAAACAATTTTTTTCAGATACATCAACAAACACTTTAGGGTTGGACTGAAAAAAAAACTAATGTTATTCTATATCTTTATTATTTTTAGCTGTGCAAGAGTTGATCAATAAGTCCATAGTTTGTCACAAAAGTATTAGCTGAAATCTTTATGGCACAAAGTTCAATCTATGTGATGAATATCCACCCCTGGATCAAGTGCATTGACAAGGAAAAAACAAGTGTAAAAACTGCCAGACACAAAGATTATGTTGAGAAAATGATATGTAAAATAAATGCTTCATCATTATCGGAGAGCAAACTTACTGATGTACTTATATATTTATATTTTTATATTCACATCACAGAGCTATATATTAGTGGTTGTCACTGGGTGTCAACGGAAAAAATTTTTAGCCAAAACTATTTATAACATTTCTACATAGCACATATGACATAATCACAGCTACTCACAACAGACTGGTTCAAACACTGTTGATGGGTTTGGGTTATGCATGAGTTCTGACATATGTATGTATCCGGACTTTGCCCAGCCCAATCATTCATTACAAAAACTTGAAATTTTGCATGCACACACTCCCATAAATAGGTTGGGAAAACGCTTTATATTTCTTTTAAATTACACTCCAAATTGAGATTTTAGGGGCGGGTTCAATTTACAACGTACTTTTATGCCAAGTTGATGCCCAAATTTATGTCAGGCTGTGTTCATGATTGTTTTTTTCCAGAACTCAGACTTTTTAGTGACCACAGTCCAACAATAACCAAGAGATTTAACTTATTTCTTGAACGCAGAGGAATTATGGGAAAAATGGTAATCAAGAATTTATGGATCAAACCATATTGGTAAGATATTCATCAAGGTAACTTTATCTTACCACCACCTCTGCTCAATTTAAGCGGTAAAAAGAGGCATATAGTAGTGGTGGTGATTCATAATTTCCCTTGGAATGCTCCTTTTTGAATTTAGAAAAAGTAATAATGCTATGGAAACAACCTGAAAAATTCATGGAAGTTACTGTATAGGTTTTTTGGAAAAAAAAAATCTGCTGAAGATGGTTTGAAAGTATCAGAGGAAATCAATCTTTTGAGTTTAACATTGACCAGCTATTATGGAAAATTGCTAAAAAACTAAACAAAAGTTTACTATAATCTGCAGCAACTTGCAGATGATCTGGACTCTCAAGATTATTTCATTTGATTGGTTATTTTAGCGTTATTACCAAAACCACCTGTGGGCAAGCTGTTAACCCGTACATGAAATCACATAACAATGGATTTTGAGGTCAGACATCTGAGCGAAAAACTTGGGAACTGTTGGAGGTTTGTAAACCAAATACAGTAGTTAGATATGGGTTGGTGTTCATCCGTGAGGGCAGAATGTGACGAGGTCAGGTTTAGTGTGGGGACCAACACACAAATGTGTCGATAGTGCCAGAAATTGTCAAGTTCTCTTGGTATTACCATTAGGGACGCTTCAGGTGCAGACTGGTAGGACGGCCCCAGGAACTAGTCATTCAGTAGTGAGAAATGCAAAAGCAATCTGGACTGCTTGATTGCAGAGATAATAAAAAATTCAGGTTCGAAAGAAAAAAAAAAATGTCCAACTAATCACAACCGTTTACAAGAATAAAGTAACCGGAGAAAGCAAGTTCACAACTCTTTTTTTGCATCTTGCGTGAAAATTTTCAAGTGACAAGTGATGGACGGTATCTGAAAACTAATTATCTCTAATATCGGCCTCTTTTTTTTTTTCTTTTTTTTTGTCCTGAATTTATTTTTGTTAGATGTTCTTTCTTATAACGGAATGCTGATAACCACTCAGAAAATACCACTGGGCGGATTTTTGGT